>KZ613475.1:0-629315 GCA_002865625.1 Hyaloscypha hepaticicola
TATTAAAACTTATTATTAAAGCTCACGTGACTTTGCGTATATAAATGTATTAAACTAACGTTTCTTTAATATGAATTAAACGAATTCTTAATATTTATTTTTTGTTTTTAAAGATATACTCGAATTTTTTAATTTTTTACTTTTTATTAAATTTAAACCTTTATAAAAAAAGCAAACCTTGATTTAAAGACTCTTGAATCGACCGAAGACTCGATTATACTATTTATTAAAGATTTAAGATATAATAGTTAATTATATTAACTTCTTGTCTTTTTTCTTATAGATAATTAATATTAGAAATTAAGAGTATTTTAGTATCTCTTATTATTATAATTTAAATATTAAGAATAAATTTATTATAATTATTAATAGGAATTTAGAATTCCCTATTATTAAGAATAGGATTTAATAATCTTTTATTATTTCTATTAGTAATTTGATTTATTCTATTAATTTAATTAAATATCAGAATAGTATTTTTGGAATAATAGTTTAATATTATTATTTATTAAACTATCTCTTATTAAAGAATAGAGAGATTAGTTTATAAAATAAATAGTAATAAATAATAAATTAATAGAATTAGTGAATTATAAAACTAGTGAATTTAATATAGAATTAATCTCTGAATCTTATAAGAGATTCAAGTGAATATCCGTTATATATATATAAGTGATCACGTGTCTACTTTATACTTATTCAATAAAGTATATAATAGTAATATAATTAATTTATAATTAATTAAAGGAGTAAAAATATATAAGTACTTATAAGTATTTTATATATATATTTATATTTATATTTATATTTAATATTTAATAGATAATAATATAAGGCCCCTATTCTAGAAGAGTCTATAGGACTATAGAATACTATAAGTTATAAGAGCTATATAATCAATTCTAGTTAATTACTTCTAATTATTATAATTTGTTTTATATATAATTATATTTCTATAATTCTATAACTATTTATAATTATTCTCTATTACGAGTATATTTTACTATCCCTATTATAATTAGTTCCCCTATCTATAACCCGTTATTCCCGGTTTATTCATTCCTATTACTTATTATAAGTATAAAAGAGATAAGGAAAGTGAGAAAAGAGAGAAAAGAAAAGGTAAAGACTATAGATATATATAATATACTAGACTAAAAGGATTCCTCTAGTCTAGTATATAATTTATAAGTGTTTATAAAAAATCGTGAGTTTATAATCCAGTTTACTAGAATAGTAATATTTTTTATTATCTCTAGTAAATATATAATCTTATCTATTATAAATACTTTCGGGCTAAGTTAATTTATATTACTTTTCTTATAAAAGAAAAAGTGTAATAAGGACTTTAATTATCTACAATTATAGTTAAGTATAGTATTATAATAGTGAAAGTGATTATAATATATTATAAAGTCTTTATAATATATCTATAAGACTAGTATTCGCTTAAGTATTTCTCTTTTAAGTCTAAACTCTATTATATTATATATATATTATATATCGAGATTATAATAGTTTTACGGGATTATAATAAATTATAATTATATAAAAGAGTTATTTGCTTTAACTTTTATAAGTCTCTTGAGGAAGGCGAGTATATATATAATTCGTGAGAGTGAAGGGAGAGTAGTTCCTTCCTTTATAATTTAATCGATTATTTTATTATCTGGAATACTAATATATTCTAGTATCCAATAGACTCGTAAAGTGTCCGGGAGTATATATAAAAGATACTAGTATAGTAGTCACTACTATATCACTTCTTGAAAGTCTGTAAATATCTATTATAATAAGTTTATAAAAGGTAAAAGAAGATAATAAATCACTTTTAGATTATTTAAGAAAATTTATAGATTAGTTACTAATTTGATTTCTAGTAATATAAGTATACTATATATACTCTCGAGAATACTTATTACTTCTATATTAAAGACCTCTATATATAGGCCAAGGGACTTTGATTTACAGTCAGTTTATAGATTATATTAGTAAGTTATAATCCCGTAATTAGTAATTCTATCTATAAACTCGCTTTTTGATCTATCGGAGAATACTTGAATATTACTAGAGAATATTAATTATAGGAATTCTAGAAAGTCTATTATAATCTTTACTTTTATTTACTTTTATAGGATATTAATCCTTTTATAAATATCTATACAAGTTTCTTTTATAATCTATAAAGGGATTTGAAATAGATTAATCTATTCTATTTATAAGAGAGAGAATAGAAGATATATAAAATATATATTACTTATCTTTATTTATAAGACTTATATTTTATAAATTATAAGTGAATATTATAAGTTTAACTGGACTATTCTCGTAATGAAAATACTTATAATAAGATTAAGTTTAATCTCTAATAACTATAAGTATACTTCTTTATATAGAATTATAATTTATATAATTTTATAAATTAAAAGAATAGTTCTTATATCTATAAATATTACTTTTTCTAATAGGCCTAAATAGAAGTCTATTCGATTTAAGATATATTATTCGTTTTTTGTTTTAATCCTATTTAACTATTAGATTTTAATTATAAAGTAGTCTTTCTTAAAGATATAAACTTTTATAATTTATTATAGGAAGATTAGTAATATTTCGCGAATTGTTTTATCTAGAGAATAAAGAGTATTATTAATTATAAGAGCCTTTATAACTAGAATACGAATATATAGTTTGAATAATAGCTTTTTATTAAAGAATATATTCAATTATTATAAAGGACTAGTGACTTTTTGTATAATATAAGTATTAGTAATAATAATAAAACTATTAACTAGTAACGAGTCTACTCGTTATTATATAAAGTGGATTAGTTTTGACTTCTTAGAGTTAAAGGTAATCCCCTTAATCTGTTCCTATTAAAGAGTCTCTTGAATATCTGTTTATAAATTATTATAATTATCTTATAAATTCTTGAAAATAACTAATAGGATAATATTATCTATATAGTCAAATCTGTATATTAGTATATTTAACTAAAAGAATAAGGTTATATATAGTATAAAGAGAATTAATGAGATAGGGGAGTATTGAGGTAAATCGTATTGAATTATTATCTCTAGACCTATTTCGTTATCTAACCGGATCTTTATAGTCTATTATATAGTAAAGGAATATATCCAGTGAACTAGATAGTCAGGCCAGTCTTATTCGCGGAGTTTAAGAATAAGTCAGTCTGGAAGGACTATATTAAAGACTCCCTTCACGTCTATAGTGAATAGTGAGGCCTTGTAACCAGATACTAAAGCTTTCTTAATATTATATATAAGGTATATTATAAGGTCTACGAATAATCGTAATGAAAGGGTACCAAATTATTAACTATTTATTACTTGTAAAGTGACTGTAAGCCAGGCTATCTTGCGGACTAGAAACTATTTGAGACCTTTGTCTAGTATTGAGAATAAGATTATAAGTCTATAAAACCGAGGGGAGGAACGGTTTACTTTATTTAACTTGAAGATAATTGCGAGTATCACAGTCCGAAAATAGATAGAGTAGTGACTATAAAGTAAATATTATTAGAAGAGGGACGTGACTCTTATATTTATCTGTAACTAGACTATTTATAAAATAACTATTAGTATTTTATCTATTCTAGAGACTGTATTATCGGCTTCTATTATAGCTTTACGGATATCTTCGATTATAATAAAGAAGAAATCTATATAACGGATAGTAATTATAAGTATATCGGATAATATATCACTTGTTTCTACTTTACTAGTGAATAACTCTATAACTAGTAATTCCCTTTTCTCTTTTATAGACTTTATAAGTAAGTTATTTGAGTATAATAAGTCCTTAAATAAAGGGTTCCAGTAAATGCCAGTTAATTAATACTATTTAATTATTCGGAATATATCTATAGAGTTTATAACTAAATCTAACTTTATTATCCAATATTCATTTTTGGCTTTACGAATTGTATTTTATAATTTGCGGATTGATTCTAGTATATAGTCCTTATAATTCTCGTTTACAATTACTTTATAATCTGAATTCCATTATAATTAACCCGTATTATACTCTATTATCCGTTTTATTACTTTCGAATAAACTTTTTAGAATAATTGAGTAATTTATAAGACTTTACTATCTAGATTAGTTATATCCGGAATATCTATAAGGATAAGGTAATAGACTAGACCAGATTAAAGTATATTTTTGAAAATATCTATATCTAGAATATCGAGTCTAAAGTATCTTATTAACTCATTTGTATATAAGTCCTAGTGAATTATTATAAGGAGGGAACAGTGATTGGAGATTGAGTTTAAGTGACTAGTCAAAGTGATATAGACTGGGAAGGGACTAGTAAAAAAGATTAGATCAAGTATATTATCTTAATTATATATAGGGATACCTATAAGGCCTATATAAACAAAGTTATAGGAGTCTAGTTAGTCTAGTAACACTTTTGCTTATCCAGACAGGATATAATAGACTGGGTCCCAATTAGAGTAATAGAGATTAAAGTCGCCTATTATAAAGTCGGACTACTAGAAGTATTATAGAGAGATTATAAGAATTCTTATAATTGCCCCCGTGTCCGTAGTATCTATAAAGATATTATAGATATTCGTGATTATAAAAAGGAGTATATTACGAGTCTGGATTTGTAAGAATACTAAGTCTCTAGATTCGCAAGATTATAACTAAGTGATTTATAATCCGGTTTCTTTATAGATATAAGAGATAGTTTACAAATATATTATTTAATTATTTACGGGTATAAATAATTCGTAAAGGAGATAGGATTTAGTAATCCTTTATAAAAGGTCTATAAAGATATATAACTCTTATATAAGAATAATATCAATTAGTAAATCGGTTATAAATAAGAGAGTAATCTTATATAAAGTGATTACTTTACTTATATTTACTTATAAGATTATAAGGGATTTTATAAATAAGGGCTTAGTCCTTATTTTCAAGAGGGGAAAAAGTATTTAAGGATCTCGGATTGAAAAATCGGGAAGTCGAGAGAGTGGAAGGGGCCGTGACTATTACGATTACGGAAGGCCGTATAGGTATTACAGGTCCGAAAGAGATTATAGATATATCTGTAACGGGAATATAAATATAATTAATAACTTTAATTATTCTTTTACGGACTGTTTTACTAACTTTGAGGATTATTACTATCTCTGACTTTATTTTCGGGTAAAGAGAGACAGGCTATAAAGGATAAGATAGTTTATCTATCGAATAAGGCCCTTTATAATATAGGCACTTTGGAGAGTACTAGTACAGGACTATAGTATTATAGCTTAAAGTATAGAAGTCTATATTATAATTATAAAAACTATATATATTATAATATTACAGACGAGTATATATACGAGTATTATACCACTGATAGTAACGGGTATATTGGATCGTTTTCAGTTTAGTTTTGATCTCGTGAATTTATACTACTATATCTAGAATCTGTAAGTACTTTAATAATACTTTATAGATATTCGCGAGGAAGTATACTATCCAGTTAGTATTAAAGAGACCTTTCTCTTTACTAGAAAGGGTCTTAGTAGAGTGAATAGACTACTGGTTAGTAATATCTTAAATAGTAGAATATAGTATCTTACTTGTAATTATATAATTTTAGACCTGGAAGAGGGAGTCAAGTAGTCTAATAGATTATAAGATATTTATTAGTTAGTATAAAACCTATAGTTACGAGTATTCTATATAATAATTAGAGACTTTATTATCTATTAAGACTATATATTATATTAAGGCAATTAAGTCTTTAGGAGAACTAGTATAGAGAGTATAGTCGGAGGGGATTATAAGGATTTCCTTAAATAAAGAGGCGTTCATTCCAAGAGTTTACTTAAAGGTAATAAGGAGTATAAAGGAGTCTACTACCCTTACTGGATAGGAGGGGCCTATATGAACAAATAGTCGAGTATCCGGACGAGTGATAACTGTTTTAATTATAGGCTTTTACTAGACTAGTTTAATTAAGGGAATAGGTATAATACTAGTAATAATACTAATATAAGTAATAGGAGGGATTATAACTTGGGGACTAGAATAAGAGACAGATATAGACAGTTAGGTCACTTGGGAATAGGTGAAATTAGAATTATTATAGATTTCTTTAATATAGGACTCGAAGTATTTATTTGTAATAATTGTAATTTTAATATAGAGTTTTGTAAATAGTTTATGGAAATGGACAGGGAATTTATAGACCTTATCTGATTATATATAAGAGTCCCAGAGATTTGTAATCGGATAGAAGACTTACTAGATATTTATAAAGTGGACTTTAATTACCTTTACTAGATAGATAAGGTCTTGAATAAGAGAATGAGTAAAATATCCAGAATTAGAGAATATAGAAGGGGCTATTCTAGAAGTATAGTATATCTAGAAATGGCTTATAGAAGATTTACAAGCCAGGGAGAGAGTTTAGAATATAAATATTCAGATTAAATAAACCAGATTATATATTTAAAATACACGTTTTCCGAGAAAAGTCAATAAGTATTAATTATATATATATATATAAGCACCTCGCTAATAGTATATAATCCAAGTTATATACAGACCTGTCATGTGATTTCCCATATAATAATTAATATATATTACAAATTTAAAGAATATATTAAATAAATTATAAGAGTATATAGATTTAAAATATAATATTATTTATATAATAAAATAAAAGTATAAAAATAATATTTAAATTAATAAATTTATATAGAAAATTATTATAATTTATAAATTATATAAGAAATAATTAAATATTTCCGAAAAACGAATTTTTTATTATTATTATTAAATATTAGAATTATTAATATTAAAAATATTATTATTATTATTATTGGGATTAAGACTAGAATATAATAGATTATTAATTATAAAATTATTTCGAGAATTAATATAGTTAAAATCCTTAATAAAAGAATTATTACGAGAATATAAGGGATTATTAAATAAACTTAATTTAAGAATAATTAATATATTTAATTACTTTTAATTATATAATTATTATAACTTTTAAAAGAAGAATCGAATCGGTTATTAAAGTTTAGAAAGTTATTATCGAGATTATTATTATTAGTATAATTAGAGTTATTATAAAGAATAGAAAATAGATTATTCTAGAGAAATAAACTAGTATAAATAAATTATAGAATAATAAAAGTTTATTTAATAATAAAGAATATCTAGAATATTATTTAGAATAGATTATACTTGAAATAAACTAATAAGTATTATAGGAGGAGATGGATATAATTATAAAATAGAAGGAGATCAAAACGTGAATGAATTGTCTAAGGAGAGAAGTGCGAAACTAGTGAAGACGCGAGCTTATATGCCCGCTCGCTACGCTCACGTGACGCTAGCACGTGACCACGTACGGCTCTGCAATACCACCAAAACCGCCCATTTTCAACACTACAGGGCTTGCCCCTCTATAGTATTATTCTATTTATATTCTTTATAATATTGGAAATATAATTAGTATAAATAATAGTCTTTATATAATAAGTATAATTATATTAGTATTAAGTGAGGTTTTCTTAAACGGACTAGTATTAGAGAGAGTAAACTAGTATATAGAGAATATTATTATAAGTGTTTAATAAATAGTTTAGGTATATAATAGTCTCTTGGAAAACTTATAAGAATTAGTAATAAAGTCAAGTTTGGAAATGAAAAATCCACGGGTTAATAATACTTATAGAGAGTAGTATAATAATTATAAATTATATAAATCGCTTTTATATAATATTTCAAGTCTAGTATTTATTCTAATTACTTTGAGTAATAGAGATAATAAAGATAATATAATAAGGCAGAAGGATTAGTAGAGTGCGAGAATATGGACTAGTATTAAAGAAGACTAGAATCTATAATAGAGATGAGGTAAAGAGTAAAAGACTTGAAAAGATTTAAAGAGATATTAAAGAGATAATATATTATAGGTATATTTGGGAAAGGGAAAGAGAGGGATTCGGGAATAAAGGAGAGTACTTATATAATATTGGGTAAGTAATAAGTAATTATAATTATAGTATCCCGATTATAGGGATAATATTCCAGTTTTAAAAGAAGGGATTTACGAGTAAATAAAAAGATAAGATTAATTATACAATTCGTAATAGATATATAAAGGAGATATATTACAAGACGGAAAAGATACGATTCACGAACTAATTAAAAGATGAAATTAATATATAATAAGAATATTCTCAATAATAATAATATCGGATAAGTATTTATTATTAAATCCACGAGACGTGCCTAAGTGGAAGTCATATGGGATTAGGTCAGGATTCTAAGTATAGCGAGGACTACAGATAGGGAGTAATTTACAGGTCTTGGTTATAACGGAGCCGGGAGAGAGGTCTTACGGCTGGTCACCGCAAAACCACTGGAAGGAGAGTTTATCAACTCTGGAAAGTCTCTTGAGGACAAGAGCCTAGAGGGGGGGTTGATATGAGGAGTATATGGTCCGTACGTGAGGAGCCGTATATGGGTCATGTGGTAAGTATTTGTCAGGGTATTGGATCGGGCCCATGGGAATAATATCTGGGAATAAAGACCTTCGGAAGTCTATCGTGTAACCTGCGGGTATAAAGATATACGACGGACCCTGGTTATAAAGGGCTATCAATTAGTTTCTTAGATATACGGAATTGAGAGCTTCAAACATACTTCGCATACACACACTTCACTTCCCACTTGAGCACTTGCGTAGCACCCTGCCATTTACGTCCTTCACAAATACTTATTTCGTATACGTCCCAGTTCAATTCAAGCCTCACGCCTCTTCACATCATGCAAGAGAAGCTTAAAGTGTTTTATTTTATTTCATTTTGTTATCATTATTATAAAAAGCCATAAAGTCGTGTACAACAACTGTTGGTAGCCAACCGCCATTTTCTAAGCATCTCAGGAAGCCATGCAACTCTTCGAATCTCGCAAAGAGCCACCTATAGGTAGGCAATCCCACACGTCATGCAGATCATACGAGCCAGACCGGATGACCGGACCGGACCAGGTGGATCGACAAAAGGGATTACCACTCCAATGGTTCCTTGATAACATCGCCCCGATTTGTCTTTGGAACTGGAACTGCCTTTGCCGCCAACTTTCCAGACTTGTCACGCTTTAAGTATCCCGATCCGTTCAACCAAGGTGTGTTTTGGGTCATCCTCTTCTCGAACGCGTTGATCTTCTCCTCCATTTGCATAGTCAAACCAATGTCATCTAGACCGTTGACGAGGCAGTGCTTTCGGAATTCCTCAACGTCAAAGCTGCAAATCTTCTTTCCGCTTGCGTCGTTGATGACTTGATTCGAGAGATCAACCTCGATCTCTTTACCAGCGCGAGCCTCAGTAGCGATGGCATCGAGGTCAGCCTTGTTGGTGATAGCAATCGGAAGCATGCCGTTCTTGAAGGTGTTATTAAAGAAAATATCAGCATATGATGGAGCAATGACACATTTGATGCCAAAATCAAGGAGTGCCCAAGGTGCATGTTCACGAGAACTGCCGCATCCGAAATTAGGTCCAGTAACAACGAGGATCTTGGATTTACGATAACGCTCTTGGTTGAGGACGAAATCCGGCTTTTCAGAACCATCATGGTTGAAGCGAAGAGCAAAGAAGAGTGCAGAGCCCAAACCGGTACGCTTGATCGTCTTCAAGAATTGCTTAGGGATGATAGCATCGGTATCGACATTTGCTCGGTCCATGGGAGCAGCAATGCCCTTCAAGACTGTGAACTTTGGAAGGCCAGCAGATGTGCGAGGAGCGATCGTATTGGTGTGTGAGTTGTTGTCTTCTGGTTGATCACCGATTATTTCCCGTTCGTCATCATCATCAGTCTCAACTCGCTCGTCCACATGAGCCTTGACTTCCATGGGGGGTGGAGAGGCTCTTCGAGGTGTAGCATTGCGATCTCCTAGTTTTCGAACATCTGCAAGCTTGCCAACGATTGCGCATGCTGCAGCTGTGACGGGAGATACGAGATGAGTACGGCCACCTGCTCCTTGTCGACCCTCGAAATTCCGGTTGCTAGTGCTTGCACAACGTTCCTTCGGTGAGAGAATGTCGGGGTTCATGCCAAGACACATACTGCATCCAGCTTCGCGCCATTCAAACCCAGCTTCAGTAAAGATCTTATCCAGACCTTCGGCCTCTGCGCGCTCCTTGACGAGGCCACTGCCAGGAACAATCATGGCTCGCTTGATGTTTGCAGCAACCTTTCTGCCCTTGACAACCGCGGCAGCAGCGCGGAGATCCTCGATACGAGCATTAGTGCAAGAGCCAATAAAGACTTTGTCCAGCACGATATCCTCCATGGAGGTGCCAGCCGTAAGACCCATGTACTCTAGCATTCTGTAGCCAGCCGCCTTCTTCTCCGCAGTGGCGAACATTTCAGGGTCTGGAACGCTGCCAGTGATTGGTACAACATCCTCCGGACTCGTGCCCCAGGTAACTGACGGAGTAATATCCTTTGCATCAATGAATACATCAATGTCATATTTCGCGCCCGGATCCGACTTGAGGGTCTTCCAGTAGCTTACTGCCTTATTCCACTCGTCTGAACCGTACTTTGGAGCGAGGGGGCGGTCCCGAAGATATTCGAATGTGACCTGATCCGGAGCAACCATTCCAGCTCGCGCACCACCCTCAATTGACATGTTACAGATTGACATTCGGGCCTCCATGCTCAAAGCCTCGATTGCAGAGCCACAGAATTCAATGACCGCACCAGTACCACCAGCAGTGCCGATCTGTCCGATTGCATGAAGAATGATATCCTTGGAGCTTACCCCCGTTGCAAGTTCGCCATCGACTTGGATTCGCATATTCTTGCTCCGCTTTGTGATTAAGGTTTGAGTAGCAAGGACATGCTCAACCTCGCTTGTGCCAATACCGAAAGCCAAAGCCCCAAAGGCACCATGGGTCGAGGTGTGGCTGTCACCGCAAACAACAGTGGTTCCTGGGAGAGTAAAGCCTTGCTCGGGACCAATGATGTGGACGATTCCCTGACGCTTATCACCAAGACCGAAGTAAGTAATGCCAAAGTCCTTGACATTGTCCTCGAGAGTCATACATTGGAGTCTAGAATCTTCCTCTTCGACAAAGGTCTCGATATTTTTGAGGTTCTTTCTTGATGTAGTGGGAACATTCTAGGCTGTAAGTTAGATCTGTATGCCTCAGGGTGTGCCCAAAAGAGACGTACGTGGTCAGTAGTTGCAAGAGTGCAATCTGGCCGTCTGACCTTGCGACCGGCAGCCTTTAATCCCTCAAAGGCTTGCTAGATGCCCCGATTAGTGAGTATTTGGCACAAAGTAGCAAAGAGTGCTTACAGGGGAAGTAACTTCATGAACCAAGTGTCGGTCTGTGAGAGAATCAGCATGAGTTGAGTGGGATGACAACTTTGTATATACCTATATAGAGCAGAATTGTACCGTCGAGTCTCTCATCTACAATATGGTCCTGGAAAACCTTATCGTAAAGAGTTCGTGGTCCACCTTCAGCGGTCGGCATAGTTGCGACTTCTTGGGAGTCAGACTGGGGAATTGGATGTGCAATCTGCAATTGAGTAGAGTGAGCAGAGCACTCTGAATAGTAGAGAGGGGGCCGAGAAGGTATTCGAAGGTTGAAATTCGAAAGTTGAAGAGCAAGCACCGCCTCCCCAGCAAATGATCTGACGGAAAGAGCTTCCCTATTCTCCGGTATCGGCGCGGGGTGGGCTTCCAGTGCGGGGGGGAGCGGCACCAATCAGTGGTGTCCCATTACTAGCATGAGACAACCTTTACCTAAGGGAAGGCAAGGCAGGAAAGACAAGATATGAAACCATGGCCATGTCAATGGCAATGCTTGCAATGGCGTTGGCGAAAGGCAATACCTGGACAACCAGTGAGAGTGAGGCGAGCGAGCGAGGTAGTTGAACTGAGCTGGGCTGGGTGGTGGGGGAATGAGGTGGGGAGATTCATGGCCTTCAGTGGACTACCGTACAAGCCGCATGCCTTTAGATGCATCAGCCTGCAAAAAGCTGTGCACCCTCTATCCTGGGGCCCTTTGTATTTGTCTGACCCGATGTGGCTCATGCAAAGGAAGACTAAGGTATGCTCTGCTTCTTCTGGCCAGGTTCAGGTTAGATACCACCGTTAATGTGGATGCTCAAGGAGGATTCCACTCTCTGATGCACCAGGGGTCAATGGCCTCATTTATTCTTGTATTGATTCTATTCAACAGTTTTTGAGGTTCATTGCTTCCGAGACGCCTGCATAATCTGACATGCAGCCTCAAGCAATCCCTCAACCAGCAGCATTATCAGTCGATCCGCCACTCAGCCCCTGCATACACTGCATCATACACCGCTCCCAGTGACCCGTCCTGGAGACCGTGCCACAGGCTTATCCAATATGAACAACTCCGACAACGACTATGTAATACTTCGCCTTCCTCTTGTATCAAACCGCCGGAACACACCAGATCAAGACATGAACCCACCCCCATGTTTAAAATCCTGTGAGGAGCCAAAACATACCTCCAAAAGCGCTTAGGTCCTGCAATCCGATCATTCAAACCCTTGCAAAGCAAGCAGTTGCTAGAAACATGCCTGCCATGAACATTACCGCGCCCACAAACAATCCCACATCCTGCCAGGTGAGACCACCTCGCTCAAATCTCTTCCAGACGCAAGATTTGGAATTGAAGACATTTACGAGCATCAGCCATGCTCCTCGCGCCATGCTGGCGACAAGCTGCCCCATGGATCTCGTGGCTGCACCCGGTGTCGGAACTCGTTTCCTCGAAGAGAGACCGCGTTCCTGAAATAGCACAACCGCCTTCATGTGTGCATCCGTATCTCCTAACCCTTTCTCCGCGCTCGGCTTTGAATGCCCTACTGCGAGCGTGTTGCTCGCCCCAATCTTCGAAGTTGCTGCCCTCGCAGCAAGAACAACGCTCGCATGTGATATATTCGAGTCATTAACTGGCTCCCCTTCAAACTTCGTCGAAGGACCTCCTATGTCTCCGCTTTCGTCCTGGGCTGATTTGTCCACTCCTTTCGTTTTGGTATTTTTTGCATCTTCTGTGTTCTGCTTTCTCGTTTGGGGAGAAGTCAGTTGTCCCCTCTTCTGACCTTCCGTTCTTTTGATTGCTACTTGGCGTCTCGATTGTTGAAACGCCAGAAGAGCGGCATTTTTGGCCGCCTGCTCCTGCTTCTCCGAGATTTGAGGGCACGTAGATATGGATATGGGTGTGCTCTTCAGCTCCATCTTGCCTCCTTCTGGAGAACTTATGTGACATAATCTGATGCTCCTTTTCTGTGTGAATGGGAGTTGGTGTCCCGATGATGTAACGGTGCCTGCTTGATAAGTTTGGCACATTTTTCTGAGCGTTTCTCTCAGTATCTTGCTTTGATGGTGATGTGAGCTCGTTCGTAAAGGAATCTGACTGAGCTTGAGTTGTAGAGACTTCTGCCTCGTTGGAATGATCCTTTGGATGTCGCTCGCTCCGTCTACCTGTCCGTGGAAGCGCTGAAGTGGAGCGCACCCAGTAGTGGTGATGGTGGATGTGTTGATGAACGATGTTCGCCCGTCTGGTTTCGTCTTGGTAATTGTTGGTGTGGCCCAATCTGTGAGAAGCCCTTTCGGTAATCGGCAACTCGATGGGATCCTGGCCGCGATGGGATCTTTCAGAGAAACCGGCGGTAGCTCGTTCAGGGAAACGATACGCCGAACGCTGAGGCTTTGGGCCAGCGGCCGGTGGATCACGACTTGTTTCGTCAATACCGATCGGAATGAGATCGCTGTAGCTTTGTTTTCGAACAAGCTTGCTAGTTTTGATGAAAGGGCTTCCTTTCCTAAAAAAGGAGGTGGTGTTGATGGATTAGGATGTAAGTTTCGTCCAAGTGTTGCCAATACCGGTTCCACAGACAGGCTGCGCTGAGCCTGCTGCTTACTACTGGGAGAGGGCTGTTGTTCTTGCACCGGAGCTCCAGAGCTGTTATTGTGGATGATAGTCTCCGAAGACTCTTCGGTGCGTTGACGACTGGGTGATCCAATCGGTTTCCGCGGTATGGATATGCTTTGAGCAGTGTAGGGAGATGCATATGTGGCTTTGCCGAGTCGTTGGCGTGCTAGTGGTGATGAAACTGCTCGATGGCCAAAATAATCGCCTTGCCTGATAGGGCCGTTGTTCACATATGGACTTGGTTCTGCCGCACAAGGCATGGGAAAGAGGCGGTCAGCAGGGGCAAGCTCTACAATTAAACATCAGCTTCCATCATCCGTGCTTGAGCCAAGGGCTTGGGAGACTCACCAGCGATAGGACTGCCAGACACAGATTGCGGAATCGGGCTCAACTCTGGCTCGGCAATACTACTCCAGCCATTCTCGCTCAGCTTCCACCTGCCATATATATATCTCTGTCTCAACTTCAATTCAGATCTTTTCAGCTCTTCTTTCTCTCTCTTCTTTCTCTCTTTCATTGTTTGAATCTTTTTCAGTTCTTCCTGGTGTGATTTTTGGATCTCTTCATACTTCTCTTTCTGCTCAGCCAACTGTCTGGCTTGCTGATCGAGTTTGCGCTTGGTATTTTCGCTCATCTGACTGGGCTCACTGCTGCTTGTTGCACCACTGAAATCCCAGTATCCTGTCCTTGGGTTTGCACCTTGTACGCCCAGGAAATCTCCACTCTCCTTGAGGCTTCTTCTTTGCTCCCTTCGCAGTCTCTTTTCGTCAAAAAGCTGTTGTGTTTTCGTTATCTCTTTCTCGTCCGAGAAGACGTTTGTTATCTCATATCGCGTCTCCTTGTCTGCCATATCCCCTGTTTGATGAGTAGAATTATGCTCTGAAATCCTCAACTCCTTCCCCTTTCCTCCTTTCGATCTTTTGAGCGATCCAAACATTCGTTTCATGGTATTGTCCTTCTTCTTTTCTACTGGGCTGCAACTTCTCTGCAGCTCACCACTTCTAGTCTGTTCATCTCGTCTTAAATCTCTCTGTCTGTCTCCATCCGAACAACTTCTGGCATGTTCAAGTTGGCCAGGCATTCGGATTGATTGATAGTTAAGCGTGCTCATTGTTTGAGGATTGTTGATAGAATCGGCATTCTTCCATAGAATGCCACTTGCTGTAGTCTTGCCGTTGGTATGTATGTATTCCGGCAAGGTGTTGTGAGGTTTGGAGTATGTCAGGTTAAATACGAGTCCGACAGCATCCTCCGTGCCATCATCCTTGAACTCTGAACGTAAAGTATGACCTGTCTCTTGACGACGAGAAGGCAAAAGACGAGAAACAAAGCTACCAAGGGATGAAGAGCGAATATGCCCTTGCTTTTCCGGCCGTGTGTTGATTGCTACTGGAGGAGATTTGCTTAGCTTGTCTCTAAAGACGCGCGAAACCCTCCTTTTTAGCGTAGAGGGTGATCCTTTCGTGGACATGTTTATGAGAGTATGCGGAGCTGGTGCTGTTGTAGAGAGAAGTTGCCTTGTTGAGTTGGAAGAATTGGTCGATGTGAACAGTGAGTTTTCGACGATGTGAAGAGTGCAGAGGCAGTTGCGTTGATGTTTAGAGTGAGGTTACGATGATGAGTAAAAAGAGGTTACGGTGATGAGGAGGATGCATTGTAAAGTGAGTTACCGGTGATGAGAAGAGTGAGGTGATGGGTAGGGGTGATTTTGTTTTGGTTTGCAGAGTGGTGATTGAGTTGTGTTGAAGCGTTGTTGTTGTTGTTGGGAAGAAGTTCAGAGGAGGGAAGGGATCAAAACATAAGGAAAGGTGTCTGGTGCACCAAGAAAGGAAGGCACAACAACAACAATACATGAGCCCATCGACCAGAGAAGGAGCGAGTCCGCCCAGGGGCGCATACAACGTCACGATTTCATGACGTACATAAGAGACTTGCAAACTCACATATTGTGGCAGAGGGCTGAGAATGCTTCAATTACTATTTGGTGCTGGTCACCCGGAAACCAAGTTTTGTCTCAACTCCAAGTATGCTTACATGTGTTGGATTTCAATATCTCGCAGGTGGTCTCTTGTAAGGACTTTCATAATTTCCAGGTCGCTGCTTCAGTCCAAAAGCAGTCGGAACACTGGTCCTTCGCTCATGATCGACCTCCGAAAAAGGCGTTCTACCATAGGCAGGAAACGGTTTGGTGACATCGCTCTGCCTTTTGGCTGGGCTTCTGCTTCGTTCCCTCTCCTCTTGGATCTCGCGGGTGGCCATTTCAAATGAATTCCTTGGTGGTTCACGTCGCCCACTGCCCTGAATATCATAAAGACTGGTTGCCTTTTTGAGAGGGGAGTTTGCATGACTATATATACCTAGGCTGCCCCCATCGCCTGTGCTGGTACCTGAGGAGACGGCCCCAGTCATGCTCTGTCGAAACTGAGGCTGTCGCAAGGGAGGTCGTGGTGTTGTATCTGTAAAAGGAGTTGGTTCTCGTGAGCTATAGACTGCTGGCGCAGGTGAAAACGACCGCCGAGATGCCCCTTCAGTATTGTCAGGATCAACGTGTTTGGCGTAATTTGGGTTAGGATTAGTACGAAATCCTCTCTTGAGGATAACCGTTGGTGTATATGTCTCAACATCGCGCTCGTCAGACCTGCCCTCGCAATTTGGGCCAGCGAACTGGGTGCCAACATCACGTACAAGTGGATTTAGTCGAGGGTGAACGTATTTGATATCATATTCGTTCATGACTTCCTTGTGAATAATAGCGGAGTCTTTTTCCTGTTGAGAGAAGGCTGATTGGAGAAGGAATAGCTGTGAAGAAAGTAATATTTCCAATATTATGGTAGTGAAGACTGTAACACTCGGTCGAGGGTCCGAGGCCAATGTTGGCAGGAAAAGCCAGTACACCAGAACATGACCTGGGCTGAAGAAGCAGAACAGCCGCAGGCAAATTGGGAGTGGGTCCCAAACTGCAAGCTCCCATACATCTCGAGTAGGATCTGGGTGTGCTCTAGATTCGGCGCTGGTGTCTCCAAGAATGCTCGTAAGGAACTTCAAGGGCGAGGATGCGACAGGAGAAGAATCGACACGCACGCGGCGTGCTGACGGAGTGCACTGTGGAGCATCGATGGAGCTCTCGAACAGCCGGTAATGCCGTTTTCTTGAGTAAGTATACACCGCGTTTGCGATGGAAAAGTAGGTCAATAGGTGAACCGCAACTGCTGCCTGCAATATATGTTAGCGTTTTTTGAGCACAAGAGTTCCAGGCGTCATACTATGTAGCTGAACCAGCCCGTCCCAGTGTAGTTATCTCCAAACACATCATCTCCCACACTCCTTCCCGTATTACCACTGTTTGCCCTCGACACAAGAAACACAACATGCAATCCAAGGGCGAAAGGTGTTCCAAACTGCTTGGAGTCCCAGTCCCGCGTTTCGATCTCTTCAGATAGCCACAACAAGAAGTCTCCTGGGTTGAGGTAATCTCTTATGCGCTCAGTCAATGGCTTCCTTCGTACGAGTCTCGGCATCGTTGGCGCAAAGGTGCCTTTTTTCTTTACATCATCGGCTTGATGTTATGGAATTGAAGATCTTTGTGGACTCTGTTTACAAGCATGCTTAATTGTAGCTCATTACAGGGGTGCATCGTTAGCGCGAAAGTAGCTAGCGGGGTGCCGCCTCAATGCAGCTACCCAGGTTTCATACCTTACAGTTCCATCTCTGAGAAGCCATCAAGCTTTACTACTGAATAGAGAACTCGATCATGGCAGCCCCGGCCTCTGCCTACAAGGATAGACAATTCCTTGCCGTGATCGGAGATGAAGTAAGCTCTTTTCGTTTTGGATCTACCAGGCTTCTTGCTAATAACATTGACAGGATTCAGTAACTGGCCTCCTCTTAGCTGGAATTGGTGTATGATATCTACCAGCTTTGCCCCAGCTATGTTTCTGATAGAGATATAGCATGTGACACAGCCTCCGGACTCACAGAAGAATTTCCTCGTTGTTGACAGCAAGACAGACAATGCAGCTATCGAAGAGGCTTTTGAAAGGTTCACCACCGAGAGAAAGGATATTGGAATCTTGTTAATCAATCAACACGTGTGACTGCCTGATGATATACCAAGTGCTGGAGCTAATCGAGGGATAGATTGCTGAGCGTATACGTCACCGAGTCGATACATACACCGCTGCCTTCCCAGCTCTACTCGAGATTCCAAGCAAGGACCATCCCTATGATCCTGAGAAGGATAGTGTGTTGAGGAGAGTGCGAAGGCTTTTTGGCGAGTAGGTGGGATAATCGCTGCCTGCACTACTGTCATGATTGTGGTACAGCTATGCTGGATGCTTTTAGAGAATGGGCAACGATGGCGTTCTGCAACAATACACCCTTTCAGACTTTGAACCTAGGATGTTGGAACCACACTACTCGAAAGTCCACATCATGGGGAAGCGTGATAGATACTGTCGTGTTTTCAGAGAGTGATTCAGGGCAGAATTGTATTGAGTTGGAATTTCTTGCTCAGTAATGGTATCGGGTCAATCAATGGTGTCTTGACATAACAACCTAATGCATTCATATGATAAAACCGCCGAATAGTTACAATGCTTGTCCTTAGGAAAGAAACTCCGTAATCAAAGGTATCTGCAAAACAGCCAGCAATGCAAGGGAAGGGCTCCTTGCACAATTACGTCCTAAATCTGAATCTCATCTGACCCCGAGAGCGTATCGCCAGCTTGGCCTACAAGTCGTATTTTGAGCTGCCTCCGAATGGGACTGTGGCTTCCAAACAGACGATCTTCTTCTTATCAACAGTGTATGCATCAGCGAAGACGGTGTAGGTTCCCTGGACACCGTATTAGCAACTTGAGCGGCAGTTTGCCGGGGGAGGAACTAACGGGAGGAATCTCCTTTGGCAAATCAACGTCCTTTGTGATCGTAATCTTTCCCTTCTTGATCGGGCACGTCAAATCAACGTTAGAAACTTGTTCGCAGAGGTCGGCTTGGGTATTGACGAGTCTGATCAGTCCATATTTGACTTGTAAGATGACAAAGGCCTTGTCCTCAATATCCTCTCGCAATGTTCCTACCGCCTCGATGGTGAGGGTCTTTCCACTGGTAGCAGATTAACCTGGTGCAATAATAAAGGTGCTGTATAGGGAGTGTACATACGCTTGCGGAGGATTTGGAGTCAAGTTGACATGATCAAGAATGAGAATATCGTCAGCATGCTCTGCTTTGCAATATGTAAGTGGGTTGTCGCCCGGGACTGCTTCGCCGTCGCCAAGAGGCTTTTGACCACCGACACCGAAAGAGAACGATAAGCCTTCCGAGGCAACAAGGGAGCTCAAGAGCAATGTTATTAGGCCGAGTGAGAGCTTCATCGTTGTGTTGGGAGTTATCGAGAGCGATGGAGTTGACTGTCGATGGAGGAGTGGAGGCACCGAAGATAGACAACGATTGGGGGGGATGCGGGCAGCCTAGCGTTCGGTTGCTTAACTGGGTGTGAGTTGGTTGGTTGGTTGGATACCTAGCTTGTTACCGCCGTAAAATTGATGAGGTCAGTGGTCTGTGTCCGTACAGTAACCCCAAGTTCCAAGCCAAGTCAACGAAGGTGTTGTAAATTTAGTACGTTTGCAGCATGAGAACCAAACGTTTAGAGGTGAAACATCAATTGACCTAGCCCTTAAATGCGGCTTTTATGTCCATCCAAACCAGCCCCGCCTATGAAAACCTGATTTTAGTAGCCGTCAGCCATCGTCTCGCTAGGTATTTACAGCCCCAAACTTATTCAGCTGCCACCACGAATAAATACCTATCGAAACATTCCCGCCTTTCTTTTCCACTCGAATGCTTGCACAAAACTTATCTTTGATCAACAAATTTGTGTAATAGAAATCAGGAGAGCTCGATGCTATATCTTGAACGACTCGACAAGGCAGTAAGACACTGACATAAGTCTTCTAAGGGGAAGGTACGTGAGCAAATTCGAATGTTCAGTCTGCATGGCAGTTCATTTACGAGCAGCTACTTATTCTGGAAGCTGCGAATGCACTTGCTTTACTCACTCTATAGATGCTCCTGTAAATCTATCGTCACTCTTATACGTTTACATCCTCTTCTTTTCACGCTCGTTGTTAACGCTGCTGGAGAGAGCAAAAGCCTTCGCGGAAGCCGATATACTGCTGCCCAAGCAAACTTCCTGTCGTCAGGACAGATCGTCACCTTAAAAGAGGGGACTTACTGGCCGGCACGAACAACCAAAATGAGTTCATGAAGAAAAAATACCACCAGAAATAATACGGTTCCGGTCGATAGTAACGCTTTCCAAGGGCAAAATCTTCAAACAAGCAGGTCGAAAAATAGATGAGGTTTCCATAAAACTGGCCTGTTGATACCAGAGCTTGAAAGGGATGGCGAAACGGTGATTCTTTTATGATCAGCACAGCCGTCAACCATGACAATGGACCCCATGTAAGCTATTTCTCTGTCAGTTGGGTTGACTTGGTTCGGAATAAATTTCTCACCATAGTCAGGCTTTCCATACACAGCACCAGGGGATCTGAGGTCATGTATCTCGAGTCGCTCAACGCATACTCTTTCCAAAGCTGGCCGAAGAAGTCTTGCATGCTAGACATTTGAGAATTATTGTATACAAAGTACCCCTCGAAGAAGATGTGGATTGAGCCGGCTATGATGGGTCAGCCCTAGCTGGTCATTTGGCGGACTTCGGTGCCTTACTTAGGACAAACCACAGGACTTTCCACTGATCCGAAAGCTTCAACGCTGGATTGGCATGCCGACTTAACACGAGTGTCATGCAAAGTAATAGAGTGCATCCGGTTGCAAAGGTCAGGATGAGTCTCGGAACGGTCCAGGTATTCTCAACGAAGCTGCCAGAGAGAAGCACACCCTCCGGGAAGTAGGGGTGCGAAATGGGCGTCATTTTTGAGCAGCGGTAGTCCACGCAACGAGTGTATATGCTTTGCTCGAAAGCCGATATACTAGAATTGACTGAGGAGGACGGCGCTCGCTTGCTCAATACCTGAAAAGAGGCTTAGTTCTAGCAATGACCAGGTCCCCAAGGAAAGGATCTTTCGCATTCAGACACAAACCTGCTACCAACTGAATCCCTCTCCTCTGAAATGGCTGTTGATCAAGTTCGAACGTTTCAGCACAAGACATAGCCGAACTAGGTCGATACCTAGGCACCTTGTCTTTTCTCTCCTCTAAACATGTCACGTGTTATCAAATAATGCGCTTCCATTGGTTGCTGCCTCGCTGTGGACTGAAAATGGTACACTACCTAATTTTCAGCAGCCCGAGTCAATGTTGAAACTTTAACATATTCAAATAATTTCTTCCGGGATTCTCTCGTGGGATTGTAAACCCACAATATGATCTTCTCTAATTGCCCTGGACGTCCTCAATATTCATGCGGGCGATGTCGGTTTTCTTGTTCATACTTCACAGCGTCTCGCAAGGCTGCTCACAGCCACCGCGATCAAATATCGTTATCAGGGATTTCCAAGGTGCAAATGCCATGCTGAGGTTATCATTCGCTGACTGCTGTCCAGGCCTGCTAGGCAACACCTTGACTTCGAGCTCCCGGGCATATCTTCCTTGCCGCGCTAATCTCACCTAAGTAAGCAGGCTAGCAACAGTTGTGGCCGCTTCGACCAGACCCGTGTTCCACCGTCCACGCCTTTTAGACTTTTGTCATATTCTGCTGCCACTCCCCTCGCCATGCATCATCACGGTCTTTGCGATTTCTACGCTGTTGAGCCTGGAACATCGCTTCTTGCAATTCCCGTACTGTCAGTGTTGGGTTCGATTTCTGTGGCAGAAGCTTGACAACAGGTTGAAGTTTCCTTCCCTTGAGGGTACTGTACGTCGAGCCTGCTAATCTGCAGGCCATGGCGCTAGACCCAATTCTTAATGGGCTCAATGGGAGTACTTCGTAATGGTCTGTTAAAGCGGCGACATCCATTGAGAGACCGAGCGACACTAGAATTCCCTTCCCCTCCTGCGTTCATTCAGCACACTGTCTTCTCTTCCAAAGGCTACTCGACGAGATCTTAACACCAGTGCCACCACCATATCGAGCCTCGAAAACGGCCAACATCGCGTCGCGACAGCTCTCCTTACTCTCTGGACACCCCCCTCGAGTCATTCTCAGCTGCGCCTGTGCTTGCACCCCGTTGCAAAGCCTTCGCCCGCGTCCCTGGACTTGATTGACGGCCTGCGACAACAATACAGGACCATACCTTCGCTCTCTACTGGCATAGTCTGTCTGCGAAAGAGACGTGAAGTCGTTGCCCTCTCCCTGGCGTGCCCTGCCTCTTGTTCTGTTCGCGACGCTTCAGATCGGAAGGTCCTACAGTCTTTTCCAGCAACTGATGACAGCCATCGCCGGTCTCGATTGTTCTCCTCGCTGTGCGACGCCTCCAGGAATCGAGTCGCGGCTTCCTTCGTCATGCGAATCAGACACAAAACTCAGTGAACGTACCCTCTTACTTGTACAGCCACCAAGAGGCTCTTGCTAGATTATGACAGAAAGGCCTGTATCGATCACAACGCAGATCGCGACTCCTTCTCAGGCCGCCTTCAACTTGACCCCGTCAGTCTCTGCCAGCGATGCGCTTCCGATCGTCGAGTCTGCAGATGAAGAGCCTTACACCATCAAGTGTATCTGTGACTTCTCAGACGATGACGGAAACACAATTTATTGTGAGACTTGCGATACTTGGCAGCATATCGAGTGTTTCTATCCTGGCCGGGTCGATGATGCATCCCGAGAGGAGTTCGATCATTCCTGCGCAGACTGCAAACCAAGACCTCTAGACCGGCGGCATGCGACCGAAAGACAGCGACATCAAAGGCAGAACAAAGCGATCAATGACACTGGCGATAAGAAAACCAAGCGACCACCATCTAAAAGTCACAAGAAAAAGTCGAGACCGTCCGACCTTCAAGTTAATGGCTATCACGATCACGAAGGACACAAAAATGGCAGCCCTCAAGAACATCACACACACCCAAAGAAGGTAAAGGGCCACCGATCGAATCAATCGGTCAGCTCGCAGTTGAAACGCAGCCCCCCTTTCAATTCTCGTCCACATAACCACGTACACCCACCGAGTCCTGCCCACACACCACCAGATCTGCCTAATAGTTCCAAAGTCCATACCTACTCCGAAATCTTCCTGGCTCTCTACGATCAAGATCACCCAAGTCGAGTCTCGTCATCAAACTCCTTTGCGAGCCTGTCCGTTACTAATTCCTTAGCGCTCTGGCTTCAGAATCCGAACCATCTTCAAGCAGACGCCGGAGTTGTGAAAGAAGACGTTTTCCAATACCTCAAAGTCCCTACGGATCAGTTGAAGTGGCCGGAGCTGCGAGTTGAAAGCAAAGAAACTACCATCAATGACACAACACTGCGATGGCGGCATTTGATCACCCCTACGAGTTTGTCTCAAGCCGGTCGTATAGGGGAGCTCAACGGCTTGATTGGTTTCCAGAAGGATTACTGCGATGACGCCGAAAACCGTTGGAATGTGCTTGTCCACCCTCGCCCTTTCGTTTTCTTCCCCCCTCGGCTTCCGTTATTTATCGACACCAGACAAGAGGGTTCTATCTGCCGTTATGTGCGACGCAGCTGCCATCCGAACACCACGCTGGAAACATTTATTGCTCTTGGGAACGAGTACCACTTCTGGCTGACTAGCGAACGACCACTTGCCGCCAATGAACAAATTACGATTCCATGGGACTTCCGGTTTCCTGGCCAATACCAATCAAGATTTTTGCATCTGCTGAATCTGAATGATGACGACGGCGCACCCTTTGATGGGACGGACATAAACGACGAGGAATATAACCTACTTACTTCGACTATTAACTTAGTTCTCTCAGACCATGGCGGTTGCGCATGCGATCTCGGCAATGATTGCGCATTTGCAAGGTTCAGTCGAAACTACAACCAAAAACTGCAGACTCATTCGAACGGGGTGAAGTCCAAAAAAGGTCGCAAGTCAAAACAGAACCATATTTCTCCCACAAGTACAGGCCATGCAACTAATAGCCGCGCTGCTAGCGAAGGACAGCAAGAACAATACGAGGATGACGATGATGACGGCAGATCTGCATCTGATTGTGCACGGAGCAAGCCGCACAGTCGGGACCTGACGCCTTCCCAAGGAGTTGGCGAAACCAACGGCATCCTTACCGAGCCATCAGATCGGGAAAAGAGGAAGCTAGCAATGCTTGAAGACACGTTCCGAAAAATGGAGCAAGGCCAACCACTGCGCAAGAAGAAACGAGTATCTGATAGTTCGACTGCCAACGTTCCCTTGAATACATCGCAATCTACCCCGAAACCAAGACAGCGGTCTGTTGCTCCTCGCATGTCGATCACGCAGCCTGCGCCTTCAAATTCGAATGGTCATCGGTCGCGGCAATATGTGGATGCCAGCACATCGAGACGGCAGTCAGGATCGCCGTTTAGCGCATTATCTCCAACCGCAGCATTACCATCTCCGGACAATCAAATATCACGGAATGGGTCAATGACGGCTCGATCAAGGCAAGCATCTGCGACTCCGAAGAGTGCCTACACGGATGCCGCTGTACAGACCGATGAGGTCGAGAATGCGTGGTGGAATGATCCCAAACCCAAACCAATTCGGTCGATTGTGCCCTTATCGAAGCGGCTTCTCAAAAATCGGCACAGGCTACAAGCCCAATTCGAGGTACAGACATGTCAGCAAACATTTACATCAGTCGACAGCGAAGAATCGAATGTGCAAACATCACCAACGGCCTCGATGGACTTGGACATACCGAACCCCTACGAAGAGCGGTATCATCTAGAATCGCCGACTGATGCCAGGGCTCGTAATCCAAGTATCTCATCTTCGACAGCATCTGTGGACGTCACTTCTACCTTCGCTGACATGCCCATGACCGACGCTCCTGCTATCACTGTAAGTACCACGATAAAGCCACCTCCGCCGCCTTGGCCCGGTCAACCATATACTGCACTTGATGGCTCCCAACCACTCTCTGGTCAAAGGTCGCCAGACTTGCGAGTACAAATGCCTTCTGCACCCGTCTTCTCCATTCCGAATATGTCTGGACCTCTCTCAGGCCCTGTCACTCCATCCTCTGCTTCTGGATCCCTTGCACAATCTCCACTTGGAACTGTGCATCCTAATGGCATGTTCCCATCGCCCAGCGTCAATGGGCTCGGCCAACATCCGAGCCCTGTCAAAACAACCAAGAAACTTAGCCTGAGCGATTACAAAGCTGCCCGGATGAAGAAGTCCGATACATTAGGTGCGAACAAAGCATCAACCGGGACTAGTCCCACAGTGACCCCTGCTGTTCTGAAGCTATCTTCATCGATAGTTGAGGAGGCCAATGCATACGATGGCTTAGAAGGACCTGCCATTACCGATTCTCCAATGGTTGAGAGATCGGCCGATCCCATAGGGTCGGGGGTTGGCCTCATCCCAGATCCTGCTTCAAGGCATGATATGCCAGCAGAAAGGTCTAATGGCACAATGTAACATAAATAGAGTTCTCGCAAGGCGTTTTACTACTGGCACGGGGTTTCTTTCATTTTCGCGGGGTTATGAGGTTTTCTTGCGGGTGGTTACCCATGGATTTCAAAATGGGCTCGGGAATGGCGTACTGGCGGTGGCCACTTTGTCTGATCCTCTGCTGGACAAAACTTTGCTCTTTCGGTTGAGGGGGGCGATATCTGAGTTGTACCAGTAGCATGAAGAAAGCCTCAACGGCATTCAAAAGGCAATAAAAACACGCTATGTCAAGGGTAGGCAGGCTTTGTCTGCGAGCCACCTGCTATAAATCTACAAATTACCTCGAGCTACCAGTGATCAATAACGGAGACTAAGCTTGAATCAACTAACGTCCTTTTAGCAGTCAGATCATGCTGTTGGACCTTAAGGTTAAATTTTCTATTATAAGTCATGCAAAGCAGTGTGATTTATCTTACAGTCCAATTATCTGACTCGAATATCCATAGGGCAAAGTTATGCCTCACAAAAAGCCCAAACAGCCCACACAATGTCTGCATCACTAAAAGCTCGATAGCTAGTCTGTCCTCTCTCATTGGCCCAAACCATACCAACCACAGATTCAAGATTGTAAAGTTCGTGCTCTCGGTGATCTGCCCTTCGTGATTGGTGGCCAACCGTAAAAGATGTAAATGGTGCAGCATTTTCAAAAACAGAGCCACAATTGGCTTGGGTGGATACTGCCATTCTGTCACTGATGGCTCCATCAAACCTGTCCGAGCGTTGAAGCGAGGAAGACGATGGCGTGGACACGGAATTAGACGGAACAGCTGTGGGGCTGAGTATATGAAGTTGAATATCTGTGGGATGAATAAGAGCAGAAGTGTTTTGGAGAAATGTCCCAGGATACCAACTACTGCAAACACCATCCCAGCAAAATAGCAGTATGTATCACCCACGAAGACTCGAGAGGGATACCAGTTGTGCGCCCAGAGGGCGAGAGATACGCCGATAAAAGGAAGCAGCATGTATAAAGAGAAAAGATGCGAGTCCGTTGCGGGGTGGGGATAGGGTGCCAACAGGTAGAAGCAATCATTGAGGATAAGGAGGAAGGCTATCACCAATGATTGAGATACCTCAATACCGTTGATGCCTGCAAGGATGTTGATGCTGTTCGGACAGAATATTGCCACGGCAGCCATGTACACGTAGTAGAGAAATCCGAGGTCGAAAAGGCCTCCAAGGTATGGCCGCAAAGGTATTGGTATGACAATATGCGTTACTCCGAAGTCTACAAAGTAAACAATGAGGATGGGTATGCTGGCAATGCCGGGTATGAAAAACTTGTGGCGCCATCGAATATCGAACAGATCATCGCCGATACCGAGGATAGATACCGATTGCAGGGAAAGAATGGCAGAGAGGTATGATGCTAACTGGTTTTTATTAGCCCGTACCCCGAGACATTTGATTTGAGGCGCCCAGGATTTTGTAGCATAAGCCAAAATTCAACTCTATCTGGGGAGACTCGCCTTGCTGTGTGGGAATCTATGCAAGAATCGTCCTGTCTGCACATGCTCGAGTTCAATGACAACATCTCGATTACCACCTCCTGAGGTAGCGGCTACGATGTCCTTGTAGAATGGAAATGGTATAAAGACGATGATAATAAGGAGATAGACGACGGCGCAGACAGCACCCATAGTTTCAGGAATCTCCTTCTTGTGTACTTTGGACATGTCCTTCCCCTTCAAGCCAGCCTTCATAAATGTTGGTCCAAGCCATCGTATCATGGCATATGATGCTGCGTATGCAATCCCGCTGAATGCAAGGGAGGCGATGAGAGGCTCCCCATCACCACGGAAGGTGTTTGCGATGATGCCGAATGATGCAAGAGCAAGGGACAGGAGACTGAGTGTCTCTGTAAAAGACAGAGCAGACGGCGTTGAAGTGCTCATGGGTGGATTTCGGGCCACCATTTCGGTGGCAGTGGTGGCAAGCCTGCTCGGTCGGAAGGGGAGGGGAGGGAAAGGAGGTTGGGATTGAGGGTTTGAATGTAGATGGAAATTTTGTGACAAGGCTTCAAACGAGGCTGACGATTCGTGTCCTTCGGAATTCGGGCTGAAAGTTTGCGCTAGTTCTAGCACTAGTGCAAGCCCCTGGACCCCTGTATTTGACATCTAAAAGTAGACTCCACGATTAGCAACGATAAACAATCTACACCTATACAGTACCTCTCCGCACCATACAGACGGTCGTGTTGACGCCGTCACCACCATACTTGCCCAGATCTATGACGATGTCCTCAACATCTACGAAAACCCAGCTTCTGATAAAGAGGGCGCCTTTTGCGGACGCCTCTAGCCATGCAGGCAACTTTTCACGGCCTGCAGCACGCAAACCGTCCTCCCAACTTTCGACTTCAGCCTTTTCAACAATGGAGGCAGAGGCAGCGAAATTCACAGTAGGACGTCCCCGGGGGCCGTCTGACAAGGACCTAGTATGTTAACCTTACGATCCGCGTGAAATGACGATGCCGAAGGAGGATTAGGAGGAATGCTTTATCCAAACAGCGTGCAATCAGCTTGCTGACGTACCTGCTCCGCAAGCTTTTTATAGCCAAGGCCATCGTGAAATATGTCAAAAACTGCGGCGCATCTTACCATTCGGCTCCTGGCTAATTGCGCCAGTGTCCGGTTGCTCGGGTTCTCTGCATCTTCGCACTATACATACATCTATGCTCCCGCGTCGGATCGAGCAAGGCGTTGAGCATCCGAAAGCGGCCTGTCGTGGCACCCCCCAAGGCCTTCATCCTTCTTGTGACGCCGCAGCTCTGCCCGACCTAAGGTACCTACCTCCGTGTCCTGGCACGTACCGTAACTGATGTTTCGGCCTTTGCGGTGGTGTTGTCTGGTGCCTGCTCTCTCTCTCTCACTATTTCTTTATTCGCTTACGACTACTCGTACTGCATCTGCTTTAGTCCATGCCTAAACAATTCTTCAGCGCCACTCCTGATTCCTTAACTTGAAGGAATTCATGTTGTGTGCATTAAAGCCGCTTAGTGGGCGTTGAAGTTCGACGCCAGGCCCAAGATTTTGAGCCTGCATTCTCCCTTTCGATCTTGCACACCCGCCGAATTTGACATCTCTTCCTGCGTATTTATGCCCACTCTTCCAAGGGTTTCTTCTCAATTCGTGGTCCTGAAACTTTTTAGGCCATTTTAGGTGGCGTCTCGGTGAAAAGGATCCCCCGTTCTAAGTTTACTATACTACCATGTTCCGTTTCATGAAAAATCTATTTTCCGGCAATTAGGGCAGATGAACATGACGAAAGCTAATTTTTCTTCTTACGGACATTCATCCAAAAAGTGTGGCCAGGTGTAGAATCATAAATGTCTGGAAATCTATTTGTTGAAGGAGGTGGAACTCGCGCTTCTGCTCTAGCTTTGCCTATCTAAGTGGCGCTCGACAACAATGGGTTTCCCTCGTCTTGTGTTTGGTGTTCCTGCGCTAGCTGGAACAGGTACGCAGCCTAGCCCTTCTACTGGGCCCTGGTTAATCAGGCCAAGCGTACGCTCTGTGACGCTTCAGCTCCAATTTGTGATGCCTCATATACAGCGATCAGGGCATTGCTTACCGTGTTGCTCTGCCCAACATGATAGACCAGACGGTGGCCACGGATGCTATCCTGCAGATCGTTGCGCCTGTCTTCGTGGGCTGGTCTGGTTTTGCTTGGCCGGGGCCCGTGGGAGCAGGCAGTATGCTAGGTAACCCACTGTCTGTTGGCTGGTCAAGCGGTACTGGTGCGGGGAAGGCTCCGATTTCTTCACGGTGGACCACGTAGGAAACCTCCTTGATGGTGACATTTTGTGCAGTGGTCATTGACTGGAAGCAGCACGGATTCTTATCCTGCACCGTATGCTTATGCCGAATACACCAATCTGAAAGGAATTGGGGGACAAATAAAAACTCAATGTGAGTTTATTTTCGCATGGAGGCTTGCAGTGAGCTAAGTCAGGAGTGATTGCTGTAGGGTCCGTTATTGTTCGTTGTCGTGGGTGTACATCGTGCATAAATGATGATGGGAACGTCACCACCACAGGTGCAATTGGTGCATCTACATTTTGCGTGGGCAACGTCTTATACATCGCCGAAGACGCCGAACGTCAACACATTAACATTTGAGCAGCAGAGCCACGTCAACTAATGGCAGCATAACGTGGACTGCGCACGCTGTTCGCTGTTCGAATCTTGGGTTGCTAGCAATCTGCTTCCATCTCCAACAAGTTCAACCAGACCCACTGACCAGACTCGCCGTCCCCATGGTTCGGGCAGAGAGCGGAAATGTATACGCAGACATCTGGTAGAATCCTAATGCTGCAAATTGTAGTTCGACTCAGAGCTTCTGGCCCGTCTCGAATGTGATGGATAGTGCGGACAGAACGTATGTAACGAGTGATTCTAATGTTAAGAGAGAGCTCTGTGGCTCGCAGGGAAGGTTTGAGGGACGATTTGAGAATAAGAATTAGATAAAAATATAATTTTGGCACGCGTTATAGACTCTGCCCTCGAGGCCCACAGCGACTTAAGTGCCGTGGCAAAGTGGAGGGGCATGATCTCCCTAATACCGCACTTAATAGGCTATCTTAGGCAAACATTCTGGAGATGGAAGCAGCTACTGGCCCTTGCGGCAATTATTGAGAATAAAATATCTTGGACTGATCACTTGTGTCCTCACTGCATTCGAGCTCAAGTATAAAAGGAGAAGACACGGTTTTTCTACTCTATTCTGCTCTAGTCTATTCTTTCTTTCTTTTCACTGGTGCAACATAACGTCTACTCTTTGAAGTAATCTTAAGATATCGAATACTGCCACCCTTGCTATGCCGAGCACCAAACGCCTCAAATGCTGCAAATGCACATGGCTTCACGCAAGATGTACCTCACAACTTGATAGGATAGTTCTTCCTTATCTTGCCACCAAATTTATAAATCAGCAAAGGCGCAGGAATCAAACCTATGGCAATGAACCCCAGTACAGAATTGCCCCAACCAAGCCCTAGCGCTTGGTACATCGAAGGCCCGGCTAGTGGAAGAAAGGCCCCAAAGAGGGATCGTGCAACTGTCAAGGCTGCGACACCAGAGGCAGCAAATGTAGGGAAGGAATCGATGGTATAAGTTTGAATGGGAATGAAGATGCCCATCATGCCAAAGCCAAATGGAACAAGGCCAATGACCGGAACAATCCACTGCGATTTTAATTAGCCCGCTGAATGATGCAGAAATGACGAGACTTACGTGAAAGGCTTTATCAGCAGACCAGCCGTACCAGAAGAATGTTATTGGAAGACAGCAAGCGAAGAATATACAAGCTGGAAGACGCATCTCCGGCTCGAATACGCCTGGAACGCAGTATTATGGGTCAGCATTACATCGAAAGGGTAGTGTTGGGGGTTGTGATGGTGATCCGTGATATAAGTCTGCTCTCAAAACGTAACTAGAGAGAACAACTCGTACGATATGCAAGGGTGGAAATGCTGTTCAGGGAATTGCAAACTTACCATTGTTTGCTTTCGTCATTCGGACCACAGTTGCGTCGGACAGTTTTGCAGTCACAATGAGACCAGCTAAGAAGCCAATCCCAAGGCCAATATAGGCTAGACCACAAATTTCGGGTTGCCAGTTGTAAGTCTCGACGAAGACTTGAGTTATGGTGGTGAATAGCAGGTAGAGAAGACCATAAGCAACTGCCATGTACAAACTCAGAAGGAAAATGATCGGGGAGAAGAAAAGCATCTTCAATGGCCGAGTGATTCCATGTAGGAGGATCTGAGTCGGGGTATGTTGCTGGCTGTTTGTGTCGTAGCAACTTCGAAGCTCGGGGCGGTTGAGTTCTTTCTGAAGACGCTTGACCTTTCGGCGCATCAAAACTCTGGGATTGGTCTCGCTATTAAGAACCTCGATCCCGGCAGTAACACAGGAACCGGCGATCAGTAAAATCCAGAAGATCCACCTCCAGCCTACTCTCTGTGCAATAAACCCGCCACAGACTGGCCCAATCTAAGCGTCAGAATGTCAGTTCAGTGTTGCTTTAAAAGGTATACTTTTGAGTTGAGATGGTGCCCGGTGAGTACCCAACCCACAGGCAAATGGTTTAAAGAAAATGCTCTCAGGACATGTAAAAGAGGGAACTCCGAGAAATCAAAACTTACCACTGGACCGAAGAGGGGACCCAGGCTATAGACTGACGAAGCTAGACCACGGCGATCCGGATGAAAGAGGTCAGCAATCACACCGCCACCGATTGTCAAACATCCCGATCCTCCAATTCCAGCCAGGAAACGGAAAACGATCAGTGCAGAGAGATTCGGTGATAATGCGGCGCCTATTTGCCAGACGCAGAAGAAGACATTAGCACCCGTGAGGACGAATCGACGGCCATAGATCTCTGATAGTGGGGCCAATAGCAGCGGCCCAACAACATAGCCAAGCACGAATATGGACACACTCAGAGAAGTGAGAAGGAGCGACTTGTTGTGGAATGTGTCGTCCATGAAAGAAGCGGCCGGCTAGAACCCGTCAGCGATATGTTTCCTTGGGGGGAAAGGGAGCTAGGAGCATATCTCATGTTCTCGAACATTGGGGATAGGAGCTTTGGCATGAATCAAGGGATGGGTTCCTTACAGCAAACATGGAAGAGGCCAAAGGAGAGATAAAAGTGATGCTTGAGAGCAATGATATCAGAAACCATTTCTTCGCCTCGGGGAAATTGAGGGGCATGGCTTCGTCGGCTTGAGATTCCCAGCCGACAATTCCATTGTCTAAGTCTGATAAGGGCAACGGTGCCGGAGCAAGCCGTGCTTTTTTGCTTCTGGAAGTCAAGCTGGTTGCAATCCGAGAGATTTTACTCTTCGCACTTGATTTAGAAGTTACCCTTTGAACGCCGTTCTCGTCTTTTCCGGGACGAGCATTAATCGATGCCACAGTCTAACGGGGATAAGCAACAGGTTTTGGCCCTGAGAATTCGAACTGACCTGTTGTCTTGCCAGATCGTCCAAATGGCCCGCGTCCATCTGCTCTACTTCTTCGCGGTCGGAATCAGGCTCGCCATAAGCACCTTCGGCCAGCAGTCCAGGCTCAATTTTCTCACTATTGGCTGTTGATTCGGTGCCGTCCAAATCTCCAGCCTTTTCAACATCGTGGGGGGCCATCTATTTTCCCCCGAGCAACTGGGGTCTTCAGGAAGAGAGTACTGGGAGCTGGAGGGTACAGATTGCTGTGCTGTGCCGTGAGGAGCAGCGAAGCATGACAAAGGAGAGGAGTAGAGGAAGGATTAATTGGGAATGAAATCTGAAGAGAAATGAAAGAGACAGAAACAGAGACAGAGGTGGGGGGGGAGAGAAGAGGGGACTTAACGCGATGATGGTCTCGGTGCTCGGTGGACGACGAGGAAGGAGCGACTTAATTGTGCAATTATGCAGCCGCATGGGTGGGTCCGGTGGGTTATGAAATTTCCAATTGATTCGGCACGGTTGCTGGTAAGCGAGGAAGGAGGAAAAGGGGAAGGGGGGAGGGGGAAGGGGGAAGGGGGAAGGGGGAAGGGAAGGGTGCAAGGGCAAAAGAAAGGCGGCCGCCAACCCCCGACGCTAGGTCTACTTCGGAACCTTTACTCAGTAATCCCCGACTCCCGACTCCAGACGCCGACCACTACACCGACCCGACGCCCGATTCACGCACAGCCGCCAAGCAAATCAACACGTCGAGCGTGAGATAACTACCGTAGGTAAGTAAAGTCATCTCACTCCAGCATCTACTCTAGCCTCGCTCTTGTCCTCACTAAGGGCGTCAGTAAGGCCAGTACTCGTACGCTAAGTACCTGATGGTTCGGAGCCGATGTAGATTTCCGGTCGTGGCAGAAGAATATTTCCCCTATTAGTATCCAGCGATGTAGGTAATTCGTACTGGCGTAGTCTTACCTAGTTTTGTGCTTTATTTCTCTTGGGATTCCAAGACCCATTTGCTTTCTCATCACGCATCCCTTCGATCTGTTCCGCGGAATGCTCGTATCTACATTCCACAATCTGTTTTCGCTCTCTGGAATGCAAGAAAGTCAACAAATGTCCATTACGTCTTCTGCCGCAGCAGACTTTCTTGGCTCTCTGATCTTCCAAGAAGCTAGTAGCACCAATTCACAGACTCATGATGTATCCAAAAGCGTGGGATGTGCAAGAGCTGATTTTAGCCAAAGCCTTCGGTAGGTATATGACAGCGCACTTGATGTTCTGCCTATGCTGATGCCACAAAAGATACCGGAAGAGTACGGATCCCAAGCCTTAAAAGCAAACTACACAGAATCTTCCGTCCTGAACGATGGCAAGTAAACAGAGATGAATACGCAACGCTTCTCCCTAGCATGCGACTTGCTTCCCACCTGATCGAGGTTAGCGTACCCTATTTGTCCAACTTCCTGCCCTCGGGTCAACTATATCAGGTCCTTACATCGAAGGCGAGGAGCGCTGCTGGTGACTATGCTGGTTATACGATTCCATTGGAAACTGATAATGTTTCCCCCGAGAAGTGGGAAGAGACGAAGGCGGAGCTCGATACCATCTCCGAGAGTGTCTCCTGGCAGGTCAATTATGAGATGTATCGGACACTATCTTGGCAAGGTATCACTAGGACGGTTTTCGATGCCCCTCGCCCTTGGACAGAAATAACTCTGGAAGAAACGAAGAAATCGGACGATCGACTCAAGAAACTGGGCTACACGCGTCGACGTCTGACAATCGGAATCATGGGCGAGTATGTGATGGCCCTGAGACAGTTTCCCCCGGATAGTGAAGCTTACTTACGGGCGACTTTCTTGGCCGCTATCACCATGACCCACGAGATTGGTCATGCTCTCTTTCATCAAGACTTCAGGTCTTTGGACTATGATCCAATCCAGGGTTACGAACCATGGGTAGGTCAAGACTGCTGGGCGGAACTTGGTCTTTCTTACATTGGCTGGATTTTTTCTGGATACAATCCCGTACCGTGTGCGCTTGGGAAGGTTGATCGCCCGTGGAACTGCCACAGTCCGCTTGCTTGTAGGTGCTGGCAGAGAACCCACCTCATATTCCCGAGTGTTTCATGAGCTTCTGCTCAGGACGATATCTACTCCCAAAGCATTGTCCTTGCAAAATTGCTAACCTCCCCCTTACCCAGGGTCTAAGCAGTTTACAATTGATGAAAAACCACTCTATGAGACCACGTATTCCATTGGGATCCAATACTTAGAGGAGCTTCTATCAACCGAATTTTGGGATACTCTTGAAAATTTGGAGGACAACGAATTCTCGAAAGCAGCGAGAAGAAGATTAAGGCCAAAATTAGACGCCAGTGAACCACAAGCTGCCACTGCAATGCTTCCTCAATGGAAATGGTCAAGACACGAAGGGCCACTGTGGAAAATCAGGTTTAATGATAGAAGAGCCACCAGTAGACCCATGGTTAACCCAGAAGAAATTCAATGGGAGCAAGCCCAACTCAAGATCCGGTATCCTCACACACGATCAACCCTATGGAACGGTTTCCCAAATCCCAGAGTCAGTCTTCTAGAAGCCCCGACCGAGGTCGAAGACGGGCAGGTGGGCTTTGGAGCCACTGGAAAGCCAAATACGGAGCCCAGCCTCAACTCATTGCATGCGTCAGAACTACCGACAAGAGAGATGGAGGATGGATTTATAAGTCCAGATTTGCCCGAAAAATACGATAAGAAGACGAATATTCTTCTCACTGTGAGATACCGCCCAGAAATCATTCTGACACGACCACCTGGGGGCAACAGCAAAAGATTTATGGACAACCCCAACGACCCAGAAAGGGGGGAAAGGTTTACCGACGAGGACTGCGACCCAAACGACCTCGCTGCGATCTTGAACAACAAGGTTGGATGCAAGATCGGGAGGATGATACATGAACAAGCTTTCAAACACTGCGTTGCCCGAAACATAACGTTTGGGTTAGAGTACAAAGACGACGAGACCTGGCAACAGAGCAGACTTCACTGGTGGAACCTTCCCCTGATTCAAAGAATCAAGGACTTTTCGTTCCGTCAGCTCGAGGAGGGATTCAAGGATCCGCCCGGTAAGCTGTTCCAAATCAAAGAATTTGCTTGCCGGAACGGTGAATGGAGCAACGAGACTCTGATAGAATTTTGCAAGACCCACGGCCTGTGTACCAACGGAAGCCAAGACGTTCTCTCCAAACGGGTTAGAAGCTGGTTGGAGATGGACCTCGAAGCAGCGAGAGCGGCGCTTCCAGAGCAAGATGCCAAAAAATTCACGCAAACTTCTTCGTATTTAAGGCGTACAATTGACGATGACCTGGGCGTCCAGTCGGAAGCCTACTTCATGAAGTTTTTCAGCGATAACATGCTCCCGAGTTGGGGGAAGCGTGATACCTGGATACAGCGAGTCTACCGACTTAAAGAAGAAAGGGAGGAAGACGGAGATATCTCCCGATGGGCCATTAATCAAGATACTCTCGGAGTAGTACAGAGGACTCACAATGGAATCGAGACATATCGCTTTGAGGCGAATCTCCACCGCACCAGCGTCGCCATTTTGAAGACAGAACTCCTAGTGATAGGTATGTTCCCATCCGACAGCACACTAGATCTATATTTCGGCGCGGATCGCCATAATGCACTCGAGGACGACAAACCACTCTCCTTTTACGAGGGCCAAAATTTCAGGGATCTGTGGCTAGAAGTCCGCAAGGTAGACCACGAAGTCGAAATTTCGACACCTGATCTTGGCTCTGAGTTGGCCTTCACCTACCAGCCCCGATATCCAAAAAGGAGCATGCGCTCTATAAAAGACAAGAGCCGGGCTTACGCTACAGACCCATCGCTCAAGCGTACACTCGAAATCATGGAAGGAAGCGCAGTCCCGACAATTAAAGAACGTATGGAACGGATTGGCCAACTGGCATCTCGTCTCATGCAAGCTACCGAGGCAGGTGGAGGACGAGACATTCTTCATCCACACTTGAAAGGCAGAAAGTCGACAAGCGGGGCCGAGATACTGGATAACTTAGAGGATGTAGAGGAGTTGGAGGAGGAGAGAAGGCAGACTTTGAAGCGAGCTTTGCGATCTGGGAATGGGAATCAGATGCCAAGTGAGGAATTGGATGAGGGGATCCGGAGGGGGCATGAGGAGAGCTTCATGGCGGACACGTATTAACGTATTGATTCTAAATGCTCGTAAAATTGATGGAATGGTGACAAGATTGTTGGAGCCAGGCAGGTCATAATTTCAGAATGGGATTGAGTGGTGCTGATATGTGAGTAGTCTTTTTCTTAGGGTTTGGTGCCGGGCGTAACTTATCGATATCTGATGTTTATTAGTCCGATGGAGAATCGGTTTTGATCTAGTCATGGTGTCTTCTTGTTGATTATTTTATATGTATTAAAATTCGGCGCCTTTGCGACCGATTAATGATATTTATTTGATCAAACGACCTTGATTTGTCTGAACCTTAGTATAAGTGGTTGGCTTCGGGAGGAATTAGCTCAAGTCCAAATCGATTACTCGCTTAATTCAGGGGCAAGTCAACAAACATTGGCGTCTCATAGCTCAAGCAAACCGCAACTTTCCGAAGCTAAATTGTTGGAGGATCAATGTTCTCGCGGTATCCGATATTGCTACAGCATTATGACAGAACACTCATGACGGATTTTGTGACAGCCACATCAAATAAATAAAGAGCTTTCTTCAAGTCCACATTCCTCGGATACCAACTGGCTGGCTGGACGCGAGTTTTATGTAAGTAGTTGATTCATTTAGTTGTTTGCACACTTTTCCCACCTCTAGGTAACCGGCCATTCTGAACTCCTCGAGGACGAAATATGTAACATAACCATACGGCGTGCAAGTCAGATGACAACTCACACCCTCGCTGAACACTGTTAAACGCCGCCCAAATGCCTGTGTCTAAACCCAGATCCGTTTATCTCAATCTCGCAAATAGCCAGTATATACTTTCCTCGATGATGTTGCTGGAATCATTCTTCATTATCGGTGTCCGTCACTAAAATAATGGGGGTGCCTTTTTGGCCAATGTACTCGATACCCGTGCCGTTCCTCTGTCGTTTGATCGAGAAGCATTGGACTGCTCCGATGCACGCCACGAATGTGCTTCCATACCACGCCAGGCCCGTAAATTCTATCCTGCTGCCCAAAGTGTAGAGAAGTCCAGATACTGGTGGAGCGACTGTTCTACACGCAGCGCCGGCCGAGGCAGCTAGGCCATTAATTTTCCCCAAGACGCAAGGCGAAGGCGTTGCCTCCTTGATCAGGATCAAAAGGACTGGATATGCGAGAATGGAGAGGACATTCCGGACGGTGAGACAGCTATAGATACCCAAGGTAACGTAGGAGGCTGGTAGGAATACCAGATATGGCACGATGAAGTACGCAATTGGATGCAGAACAGATACCATGATGAAAAGCTTGTGGATCCCAAATTTTGCTGCCGCAAGCGGAAATATCACAGCTTGAACGAGTAATGCAATAATGCCGTTGATCGACATAATCAGCCCAACTCTTTGGATGGAGAGCCCAAGTCCACCAGGTGAGTGAAAGGGATTTATCCCAACAGCCGACTGGGCGAACACTGACATGGAGGCAAGCGGGTCGCCGCGCTCGTCTTCGAGAAAGATAGGGAGCAGATGATCGTATGTCATCGAGTGGTATGTGAAAATTCCAAGAGCAATGATCAATGCCACAACCCGCTTTGTGAAGATCTTCGGGCTTTTCGTTTTCTCCACTGCACGTCTCCAGGCGCTATCATCACTTCCTTCAAACGTGCCATAAGACTCGGAGCGAAGGTCCACGGCTGGTTTCTTTATAGCATCTGCCGTTGCTACTAAAGGTGTCTCATCGGACACGTAGGTGGAGTCTGGGAGGAGGACATTTGGTTGCATGTCCGGATGTGTTTCATCGAGGAGGAAATAACCGGCCAAGATGCTAACCAGGAGCATACCTGCGCAGACCAGATTTGGCAGCAAATAAGGGAAGCGTCCAAAAAGGCCCTCTGGAGAGAAGGTGTTCGGAAAGGAGAATGCTGGATCCGCGAGGGTTCCTCCGAGAGCAGGCCCAATAATTGTACCAATAGACCACACAAAAGGCATCACGGAGTAAGCGCGGGGCTCGTGTTCGGGTTTTGTAACCAGTTCTGCCACCATGGTCTGGATGACTCCAATGTTTCCGTTCAGGAAGCCCCCGATTGCTCTCCCAGCCAAGGCAACCCAGATATTGGACGCAAACCCCACCATGATCATGCTCAGCATAGTCCCAGCACATCCTGCAAGCAGTACTGGCTTTCTCCCAACCCTGTCTGATAATCCGCCCCAGAACATGCCCGTCAACGACTCGGCCAGTGCAAATGCGGAGATGAGAAGTCCCGCGTAGAATGAGGCATCATTCTCGTCGCCGACGTGGAACTTTTTGACAAGTGGCCAGGCATAGGGAAATATGCTGGTGAGAGCGATTGGCTCTGCGAGGCGCACAATAGCTAGAGGATCGACCGTCAGCATCATGCGACATGCCATGGTACACCAATCGAGTAGTGACGTTATCAGGAGAAAGGACCACTTACCTAGCAGAAACAACTGGACAGTTGGGAACTTCTCGGGGTCTCGACTTGATCTCTGTCTGGTTAGGCTCATGTCTTCTTTCCTGGTCTGACTCTTACGTCTGCGAAATGGCGGAACAAGACTCTGTGGAAGAGAGATGTGGCGACAGCGAATTGCACATACAGTAGCTCTGCTTGCTGCTGCTGAGGTGGCAAGAGGGAAAAGACTGTAGGATCTGGAGAAGAAGATCCTACGCGAAAGCGAGCAGAGGGAAGAGTTGACGGTAGAGACAGTAGATCAGAACAGAAGGGAAGGGGATGGGTGGTGGAGGGAGAGGGATGTGGGAGTTATAGGAAAATCAGTTGGGTAGATAGGCCGACGTTGATGTGCAAATACTCGGTTCTGTCGAGTTTGGGACCCGAGAAAAAAATGATGGGAAGCTAGAGCTGGAGCTGGGGCTGGACTGGACTGGACTGGACGGGACGGGACTGGAGCTGTAGCTGTAGCTGTGTTGCTGTTGTACTGGGTGCTGGCCCTGCTGAGGGACGGCTCATGTTAAGATCAGCGGCAAGGAGGGAGATACACAGTAGGTACAGTAGAGATCAATTGAGAGTTTCTGTTGGCTGGATGCAAGGAACCTTTATCCGTTGGCAGGCGGCAGGCTTCAGGCTTGTAGCGGGGCGGGCTTGGATAGCCGAGCGGCAACTGTACGCGACGAGTTGTCGTCCGCCATCTGCCGTCTAAAGAATTTCCGAATCGACGTCCGCGCTTTGGAAGGCTGGGCCTGGAGTGCTGGAGAAGGGGCAACATCTTTGACAAGACATGACAACACAATGCCCGCCGCACGAAATGAAATGATTATTGCATTGGCAGCGACCTTGGAAGTCGAGCAGATTGTGCTGCCTTTGTTGGTGAGCACGCACGCGCGAATACAACTGCGCTGAGCGGGTTTGCATCAATCAGCCGTTGAAATTCAAGTAGGGCATTGGATGTTCACGGGCCTCGAGGAGATCACAGCTCGGCTGGCGGTGAGAAGCAAGCCAGCCAGGCCCAGGAACCTCACTCCACTCGCTTGTCCATCAATTAACCTCCCGACAACGCACTCCCAGCATTCCTGCATTGCGCATCTCTCTGCCGTCGACCGTGGCCTCCTCTGATACGCGTACTGCAGGGTCATAGATAGGCTTTGTGTGCAGCCACGTTCTATCTTCAACGGTCCGAGTCCTCCGTTGAGCACTGCCGACAGGGACCTATCCTCGAATGATGCTACGACTTTGGATAAGAGTGCCAGCAGAGAAAGTAGCACGATCTCAACGTGCCGTGAAAAATACTTGGATTGGATCGAAACTCCGGATGCAGCGGCGATTGTCGCAGAAATTCAGATCGCTGATACTTCGTAGACTGGCCAGAAATGGGATTTGATAGCTTGGGTTGCATGACTTCTGCTGTGCTCTCCCAATCAGTGAATAGAAAAAATATCGATTTGAAGAGCTCCAGCTCGCATGTGATTACTGTGACCTTTGCTTTGATAGTTTTTGGCTTGTGAAGAGCATATCGGCCAATCTGCGCCTCATTTTGAGACTTTATAGATAGTTGTTGCCGTGGAAGGGATCCTCGGGAAGCACCCTGCAGCGTGCAGATAGATACCTGTGGCTACGGGTAGAGCAGGAAGAGGAGCACTTAGCTCGCAACATGTGAATTAAAATGTTATCTATAGTAAGGGTTTCTGATAAGGAAGCGGTTTTAGAATGGTCTGGTGATTTTTCATCACATATTTTCTGAATATTTCCATCCGTCAGATTGAAAAGGGGCTGTTCGCTTAAATTAGGGGGCCGAGACGAGTTTATTTTTATTTTTAGAACAACTTGGAGATTACTAAGACCAAAGTGAGGTGAGTTAAGAAAAATCAGTTGACTTCATCTCTTATCCACGATTATTGTGTGAAGTTTTATGCTTCGGTTCTTATTCTTCTTTCCTAATGCAGAAGTTGAAGGTATTCACGTCTGATCCAAGCGGCTTGAGGTATAACCGGTTCGTTATGCCAGTATCAGATGGGAACTTTACGTGACTAATGAGGTTTTCGGTATCACGAAGGAAGGCGGGTATCGTGAACCAGTTGCTCCATCCATCCAGACTCTTGGGTTCAGGCTGCTTGCTCATGACTTGAACATGTGGTTGCTCAAGCTCAAGCCATAACAAGACCATTTTTGCTGCGCTACTTGGCTGAGAATGTCGACATATTCAATTTTCTTTCAACCATGTACGCAGCAGGAAACAACTCCCTTTGAAACCGTTATGAATTTTTGGGCCTGACAACTAAGCAGAGAAGTCGAGAGACGAAGAAGAGCTCTCCTCGAGTTCGAGCCGGTTCAGTACTCCAAGCACAAGAGACTGCAGGGTTGGATTACTCGACGACCGAGAACAACACTCACAAAATGAAAATAGAACTGCAAAGCACGAGTAGACCATTTACAGTTCAAGGACTCGCTCTTCACTACCTGGCAATGCTAAACAAACTACTCGCTCACCACGACCATGTCTATTTACGTGTGCTTTTCACATGTCAGTTGTCATCACCCACCAAGTTCGTTCCCTCTCTCAAACCCTCGACAACGAGTTCCTGGCCCTCTGCCCGACGATAGATATCCTTGACATCATCTGTGGTGGTCTCGAAGTGACTGGTTGCATCGTAGCTCTTGGAAATGAAGATGTCATCGTTCACACCGCTCTCAAGTGGCTCGTACAACGGGATTGGGGGACCCTAACGCTGTCAGCTGATCCGGATGGTTGAGGTAGTGGTGGGGTTTACCATAAACTTCTCCTCAATCTTACCGAGGCGCTCGAAGCCTGGCGCTAACTCAAGATGGTGGTTTGCCGTTGTCTCGGCAATTGTGGAGACGATGGCAATGTAGTAGCCCTTGGGGCAGACGCTGTGGGCGCTTGAAACGACAGCAATGTAGATATCTAGGCCTATTAGTTTCACCATAACATGTCTCTGAGAGCAACATACCGTGGTTACGTCCAACTTGGGATTGAGGAATGATCAATTGGCAAGAATCACTATTGTCTGTTCCAGCAAGAGGGTGGTTCAGAATGCAGATGGCCTTCAAGACGTGTCCAGTTACTTGAACCTTGCCAGGGAAGTATGACGGATCAGCAAGAATCTTCTTTGCCTTGGTCGTGAACTTCATGGGCGCCTCTCCACCCCTATCCTGCATTGTGGCCTTAATCCCCACAGCCTTGGAGCCTTCATAGATGATTTCATCGATATTGGTATTGAGCATATAAGTTCCACCATAGATAGCAGACAAACGTGCAAATCCTTGTGGCAGCTCTCCAAGACCGTAAAGAGGGTAGATATATGGGGATTTTCCATATCTGGACACCGAGTTACCGTACAATCGAATGCGTTCAATCGCCTCGGGAGCCCGCCCTTTCTCGTTGAGGTAATCGTCGGTTTGGTACAGAGCCATAGCATGACCAATAAAGTCTCGAGTTCCAGTCTCAAGCCCGAATTTGTCATAAACGTCTTTCATTGTGCATGTGTTGATGTTGAGACCTAATGCGATTAGCTAAGAGCCGCGTTCAGACTTGCAGATACATACCCTTGTGACTGGCAGAATCGGCTTCGTTGAATGTGCCAATCCATTCGATGAAAGCCTTCATTCTCCTCTTCTCAAATATGCCCATTAAGGATGAACGCAGCGCCTCCCCAGCATCTGAAGGTACTTTGGCTACAGCAGCCTTGGCCCCAGAGTATTGTTGAACATAACTTCCTGCTACCTGTCGGAATTCTAGGTATCTTGTAACATCGGTGGAGACGAGGATATTTGTCAGTTCGCCTGAGGACATCAGGAGCTTAGGCACGAGATCGATATTCCAGTCGTTGACGCGACCATATTTCTTCCATGGCTCCTCCCCCTTGTTATAGTTGCCGTATTTTTTGAAGAGCTAGCAGTGATCAGAAAAGGTTCGCAGATGGTTTGGGAGGTACTAACAGCTTCGATATTCACTGAAGCTGCCTCACTGTGTCTGGTTAGCAACGTGCTGATGATTCAAAGGGGTGAGAGCATACCCTCCGTAATGGTCATTGCGGTCAATGTGCAAGACTTTCTTGCCCTTCACACTTAGCACACTATACAGCTTGTCAGATATCTAGAATGAAAACTTTCTGTGGACTGTGCATACCCCGAGAGCACGCATTCAGTCAGACCTGCTGGATGTTAGCTATGCTTCGTGCCCCTCATGCGGGGTCACTCCTACCTGTTCCAAGGACGACGACATCGTATTCGGGGGCGATTTCATCCATAGCGACGTCAGGTGAAGACAATGTGGCAAGGAGACGTATGGAAGAGCAACTTAAATCTGGCAATTATCGGTGAACAGAAGCTAAAGTTGCGTTCCTTTGCTTGAGATATTATCAAGGATGATTGGTCTCGGTTAACGGGGTTTGACCGCCTTCAACTGTCTCGGAATATTTACCTACTGTATGCTGCCCAAATATGTATAAAAGTCACAACTTCAACGAAATGCCATGTGCATAGAAGAGTTTGTGTTTCCACGCAGAGTTATGATACAAATTTCTCGGCAGCGGTATTTACAGCATCGAAGCCATCAAAAAGTGGTATCTTCCTGGAAGACACCTGAGTCGACCTCATCATTCCAATCGTACAGCCTATGATCTCGATAATCACCCAACCATGCATGTATGGCCTGTCTCTATAAATTTAGTGAAGACTTCTGTTCAGGCTTCGCCTCAGGCTCTATCGAGATATCCTGCTCTGGCTTCACATCCGATTCCATAGAAGCCTTCTCTTCTACTGGGACATATTGCTCAACGAAATTGGATGGGTTATATGCCGGACCCTGCCCTGATAGACCAATCTCTGGATCATTCTTTGCAAGCACTTCTGCATCCCTCCATGAATAATACCTCTCGGATAAGACCTGCTTGATAGCTCTCTGTGTCCGTCGCACCTGAAACCACCATCAGTACCCAGCAGGCTCTGCTCCAATGACAAAAACTTACATGACTATCTCTTTTCTCGCTCTCGAATTGTCCATAGCCAGCTTCTAGCCTCTTCCTCTCATACGCTTCCGTAGCAATCCTATTCCGTTCTTTTGCACAAACCCACCACAGCGCATGCAAATCTTCCCAACTCTTTCCTCTGAGCTCTTCTACACACCACGGCCTCCCATGGTCATCGTCCTCCTCTGGGGTGTTCATCGGCTTTTCCTTACTGTGAAAGAAATCCCATAGTCCATGATCCTCATCCACTTCTACCTTGGAGCGTTTCGAAGGGTCAAGGACAGGTTTGGGCAGAGGAGTTTTTGATACAGAAAGTGGTTGTCGTAGACCAGTGCGCCGTGCCGTTGATACACCTCTTTCGCGGTTGTTATCTCGTGGGTAGAGGTTGGATGTGGTGCTGGAAAAGGAGGTCTTTTGCTGGATAGGGGCCAGCAAAGACGGTAGGAGGAAGGGCGGGGGAATGTATTGAGCTCCGGAAGGCCTCAGCAGCTTCCTTGCAACGGGCCGTATGGCAATTGATGTTGACATGGCGCACTGAAGGAATCAATTGCGATGCGCTGAGCGTGACTTTCGGTCTTCACCAGTACGGAAATATTTCGAGACGCGTTATGCTCCTCCCGGCCGCCGTAAAGCTTCGGATGCCATGGTTGCCGATATGTGCACTTCAAAACGCCTGACCAAAGAACCCTCACATGACAACAGTTCGCGGACCAGTGCTGTTGCACGTCTAACATCCGATTCCTTCCACCTACTTCGGGGACCAAGTAACCTGGGAAGATCGCGAGCGGATCTACCAATGAATTTTTGTCCACCTCACGGGACAGGCACGGAAAAAACATGAAAGATCTTGATTTCTACGGCAAAGGTTCATAATGTAAAACAACGGGCGGTTGCTTCAATGTTCCGTGTCATCCGTATTCGACGAGTAAAACTTGAAATCATTGGTGTGCATCAAATTTTCATTGCCGCCTTGTCCCAACAAGAATGCCATCATAAATGCCACCATCGACATCGCCGATATCACACGAGCTTGCGATCCATGTTCTAAACATGAAGAATTGTTTGTAAGCTCTATGAACCAAACTCTGCATGAAAATCTGCTCTTTTGTGTAACCGCATCCATGCCGAGCCGAGTAGTAAAGGGGCAAATGCCACCAATGACCAATACCGAGAGATGACAAGTCGTTGGCTGTTCTACTTTCTAATTCGGGCTATACGATTTGCCACCAGTGGCCAAGCTGCAGGGAACCAGCCGTTTTGTACTGTATGTTGCTGGTCAGATCCGATTCAACTCACACCGCTCTTGCCGTCATCGGATTACTCGAAGACATCGCGGCCTTATTATCGGTTTGATTAGAGCACTAGATCGATCCCGATAGCGGCCTTTTCAACCACACCATGGCGTTGGATGTTGACTAACTTGATATCTCGGGGATTGATAGAGAAAGATGTGAAACCGAAGAGCTTCGATTGGATTGTTATCTTTCAAGTGCTGAGTGATATTTGGGACGATTTGTGTTGTAGAAATAGCGAGGCTGCTGGCGATCAAGTGTGTCCAGCCAGATGAGGTGATTGTTGAGTAATTGACTGTGAGAATGGTTGCGTTGCGTGGGAACATGTGAATATCGCTGTCGATTGCTCAATAGCGGAGGGAAACGGGGTTAATTGAAGGCACCTCTTCCATCTCCTTGAAAACATACCTTGGAGAGCAGGTGGTCGTACTGGAGTATAGTGCATGGTTGTTTTTGGATGATCTTTCCCCTCCACTGTTCAAGGAATCACAGATTGCTCTCAGTTCAAGAACATACCAAGCTGTGCATGCCTATGTAGCTGTCTCAAAAGAGAAGAACCTCAACCAATGAGATCTGTTCTGACCACTGAGAGAGCCGTCAAAGAGCAAAAGTGGAAATGAATACATTTTAGATTCAACAGAAAGGAACGAGTGATGACTTGTAGATATCTGGATCAAATCCACAAGCGCAAAACTGAAAGCTCCTTTGCAGAAAATTGTAGCAATCAGATTTTCCAAGCAATACTGCAGAGATTGCTGTAGAATTTGAATGACGACAATCAGACCTATGCAACCGGAAAAGAAAAAAACTGAATGGAAATCGTTTTTAGGTTGGGGGGAACCCGATTCGAAAGAAGCTGGGAGGCCTTCCCCTAAAAATGCCGATCGTAGATGAGTCGCACCGAGCATGGTCTCCAACGAGGCTGTTCTTCGCACCGTAAAAGATACCCAACAGAAAAGGAAAGATAGTGTTCGCTGGTTGGTTCCAGACCCGGCTATGCTGTTAAGGAGATATAAATCAGACGATGAAGAGCTCCTATGTCCTCTTCAATTGAGAAATTGTTACTTCCCAATACTCATCGCGAGTCGTGTGTAGAGCACTTTGCTCGGTATATCAGGGACAGCAATAGATATTAATATCATCTGAACTCTGTACCTGCGTGGGTCATGCCGCTCGAAGCCCACTTTTTGCGGCGGCGATGAGCATGACTCGCGTGGGATGTGGGCAAACTGGTGCTGCTGTAAACTTGTGGCTGTCGGAGTGTCGTCGCAACATCCCAAGAAAGCGGAAACCGCGCGCCTTCCGAAAAACAAACCCATACGTTTTGGGATACCGCCAGCTCCATGAGGCATGAGCAATTCAAACCCCCTGCCTGTTCGGTTTTGATTGACAGGCTGACCCATGCAATCACCTTTTTGGTGTCAGCTCTGAGCTCTCCGCGCATGCAAAGACCCTGCATACTTCCCCTGTCGAGGTGATAATTGTCACGAGGTGACGAGGCTTTTGATCCGAGTGTGGTTGACGATATTAATCGAAGTTTTGGAACCCCTGCCAGGACGTTCTCGTGGAGCCTGGAGATTGACGAAGGAGATACACCAATAGCCATGCTCGTGGGCTTTACTTGAAAGCTCTATCAAGCCCAGCAAATACCGTAGCGAGGGTCCAGCTGGAGGAACGCCTCTCGGGGAGGTCTTGGCACGTTTTGACAGCAAACGTTGGAATTGTGGAACGGTCCCTATCCGTTATCATGAAGCTTTTGATAATTCGACCACGGCTCTTCTGAATGATCTGCAACATATTTTCTGGGATGAGGGAGTTGAGACGAGTCGGCGGCGACCTACTCGGAGCATCGAGTGTTTGTGGTAAGCCGAGTTAGATACTAGTAGTTCTTCGCATGCACGGGCGTCACCTCCGAAGAGCTGAGTAGTAGCATGACTTTATTGAGATCTGAGAGCCAATAATGATCTTATACCCAGAATAGGGCAAGAGCGTAGTGAAGAGGCCCAATTCGAGGCTGGTATGTTGCGTGGGCACCGGAAATGGGCAGGCAATAAGGTGAAGGCAGGAATTATTCATGATTAACAATCGCGATGAGCACTTCGGTAAAAGATCGGGGATCCAAGTGCCAATGCGCACCATGACTAGTACTGGCCAGTGTGTTACAGAGTAGAAGCGGCGATGGAGAAGACAGAGAGAAGCTTTTTGAGGTGTCGTCGACTCGTCGCGAGGGTCGCGAAGGGTCTCGAAGGCTGGATGCGATGCGCAAGGCTAGGTAGAGAATGCACGTGTCTCAGACGTTTTACTGTACACATGGAAAGAACGGGGAACAAGAACCATTGGAGCCATCGGGCCTAGAACCTACAGTATGCCATATCAACACCCTGGTTGACAAGAGCAACTTGTCGAGCCCTTGGGAAATGGAGGCGAAGAAGGCTTAGGAAGCCAGCAGTGAGTACTCTAAACTTCCCAGGCACAACCTCAAAGGAAATCCTGGGCTGAACAGCCTGGGCATTTCTGGCCGATGGCCGCTTTCGGTGCCCTAATCGCGCTGAGGGGTGGCGTGAATGGCGTTCCTTGAACCCTTGGCCGCTCGATAAGCTGCCGCAAGCCACAGTGTAAGCCCGCTTTGTGTTGAGTAAGTAGGTAGATAGGTCCTTGATCACGAATTACTGCAGTTTCCTGCATTGTTCATCTTGCCACGAGAGAGGGAAGAGAAGGTTGCTATCATCGGAGGATGAGAGACCGCGGTTGCGAAAGGTTCTTCCTCCCAAACAGTTGAAATCATTATTGAGAGGTTGAAGATGATTCGCGGGCGTGCTCTACAGCAGCCAGGGCCTAGGTCAGGCAATATTCAGACTCTACTGTACAGTACTAGCACGATACTGTAGCATGGGAGCAGGGCTCTTTCGGCATACCTGCCGATTGCACAGAACGTCATCGGCTACTGAGGGCGGCACTCGAAAATACGAACAGGACGGATGAACGATCCTCGACAGTTCGAGGATTCCTCGTGGTGCCCTTAGGATTTCGAGCCTCCTGCAAATAAGTCTACAATCCTCCGAACGGGAAGTCGATCATAGCTAGGAGGGAGAGGAGAATTCGGTGCGGGCTTACAGCCTCGGAGGCTCGCGTGGATGCGGGTGTGGAATCGTGTCGCCGAGGGGGGATTATAAATATTACCGTCGCTGTTTCGGTTGGGAACTTGGGATGCTAGGAATCCTAGGATGTTGTTCAAGCCATTGAATAAATGATACTTGTAAACGAGAAACAAGTGGACGGGCAGCGTTAGCAGTTTCGCTAGCTAAATAAAAATAAAATAGCGGTAAAAACATCCCTTTCGGGACTACTGCTGTCATCACCAGCCTCGGCCAGACGGCCACTCTCGGTTTCACCTTTTTCTGATATCGGACTTGGCGGCATGGACGGCGTGGACACTGGATGGTGTGAATTGTGTGAACTGTGAATCAATCAATGGTTTCCCCGGCCTCGCAATGCCCACGTAGCAGGGTGTTTCGAATGAGTTGTAGCAGAGCTCGATTGGGAATCAGGCCGTCCGTTGAGCAGGAAGGAAACGTCGGCAGGTGTTGACGGCACTGCAGCAGATTGGAAGAAACGTTGTGGGCGCGTCACATACTTTCGTGCTCGTACTGTATGAATTTCCTTTCCCTGCCAGAGCCCAGAGCTAGTCTTGTCAATAGTACTAGGTACAGCAAGTAGAGAGAGAGAGAGAGGCAATCTAGTCGCGATATCAGGCGCGGAAGAAGCCGCCAAGCGTGCACCGAGTCGTTCTTGGTAGCGGTTCGGTCGAGGTGAGCGAGTCAACGACGTGAATGTTCAACAGGCTGGGTTTGCAGACACGATGAGATTAAATACTGTACATGACAAGTCCGTCCTGAACAAGCCGCGCTCGCAAGAGGTTCGGTGGCATTATCAAATAATTCGCATGACCAGGGCTTCGACAGCTCCAACCAGTAACCACCCAAAGGCTCGACTGTGGACTGCGGACTGGGGACTGGGGACTGGGAGGGCCAAAATTATCCGGGCCACGAGGTGCGGATTGCGTGGTGGTGTCCGTGTGTTGCGTGTGTGTGCGTCAGGAGGAAGGTCGCGGTGGAAGTGCGGTTGCGGTGTTCTCGGCCTCGCTCGCTGTTCTGTGGCGCTAGAGAAGGACCCCTGCGAGCGCTTTAAAAGCGGCCCCCCTTCAGATTCGTCCAACCTTCTTCCTGCAATTTTTCCCTCGAGAAGAACATCTTCTTCCCTTCAACGTCCTTTTTCATGCCCGTCACGACAATACCACAAAAGCCAGCCAATTGACCCTCCGCGCACGTCCGCGAGGAACCCAGGCATCTTGTTTGTGTCACGGCCGTTGATTTATTTCGACTTTCTTACCTTCGTACGTCTGCGACGGGTGGATCAACGCCTCCGCGCCTTCTCGCAAAAAAAAGTCCCCACCTAAACGCGTTTATTCCAGCCGCCCACCACCCACCTCCCACCACCCACCTCCCACCACCCACCTTCCACTTCCACCTTCCACCTTTGAATGAACCACTTGGACGGATAAAGGTCTCTTGGGATCCACTTTACCTCCATCAAACAACATCAACCTTCAGCCTCACCTCCACCGCGAATCCGTCTCTTCCTCACCAAGAGAGAGACAACAGTTGCGCGCATCGTCAACTGAGATCCGGTATCGCCTCGGCATCACGCACGAGTCAACCCCATCTGCGGTCGAGCCTCGAGACCGCCGCAAAGCAACACCAAAACTTCCTCGAGGTCTGCCTGGGTGGTCTTAGACTTGGCACCTTTCAACAAAGTCAACAAAAGCAGACTTCAGTTAGCTGTGGGAGCTCAATTGCGTTGAGCGATACTTTGGGAAGCTTGTTGAATTAGTCGTGACGCAATACCAATATTGGATGCTTCCTTAGACACGATCATCGATCCGTTCCGATTTTTTTTTCTATTATGGACAATTCTCAATACCATCAAAACGGGTTGACCAACAACAATTCGCAGTACTCTCCCCTGCCAGGCGTTTCTCCTCATCAGCTTCAACAAGGCTCGAGTCACCCGCAACAACATACGTTACCGCCGCTCCAGGCCTCTCAGCATGCCATGCAAAATCTTTATGGTGGAAGCGCCCCTCACACACCAAGGACGCCTGCAACACCGAATACTCCAGGATCTGCCAATAACATGGGAAATTTCCCACAGCTTGGAGGACAGCCACGAAACTATCAGATGATGCCTGGCAACAGCTATCCGCAGCAGAACCAAGGCTACCGAACTTCCGCCCCCATGATGCCCCAATCGTCGACAGCCATGTCCCATCCTCATCCGATTGCTCCAGCTCCAGCACCGCGCATGCCTCAGACCTTGAGACCGATGCCAACGAACGGATTGCAGCACATGCAAGGAGGGATGCAACCTTATGGTCAAAACAACATGCTCTCACAAATGCAAGACATGGAACCACCAACTCACGTTGTTGGCTCTCAAGGCCGAAGAGGTATCCTACCGAGCGCCCCGGGACGTCCGGCAGTATCGCAGACAGGCCCGGGAACTGGCAAGAACGCTTTGATACCTGCCAAAGATGCTGATGGAAAATTCCCTTGTCCTCACTGCACCAAGACTTACTTACACGCAAAACACTTAAAGCGCCATCTGCTTCGACGTAAGCTTGATAAATTTCCCCAAGTGTTGATTAGATCTAACTTCGAACAGACACTGGAGATCGACCGTACATGTGTGTACTTTGCCGTGACACTTTCTCTAGGAGCGACATCCTGAAACGTCACTTCCAGAAATGTTCCATTCGTCGTGGCAATCCAACTGGTGCTAGCCATTTGTCCCATGCCCAAGCTCATCTTAAAAAATCTCACCCTGGTCCTCACAAGAACTCCAACTCCATGTCCAACGAGAATGATCTTATGGGTGTGAACGGAATGTCAAATGTCGGCCTTTTCGGAGTGATACCTGATGGCACTCAGCCTGACGCTTCGAGTGGTATGACCGATGAACAAGCTCTCAAACGGCTCAGTGCAGGGGGTGGACGAGATGGAAGAAGCATGGCTGGGCCTGTCCCAGGTGGCTCGACCCGTGCTAGTTTTGATCCGAGCTATGGCGGAGGGGGGGGCATGCCCGGCACTGGTATGAATCCTTCTCTCGCTTTCAATGTACCCCACGGTCTGAATGGTCACTCATATGGTCAGGGTCAGGGCTATGATTACGTCCCTCACAACAACAACTCCAGCGTGCAGTCACATTCCACCTCTGTGCAAGACTGGTCTCAAATGTTTCAACCGAGCGCTCCAGATGGCTTTATGAATTCATACAATCCGAGCATCACCAACTCTCACGTCCCCATCAAAACCGAGCCCTCTCTCATTAATTCTACCAACTGTCTCTTTCCTGGCATATACCCTAGCATCGCTCCTTCCAACAACGCCTCATCTTGGAACCTTCACAATGATCCACTCGAAGATATTTCTAGCAGACTGGTCTACTTCTGCTTCCCGAACAATCAAGTTATTGGTCGCAGCAATGATATTCGAAACTATTTGTCTGCAAGCAACATCAAGCACTTTTTAGAGCACTTCGCCAGCTTTCAAGGACACTTCCCCATTCTTCATCTACCCACTTTCCGGATCGCCGAGGCATTCGATGGCCTACTCCTCGGAATGATATGCATCGGAGCGGTCTATTCTGATAGATTGACACCAACCCAAGTCCGAGAAATGATGGAAGTCGCCAAGGCCGTCATAGAGTCTAACTGCCACATCTACTCCATCGTATCCCGAGAGCAAACTAGGGACAGTGGTTTTGGTGATGAATCCTTTGTCCCAGGCAAATCTGATCTGGAGCAGATTACCGCCATTTCCATGATGCAGGTATTGTTTACGTGGCATGGCACTCCTCTGCAACGCGAGAAAGCGCGTCGAGAATTTCCCCTTATCGCTGAAATCGCCAGACGGGCTGGTCTGACGAAGCCAATGACCACGTCTCCCTTCAGTGTCTTGCATCAGCCAAATGTAACGGTTGAAAACTTCAACGCCGCAAGCTTTGATTGGAGTGCTTGGGTTGAGCAGGAGAAGCGCTCCAGACTCATGTTCGCCCTCTTTCTCATTGATAGCGCTATGTGTTTATACTTCAATTGTGCACCGCAATTTGAGAAGGATGAGATTCGACTCCCACTTCCTGCGGATGATGCTGCTTGGGATGCCTCAACATCTTCCGAATGTGCCGAAGCTCTTGGTCTCCATGGTCCAGTTGTTGCACGAGCCAGAAATCCCGAAGGCAGTCGCCGCCCAAAGCAGCCCGAAATGCATTCTGCTTTGAATGCCTTGGTGCACAATATTTGGGACCTTCAGCCAGGAGCAACCAATCTCTACTCCAAGTTCATCCTAGTGCATGCTTTGCATATTCAGTTGTGGACAGCCTTGAGGCAAATCTCAATTCAGGAATCTGGTCAGCTGAACCCCCAGAACCTGTCATTTCCGTCCAGTGGCACAAGCACTCCCATCAGTCAACACGATTGGGTCCGAGGCATAGACCCTACCGGTAGCGGACAACACAGCGCAAGCACCAGTGGCAGAGCAACACCTGAAACAACTGGGCAGTTACCACTTTTGAAGACTATTAATAACGCATTTGACAAATGGAAAAAAGCATGGGACGAAGATATGCTAGCCCAATATCCACCATCATCTACACAGTATCGTCGATTCGGCTTCTGTCGGGACGGTGTTCATTTCTATTGGCTTGCAAAATACTTGATGAAGAACAACCGCTCGATGGACTGGCAAATTGCTCCCGATCAACGGTTTGCACAGGTCATCAATTTTCTGAAATCGGTCAAGACCTGGGTGGTTTCGGACAGTGCGAAGCGTGGTGAGGAGCTCGGTAGTGTTAGTGATATAGGCGACTATGGTATGACGGACATGACTTTAGACATGGCACAGCTCTTCAGACCATTCGACAAGCAAATCGACTCGCCGGTTCCGCCCGTACATACAAATATGGGCATGGCTTAGACGTTAGTGGGTGGCATTTTGATAGAGGATTTTCGCCTCCGAGGAGGCAGCATTGCATCGGCGTTCTTGCTTTCACTTATTTTCGACCTGCTCGTCTCGATGCCTATCGGCGACTGGCACTTCTACAAAAGCAAAAGTTTCTTTCTTTTTTTAGTGATAGACTTTGCATTTGGCGGCGAAAGACAGGTTCAAATTACTGGGTTCTATAGTTTGCGGATGGTGTGTTTTACGGTGATACCGGGAGAGAACCTGGACGTGGTGATGAGGCATTTGACGACGAGTTCTTTCATTAGGCCGGAATGGCTTCACACTTGACGCTGTTGTTGGTGATGTTGACGTTGACGAAAATACTGTAAAGGATGCACTGGGAGTTGCTTCCTTTCGACTGTTAGGGATTAGACTTGCATAAATTAGATACGAAACGGCAAACGCTGAGCTCTAGACTCATTGAAATTAGACATGTTTTTGTCTTCGTGACATCGACGAACATGTGATGTTGAACCAAGGGTTTCATAAATGCTGGTTGCAAGGCGGAACAGAACTGCGAAAGCAGTCGTTATTGTCCTGAAGTAAAGTCGGACGATGAACCTAGCATAGTGTTGGTTGTCTGATATCCCGTGCACTTAATAAGTATACGCTTTGAATGTAAGATCCCACCGGGTGAATATTGGCAAGGGAAGTTATTGAAATTTCCAACATCAACCTGGGACTTCCAAAAACGCGCGTCGCCTTTTCTACAATTGTTAAGTTAAGTAGAGATAGGGGATATACTAAGTCTAGACGCAAAAATCAGTGCTACCTGAACTTTCAACGTCCTACGTCAAGGTCGGACGTCCATATTAACCTCAAGGGCACGAACAAGATAGCATTCTAATATTATAAATCGGCCGAGACCTGGAAGAGTGTATTCTAGAAGGAAAGAAGGCGCTTAGAGTATGCCACAAGTCTTGTACGGTACATTCAGTGCCGCTTTTGAGTTCAGGGCAAGACAGTGTGGTGAAATTAATATTTCTATTGAGACTTGACAGAAAATGGAAAAGCAGAGCAAAGTACTAGTCTATGACATACTCCCGCAGTTTCTCCTCAAGTTCGACATGATCCAAAACCCAACGTTCCCCGCTCTCTTCACCTACTAAATCTCCTTGGATCCTAAGCTCTACTAAACCCAACTCAGCTCTTAGCCGACCAAAAAGTCCCCTGAAGCTCCCTCTTTTTAAATGGACCCCTCCATTCGAAGGCTGATGTGGCGCTCTAACTCCTAGCCCACCCAGTTGCAAAACCTTTAGTCCCGTCTGCGCGGTGAGGAAACCCCCTAACTCAACCTCCGTGCCGATAATGCCTTTCAAGGTCAGGTCTGACAGACTCGAGAATATATGGCCCGCTTCTTTGAATGAACATAATAATGGCGAAATGTCGATTTTTCTTCTCCCCTCGAATGCCAAATCTAGGCGTTGCAATGACGTGGCGGATCGGAGGCAGTGAGATAGGTTTTGGAAGGCTTGCGGCGCATGGAGATTGTTTGGCATATTGCTATAATCAATAGCCAACTTCAATATTGTTAGAGATTGGAAAGCCGTTGAGAGAAGAGAATTCAAAATAGCTTTCTGGGCGAAGAATTCAAAAGGTAGGCGGTCGTGGGCGAGGCTTTGAAGGCGAATAGTCGACATATTCGAGCACACAGCTGCGAGGATGTTCGTAAAACGCTCTGTCGTTGCTACTCGAGGAAGGAGACGACTCGAGGGGATTTTCCAGATATCCTTAAGTAGTTCGGGGTGTCCTTCTTCGAAAGGACAGGAGATAAGAGTTACTTCGATACTCCTTAGATTCGGTAGCCTGCCGAATATTCCTCTCAGTGTTTCTGTTTCATATGATTTCGGCAAGTAAAGTTCTTTGCTCTCCTTGAGATGGGCATAGATACCCCAGGCAGAGGTTTGGGCTTCCAGACGGGACTCCGGTTCTCGCATGTATTGTAAAAAGTAGGTGTTGTGCCTTGCATGGTACTCGTTGACCTCTCCGTGGTTGAGAATTAAGCTCCGGATTCTATGCTTGAAGCTTGGATGTTGAGAAAGGGCCTGCAGTCGAGCGAGATCAGGGCGGTGTGGCAATGAAGTGAATACGGACGAGATCAAATACTCCTCCCCAAGAGCTCCCCAAGCCTTAGAAGTCAGACGGAGAGATTTAAGTGAGGGAATATCGACATGCCGAATAATGGCTCGACGAAGCTCGATAGGAAGGTGCTCCATGGATAGGACCGCTTGCAAGGTTTGAGGAAGGCGGTGATGAATGTTCATATAAATAAGTCAAGCTCAGCCTGTCGACCCCTTAAACGCCTGCACTTAAGCGGGTCCGGGGCTGAAGGCTAGTCCAAGGTCGAGTCCGAAGCAACTGTTTTGATAGTCGATAGGGGTTCTCGTCGAAATATTTGTCGACATATTAAACTGGGCTCAAGGTTTTCGCTAGAGGTGCCATTTGGCTGCTCCTCGACCCAGGTGGTAGCTGGGAGAGCATGAGCTTTTTCCCCCACCTTCAAAGTGACGGCACTGACAGAAGAGGAACTTGTAGGAAAATAAGACACAAATTCACATTATGGCCTAAGTACTTGCTTGTGGAAGATATTGGAGCTTGAAACGGGCCATTAACGCAAAGTATGTGAACTTGTGAAATGAGGCTGACGATTGTCGTCAATAGCGGGGGCATTCGAAACCAGAGGGCGAAAGAAGGGGCAAAATGGCGATCGTCACTAGCTGCCCCGGGAGCTGCAGGCCAACGACAACCATTCTCTCAAATATCTCTGCAACAACAAACGTCCAACAATGCCTCTCCTCCAGTGAGTTATTTCTCCAGTTCATGCATATCTGCTGCAGCTTTACAATCAGCTAACATTTTCCAAGAAGCTTCCGCAATCTACCCCAAAAGACCCGTTTCGGAGTTGGGCTCGCTTTTCTCGCATGGGGTGCAATCGGCCTCTATATTTCAGATACTGCGGAGAAGAAACTGGGATTCGAACCGAGTCAGAAAGATAAAGAGGCCTTAGAAGCTGTGGTGCCCAAGATCACGCTGGTGGAGCGAGATGGGAAGAGCTGAGATGAAATGAATAATTCCGACAAAAAACCTGCTGGTGCAAAGGGACAGCTCTTGATGGAATTGGGATGAATAAGGATTGAATCCTGGTGCCACCTATTCTACCATACGTCTCTGGCTTATTAGAATGTGGATATCGCATGGTGAGATTTACAATAGGCTTTGGCTCTCGTTCTGCAGATTTACCAATTATGCTGAGCCCGTTTAATGGAGTTGGCATAAGCTCCAGGCATGGAAGAAGGTAGCAATAGCAGAAGATCTAGGGCGTCTGGATCTAGAGCACATGTTTCTGGGATTATTTCTGCCCTTGAAAGGTGGGGTTCTCAATGCAGTACCAAGAAACACTTGAGTGCCCACGTCTGCAGAAATGGATACGACTGTTCTGGGCAGTCCCTACGGACCGCCATTCAGTACTGGGTTCGATACCCATTTGTTTCTAAATGATCCTAGAAAGCGGTGCATTGTGACTATTCTATTTGCATTTTGCGGGCCGTGTGGCAAACGGGTAACATAAAGTATTTGGTCTCATAGGATGGTTGATTCTCTTCTGGAAGCTCACATTTCCGGTAGGCAAATATGTTTTGGAGTCTGCGATGGTAGATTAATTCGCCAAAAAAAACAAAAAAAAAGGCAGTGAGGGATTTGCATCCAGGTTTGGATCTAATTGCTATCATACCCAGATGACCATGCAGTGAGAAAAACAGGACTTCAAGGGGAGAATGCCATTCCCAGTCAATAGTTAAGAGTCTTCATAGCTCATGTTTAGCGAACCTAACAATCTGTGTCACCCTAATGCATTCTTCCTCGCTGTCCTTTCTACTCTCATTGGTCCTGCTCATCATTGAAGAAGTGCCTGATCTCTCAGCCCCAAGTGCCTTCTCAATTGTCAGCATCTCATGATCATGGTGATTGGCGGTACTAAAGATAGTATGATTTGAGCGGCGCTGTGTCCGTTGTCGAGAGTCTTGAGAGATATGGGAGGGTAGAGTGGTTAGTGGGCCGAAAACTTGAGGAAGATAGCTTGTAAAGAACGGCTTGGTCGCTGGTATCGAGGCACTTATCTGATCTTTGTTAGTAAAGAGAAAATCTTTATAGCGAAAGGCTACCCACCATGCCTATGTACAGCTCGACAGCGCTTATAATCCAGACTGGATAAGAGTTCCATGTTTGATCATATGAAGTGGTGACTTTATACATGAAATATGTCCGTATTATCCCAGCAATGCAGGACATGAAACCCAAACTAAATAGAAGAACGACTATGACGAATTGTCGGGTTGGTAATTGCAAAGTCCAAACGGTTCGTATGGGGAGAAGGACGGCGATCAAATCGGTACAGGCATTTATAACACCTGCAACGAGAAGAGACCAAGTTTGATTTATGCAATTGGAGTCTGGATACTTTGTAATCTTCCAGTAGTCTTGCGGTGGCCTAGTTTCAGGAAGACCAAGTCAGCTCGGGTTCGCAGACAAACACAATAAGAGAGCCAAGTGGGCTTATCTCACCTGCACTGAAAGATGACTGTCAGGCAAAAGACACTGCCTTGTATGGCACAAATAATGATGGCTAGCCGTGTAATTCTGCGCCAAAATAGTCTAGCACCTGAGAGCATCCTCCGTACCAACATCAGCATAGATAGCTTAGTAAGTGTACAAGCCGCGGCAAAGACGACCTCCGTAGCCAGAACCATCTTGAGGCCAGTTGTAACATGGCTGACAGGTATGTCATAGACATGACGCACCCATAGGAATTTGACGTCCGCAAGTATGCTTATGACGAAGAAAGCTGATGCTGGGATTAGGGCGAGGAGCATAAAGACATCATCAGCACCGAATGAGCTTCTCAGGTGTGTCCGAGTGAAGATTCGAACGGCAATGAAAAATAGTAACAGAGCATAGAGAACAATATTGAGGATAATGTTAGCATTTCCTCTCGTTTCGGGGTTGATAAAGTTTGGATGGGGCCAGGACGCGATGACACTGGGGGGCGGTGGTTGCATACTCGTGGTATGTCATGGAAGTCTAATTAGATCCCGAAAAACTGTAAACGAAGGTTCGTTGATCGAAACTTCAACGGAGAGAAAGACGGCACTGATCGACTCATGAGAAAGCAGTACGAGTGGATCCGGAGGGAGCTGGTGAGCCACTGGGCTCTAGTTGCGCCAGACCGGACAAGCCTCACAGATCTACTGTACTCGTGGGATCTGCTGCAGAACATTACTGCACTCCCGAAATGTCCGTGCCGAGTCAATGCTTGACATTTCTTGAGATGCAAAAGCGCCGTCTATCATGTTGTGTCTGGTGGGAGGAGGCCAGAGCGTGCCAGCCCCGTCAGTCAGCTTCACCAATATTCTCACAATACTCGAGAGGTTTCTGAGGCATTACTCAGGTGCGTGCATTTACAGTACACCCCCGGGCCTCTGCTAGATCTGTTGCTCGCGTTGTGGCTTGCTTGCCGTCGAATAACGAGTCGAGATTCTTCAGGCCGGCAATGTTTGGAATCTTAGCCGGAGAAGAAAACATCGTACAAGACTCTGAGATCGAGAGGACTCGGATAGCCTAGTCAAGCCCCAAGATGAACCCCCTTGAAATGCTTTTCGATAGTCAAGAGCAGCCACACTTTTCAGCTGGGAAATTAATTTCCCGTAAATGAAACATTCCGTGTCAAGGCACCAGGTTAGAGCGGTCGGAAAGGAGGTCAGCGAAGTTTATTTCGCCACGGAGCAACTTGCTCTTGTGGTTCTCGTACTACAATACACGCCTCCTTTGATGGTCTCTACGCAGCTTTCTTGGCAAATTCTACTCTCAAGATCAAATGCTTGAAACCATACCCATCCATCTTTTCGCACGCTTTGGCAGCATCTGTTCTTTCCTGAAAACTGATGAATGCAAAGCCCTTTGCCAGGCCAGTTTCTCTATCCTTGGCGAGGAAGACTCTGGTTACACGGCCGAACCGCTCAAACATGTCTCGAAGCTCCTGTTCCTCTGCCATCTCGGAGACCTGTCTTCTGTTAGCTTGTAAAGACCTAGACAACGACACGGAACATACGTTTGTGACACGAAGTGTAGACTCATCGTTCCGCTCGTACTTGCCACCACCCATTCTGTCTCCCCCACTCGCAGCAGCACCATTTCGCATGTGTGGCGGAACATAAGAGCTTTTTCCTGATCCGAGGCCGCCAGGTCCCTCAACAGTATCAGCAGGTCCAGCAGCCACATCGGCCGACCCTTCCTCTCCAACTGGGGCCATAGTGTCCTTGAACGGACATCTCGCAGTGAAATGCTCGCCGTTACAAATACGACACTTAACCTTCTTGTCCTTGAGCTTGTCTTTCATGCTTCCAGCCTCAGTCTTTTCCTCCTTCGCATCCTTGCGCCAGTTCGTGCTCGGTCTAAATATAATGTTCTCTCCTACGCTCGTTGTATCTGATGCAGGGCCAGCTCCGTCCTTTGCTGAGAGACCAAATTTTGACCATTGCTTCCGTTCGGCAACTCGGGGATTGACAACTTCTTTGTGTGTGGTGAACCGGATTCGACGAGTCGTCTTGACCTTTTTTCCCTCCTCGTTGAACCTATAACTGATGATTGTCTTTGTGCCATCTTTGTTTGTGGTGACAGTCTGGGGAGGGAGGGCATCGTTGGCGGTATCATCGAGCTCTTCGTCATCAGCCCAATCCGGGCGACTGTCATGGTGTTAGAGCAAGTCTCAAAACAGGGAATCGAAGATAGGAGCGATGGGGCTTACTTCGCGACTTTGGACATTTTTGCGTCTTGATCTGGCGGGGTTCTTGAGGTGTTGTATAGGCTCTGATAGGGTTTTGGTGTCTTGGACTTTTGCAGATGAGTCCAGGATCCCTTCTGCTCGATGGCAAATGGCCTTGGTAAAAGCTAGCCTTCAAGTCGTTGTGTGTAGGGGCGAGTATGACTCCTTTCGAGTTTGCCCCAGAATTTGTCTTCGACAGTGCGTTTTCCCAAAAGCGCTTAGCCCTTATCCCCGCTTGTGTGTCCCTCATCTCACGTGATCCCCGTCTAAGTGGACAGGAGGCCTTTTTGGGTAGCCCACCACAACGACCAAGATAAGGGTTGCAGCTTGATCGATTGTGCCATAATTTATGCATATCTTAAGTGGCATTGCTTGTTGCACCCACTTTCTTTATTGGAGTCATTAAGCCGAAGATATCGCTTTGGCCGTGCCTTTTCTGCATCAGATGCGAAGGCATGCACCCCGACCAAGCGTCCGCCTCAGAGTAGATTGCCTGAATTACTTCATTAATATCTATTATATTTACATCGACCTCGTGGAACTGACTTCACCGCTCTCAGAGATGGCTAGATAGGTGTTGGTCAGTACCCGGGATGCGACTGGAGCAGCATCGCCATCGATTGCGTCGAAGCCAAAAAAATCCGGTGCCAGTTAGAATTAGCCTCAAGGAGCAACTCAAGATTGGAGAAACTCCTTCGGGAGGTATAACACTGAACTTCACTATGAGCATGCGAAGTGCAACAGACTGTGAAATTACTCTAGAATGTATGCAATGGACGGCGCTTTTGTCCAATTCGGCCTTGTCCTCCTTCCAGCCCTTGCACTTTGGGCAACTGGCCACGTCCCGTGCCGCACATCGCATGGCTGTCGTTACAGTACGAACAGGGAATCATAAGGTTCTACTAGGATTTCATGCGCTATTGAGAGGGGATGTCATATTATTCGTGGTCTTATCCTTAAGTTTTATACATGCAGCCACAGTTATGCCCTTTCCTGTGCAGCTATCCTCCACACAAGCTCTGGATGCTCTAAATAGCGCAAAAGCAATGCGAGCTCCAACGCCATTTTGCCCCCAAAGCTATGAGAAACAGTAGGTATGACAACAGAGAAGAGTTGCCAGCGCAACATATGAGTACAGGTGGGTACAGCAGAGGTCTATGCAAGCCGCCCAGAAACGCTAATAAACATAAGGACATGGTCTTTCTAGTTCGCTTTTTACGGCTTCTTCTCGCCATCTTTGGCTTCGCCCTCTGAAGAGTTGGCTTCTCCAGCGTTTCCAGATTGAGCTTCCCCAGACTCGTTGCGAGCCTTGTGCATCTTGTCGAACAGGTTCAAGCTGGCCATTTGGAGCTCATCTGTCTTCTCCTTGAGCTCGGCGGCTGTGGCCGTGCCCTCACCAGATTGGCTCTTGCTGACAAATTCACGGAGGGTGGTAATCTTCTCGCGGATTTGATCAGCCTCGGTCTTATCGAGTCTGTCGGCGAACTCGTTCAGGGCCTTTTCGGTATCGTTCAAGACGCTGTCGGATCGATTGGCAGCTTCAATGGCAGCCTTTCGCTCCTTATCTTGCTCTGCGTAGCGCTCAGAGTCATCTACCATGTTTTGAATCTCTTGATCGGAGAGACCGGATCCTGAAGCAATGGTGATGGATTGATCCTTGTTGGTAGATTTGTCCTTGGCGTGGACATGGACGATGGCGTCGGCGTCGATGTCGAATGTAACCTCAATTTGGGGAACGCCTCGGTGCGCAGGAGGAATGCCAGTAAGTTGGAAGTTTCCGAGCATCTTGTTGTCGCGAACAAGCTCACGTTCACCTTGGTAAACCTTGATCTCGACTGCGGTCTGGAAGTCGGCAGCAGTGGAGAAGATCTGAGACTTCTTGGTTGGGATGGTGGTATTGCGGTTGATCAAACGAGTGAAAACACCACCGAGAGTCTCAATACCGAGGGAGAGGGGGGTGACATCCAAGAGGAGGACATCGGTGACATTGCCAGCCAGAACACCACCTTGAATAGCAGCTCCCATGGCGACAGCCTCATCAGGATTGACAGACTTAGCTGGGTCACGACCGAAAATGCTCTTGACAGACTCCGCGACCTTGGGCATACGGGTCATTCCACCTACCAAGATAACCTCCTGGATATCTTTGGCCTGGAGGTTAGCATCCTTCAGGGCCTTGCGAACGGGGTCAATGGTTCGGCTGATAAGAGGGTCAACAAGCTTCTCGAGTTGTGATCGAGAGAGTTTCGAGTTGATGTGCTTGGGTCCAGATGAGTCGGCAGTAATGAAGGGGAGATTGATATCGGTCTGCATAGAACTTGACAATTCAATCTTTGCTTTCTCGGCAGCCTCACGAATTCGTTGGATAGCCATTCGGTCGTTGGAGAGGTCGATCCCAGAGTCCTTCTTGAACTGTTGAACCAAGTGACGGACCAAGTGTATATCGAAATCTTCACCACCCAAGTGAGTATCACCGTTGGTAGACTTGACCTCGAAAACACCCTTTTGAATCTCGAGAACCGAAATATCGAAAGTGCCACCACCCAAATCATAAACTGCAATGATTTTGTCCTGGTCCTTGTCAAGACCATAGGCAAGGGCAGCAGCGGTAGGCTCGTTAACTACTCGAAGAACGTTGAGACCGGCAATTTGACCTGCATCCTTTGTAGCTTGACGCTGGGAGTCGTTGAAGTAGGCAGGGACAGTTACGACGGCGTTTTGAACAGGCTTGGTGAGGTATGCCTCTGCTGTCTCCTTCATCTTTTGTAGAACGAAGCCTCCGATTTGAGAAGGCGAATATTTTGTACCACGTGCCTCGACCCAAGCATCGCCATTTGTGTGTTGCACAATCTTATATGGAACCTCTTTGAGATCTCGTTGAACCTCGGCGTCGGTGAACTTGCGCCCAATCAAACGCTTCGTAGCGAACAGAGTATTCTCGGGGTTGACAACAGCTTGTCGCTTTGCAGAAACACCAACTAATCTCTCGCCATCTTGTGCAAATGCGACAACCGATGGTGTTGTTCGAGCACCTACCAATGTCAGCGCCAGGAAGCTGGTGAGATTTACGGGACGTTTTTACCTTCAGAGTTCTCGATTATCTTCGCGGCCGGACCTTCCATAATAGCTACTGCAGAATTGGTAGTTCCTATAAAGATAGATTGTGAGCATGCGATCAAAAATTTTCATACACAGGCAAGGGGCAAAAACATACCCAAGTCAATGCCAATGACTGGTCCCCGAACCTTCTTGTCGGCATCATCTGAGTATTTTCTAACGAAAGATGAACCGAGGGGTGTGCGAAGAAGATTTGCTGATCGTGTGGCGGAAGATGTAGCTCGGGGGAGCTGTCAAGAGTCAACATCTGACAATGCAAGCAGACCATCGAGGGAGATTGAAACTTACAGCTCTGGATAGTCTTGAAGATAACATGATTGCAGTTGCTACAAGGGGGGGAGGTATCAAAAAGGGTGGACGGTGAGATGAAGAGTGTTGAAAGGGGATGGGTGATGGTCTAGAGAAGATAAATCTCGGGATCTGTCTCGGTTCTTTCTATTTGGTTCGACGAAAAATAATGACGCTAAGAAATTCTTGTCTACGCTTGGGCCATTTGGTGCCTTACAGTGTCTGAGGCATCATATATACCCTGCCGAACGCCACAGCTGAAGCTCTCCACCTTTCGACGTCAGTCCGTTGCAACCCAGAACGTGTTGATCTTAAAAGGTCGTTCCACCGACCACCATTTCACGAATGACCAGCGCCTTGCAGAGCAACACCAATATGACTCAAGCTTTATTGAATTAAACATCTGATAAATTTGTTGCTAGAACATTAACAGCTCCATTCATGAGCGACAGGCTGTGAAGGGTGGGACAGCATGGCTGTCAAAGAGGAAAGCTTGTAAGCTGTGTAACATATACAACATATGGCAAACATGTGCAAATACTTACTAACTAAATTCCTGGACAGGCATCATGTCACTCAGGATCTGATTCTACCGAAACCCCGAAAGTACTACCGGACGCCAATAAATCATGAGTATGTTGCGTCAAGGGAACTTATTAGACTATCCTTTCTAATTGCATTCTTTAGGCATTGGCAACTTCGCTCTCTTGTAAGCTCGCCTGAGAAGAATACAATATACTTTCCCAGCGGAAGCAATGTCATTGCTGTAAACACCAAAACACGAGAGCGCGAGGTCGTTGCGAATCTATCGTTCAAACCCAGATGTCTCACTGCGTCAAAAGAATGGTTGTGTTGTGGAGGGGACAAAGGAAACTATACAGCCATATGCTTAGACGATAGTAAAGTGAACTTAGATATACCCTCGGAATCGGATCCTGATGCTCGGCTGCCCCTCGATCTCGATGTACCCCGTCGGCCAATTCCCATTGAAGGGGCCTCCGCCCCTCGCAGATCTCGTGGGCACCGCCCTGTTGTAGCAGATGTTATCAAGGTTGGCACGGAACTCGTCAACTGCATAACTCTTTGGTTCCCGGGCAAGGATGCGTGTGGCGTCGCGCACAAAGTACCAGTCGCAGTGGTCGCGAATAATGACTGCACCGTATCGATTTTGAATGTCAGAACCTCAGAAGCCCTGGAAACGTTGAGCATGCCTGATTTTGTCAACCGCTCGGTGCTGTCTCCGGATGGAAGGTTGCTTGCCACTATTGTAGGTGTATTTCTTCAAGCAAAGTCGCTTTTGACATTGTGATACAGGGTCCTGAATATTCTTATCATACAATGCTAACTGGGAAGTCTTATAGTGCGACGACCCTTTCCTCTACATACATGAAAGGAAGCAACGGTCCGAGTCCAAGAAAGATCGTTCTGGGCGCAAACTAGGGCCGGACCATGAATGGTCATTAGCTGGAAGAGTACAGTTACAGGGACAGCATCAGGGAGACAAGTCGTCCATGCGAGGGAGTTTCGCGGCCTCCTTCTCAAGATCTGGCAAATACCTCGCCGTTGCGACTCAATATGGTCTCATCTCTGTATTCGATGTCGAAAGTTTACCAGATCCCAATAGCCTATTGGTTGTGTTCACTAGCTCAAGGCCTGGCGGTGAGCAGGGGGCCATCAGATCCATGGAATTTTCACCAGGCCCTTTCGATCTCCTTGCATGGACGGAGGCGAGCGGCAGAGCAGGAGTTGCTGACGTTCGAACGTTGTTTCTTTCCCGTCAGCGGCTTGACATTGACTCTCATGCTAGTGGAGTAGAGAGAATTATGTTATCAGACAGAGCTGGCGAGTCCATAACAGATCCGCGGCTCCGTAGCTTTCGAACAGATTCCTTGAGCACACCAGACTATCTGGGTCTTGGTCTCGAACGCAGACAGTTACGGCATCTGACGCGCGAAATGTTAGATAGGCATCAGGCTCCACTTACCGCGGAAGAGTAAGTCTTATCAGCTTAGATTTCGATACTTCGAAATCAAGAATTGCTACCCCTTCTCTTAACCCTGGCCAAGTCATTCCCCGCGAGACTTTGAGCATGTGTTTCCCTTATTGCTTCACAATGAACGGTTGCTAATCATTCTTCTAAAATCAGACTCGAGGTGCTCCAGGCCCATCGAGTTGCCAGACGGCAAAGAGATGCAGCGAATGCTGCAAGGGAAGCCCGTGAAGCTCTAGCTGAGGCATCCGCTACATTACGACTAGGATCATGGGCTGATGGCCAGCGATCAAATACCGCATCGACAAGTGCTGCGGATGGCGAAGAAAGTGGAAGTATTGAGCGCCGGGTTCCGACAGGAGACCTTCCAGCCGCCCTACGAGAGTTTGTCAACCCAGACCGTACCGCAGCTTCGATACGTACATTTATCAATGAGCGGAACCGTGAGAACGAAAGAAGAAACCGTAGTTCGATGATCCTTGCTGCTGCAGAAAATGCGATCGAGCAAGAGACCCTGGGGGCTAGCAGTTCTAGGAGTAACAACGAAACATCATCTGACCTCGAACATCTTACACTCACTCCCCCCCGTCTACAAGCCTTTGGTTCAGACTCCTCTAACAATCCGTGGGCAGAGATAGATGCTCTTTATCGCTCACGATATGCGGATCCGCCTCTCAACAGGACAACTCGTCTCCGGATTGAACTAGAGGACGAAGATCGCCGAGATTTTGCTCAAAGGTTGAGGCAGCCCTGGCGTCCGCTAGATGATCACAGTGAAAGTGGAGATCGACAAGAAAGTGATGTGAGTCTGAGGGATATACTTCTTCATCCAAACGAAACAATGGGCATTTCGTGGAGTGCAGATGGCCGTATTCTGTAAGTTCTCCATGTCATTCGGCATATTTTCTACAACTAACAATGACAGATATATTGGTGCAAAGGAAGGTATTCACGAATTTCATGTCAACTTGGCGGGTAGGAGGATATTCCCCAGCCTCGTTTTACGATGATATGACGGGGACAAGGTGTTTGGCGTGCGTATGTTGTGGCGCCTTGATGTAAGATTATTTACTGTATTTTGGATGGTGCAAAATTTTCGGAGGATTTCCTGAAACTATTCTTGTATCTACCTTTCAAGCCATTGACAATTTGGAACTATGGACATGGCACCGAACATATTATATTAATTGTCTACTTCTGATTTGGTATGTGCCCAGTAGTGGAGCAAATCTTCAATGCTTGAACGCACTCGGTCCTGGTCAGATTCTTCGGAATTTCCTACTACAATAAAATGTGATGCATGGTACGAAACCTTCATTATATTCGCCCTCATACATTTCTTGCCTCTCATGGCCGTTAGCCTTGTCAGTCTTGCGCCGATCACTGCCCCACCTCGGTGTCTTGCTCCACTTTTGCATGCAGCATGCCTCCGCCCTTGTAAGCATCCATATCTGCTGTAAGAAAGCAGAGTCTGAGCTCTTCCTAGTATAATTTTCTCAATGAAGGAGATCTGGAATAAAGGATGTTATTTCCCACTGTTCGGAGGCAATTGACAGCCAAAAATGTACTTCGCGGTTTCTCAACCACAGCATTCCGACAGGCTGACTTCACTCACGCTGTATGCACCCACAACTCATCCCAAAAGTACCTGTGAGATAATAGCTGATACATTAAACCCAAGGTCATCGGCGGAGGGGCAGTAGGTCTTGCCATTGCAAGACAATTGGCTGCAAGAGAAGGGACGACCACCGTTCTCATCGAAAGGAATAGTAGGGTAGGGTTAGAAACGAGCTCACGGAACTCAGAGGTCTCTTCGATTCGAAGGAATACCATGATATATACTAAACTTTATCACTAGGTAATTCATGCAGGCCTCTATTATGGGGCCACATCCCTCAAAACTTCCCTTTGCATCCGTGGTCGACAGCTTATGTACGCCTTGTGCAATGAATACGCCATCCCCCACCGCAACATAGGCAAATGGATTGTCGCCCAATCACCCCAGCAATACGAAGAGCTCCTCAAAGTCCACAATTTCACCAATTCAATTGAAGGAGCCCCCACTCACTTCGTCTCCCGGGAGCAAGCCGCGAGAGAAGAGCCTTTCGTGCAAGCCAAAGCCGGGATCCTGGCCTCACCGACCACAGGAATCATAGACAGCCACGCATACATGCAATTCCTGCTTGGAGATTTCCAAGAGAGAGGTGGCGACTTGGCACTCTTCAGTCCCGTAACTGGTGTTGAAGCTCTGGGCGAAAATGGCTCCCAGGGCTGGGCAATCACGACGAGAGACAAACAGTCAGGAGAGGAGAGTACTTTTACTGCTGAGGCGATTATCAATTCTGCGGGTTTGGGTGCTTGTGAAATTAATAATATGATCTTACCACCGGATCGCCATCAGACGCAGCATTATGCTAAGGGGAACTACTTCTCTTACGCGGCGTCAACTCCTAGCACGAAACACCTTATCTACCCAGCTCCAGAGCCCGGACTGGGTGGACTAGGAACACATCTCACGCTCGACATCGCGGGCAGGATTCGGTTCGGGCCAGATGTTCAATGGGTCGATGATCCGAACGACCTGGCTGTTGATAGTTCTAGACTGGGAGAGGCGATTACCCAGATTAAGAAGTTCTTGCCGTCGGTTAAAGAGGAGGCTATCGTGCCGGATTATGCGGGGATAAGACCGAAGTTGGGGAAGAATAGTGCGGTTGCGGCTGGTAAGGGGTTTATGGATTTTGTTATTAGAAAAGAAGATGGATATGAGGGCTTTGTAAATTTATTGGGGATTGAGAGTCCGGGGTTGACGAGTAGTCTCGCAATTGCAGAGATGGTGGAGGGTTTGCTTTATAAGTAAACAGGTGAGAGGCGACTGTTGAGATGGGATGGGATGAGGCTTGAACAGTGAGACATGAATATCCTGAAACAAGATATGTTGCAATGATACCTTGGAGGAATGGTGATTTTTATCTCACTGAAGGGATTCACTGTGATATATCTCCAGAGTGTGTTGTTGGCAAGTAGGGTTGACAATTGTTTCACCTCTCGCCTGACTTTCATACCCATCCTTTAAAAGTGCAAAACGCAGACCAAGGGGATGCCACCGCTTCTAGACTATGCTCATACTTGAAAACTCCTTTGACCATTGCGCATGCGCTCAACACGGTAACGCCATAAATATGATTTTGATGCCCCCCCACGTCTATAAAGTGAAAGAAAACAAACCAGTTCATTCTTCCTTTGGCGACTCGGTGGCAGCAGGCGTGGAAGCTATAACAGGGATTACGGGGGCTGTCTCTTCAGAAACAGACTCGGAACGAAGGAGGTGAGATGGGGTAATAGGCTCATGTGTGATCGATGAATTAGCATGTAGTTCGGAGACCTGCCGTTCTACTACGTTGTCAGAGGATGTCTTGTAATAGTCAGTGCTTCGATATTGACTTACCTAGTTCTCTGATTCTTTGTCTCAACATTTGGTTTTCCCGAATCATCATCTGAGTTTCTGCTTGATAGAAAGCGCTCTCATCCCGGCCGCCCAGACTCCAAGCATCACCACCCTCACCACTAATCGAAGTTGACCTTAATCTTGGCGAAGCTGTACGGCTGGGTGTTCTTGAACGTCGTTGCTGAAGGTCTGCCCGTGCGAGGTCAAAGGAACTTCGTGGGTGGGGGATAGCTGAGGGAGAACGGGGTGTTGAAGTGCTTGATTGTTGTGGAATGGCTGCGTTCGAGAAGGACATTGATCTTTCTGAGGTAGGCGTGGATTCATCGATTACTGGAGGTGTGCTGTGGCTTTGACCGGTCTGTGCTTGGAGTTGCTGGAGATGTTGCTGTTGTGTCCGAATCATCTGGAGTAGTCGATTCTGAATTATAGTCATTAGTACATATTTTATTCAACTCGCTCCAAGCATTTATTTCCCGATTTCCTAGAAAGAGTCATCTACTGAGAAACCCCAGAAGCCTCAGGAGTACTGTAAGGCTATATTGTTAAAATATTCTGCACCATGTCACGAAAACCACCAGACCGTTCAAAGGTAGAGCTGACGTACAACTTGTGCCTCTTGTTCCTGTTCTAACTCCTGGTGTATCTCGCCCAGACTCGGTGCACGGTAGTGACGCGGGTCAACACTCCCGATAGTAGGCGATCCTGTCATTGACAGAGGACTCGTTGCTCGATATGTACTGGCTGCACCTTCATTGATCATCTCGCCTGGTGGGGGGAGAGCAGGGTCATTGAGCTGAAGGTTCATCAAGACAGTGGAACGTCGTCGACCGGTGTGCGATGGCTGTCTATTTCGCGTGGAGGAGCTTGATGACCCTATAAGTTATTAGCAGTGCTATCGAAGAACACCCAAGCAAGAAGCAATGATCAGTCAAGGGCTGCTCTCCGTGGTGGAGAGAGTGTGGGGAGATCTGCCGTCACTCAACCCGATCGGAGTACTAAGTGGAGATGGGCCTCTTGGACAGCATTCTGAAAGTGCGAGAATTGGCAAGGGTCGGAATCGTACGTACGTCTTGCAATAGAGTCTTCCTGCTGAAGTCCAGCGTTGACGGCGGCCGCAGCTTGAAGGGATGTGGAAGCTGATCGTGGAGAAGGCGAAGGACTTTGGCCGCGTAAGGCAGCTGCCTCTCCTGGGTTTGATAATGCTTGAGTCATGGCTTGTGAGCCGGATAATGATCTTGAGGGAGGAAGGGAGTTCAGATCTGGAGCCATTGAAGCTTCCTTATATGGAGCTGAGGAGGGGTAGGGGCGGCTATTAGAAAGATTCGAACGAGGGACAGATCGCTCAGCGATGTGGATGGAGGATTCCGGAGGAGACTGAGACTAAGGTATTGGTGGGAATGAATGGCGATGTCTTAGGCGCGGGCGTTGAAGAAACAAAAGTCACATTCTAGTCTGCTGTGATCTTTTTGGATGATGCGGTTTGCGGTGCTGTGACGCGCCGGTACAGTACAACCTCCAGGGGTCTCCCTCAGATCCCTAAGGCGCTTGGCGGGGTGATTTCAGCCACAAAACATGCCATAACCTGATTGAACGGTTCGAGCGGTCAAGATAGCCAAATATTCGCATCACGGGACTCCATTGAGGGCGACGTGATTGGTCGTGTGATTGAAGAAGCTCTTTCGCTTTGCGCCGGTTGGCGGAACTCAAAGTCAGCCCACCTAGAGAAGCACTTGATCCCCGGGAATGAGGACCGCTAAAATGCCCTCAATACCAAAATAGGGTTCAGAAAGATCTTCACGAATACTAAAAGGTCGCTGGATCTAGCAAGTTTCGGGCTCCAGTTCCGGTTGTGGAGTTTTCAAAGATTTCCCTGCAAAAGTTACATTGTAGTTTAGCGAGGCTGGTGAAGTACTTGATGACTTATTAAACGAGTGGAAGGTCTTTGGTAATCCCGTTACTGTTAGCAATAAAAAGCTATCTAAGCCTTTTATTGTATAGAACTAAAAGAATCCCTACTAAATAAAAAAAAGGGAGTTGAATATTTAAAACAGCAAAACTCATCGAGTCCTCTTACGAGGACCTGTCGACTTGATGAGAAACCCCGGACGGTTTTTTTCGCTCCCCTCGCTCGTGAGAAGGCGGTTTGTCGTATTTGTTTTTTATTTTTTTATTTTTTTGGTGACCATCGATCCTCACTCCAAGTTACTGACAGCTCAATGCCCACGCCGGTCCACATTGAATCCGCAACTTGAAGCTTGTTGTGTGTCGTGTTAACCATTGGTGGCCATCGATCCTCACTCTTAGAATTGTCCAGAATTAAGTGGCCGCGCTGGTCCCCACTTAACCGCTATCTAAGAGCTTGTTGTACGAAAAAGTGCCTTATTTAACTATATAACCTTCAAGTCCGAATGTGAAGCGAAGGCGGTGAATGACAACAAAGGCGGCAATGACCCTAAGTTTATCATGATAGCCAACGTACTCGCCTCTAGCGAGGAACTAGAACACTTTGCGAGTAAACAGGAGGGATCTTTAGACACTCTACGTATAGTAATCCATTCTTATAATACAGAGTGAGTAGTGTAGCATTGCTCGTGGGATTTCAAGTTGACAACACCAGCGTGTTGGTGATAATTCTTCCCCGGACGGCATTGTTCGCTGCTCTCTACTTACTCTCCATTCCTTCCCTGAGAGGCAACTGGCTAGGATCAAAGATAGTTTCTTGCTCACGAGGTTCTTATTCAGTGAAATCTCCAAATCATTAATCAAATACCACTTTAACATGATTGAGAATTAATTTCCCCCTGAATTTAAGCGAGCTGGACGATCTCGAGATCAGTGTTCCAGCATCGGTCAGAACCGACCTTGATAATGATTGAATGACTCTGACATCGATAAAGACCAAGAGTATACTCGATTGATAGAATAGACTAACATGAAGAAGGAAACGGAAACACTGGCGATTTGCGTCGATGTTTCTTGGACTCCTTTCTAGCGTCATCCGTATTGACCATTTCATCTGGTCATCTTCTCCTTTCTTGAAATGCATATTGGCCGCTCGTGAAATTCAAAGTGAGTCTAGAAATACCTCTCACACAACAATACGCCTAACCTCTCTCCTGCTCACAACCTCGCCCATCTCTACACGCGCACCTCCTTCTCACAGTATTCGACCAAAGGCTAGCTCCCATCTTCAATACTGTCATTTTTCTCATCTGTCCCGTCTCCCTCGCAAGCCGCTATATTTTATGCGCCCAATTCGTGTATTTCAGGACATGGAACCCTGGGTCTTTTTTCCGGTCGAATAGCGATTAGTGGTTCGCCAAGTGGTCGACTTCGTTCATGTATGATTACCCTTTGGGTGCGAGCGCATTCGCCGAGCCAGGTTGTTCCTTATATTGGCGTATGATTTTGGTCGAGCCGGTCCAGTGCGTATCGACGACTAGACTGGGGACCAGGAAGCGGTGGAGGTGATAAGGTTGAAGACCAACAGAAAGAACATGGCGAGGGAGAGAACGATGACCAAGATGAGTATTAAGATGCTAACTATTCGGAGTGAGAGGGAGGTTGTTTGTGTATAGGATGTTCCATTGTCTCGGGGAAATTGTTAGCGGGAAGATTTAGTGAATGGGATACGCGTTGTGAGTTGCTGGCATTTGTGTACATTGCTACTTTAGTGTGGAACAATTAACAGTTTATCTGCAAAATCTTGTAAGTTTGAGATGACCCTACATGCAATACAAAAGGAATCATGACACAGATGAATGCTGATGCTTCGAGAGCCACCGTGGTAGCTCCAACCCCTTAAAGATTCGAGGCTAGTCACCTCATTAGCTTGAACACCCGAATGAAATTGGTGCACTTAGGAGCGGCGCATTGATCAGGTAGGCTGAGCGGTTCCTGATAAAAGGAGGATTTCCTTGAGAGCTTCAGAAATTGAGAGCTTATTCTGATCCAAGCTTTGGGCGGCTTTGTGCGTTGGCCCCGCTTTGCACTTGGAGAATATTGGCCGTCTGAAGCCCCGCGATGATCTGAATATGGAATGCTCAATCTGGACAAGAAAGGAATCCTTGAACTATTATTCCTTCATTTTATATTGTAATAGAAATTTGACCTTTGCTTATCATGAACTGCCTCTTGCAACCACAGGATACACAAGTATCCATCGAAACTAAATTGACAGGCCTCAAGATGAAACCTACTTTGCACAATTAAAATTTTCGTCTCATTTACCTGATTCGACTAAAAACACGACTCTCAAAGACAGCTCAGCTGTGCCGAGGAAGTCAAACCTGGAAGCATGGACGATCACTATTGTATACTCGCTCAGAGAAACGAGTTTATAAGCTAGAGACATTCAATCCTTCACTTGGCGTATCCGATGGATTCTGCATACTTGTACAGATAGAGCAGAGATCTAGAGAGGAAGATGAGGAATCACATTTGAGAGGGGCTTTCGACCTCACAAAGGGAAGACGTAGTCAGAGCTCCTTCCCAGATAACACTCTCAGCACATCTGTAACATCCAGAGACCTTACTTCTCTGGGTTGTAATCTTCGAAGAGGACGTCAAGCCACTGATTGATGTGACTGGGGGCTGCGGCAATAACTGAAGTGTTTTCGAAATGGACAGCAGCCGGCTAAGTAAACAAAGGGATTGCGGAATTATAATAATACAAAATCTCCGATTTTAAAATGACAGGTTCATCGGGCAATTTACAACCGTTGAATCCGTATGAGTAAATCACCGTGCAAAGCCTTGGATCCTAGCTTAATCAAAGTACATAGTACAACACTCTACTTCTCTCGTGTCATTTCTGATAAAACAGGAAAACATCTGGGTAACGGTGCTACGACCTTTGTATGCTAATACACGAGCCGTCTAGGTATCTCCATCCCGAAATTGCAATAAAACTCGCTATACCAGAGGCCTGGAGTTCAGGGAAGAACTCCCATAGGAAGCATTATAACCACAGGGTTTGCCTGCGGACGTGGAAGCACCGGCTGAGTCCAAGAAACAATTTCTGCCGTGAGCCTCTGCCCTGTCGCTGAGCACCTGAACGAGGGTAATGAAACAAACTGGGACGAGCAGAAAAATTGCAGGATTGAAGCAAACAAAACTTTGCTTGATGATCATTGCTATTTCCGTGGGTTGTGTTGCAATAACACCCCCAAACAGCTTGGACGGGAGCATGACTCTACTGCCCCGCCTTTCGGGTCTTCCCAGCACTTGGAAGAAGCTGGAGAAAGACGGACCCATCGACCCCATGACATGAATTATTTGAAATGTTGTCCTCGACACTCGAGGAGGAGCTGGGTCTCCCCCACCATGGGAAGCCTGGAAGGGAAGTTTAGAGGGGATCTAGAATAATACGTCCTCCTTTAGGTACGGTGTGTGCAGTGTGCTAAGGGTGGCCCCTGTGTCATAAGGCTCCTAGCCTCCTGCCAAACTCGGAGCCGGTGGGGAGATGAGGTAGGTTACCGAAGAAGAATTAAAATTTTGCGCCCTCGCAACTTCGCAAGCCATCTGCCGTCTCTCTGCTCAGCGGCTCAGCCGGAGTGCGGACTGCCTTGCACATGCAAAAGCAAAGCTCTTAACGTCGTAAGCTGCAAAAAAGTCGTTGAATTGTGGGGGCAGGCAGGCTCTGATGCACACGTGCTGCGGAGCCCCCTGAGTACCTAATGGGTAGGTAGTCGGCTGTACTTGTACTCCCTACCTCCCTCTAACCGTCTACCTTCGTACCAAGTACCAAAATGGCGGCCTGCCGCCTGTCATTTCGATTGTGCATCCTCGATTCCTCGCATCCAGCATCTCATCGAACCAGTGACGGCATGCCTGGGGTGGTGGTGTGCTGCAAAGGCCATGCAAGCTGCAAAGCAACGAAGCAACGACGCGCCAGTGGAGGGCGAGGGCGAGGGCGAGGGCGAGGCGAGGGCGAGGCCGAAGATGAGGGCCCGAGGCGGACCTACCACAGTTTGTCAGTTACTCGTTACAGTGCTCGTTCCACAGAAGCCCTGCAGTAGCCCTGCAGTAGTCAGGAACCAGAACGGACACCAAGAATGGGCCCGCCTGAGCGCCTGCCATCTAACCGAGAGCCGTGGCCCACGGCTGGCCTTGACATAGGAAGCTGTGGGTAACAAGTAATAATAGGATGAGAGACGGCTTGCTTTCAAACACGCATTAAACACCACCACCGTCGCCGACGTGAGACATAATCACAAAGCGTCATACTATAGGATGTCAGTCAAAGATTGCAGCTCTGTGAATATCTTCAACCCGCGGGATAGGGGATAGGGGATAGGGGATAGGGGATAGAGGATAGAGGATAGAGGATAGAGGATAGAGGATAGGGGATGGGGATGGGATTCCTACAGTAGAATCCTAGTAATCCTCGTGCAGCTGTTTCTCCCTACAGGGATGTGCTGCCTTATCGAAGCCTCGAACGCCCCGAACGCCGCGATACCACAGTAGTCCACCGTGACTGCGCATTAATTTGCCGGAAGGGATGAAAATAATTCCCGCTCCCCTGTCGCAGGTGGAGAAAGAAGCAGTCAGTCAAGCAGCCGTGCGTCAGCAAAAGCTGCAGCGATGGCAGCGCGTGAGAGCAATGTAAGCGGTTGTTTTCATCCCATACCAACTTGTTTGTGTGATGCCGCTGCCTTCTCATCTCACTCCCTTCCTTCTTCTTCTTCTTCTTCTTCTTCTTCTTCTTCTTCTTCTCCTTCTTCTTCGTATCCTTCGTCGTTACCGGTGTTCCTTTCCATGCTTCGCAAGACCTTCAACCATTACGGCCTTCACCATCCTTCCTTTGCTGCCGCCCGGATACGGAATCGTTGCTTCTTCTCGATGTGCACCTCCTCACACCCCTCACGCGTCAGCCTCATAGGCCACACATAGAACAGCCACACTCCCCATGTCTCCAGTATTCCGTCCTTGACCTCCTGTACCCTTTCTTCTTGCACATTGTGAGTTCTCAACACCCAACATTTGCAGACCTTCTCACAGTTTTTGTTCTACAGGGTTTCCCACAATTCAGCGACCTTTCCCGCATATTCAGCCTCGCCCTTGACTTGCACCTTGCTAGCACACATTCATTGTCTTATATGAAGCATATGCGATTCAAAAACAATACAGATCTGCGAGATCCTTGTCCTTCATTTCTGAAACATCAGACGAAAATCGAAACACAAGAGAAGTGCATTGGAGAAAGCACCTCTCCCAACAATCTCCATCTGCAATGGCGGAAACAAACCATACCGCTGATGCTGCCAGCTTGAGGGGTCAAAATGCTCCAGCCTTTTATCCCATCCAGTCTTCATTTACTTTCGCGCGCCGTGAAAGACCGCCAGAAGTTTATGTTCCAGCCGAGGAGGTAAGCGGGGGTCGAGTGCCATTGAAACAACCTAAAGTCCACAGGAGGGAATCGAAAGGTGGACTACGAGGCATGTTCACGCGTAACAAGACAGAGAAAGTGCCTGTGGCCCCAGTACTAGAAGAGCCTAGCAGTCCGAAGTCATTGTTTCAGCGGCCAAATAATGTGATGGAGTCAACCCTTCCTCGAAGTATTTCGATCAAGAGAACAGGGACTGCTGCGGAATCTATACCTGCAACCCCTGTTACCCCTGGAAGACCTGCAAGCAGACACTCCCGCATAAATATGAGGACGAAGTCGGTGAGGCATAAGACTCCAGTGAAACCGAGTCCGAAATCATCAAAATCCACGACCAAAACTTCTCCCAAACGACCTTCGCCAGCTTGGGATCCGCCTCCGCTCTTCCAAGCATATCCTCAATCGATCAAGCATGCCCAATTATCAGCTTCAACCTTGTCCGCCGACTCAATACTCCGAATCAGCAATCACCAAAGAAACAACAGTCTAAGGGAAGAAATCGCTCAGGTACGACCTGCGGAGGGAGTGGACCAGAGTGTTGCTGCCAAGAAGTCAGAGAAAGCGAGAGCAAAGCATCGAAGACAAATTTCTGGATCAATCTCGAAAGCAGAATGGACTCAAAAGATATTTGTCCTCGTGACATCTGGTTATCTCCTGCAATATGCTGGCGATGGTTCGTTTGATAGGCTTCCAGAGAAGATGATGCAGCTTGGGAAAGACTCCGTTGCATTTGCAAGTGATGTAATTCCCGGAAAACATTGGGTGCTGCAAATATCCCAAGCCATGGACTCTGATGGGACTCCAGCCTCGGATTCACGGTCTCTCCTATCGCGACTTGCCTTCCGGGGTGCGGATTATCGTAGAACGGCGACGAGTTTACTTTTGGTACTCAACAGTGCAGAAGAGATGGACTCATGGCTCGCAGTTGTCAGAAGGGAAATTGAAGCACTTGGAGGCAAGAAACATGTTTCCGAAACTGGCAAGCCGAAGCCGGATGATAAAGTCATGCAGTTGAAAGCCCAACCAAGCCACAGATATCTAGTTCGGAGAGATTCAGATCAGTTTCCTGATCCCTCGTCACCGAGACTGCCGTCTTTTGGTCCACCACCCTGGGTGAAACAGAAAGACAATGAACTTCAGCAGAAACTGGAAGATGCTGCTGCTGCATTAGCGGCACCTGAAAATGACCTAGCACGCCCTTTGACAGGACATCAGTCCCTCAGCCATCAATCTATCACCAACAGTATTACTTCTCATGACGAACAACAGCTCGAAAGTCTGAGAAGTAGCACAAATCGGTATTCCTATATGTCGTCAGGCCAGCGAACCCTTGTCACATCAAATGGCTCATCACCTGCGACCTCTCCCAGCCGCGACACTTTTCCAAGCTTCGACGACTTCCCTTCGAAGATCTCAACAGAAGAAGTACGACCCAGGCCGAACGCTGCGGCAATCAGTGAGCGTCGAAGGTCGATGCAAACTATGCATGTTCCGATTTTCGAAGCTCAGCAACCCCCTAAGACGTACCGTCACTCGACCTACGGTGGGCCAGCACGTTCTGTTCGAGGCCATTCGCCTGCAACGCCTAACTTTAGCGTTCCAAATTCTTCAAGCAAGAGATACTCGACTACAATGAAAATTACGGCAACGGACACTCCGCCGATCCCTTCCATCATCAAGACAACTCCTGGAAAGTCGCAAGACTCGGTTTTGAACGGAACGAGGAAACCAGCACAAACAGCTCTCAACACAACTCGACCTCTTTCTCCAGTCGAAGACTCTAGTCCATCCAAGCTCAAGTCCGCATTGAAAACTTCCACAGCGTCATCCTTGGAGCCGCAGGAGCAGGCAAGGTCTTTCGAGATTCGACCACCACCTATGACTCTCCCGCCCATAGAGGATGGTCCAGCTCTTCCCCGCCCGACGGCAAGTCTAAAACCCCTAGACTCCTCAGAAATCACACCAATCGACTTTCAGCCCCCTCGCCGCTTCTCAAGCATGCAAACTTTACGGGATGATCGCCAATTCGACCTACCTTTCCGCTCATTTCCCCTTCTACCAGCTGAAATCTCGACACCTTTATATTCACCGCAGCCAACCCAGGAAGTCGAAGACGAGTTCGCAGTCCACGATGTAGAAAGAGAAAAGCCGTATCCCCTCCCAGTCATCGCCAACACGAAGTCCAAGATGCGACGCCCGAACAGCATGCAAGTCCGCACCTCTTCCTTCGCCAATCTGAATGGCGATGGTTCAAACTCGTCCACCGAGTACCATATCGTTCCTTTTCAAAGACTGTCCGGAAACCAGAATACGAATACCAAAGATCGCTCTCGACCGTTTTCGGTAACAACCACTACATCAAGTGGAGCACTGAATCGGGATTTGGCTTCAAAGCCGACGTCGGTTGTAAGTCCACACCTTCAACGGCTGAAGGCAGAATCGAGTAAGAAAGCACTCGCGAACAGGAGGAGTATGCCGACGCTTGTTAATGGGCCGCCTCCTGCGCCGCCTCCGGATTGTGCGTTGCCTCCGTTGCCACCTGGAAGCGCGCTGCGGAGTCCGGTTAGTGCGAGGAACTGAGTATGTGTCTGAAGTTTTCAGATTCCAAGAAATTCTTGTGAGGGTCCACGGAATAGATTCGCTTCATTTTTTTATGTAAAAATTGTACAACAAAATTTTATATACGGGCGAGCAATCGCAAGGAGGCAGGGACGGGTGGGTAGATGGATGGAAGGGCAGGTTTGGATAGGGTTGGATAGGGTTTGATGAGAGGAACGTACTTACAAAGCTTTATCTGTTGTATGGGGTGGTTTTTTAAAGGAAAAAATGTTTTGGAGGAGCGAGCGATTGAGCGATTCGATTTGAAACAATGGTGTTATGGGAGAGTCCTTTTGTATATTGGGCGTATGGATGTATGAGTGGACGTGTAACAATAAATATTGATGAGAATGAAGTATGAAATATAGAGGTAGAAAATCTAAGATTACTAGATCTAATCTAGATTATGCTGGGGTGCTGAGTTCACTTTGCTGGACTTGTTATTTGAGACACATGCTGATATGACTTTTGAGTGGGCAGGACAGATGAGACGACTGTGCAACGGCATTTGAATCAATTTCAAGATCTTGACGTCGATGGGTGCTCGGAAGAGAATTGAATGTCTCACAGCTACATGTAAATTCCGCAATGAACGCCCCTAGGTATCATACACTTTTAGGTCCACCAGGAGGATGTCACTATCCTTTTCTTAACTTGCTAAATTAAATGCCCCCACCGCTTGTTTAATCCTCATCGAATACCTCCTCGACTCGGGGAGACAAATTTCTTTGGTGGGGCGTTGAAGTCGCAATTTGAGGCGCTGAGGATGTAGTTGCTGATGCTGGAGCAGGTTGGCCCGTTGTTGCAGCCATTATGGACGCCGCGTTCGCAACGCCCGACTGCTTTGCCGACTTCTTCTTTCCTTTCTTCTTTTCCTATTCTTAGTTAGTACTGTTGATTTGACAAATTCCCAGAAGGCACTCACCTCTTGCCATCCCCAAACGGGTCTAAAACTATCAAAGAAGCCCACATCCTCGAATAGGTTGGGGTATAGCCACAATCCCGGCGGAACGGCGAACATTGTGATTGCAAACAGGATGAGTCTAAAAATCGCCATCACGAAGAACAATCCGATCAGGCCAAGCATGCCCATACTCAGATACCAGACCCCGAGTCTCATCTTCATTGGCCAGAGAGGGAACATGACGATTGCAAAGACGATGCCAAGGAAACCTCCTGCGTAGAGTTTTGTCTTGATCTGAGAGCCTTCGTAGAGCCAGACGAAGTGGAGATCTTCACGACATTCTTGCTGCTGCTCGATCTTGACTGTCCATAGACCCTTCACTCGCTTCGTCTTGTGGGCTCCAGGTGCGTGATCATGGCCTTCATGGGGATCGATTTTGGAGACTCGGAGAGCGAGGAGGGAGAGCGGGAGGAGCTTGAAAGTGTTTTCGAGGGAGGCGCGGTCGGTGATCTCTGGGAGGAGCGGATTCTTCTTGCGGGCTTTGGTGTATGCTTCGGATTGAAGAGCTCGAAGGGCACGTTTTACTGCGGGACTGTTAGGATTTTTGAATATTTAGACTTCGAGGAATTCTTACCCTTGAACATATCCTTCCGTTGCCCATTCAAGATACATGTCCGGGGCTTCAGGTCCTGGCTCTTCAGGAATTTCGCAACAGCTAGAGCCTCTGGCTTTGGAGGACCTGGGGTTATGGGTTGTGGTGCGCCCTGTTGCGGCTGTCCTTGAGGTTGGGGCTGGCCTCCTTGCTGAGCGGCTTGTTGTTGTGCTTGTTGCATGGCCAACTGCTGCTGCTTCAATTTCGCAACGAATTCTGGGACTGTCATTCCGTTCTTTTGCGCATCGACGGCCAGCTGTCTTTGCATCGCAGCGATCTGCTCTGGAGTTGGCTGCTGTCCTGGTCGAATATTGAAAGGATTGCCCGGCGGCCCCTGTGGGGGTCCTTGAGATGCCATTTTGAAGTGCGTGGACTGATTTGTGGATGAGCGAAAAGTTGTGGGTTGCGAAGGTCAATTCTACTACTACATTTATTTCAAGGTGTTCAAATCTTTACGGCAACCGTGTCGTCCCTGCCGCCACACTGTGGCGCTAAGACCTGTGGGGGCGCATCCGAGCTCGATTAAGTTCAAAGCTAAAAACAGCTTCACTAACAAACATAGCCAAGAATACCAAAATGTCTTCCACCTCCAAAGTTTCAAGCCAAGTGACCCCCTTCTGTAGCCTACTCTTCTCGTTGCAAATCCCTTAGCACTCTGGTTATTTTAAGCTTCAGATGATTTCTTCCCAGAGAACCCAATTTGTTGCTTTTAAACTTGAAAGTCCGGGTAGCCCGGAAAGGATATCACCAGGTCCGGCTTCAAGCCAATGTCGAGCTTTGCTCTGAAAAATGAGTGAAAGTTATTCTCCTGGCCAGGGAGTTGAGCCCCAGCCGCCATATTCAATAGTATTTCTGGTAGTACACCAACTCCTCTGCATTTCCCCACGTGCTGATCCCTGTACCTAGTCAGAGAGAGACTTGGGATTGAGAGTTCCAATTAATTTTGTTACCACTCCAGGTGTCTCTTTCACGGCTGCTTGCTTTCCTCATCTCAGATATAAGGACGACGAGTCAGGAGACTGCTTGTCGAATCTACTTGCGGTAGCATTTCGAAGGTTCGAAATAGACGTGTACTGGGGTAAGACTTAAAATTCTACTTTCATCTCTCAAGGGAACCCAGAGTGTGGGGGATCGAACTACGTGCTCTAGTAGTTCTTGAATTCTTGTGTCCTGATATAGACGGTCTCGAAGCTCTTGGGCCTCTCAAGTCTTCCCATTTCGGATGAGACAGTGCTAATAACTGGCAGACCAGGGAAGAAGGGTCTGGTCTTTTTGTCCCGTCGCTATTCCAACTTCCATTCAGAATGCTAATCCGTCATCAACGATGACCCCAACCTTCGCTTCAACTACAATGTCCCCGTTAGCTTCTGACGCCAGGCCCTCTCCTTTGTCATCCTCCTCCTCGCCGAATTTGAATCCTAGACAAGTCAGTTTCACGTCGATCTCCGAATCGCAATCGACCTCAAGTGTCGACTTGCGGAGTTCTTCTGCGAGCTCTTTGGGGAATGTCTTACCCACAATTGCAGTTCAGCCTGACAGTCCAAATGCTCCCTTGGTATGAACCTTGCGCCCCCCACCCCCCCAAGAACAACGGCATTGTGCTACCATGGATACAAAGAGCTAACATCCTAATTTACAGATATCCATCGGACCATACGTTTGTACCACCACCATTAATCTTTCAACATTCACGAGTCAAATCCTGGATTACATTGCAAAAACCCAGACCACTCTAGATGCGCACCTCCTTTATGTTATACTGAATGTTCACGCTGCGGCGTCGGATGCATTTCCAACTTCACCAGCTCCAACTCCAACAGAGCTGCCAGGGACCTCCAACCTTCTTAGTGGCATGTTTTCCGGGAATCTTTCCCAATACCTCTATACCCCATCAGAACTCAGTTCAGACCGTGCAAATCTTAACGGATCCTGGTACTCTGTTGGGGTGACCTATCGACCAGTCGAAGATTACTATTCTCTTGATGTTAATGAAAATGACATCTATTCAACTGAAGACGGTTGGCCTTCCGAAAGCTACGTCGAGTTCTCGAAAAGCAAACGACTGCTTGTTGGCTGGGGTACAGTTGACCCTCAATTAGCAGATTACAATTTCACGGGAGACTCGGGAGTGATATTCCCTGCCGGATACCTTCAAGACCTGCAAACAGACGTCAATGAATCTAGCACTGGGCTCTTGACACGGGGCTGCTTGTTGAGCAATCTTACAGATGATTTGACCCAGAATAATTCCTCTTGGGCCTTTGATGCATTATCCCCTGACTTGGGATATCCAACAAATACATCCTCAGGTATGTGATTGGTTCCCTCACTCGTGTAGGTACCCCAAGTCTAGCCTCCTTCAAATCCGATAAAGTTGTCGAAAGTCTGTTCACCATGGCCTCTGGTTGTGTTCCCTGATATCTACACAGTCCAATCTGGCTCGCTCTATACGTTCTATGCCGAGCCTTATTCCAAATGTACATAATCTAACTTACCATAGATTTGTCTTCTCTCCTCAACATCACCTCCAGCTCTACAACCTGTGGGATATCTCCTATCCTCAACGTGACACTATTGAACAGTACCGCGCTTGAAGACTACACGCCCTATCAAAATTTCTCATACGCAACGATTTGGTCATGGGCGCCTGGCGAACCTAGAAATCACAGTGATTCCACATCCTCTAACGCAGGCTCTGTCTTCCGCTGTGCGACCTCAAATATCCAACTGGACGGCCGCTGGATGACAGCCGACTGCTCTCAAAGATACTACGCAGCCTGTCGAGCACACAATCAGCCGTACAATTGGACAATAACAAGTTACCAGATTTCATATAGTTTTGCGGACCAGGCTTGTGACGAGCCGTACCATTTTGCTGCCCCGAGAACGGCTTTGGAGAACTCCTTCTTGACACAAGAGATGAGGCGCAGCCGTCGAGATTTTGATGGAAATGGGGTTTGGGTAGCCTTCAACAGCTTAGACACAACAAACTGCTGGGTGATGGGAGGTCCAAATGCTACGTGTCCTTGGAAATATACTATAGCCGAAGAAAATGATCTTCAAACAAAAGTTATTTTGGTCCGTGATGTTGACCTCGATTAATGGAGAAATGCTGATGAGGAATAGGTTCCGACGGTTGCAGCTATCATCGTGTTAGTTGTTACGGCTTTGACCATAGTTGCGAAGGTTGCAGGGAGTAGAAAGGTTAGAAAAAGGTCGAAGAGGAGGGTGGAGAACGGATTTGTATATGAGGGCGTACCGTCATGAACTACGGCGATTATTCAATTTTTACCTTTCCAATCTCACGATTGGATTGACCACAATAGACACTTTCCAGGAGAAGCTAGACTTCCTGGATTGTATAATATACCTCGCATTGACTAGTATAATAGACTAATAAAACTCCTGACAAGAATAATGCTCTCCATCAAAGGTGCTAGGCAAGGCGCCGCTTGCCCCAACGGTGGACCTTGCAACCATCGCCTTTGTTGCGGTAGCCAACGGCAATATTTCAGTGCCTGTAGGGGATGCATACGTCAAGCTCATCAGAAAAACCCTCGGAAAGCACATCAGAGAAGGCTGTCATGAGAGATCCCAGGCGTTCCATCTTCAACATCTGTTTCCAGGTTGTGTAGGAGGAAGAAGTTGCGTAGACGTGTTAGATGCCAACATAAGTCGGCAATACACCCAGCAACCGAGAAATTACCACATATCTAGGTATATATGATTTATATGACACCAGTGTTAAGCACATGATATGTTAGCGAAAACAGAACATCAAGTTTTAATGGTCGGAGCGAATTATTAACCTGTCTGTTGGGTAAAAGGTAGTAAGTGTCTTGTCTGTACTAATTAGTCATGAATAGTTGTTGATTATTGGTTTCAAGATCTATCACAGAATTGGTGATTGGTACCAAAAATAACCATAGATTGAATGTCTTGAACGGTTTGCGGGTCGAATCCTTCTTGAGAAAGAGCTGTGGGTTACAGATTCTCGCTTAAACGTAAAAAGGGGAGGGGGATTGATGAGTAATCTGCTAACCAATCCCAGCAACCTTACATTCTCGTCCCCACCTAGTAGTGAAAGCCTGTATTATTATTTTGAGAAAAAATAAGGGCTTACATGTGGCTAGAGCCGGCATTTCAGATTCTTCAGAGTTCGTACGGATAAACGTGCACACGATGTTTGGAGATACACAGAAATATATTCCTCGATACGTACGAGATTCAAGATTGTGAATCAGAGATGCATTTGCCCAGGCTGTGAAAAATATACCAATTACTCCTATAGACTACGCCTGCACGATATCCTTTCCAAGATGTGCCACAACTCGGATGTGCGCGCTTTCCATTCCCTAGAACCCTGACGCCCATCGCTATTTACCTTGGTACCAATCATTTATTTGCAAAGAAGCAACTCTAATGATTTACACCGGCTCCAACATCGTTCTCGCTGACAACACTGCCGACTTCGGTCCATGAACCTGGCGTAGAGATACCTTCGCCGTCTACACTCATAACATCGGCTTCACTCGTGGCTCCACTTCTTGGTTGCCATACGTCTTCTCCGGATCCAGCCAATGAAGCACTATCAGTGGGTGTGATATCGCCACTTCCTGGAACAGAAACATCTGGGTCGCTGAACAAAGGAGATCCAGGAACAACTTGCTGGGGCGTAGCGGCTCTAGGAGTAGCAGGAAGGGGTGAGTAGAAGCTGTGGTTTGCGTTGTCGGCCCAGGCGTGAATGGAAGCATAGGCGTCTTCTCTTGCGGCCATGTTTGTGAAGTCGGTAGTTTCAGCCATCATTGGTGCTTCAATCGTAGGGTAGGAGACCGGTGGGTCAGGAACTGGCTCAGAAGTATCGACGAGTAGTTGTTCAGCAATGGTGTTTGTAGGCTTTTCCTCATTGGCAGAGTACAAGTCTGACATGACTTCGAATCTCTCGGAGGCTTCAGGAGACATAAGACTTGCATCGATAGCTCGCTGTTCGTCGAGGTCGATATTGTGCTCATCGCCAAATGGGTTGGCGTAAACCGAACCTCTGTTCAGTCCTCGAACACCACGCTGTCGAAGACCTTCTTCCTCTCGGTTTGTGTCAGCACCAGTGTTGTACACATATGTCCCTTTCTCGCCACTGTTGTCCTGCTGTAAGAAATCATCGAAGCTAGATCCACGGCTCTTATTTTCAGGTCTTTCTGCGGCAAGCTTCCGCTCCTTCTCCATCTTTTCCATATGTACGGCATTCCAGTACATCAGCTCTTCTCTCTGACGCCTTCTAGACTCTTCGTCAGCGTCCACGCCGGCTTCGGCACTTCCTTGGCTTTGAAGGAAGCCCTCTGCATCTTCGGGTCGGTTGAAGCGGGGTTGCTGAGCGGAGGGATTGATTTCATCGCCGAGAGAATGTAAGGCGATAGCTATTCGGCGGCGGACATCTTCGGCAAACTGGCGTGCTTGTGGAGATTCGTAGATAGCGATTGCGGCCTTATAACTATTAGCAGATGTTCATTGAATTGGGAGGCGAATAACTTGCTCCCACGGCTGCAACTATCACCACAATTCCGGCTGCGAAGGCAGGGTGGTTAGGCATTTGGTTTTGGTTATGATTACGATTCATTGAAAACAAACTTGAATATGAAGTTGGATGGATAGCAAGGAAGAATACTAATGTGTTGAAGGGAGAGTGATAGGTGAGTTCACAACTGTGCTGCCTCGAGGGAGTCTTGCGCGTACTTGATCGACCTTCCGCCACTGCGCTTGCAGGGACTCAAGACATCCGCCTATCAGGTGGTGCGGAGTGGACTGAGGGGTTCGGAGTGTGGCTGACCTTTGACGGCGACAGCTGGCATTTTGGCAGCTGCCTCTGGGTTGTTGCGAATGTCGGGGAGGGAGGAGGAAGAGGTGATTCTTGTAGGGTTTCGAAGTTGGTGAATGAAGTCGTCGTGTGCTGATGACCTAGGACTCGACCCCGCGGCTCCACCTAGGCTCCGCCACCATCAATTTAGCAGTTGTGGCGCCGATAAGCCTTCTAGGATCAGCTGTGGCTGTGGGGCTTTCTTTGCATTTGGAATGCCTTTATTGTTAATTTATTATGAGGTGGTCGTGTTTTCAATGCTTCAAGTAGTTTGGAAGAACAAGTTAGTCAATCTATGAAGCATTTGGTGCCATTCTGTACATTGTAAGTTTTCGTCTTGAAAGTATTGTTCGGGACCGAATTAAGCCGGTAGGATTGACCTCGCTAACATCCATCCTTCGCGTGCCGAAAAAAATAATGGGTACTTTGACTTGAACTACCTTAAAATTTATACACACCTCAATATCTCCTATAATTTCTTATAAGTAATGTTCCGTAACCACTCCCAGATACTCTAAGCCCCTTCACTAGAAAATCGCATTTACATCGTCGCCCTCACGCTTAACTTACAAAGGGTGTCAATTTATAACATAATAGCGTTCCTTTACCACAGCTCCACCATCGACCTTATACTATCCCTATTACTTCTCAAGGAGTCCTATCCGAGGTCTAAGGCCTTAGCACTATACACGCAATTGTTATTAGCCATGTGGTATTGTGGCGGGCAAAATTCAAGTGAGGTTGCTACGCGGATCAATACCTCGGCTGACAATTTTGGCTTAGTGCGAAACAGTCCCGAACGTCCGATAATATTTACATTGTAATTTATTCTCGAAGCCTTAAGCACGAAGGCTAACAGTGACTGGAGGCACTTTGGTGCCTTGCGCCTAGTGTGCACTATATCCAGATTAGTAATGACTGTAATACTGGCAACAGTGGCGTAGTTAGTCCAGGCACGAAAATCGTACACAAAATCTTGCACAAAACGATCTAGAAGATTCTAGAAACCGAGTGGCAATTATTAATTACTTTAAAGTCTTGTACTCCCCTTAAACCCTCTATGAAATAGAGATATTAAGAAAAAAAGATATATGATAAAGACTATACGTAAAGGTTACTAGATATTAGTTATATACTACAAGCTTTAATCCTTGTTTAAACTCAAGGAATGAGAGTCCACCTAATGTATGTCCTAAAACGATAGTTTGATTCCAAATAGCTTCACATTCAGATCGGTAATCAGGAGGTAGCCAGAGAATATTTGCTTCACCTTCTACTATCCAATAATCAGACACACGCAAGGTAGGAGTAGACCGCGGACGAGTGTCCCTCGAGCGTCTGTAGCGCCGCGCCCGTGACGGCGTCCCAGAGCCGCACCGTCTGGTCCCCAGATCCAGAGACGACCTGCTTGCCGTCGGGTGAGAAGGCCACGGAGTAGACCCAGTCCGAGTGGCCCTCGAATGTTTGTAGCGCCGCGCCCGTGACGGCATCCCAGAGCCGTACTGTCTGGTCCCCAGATCCAGAGACGACCTGCTTGCCGTCAGGTGAGAAGGCCACGGAGTAGACCGAGTCCGAGTGGCCCTCGAGTGTCTGCAGCGCTGCACTCCAATGCGCTTGTACTCTAGGCCTTCTTTCGATCCAAGGGGGAATATGAGTTTCAAATGCCTCTCGAATAATACTCGTTTCTGGGGAGAAGACAAGTGCTGAACAATATAACTGAAGGGGAGCCTGTTCAATAATTGATCGGTTATATAAGGCAAATCGCTTTGCATCATGGATAAATGCGTGCAAATTGGGATTTTCAATAGTCTAAGGACAAGTTAGACTCTTATAGATAATAGATATATAGCTTACTGGAACGTGAGCCTCTAAGGATAATATTGCTTGAATCCCTTCTGACGTCTTGCCCATCCACCCAAGTGCCTCAAGCCAGTGTAGTAAATGAGCCTGCAGAAACCGGTGAACTTCCTCACTATCGTGAACCTGAGAACCACTCCTCTGTAGATGCTGGACCCAGTAAAGGCATGCATATTGAACTTCGGGTGGAAGGCATTTCTCAATCCAATTGCTCTCAACTTGGCTAGCTTGACTACCGGGAGTCTTTTTTCCGCAAACATCTTGTTTGAGAGAGATCGACATAAGCCGGATACAGCTATCGGCTAGTGCCTGGTGCGCTTGCTTCTTATCTACCCAGAAGTTTGGATCGCTGCACCTATCTTTGTTGAGCAGGAAGTCGCGAAATGAAGGATGATGTAAACGAAGCGCCCGGCTTGTATCCTTTGGAATATCGAGGACGGCATGAAGATCCGCAAGTCCGCCTTCCATAGCCCCTGTAGGAAGAGAGAGTAGCTTAGATACTGATTTGATAGATAGCGGTGAGTACAAGAGTACAATGGTCCCGAGAACTTGCCTTAGCATTGAGTAGGTGTCTTCCTTGTCTTCTTCCAGGTCCTCTTCGTGAATCGTGCTTTTGAGGACTTTTATGTAGACGTCGTTCAAATGGTGTTCCGGTGTTCGAGTCAATGTGCTGCCCTCGAGCATCATCGACAGTCTTTTCGCTGCGCGATGCCTTCCCTCAAAGATGAACCGATACGCTGTTGCAGCCCAGATAAAGAGACCACTAGCATTTATAACCAGCCGTCTGAGAGCTTGCTCGCCCGGCCAGCTAGTTCCAAGACGCCATTCTTCACCAATTAATCCCATCTGGTGCTCTAGAAAGATGAAGATGTCATGGTCCACAATGGCCGCTTCTATGTCGTGAAGGATGAAGTCATGATGCTCAGTATCTGAAATCTTATAGAACCCGCTTCGGATTGGAACCTCTGGTCTGCTTGCGATCAGCACCCGCAGCCGGACCTTCTTCAGCGATCGAGCCTCAGCTAATAATCGTAGAATGATTGGTATGTCCTTTTCATTTTCACATTCATCTAAGGCATCTATAACCATGATGTAAGATGGGTATGTGTCATTCCCCTCTAGCTTCAAAAGCGGCCTAAGCACGAGCTGGCGCCACTGATCTGCGAGAGACTGGCTTGCGATTATCTTACAAGCTGTGATAGCATCCCAAATGTGCCGCTCGACTGGCGGAATGTGCACCGCTAGCTGTATAGCAATAGTCGTGACAAATTTGCTAGCATTGCCGGCATCACCACCGCCCCGCGAGAAGAAGAAGCTGGCTGCAAGTCAGCCTTGCTCGAAGTAGTCGCGTGCGACCGTATGTGCAATCGTCGACTTTCCTGTGCCGGCCATACCGCTTAACTAGAAAAGGCATTGCTGGTCTTCGCAATTCGCCCATTGTGATATCTTTTGTCGGACGTCGACTCGTGTATTTGGGAGGCAGGTAGATTCGTGTTCGCGGGCAGACGAATTGAAGAGCGCGTTTGCTACGAACGATAGAGGGCTAAGCGGGTTTTCTTGACCTGTAGTGTAGTTAACTTTTTGTAATGCTAGTATTTAGTAGCTATGATCAACTGACTGATGTTGTATGTGTCTCCGAGGTGGGCCTTTTCGTTGATTTGAATATTGTTGTAATCATGGCCACGCGACGATTGACGCTGGCGGGACAGATCGTGAACTGACATGGCGAAGGAGATCACTCGCGCCTATCATTGTAACAGGCGCGGTAAGAGTGGATAAACGCATAGGCTGGAGCCGCTATCGCTAGTAGGACAAGAAGCAAGAAGCTAAAACTGTTATCGGTCAGCAGTACCGTACTCGATTGTGCTGATCGTTTTGGTGGGGTGAGGAACCCGACTGTGCACACTGGGTTGTGAGGCTCAGCTGAAGGTTCCAATGACGAACTACCTACATCCTATCTCTTTCTCGCAACGCATTGCCTTGAAAATGGCGGAGCCGTTCGGCATTGTCGCCGGTGCCATTGGGATTGCATCTGCTTTTACTGCTTGTGTTGACTGCTTCGAGTACGTCCAGTTTGGCCGCCACTTCGGTCGAGATTTTACTCTCGGCTTTGCGAGACTCCGTCTTACACGATGGGGCGAGTCTGTTAATATCTACGACGATCCTAAACTAGGCAAGCAGGATGCTACTACAACCGAGATCCAACTTGCAAAGGATGCGTTGCTCCAAATTCTTGTGCTCTTCGCGAATACCGAGAGCATCTCCAAAAAGTATAAGTTGACGGCGAAGGACAGCGCGGATCTCTTAATATATTCGACAGGCGATATGGATTTGAAGATGCTCGTACTGGACAACAAGATGAAAGGCTTGGCTACACAACGTTAAAAGAAGGGTCGATTCTTGAACCTTGCTAGCTAGGCTCTCTACCACAGGTCCACTTTGAAAGACCTTCTCGAACAAATCGTCTCACTTATCGACGAGATCGAAAAGTTATTTCCCGCACCTCAGGCCCAAACCATGCTTGTCCAACAAGAAGTAGTAGAGATTGGCGACAAGCAGTCTCTTGAGCTGATCGAGGATATAGCCACGGGTGTCGATAACCTGCTTCAAAAAACGGTAAAGGAAGTAGTCGCAGGTCACCAGTACTCGAATATCACGTTCGGTGGTAAGGGTCTGGCCGGTGATACGTATAGTAGTGATTGGAAGGGCGGTGCGATAGGGGCGTCTCACAAGTATAATGGTATTAAAGTGGAAGAGGGTGGAAAGGGTCTGCTAGGGAACAGGTATGGCGGGAAAGACTTCTTTGACGATTGAGCACGTCTGCAATAACAATTCTGTAACTAAATGGAACTGTTCTTGATATTCAGTCACAGCAATATAGGCCGTCAATCTCAGAACTCTGTGCCACAAACACGTCTGAAGTCGCTATCCCATAGCCCACCTCTCTCCCCTGTGTCTGTGACGGCTCGGGTGGATCTTGTTCCTCATATAAATCGAAACCAAAGGAGCCCTGGGAAGTGTAAGGGCTATTCATTGTGTCAGATTTCGAGAGTATTTCACGTGCCTAGTTCTGCACGAGTTGCCACTCAGTCATTCCAATCCCCATCCCGTCTCCATGTAAGGTACAGAGGTAATGGTTTCTTAACAAGCTGACACACCAGTGGGTGAAGGAATTGACGCACGGATCAGCCGAGCCACCAAAATTTGGGTAGGGGACAAATTTACTTAATTCTCGGGACAGAATATGTACAAAATTATTATTCGTCTAATACATCATATAGAAAGTGTAAATATATTTGTATTTTATTGGTTTCAAGGCTTTTAAATAAGTAGTTGTGGTTCTATGAATTCCGAAAAGTGTCCACTTTTGGTAGGGATTTGGTGTTCTCGGCTGATCCGTGTGTCAATTTCACCACCCACTGGTGACAGGCTCACTTATCCGATCCGCGGCCAGCAGGTTAACAGTGGATCTGTGGGAGCTAAACGAGCAAATCAAACCACTAGGATATTTGACGAGGGGCCCTGATTTGCTCGTTTAGCTCCCAAAGATCTACTGTTAACCTGCTGGCAGCGGATCGGATAAGGACTGATTGAGCAGCCAGTCTGCCGTGTCGGCAGTGGCCCCCTCCAAACGGCACCCTGCCGTATGCCGAGCATTGTGGAAACTTCTAGAAGAACGCCACACCTTCACGTGACATTTATAAAATACTTAATAAAAATACGACTAGCGTGGCTGTGAATACAATAATGGGTAAGGGTACTAAATCCTTCCTCGCTTATTAAGATACTTGGCATTTGTTGCATCTTCCACTTTTGTCCGGATAAATCCGGCGAGCAGGTTTCCTTGTACTCTGTGTTTGCAAACTTCAGAGTTATATTTGAACTTAATAGAAGCTCTATGCCACTGCCCGAATTCCGGGGACAGGTTAATAGTCATGATAGAGCAAGGGGTAATAACTACTGCAGCTTTTGACGCTCTTAATAGGACGATCGATAACAAAGCCAAACTATAGTATTTTTTCTAACTACAAGTCAAGACCTTAAAGAGAAATAGTTAAAGAACAATAGCAAACAGCTTATAGCTTTATATATTTATGTGGTGGAGATTTGAGACCCCTAAACTATAAATCTTTTTCGGCACACCGGTTTTTTCGGCACGCAGGGATGGACTTAGGCATTTTCTTTGGCTAGTTACTTACCGTAACCCTATAAGTATACAGTAAAAGATTCCTCGTGACACCTTCTCGTCTGCATTGAAGTAGTGTAAAGTGCACTTGGGGCAAAGCATGCTCTACCTAAGGTATGCCAAATAAGTGGTCCATAATTTTCGTCTCGGTGTTCATTTGTATTATCATTTTGCACTTTTAAGTAAATTTTATATACAGAGCTTGAAAAACCACACCCTTCACAAGGGTCCTTCGTCTTGACACAGACCATTCAGGCAGGATAGAACTCTATTTCCCGCCCGGGAGGTAAGTATCTAGTGATATTCCTTTGTAAAAAGTGAGAAATGGGTAATGTGACCTTGTCACGGGACCGCATCACGTGGATGGATGTCTCCCCTAGGTAGGTATAGGTAGGTAGGTAGGGCAATGTACCACCTACTGATGTATTTTCCCAAGAGACTTACATCGCTCTTGGGAGCGCAGCGAAGATGTAATTTACCATCACATCTGAAGCGTTATTAGATAGGTTTAAACGTCAAACTCGGCATCTAAAACCAGAGATAGTAACAGGGTCATGACCATATTATTAGCTCAAACACATAATCTTGTACGTTTCAACCGCCAGGCGCCCAAATTTTTAAGAAGTTCACTTAAGGATTTCTTCGAAATGAGCCTTCAGTTCCTTTCGTTGAACACACCGAAGATTGTATTTCCACCGTTTCCTCCTTGAAATGCCCTGTAAGCCATATATCAGAAGAGCAGTTATAGAAACAATGCGTGCCGGGGAAAAGATATCTTGTTCCTTTCAATCCAGAGGCGAGACATCGCAGCCAACTCTCGAGCACAAGGATACTCAGAATGGCCCCTTCTGGCCTAGACATTAGTTTGGTACTGATCAGATCACAGCAAGCGTTGTACCGCATTCTCTTCTTCGTTCTTAAAAAGGAGGATGCCAATGAAAACCTCTAGATGCCCCCATTCTTGCCGAGCGCAGCGGAAACCGCGTCCCTTCCAATACCGGCGATACGAACAATTCTGCTTCCATAAGCAGTCATCAGGACTATAAATAAATGGAGACTTGAAACAGTGACTTGTTGGGAGACGGAGTCAAGAACGGGTAATGCTTGTAAATCGTTCTTATGTATAGAAAATGCAACTCTGAACATCTAATTGGCAGAATATCATGGCGTGCTCCTTGGCAAGACGTAATGGGTATAAATAACGCTGAACGCTCAATCCTCTTAATCCCAGTCATAAAGTATTAATGCATCAAAATCCAACTCCAGGGTAATTTTCATCATCCTATCCTGAGTGGAGTTTTCGAGTCTGTCGTTTGTCGTCCGCAGGCTGTGGATCATCGCTCGTCTTTCGGCTTCATAACAGGTGTGGCAGATCCTTCCACATTCTTCGGTGTACTTGCATCCTGCTTTTCGATCATAACGCACTCCTCATCGTCCTCCGTCTTCTTGTTCTCTTTTTCAAGTGCTTCGGAATAATCTCCCCACAACTGCTCAACAGGCCGTCCTAATAGTTCTGTCCAAAATTTCTTCTCCTCATATTTTTGAATCCTCAGCTTCTCATTCATCCTCCTGATCGTGCCATTTCCAAATCTTTGCTCCAGATACTCCAAGAAGTATCCCGTATGTTGATAGCCTGCATCCCACTTTCCTGTGGCCTCTTTCTTCCAATGTGGCGGGCTCAAGTTTGCATTCAATCGCACCCAGTCTGCAATTCCTTCGATCAAACCTCCTGGGCAGGTTCCAAAAGCGTTGTATTGATAACTGCAACTGCCAATTAGCAAACAAGAAGCAACAAGTTTCGAAACGGTCTTCCCCCCCCGGCATAGGACTTACCAGTGGACCATTTCATGAGTGAGCACACCCATTATTTCGTGCGCTTTCCGTGAGGCAGGTATGGCCTTATGGATATAGTCCAAGGAGAAATGGATCTCTTTGTGATCGCTATCTAAATCGCTGCCAGTTGTGTATGCTACTCCATCCATTGACCGCAAAATAAGTGTAACAGAGCGAGTAAGAGGAATTGTAGTTGTTGGCGAGTCGGGCGAATGGTAAAGAAGTTCGAGTACGCTCTTCACGGAGGTTGCCAGTGCCCTGCTGGCAATGACAGCCTCGAGGAAAGCTTCAGCTCCTGGATGGTTGAGGTCTCGGATCTCGAATCGGAGCTTGGGCAGGGTAAACTTGGGGGCTTTCGAGGAAGCCGAGCCAGTAGATGATTTTGAATCCGCGACTGAGAGCTTTCCAGTAGAATGAGGGATAGGAGTGGGAGTTGGAGCAGGACCTGCCGTGTGAGTGGATTGGGCTGGCATGAATACCAAGGGAGGAAGAGGGCTGGTTCCAGGAAGTTCAGTCATCGTAGCAGCTAATGAAGATATCCAGGTAGTCGTCTGAACTTTAATCAGGGATTGTTTATCACCTGCTGCGCTACCACTTCCAAAGAAGAAATACGTAGGTACTTGCAAAATAAAGAAACTTGGAGTCTGGAGGTGTGAAGTTGTGCAACAGCTGGGTTAATAAAGCCTACCTTAGGCTAGGGTGGCCGGGAACACCCCTGTTCGTGCAGGGGCTTTCGCGCTAGCTAGATAAACACGCTTGATGGGCAACACCAACGTGCAGTTGTTTACAAAGTCAAAGTAAAATCAAGTCTCTACGACAGTGCTCGTTGTAAGTCCCAATTTCCTGAGTTCTTTCTGTTGCCTCTGTCAGTTGTAGCGCTTTCCTCCACGGATCAAGCCGCTCACAAATATCGCGCATGTTGACTGATCCCCTCTCGTTAGGCGTCCTTGGAATTCTTTCACCCTCGCCGAAATGGGTGAGAAAATCAACGAAGAGCAAGTCGCAAACCTGCAAGCAATACTCCGAACCGATGCGTCCATTGATGCGAAGGTCAATCAAATCAACAATGTCAAATCCGGCATCAAGCAGAACAATGTACCGGAACCCTGTGTGCTCCCCCTCTTCGAGGCTACGCGTTCCTCGATGACATCGCAACACGCTGCAATCGTCAATGCTGGCTTTTCGACTCTAAATCATCTGCTTACGAGGTTGTCTCGCCAAGAGCCAAAGTATGTTGCAAAAGAGGCGGGTCGGACTCTTCCGCTGGTCATTGAAAAGATGGGGGACCAAAAAGAGAAATATAGGCAACTCGCTGCCCAATGTCTAACGACTTTCTGGAAAGTGGCTCCCATGGATGTAGAGCGGATAGTTAAGAATGCTGGCATGGTCGGTAAGAACCCGCGGATGAAAGAAGCCTCAATGCATTGGCTCGTGCAGGTAATATTCCGCCCATAAAGTAGCCCGGACTAGTGCTGATACATTGGCATAGATGCACCAGGAAAATGGTATGCCTTTTAAGAGTTTCGTCTCAACACTAATGGACCTGCTCGAGGATGCCGATGGCATGGTCAGGGACACTGCGAGGAATTCAGTCATTGCGCTATTCCAGTATGCTTACCACGGAAGGCTTGATAGCATGAAGCTAAAGACTACAGAAATGCCCCAAATGCTGCAAAATCTGACTTGAAGAAGCAATTGAAGAACTTCAACGTTCGTCCGACAATAGTAGCAGCTATTACAGCTACTCTGGGACCCTCAAGTGGTGCCCCTGAGCCAGCAGAGCCAATTGCTGAGATACCTTCCCGCCCAACCTTTACGAATAGCGTCTCCTCAGTCTCGAGCGTCCGACCGTCGACTCCAGTTATAGAAGCTAGGGTTGAGCAAGTCGAACCATCATATGTGAACACACAGAGAGAACTTGAAGATACGTTCCGAGACATGTATCCCTTTTTCGAAGGAAAGGAGTCGGAGCAAAATTGGCTGAAAAGAGAACAAAGCTGCACCAAATTACGGAGACTCAATGCCGGAAATGCACCCAGCGATTTCCACGATGCGTTCCTTGTCGGTATCAAAGGTCTATTGGATGGAATTCTGAAAGCGGTGAACTCTCTGAGAACTAGTCTTTCAAAGGAAGGTTGCAGCGTTGTTCAAGAAATCGCACGAACCGCTGGACCAGGACTGGATCCCATGGTCGAAATTCTTCTCCAAAACCTGATCAAGTTGTGCGGCGGTACAAAAAAGATCAGCTCCCAGCAAGGTAATGTAACGGTCGATATCATCATCAGCAAGGTTTCGTATAATATTCGAATCATGCAGCATATTTTTGCAGCAACCCAAGACAAGAACGTCCAGCCAAGAACTTATGCCACAGGATGGCTGAAGACTTTGTTGAAGAAGGAAGCTCATCACAAGAGCCACCTTGAACATTCAGGAGGTCTTGACTTGATCGAAAAGTGCATCAAAAAGGGTCTGGCGGATGCCAATCCAGGCGTCCGTGAGAGTATGAGATCGACTTTCTGGACTTTCGCGCAGATTTGGCCCGCCAAGGCAGATGCGTAAGGCTTTTCATATTCTTAAGGAGGAATGCAGCTAACATGTTCTCAGTATAATGGCCACTTTAGATGCTACCCAGGCAAGACTTCTGGAAAATGCACCGGACAATCCAAATTCGCCCAAACAGACCGAGACGGTTGCTGTTCGACCAGGGCTAGGATTTTCTAAGAGCACCACTGGACCACCAAAACCCTCCTTAAGAGAGACAATGATGGCTCAAAAGAAAGCTGTTCTGGCTAATAAGAATATCCCAGCTCGGCCCGGCTCCGCTATGTCCAGTTTCTCACCAATGCGTATTGTCTCGACATCGTCAAACGCCTCGGCATCATCGACAACTTCAGAGGCGGGCCCAGTAAGACCTCGACCAGAGTCGACAACTGTTGCCCATGGTGGTCTTTCTGTCGCTCCTATGCGGCCAACTAAATTTCGTCCTGCTCCGCGCCCAGAACTTACAACTAGACCTGCAACAGCAGGCCCCTATTCGGTTCGACGTCCAGGCCATGGCCCTACTAACAGTGACGGCACGAGTCCTTCAACAAGCAGAACAACGACGAAAGCAAGAACACCAAGCGCTAGCAGTACCAGCCCACCCAAGAGACCGACCACACGACCCAACACAAGCCATTCCAGTCACGCTAGCCAGTCTAGCCATGCAAGTCCCGTGAGAAGTACGGTCAGCAAGGTTGCGGCATCGCCTCGCGCCAGCCCAGCAAAACCCAAACCTTCTTACAACTCTCTCACATCATCGAGCCCATCAAAAGCTGACGAGGATTTCACAATGGTTGTTCCAAGCCTAACGGGATTGAAGGGACCCCATCCTCAGAGTGTACCGCTGACGATTGAGTCTTCTGATGATGACGAAGCCGTCACACCGCTGAAGTCAATGAAGGTTTATGAGGATCCATTCTCAAGCACAGATGATCAGACTACTCCACGACCAGCTATAACAGCCCTAGTACTGGAGGAAGTCGCTGTAAATGAAGATGCTTCGAACCTGGCCCGGAATGGTATGAACGGTATGAACGGTATGAATGACTTGGAGACGGCGAAGGTCGTGCCTAACTCACCGGAACGTATGAAACAAAACTCGCGCTTGCTTGATAGCGGGATCACAAAGATTAAGGCAAAGTCCTTAGATGTCCACGGTTTCCGAAAGCTCCAAGCATTGATCAAGGATAACAAAGCAGCTTGGTCTGACGAAAAATTTGATGTTTTACTACTTGGACTTTTCGAATATCTCGAAGCACCACTAGCTTCGCTCCCAACCGAGAAAGTCCAGGATGTCAAGGCCCAAATTTTGGCAACTATCAAATTGATGTACAAGAAAGACCGTGACGCATTCCGGCCTCATGTCCACAAAGGACTAGAATCTATTCTCGCAACCCGCAGCTGCTATGACGCCCGTGCTCACATCGTTAGCGGTCTCGAACTCCTAGCCGATGAGCTTGTGACCCTTGCGGATCCCAGGCAAACAACTAACAAGATTACCTCGCAACTACAGCACGAGAAGATGACACTCGAAGGTTGCCGAACCCTCTCTATGGGCCTCCATGTCCTCAAGGAGCTCCTAGATGCGAAGAAAGATTTCGTTCCGACTGATAAGGAAGTCGAAGAGATGTGCAAGCTTGCTGCGAGGTGCCTAGAGAGTCCTGAAAGTGGGGTTAGGATGGATGCCGTGCAGCTTTGTGTTAGTATTCATTCGAGAGTTGGGGAGACGAAATTCTGGGACGCTTTGGGAGGCGTGAAGGACGACCCAAAGAGTTTGATTACTTATTATATTGTCAGGCGGCAGAGGGAGCTGGCTGCTAGCACATGAGTGGCGGCTGATGTGTGTGTGGCGAGCGGAGAGACTTGCCACCTATTGCGGTGTTCTGCGGTTTTGGACATGGGCGAGTCGTACAGGAGAGAAGTTCGTCATGACGAGATGGTGTATTAACATGCTTTGTAATTCAGGGTTTCTATTTTCTTTTTGCGCCGTGGGTTGTTGATATGGGTTTTGGTGTTAAGGTGTCCGTTGGTGTTGAGAGCGGGCGTTGGTTGTGTAGACATATGAATAGGAATAGTAATGCAATGCAACCATTGATCTCTTGTATCGTTGTGCAAATGTTTGTCAAGAGCTAAATGCTATGGCTTACATATACTTTTTTCTTCTTCAATACTATCTACTCGTGCTTCCCGTAGAGCTCCGGATATAAAGTATATCAACTGCCTGACGTTGCTACCTTCAGGCCACCACTTCTTCCGCCATTTCTGCTACCAGTTACTTGCCTTACCTTGTTCAGGAACATGCATGAGGTTCAATCTTGAATTCGTCATCCGCTGCAAGCTGAATCGGAAACATCTCGCAGAGGTCTATATTTTGATTTGTCTTCCCCCTGTCATGTGCAATGGATCGTTGGTCTTTTCCATTTCGAGAGCTGACAGCGTCTTGAACGCGCTTCTATGGAAGAGGTGTTTTATTCGCTTGTCGGTTGAGGGTTGCATGAAGGGCGTTTAAGCTGAGTGCGTTTTTTTGTGCAGGCTACATGTTGCCCCTGAGTTCGAGTGTGGGTGGGTCGGGTCATTTACATGCTGTTGGTGGGGGTTAATTGGGTGTGATGATAAGGGCGGAGATCCTGCTTGATGGAGAATCCGAAGGGAGGTCCTCTTGGAGCTGAAGAGGCTGTTTATGCGATTTATCCGAAGGTGTACATGCTCGGAGATCTTCTTGGAAGACTGTCATGCTGGTGTCATATCGAGTTATAGTGTTCGATGAGTCACTACGCTACGCTTGTTCCTTTGTTGTAAGTAATTCATTAAGAGTTGCTCAAAATGAGGGTAGAGGGCGCGCATTGTACCTAAATACGGGTTGGCTTTAAATATCCTTATCGAAGATCTTAATTGTAGATTTCACTGACCGACTCTTATAGCTTACATGAACATATAAAGAACTGCCATTGTAAGCACTTATGTCCCCAGGTAGATTTTATTCATGCCTTACCATACGCCTCATTTACTTTGCTCCAAATGTTCCTTTGGAACCGATGTGTAATCAGGTACGCCGTAAATGTCTGTGCGACTTTCGGGGGTTTTTGGGAAATGAGAGACATGGACATTGCCACCAGATCTCCGGAGATCGAGAGTCTTCAACGCCCATATCGCACTCCGATCGTGAGATCCAGGATGGACGATCCATTAGATTACCGGCAGCATTGAGCACTGACTTGAGCCCGATTCGGGGTCTCATCTGGACAGCTCATTTGAAGGAGTCGCACGTGACGAGCAAATGTGAAAACTGCTAGCGGGAGATCTGGCGGGATCGACAGGACCGACAGGACCGACCTGTCCGACCAGCATAGCCCCTGGATTTAAAGCTCCCCCCTTGCGCCGTCCAGGCCGCAAGGTCTCTTACCAGTAAATCCGTAGTGAGGGGAAGTGGATGAGCGCGCCTGTCAAGCTGTCAACTAACTGTGGACGACAGAAGCGTAAGGCGTAGCTTGACACTGGCTTCAGTTTCCACAATCCGCGCGGATCTGCAGTCTTATCGGCGGGATGATAGGGCGAGGGCGTGGTTGTCGAGATCCAACAGATGCCTGGCAGGAAGGTTGTCAAGCGTCATCGAATCCTCTGTCTCAGCCTTTGAGCTTTGGAACTTTGGACACAGAAATTGTGTGGGTGCCACGGCTTCGATCCGCTTCATGAAACGCGATGACGGCCGCGAGGGAGAGGCGTGGCACAGTTATTGCTTGCTTCAGCAGAGTAATGTATGCCAAACGTCGATCGGACCAGCGGATTACGACGGCTGCTCTGATGGTCCTCGATTCATCAATAGATTATCGAAACTTATCTCTGCTGCAAGTCATCTCAAATCTTGTTTCAATGTCGTGTAACCAAGACAGAGTGTTTCTGAGGAGATTAATCATGCCGGGAAAGTTGAAATGTTAGGTACTGTATTAAGTAGGCTAGGGCTGGTGTTGCAGATCTAGACCAGCACCAGCATCAGAAACACGCGCAGCTTCTCCGGAGCAGCAAGCCGCCAGCTACCGAGCCAGATGTTCTTCATCGTGGGTCCGGTGTCAAGAACGCAATGGCATGTGTTTACTGGAAGTGCAGTACGTGAGTCTGTGGCTGTCCTTTACTCCTGGCCGCTGTCCCCTTGAAGAATCCCGGGGAGGATGTGACGCAAGCAGGGGAGGACAAGATTCATTTGTATCCTCCGGGCGGCCTTGTGCAAAGTGCAGTGTGCAGTCTCGTGTTTTGAGTGACACGAGGCTGGCATTTCTCGTGGAGGCCACTTGGAGGTAGGGTTTTGAAGACACGGCGTGGGATGGGGGTGGGCGGGAGACAGATAGGAGCCAGGGGAAAAGCGTAAAAATAACTCGCGGCCGTGTTTAGTTATAAGTCAACAGGGTTGAGGCAAAAGGCAAAAGGCAAAAGGCAAAAGGCAAAAGGCAAAAGTGCTCAGCGGTCAGCCTCTCGGGGTGCAGCACACGATAAGTGAGTGAAGTGAAGATGTATTTTGTGCAGTCCGAGAATGCTCTGCCAGACATATTGCCTCTGCCACGCTGGTAGTGGTGGTGGTGTTCCAGGAGCCGTTGTGCTGCTGTGGTCCTGAGGGACCTGAGCCGTTCTCCGTTCTAACTACTCGTGGGCTAGCCACTGTACTTGAAACAAGCCCACTCCACAGCTCTCGGCTTTCGACGACGCCATCCCTCTTCGGGACGTTCCTTGCGCAAACAACGCCAACCGGCACTCGCAGGCCATTCCAATGATTCCATCGACTCCATTCGACTACACAGTGCGGTCCTCGACGGCTTGGCGTACCCATACCATACCACATACCCACCTAACCACTGTACCAGACCTTACTGTAATCTTGCGCTGCGGTTGTCCAGGCTGCGGCTGTGAAGCGCATCCTCCATCTTTGATGATCATTCCAGCCCTCAGCTCGAGAAACTCCTCGCCTTCTGCCCTTCTCGCCTACCTCAGGTCCTCAACTTCAAGGGGTTCTGACTGCAGGCACTAGCCCTTCCACAGTCAACTCCACTCTGCTGCAGAGCGGCCCATTGCAAGACATTATATTAACCTAACTATTTGTACGAGCATCCTCAGCAGCCACTCCTAGCCCCTGGCAACCAATCCAACTCGGCTTCGGCTTGGCCCTTACCTGGAATGTTGCTGAGAATCCATCCACCACTAAGCCTCTTTGTTCCTCTTCCACATCTCTTCATTACACCACACCAGCATCTTCAGCAACAATTAACAATGACCGCCCTTTAATACGCCAAAGAAAAATATACTTATTGTCATTGTTTCCGACTGTGCCCATCGCATCACGTCTATCGATCGAGGATCCGCGGCCAGTGCTCCATCCCTTGCTGGTCGCTGCGACCCGTGCCAGCGACTGTGCGTGACCATCCTCAAACTAACGAACGACAACACGTCGAGAGACCCGATCTCCAATTCATGACCTAACCCGACATTCATTGCGCATACCTGCGGAGGACGGGTGGTTGTTATCGGTGGAGATACAGCAGAGTTCAAGGCCGTGGAACGGCTTGACCTCACAATGGAATCCCCAGCGGACTATTTCGATGAGGATGAGGCCGTCTTCCCTTGCAAAGGATGTGGGGAAATTCTGGAAGAAGGGAAAGCCTTTGAGCTCGGTGAGATACGTTTCTACATTGTGCAGTCATCTTCTCGAGCAGTTCTGTCTGAGCATTCGAGACCCGAGCATAGCTAGCATTCGTGGCGGACATCTCTGCTCCTATGACCTCTTACGGGAAACATTTCATTATCTGCAGCCGCGTGGAACCTCTTTTTCAAAGTCCAATATGGCTAACAAATCTCCAGCTGGCAACCGATGGCATTTGAATTGCTTTCGATGCAACACCTGCGGTACGCTACTCGACTCGGATGCAAATCTCCTTCTCCTTGGTGACGGCTCCCTGATTTGCAACAATTGTACATACAGCTGCAGTGCCTGCGGCAACAAGATTGAAGACCTAGCAATTCTTACCGGCGACCAGGCGTTCTGCGCAACATGCTTTCGCTGTAGGAACTGCAAGCGCAAGATCGAAAACCTCCGATACGCACGAACCTCACAGGGCATATTCTGCATGAGCTGTCACGAGTCTTTGATGGCAAGGCGGAGGAAGAAATCAAGGGCTGCAGCAAACGCGAAGTTGAAAAAGGACGACCAGTCTCCAATGCTTGTTGACAAATCCCTCCCGGCTCTGCCGCCAAACGCGATCTTACAAAGTGCCTTTTCCCCAGATCGAGAAACGCCTGATTCCTTAGATACTGATACCCCGACTGAGCTTTCCCCCAGACCACGTCAAGGCTACACGCAAAATGATTCCTCGTCACGAAGCAGCTCACGGCGACCACCCCCTGAGCGTTCACCAGAACGTACTTCAACTGATACACAACCCAGAGACGGCTTGACTCTCCCCACTACGACATACCGAAACAACCGCCACTCAGCTATCTCGCAGGCCTCGGATGTCAACGGTGGTGATGGCGAAAGTTTTTTTATACCCCTTGCTTTGGATCCGAGCCCCGCGCCCAGTTTGACCCCGCGGTCAACTTCCGAGGCATACCAGGTCGACCCATCAAAGAAAAGCAAGGAGAACAAGGCCCCCGAAAAGGATTACTTTGGCTCCAAAAGCAATGGCCGCAGCGAGCCTCCAAAGTCCAGGGAAGCAAGTTCATCATCCTCTACTCCGCATATCGCCTTTCAGGAAAAGGGTCGACAGCCTTCAGCAGAGGAGACCGCGCAGATCAAGGAGAGTATTCGAAAGGCCCAGGCTGGAGGCAAAGCCTCCTCTACGAAAGCCTCCCCGGCTGTTGGCAGTGACGACACTCGTGTTCAGCATGCTAACTCTCCCAAGTCGAACGGGCATGGTAAGACTCAGTCCTCTACAGATAAGTTTAAGCTAGGGGATGTACCGAAGGGGAAGAAAGCCGGCAATTCGAGGAGCAATTCACAGTCCGGGATCAGTGATAACAGCATTTCTCGATCCACGTCTAGTGGGTTGTCCGTTCCACCACGGAAGGAGGTTGGCGGCACAATCACCGGGACCGATTCACCCAAGTCACTGCTCTCTGCAGAAAAATCGGGGACGCCACGTTCTTCTCAGGATTCAAGACGAAAAGACGACTTGGAGCCCAGACAATCCACGGAGTCCAAGGATTCCTCGATGCAACTATCTAGACTAGATTCTGGCGGCACAGCAAGATCGATACCTCGAAAAGAGTTAGCGTCTGGAGCAGTAAAGAACACCATCAGCAGCTCTTTGTCCTCATCATCTGGCGCGGAATCTTCACCTTCGTCTGACTCTTCTTCTGACACCCCAGGACTCACACCAACCGTCAACGGGAAGAGCATATCGGGACCCCTGAATCTTCAATCGTTGGTGAAGGAAGAATTGGCACCACCAACGCGGGCACCCAATCGTCCCGCAGGTCCGCCACACCAACTCAGTGATTCCTATATGGCTCCACGAGCTCCTCCACAACCTCCACCAGCCAGTTCCCACGCAGCAAAAGATTCCAGCGGTTCTTCTAACGGTGTCCCGGCCTCACCCAAGCTGCCCCGTTGGAGCGCTGGTGGGGATTTTACGATGGATGAAGATATGGCACGAATACTGGGAGGAACAGACGAGAGCTCACAATCATTAATGCGCCGTGTTTCCAATGCTGTGCGCCACGGCAGGACCAGCAGTGAAGCAAGCAGTTCTGTCCGCCATCAGGGCCATGGACGGAGTGTAAGCGAGACAACTACACGCACAACCGCATCCCCGCGCTGGCCAAAAACACCGATTGCTGAAGACGCCCCCGTGCCGAAGGAGATAAGCAGTCCGATATCGATCGCGTCACCTGGCGCTGGAGACGATCCTGCACTGCTCAAAAGACAACTTCGTAATTCAGAACAACGCGTCGCGGAACTCGAGCGCCAGTTCTCTAGCGAAAAGGACCTCAAATCAATCAACAAGAAATTGATTGAGAAGAGAAAGACAGTCTCCGTCCTAGATTCGCAAGCTGAGCTAATGTTCCGACAGCTGCAGGTCCTTGCAGACCACGTAGAGAAGGCGAAGGATTCTAAGCAGCCCCTCAATATGGCGGATTTGGAAGATTCGGCGATTAAGGACTTCGTTCAGAAGATAGAACAATTGAAGCAACACCTGTCAGCCAGCGTGGAGGGCTTGTATGAAGAGCGAAACGCCCTTCTGGAAGAAAAAGCCGCGATCATTGCACAGCGAGAAAAGGCTTTGGTGGAGTTTGAACAATTATCCTCGAAGAATGCCCAACTCGCCGACCTGAATAACGATTTAACGCACCAAATACAAGAACGTTTCAAAGCTCAAAGCGGAAGCAGCATGGACAGTCCAAGACCACCGACGAACGGATTAGGCATCTATACACACCACAACAAGGACAAGTCTAATGTCTCCGTGCAGCTAGATGATAGTCTCCGACCATCAACTGGCACAACCCTCTTCGGCTCGGTCGGTAGCTATCCTCAGGCTATGGACCAGGATCCAAGTATGGAACCAACGACTGTGCTGTCTGCTCCACATGTCATCAATATTCGCAAGGGTCAAGCAAAGAAGTTCAACTGGAAGAAGGGTGGTCAAACAGTTGCAAAGGGCGTCTCTAAGGGTTTCAAGGGCGCGTTTGGCTCGGTGCAGCAAGAACGGAATCAACAATGGGCGGGCCAGAATGGCGATAGTATTGGCATGCCATATAATATGACAGTTGCTCCTGTTGAATCCCCTGCCGGCACTCAACCGGGTAGCCTTCCGCGGTCAATATCCAACGACCCGTCCCGGCAAGCAGGAGGCTTTGGCTTGTTCAAGAAGTCCAACACCATGCCAAAGTTGGCCTCAAATGGAAACCCTGCAGCTGCGGAGCACCCTTCAACGCTGTTTGGATCAGAATTGGTCGAACGAGCTGATTATGAACGCCGCCAAATTCCGAGCGTTGTCACACGCTGTATTGAGGAGGTTGAGTTGCGTGGCATGGATATCGAGGGAATCTACAGGAAGACTGGCGGAAACTCCCAAGTTAAGCTCATCCAAGAAGGATTTGACAGGACCGAAGACTACGATATTTCAGATCCTGGATTGGATATCACTGCCGTGACGAGTGTACTCAAGCAGTACTTCAGAAGGCTCCCGACACCGCTCCTGACCTTTGATGTCTATGACCGGGTCTTGGAATCAATATGTAAGTTCTACCGCTTTGGAGTTGAAATGTTTAAGCTAATCCTCTCCTAGCTATTGAAGATGACCATGAGCGTTGTGCCCATCTAAGAACCACGTTCAATATGCTTCCTCCCAAGCACCGCGATTGTCTTGAATTTCTGATATTCCACCTGGTTCGCGTTGCCGCTAGAGAGAGCGAGAACCTTGTATGTTCTGTCCTTACCGTCGCTCTATATTATCCGCTAACATAATGAAAGATGACACCCAAGAATCTTGCCGTGGTGTTCGCACCTACCATCATGCGAGATACCAGCCTCGATCGAGAAATGACGGACATGCATGCCAAAAACGATGCCGTACAGTTCGTCATCGAGAACAGCAACGAAATATTCGGACCCCCTTAAATGAAAACATTACCTTTCCATCAATCTGACTTTAGAAAACAAGCCACTCGGGAGTGCGAGTTGTATATTTTCTGCTTCCTGGCCATTTGGCATACGGCAGGCGTTCCGCTTTGGATGAACCGGCGAAACTGAATTGACGGCTTCTCCAAACTCATACATCGGCGTTTGATTTTACCTTTGCGTTTCCTTCGAGCCTTCCAGCACTACTGGACTGAACCAGTCAACTTGATATCCCTTCTGTTTTTATGGAGCGGCGCTGTTTTTAAGCGTGCCAGTTCAGAGGAGGGGTGAAGTAGGCGTTGTAGAGGGAGCCTGGAGAGAGGCGAGGAATGTATTTAAGATTCGATGGAGACGAGGATTCGATTCGATTTACATTCATGAAAGGAGCGGTATGGGGTGCCTCCCCTGTTCTGCAATGCTCAGCGAGAGCGCCTGCAGTGCAGAACTTTGAAGAATAGCATGTTGTAGTACATATTCCCCTTCGACAATGAATGAATGACAGGATTGTTTCCTCCCCAGGCCCGGCTTGCTTCTTATTTCGCGTGCCAAAAGGATCAAGTGAACCAACAATCTTTGATGTGCATACTCTCTTGGGGTACTTCTCTGCTTAACATGTTTGGTAGAGTGGTGATTGTACAGAGCTACAAGGAACAATCTGTACTTTCTTAGTCTGATCTCAGCCAGTCCATCGGATCTTTCACATGCTTGTTGTTAATCTTCATACTTTCAACAGTCTTGATTTTTAGCTGATCTTTCCATTCTGTCTCATAAGTCTACCAGAAGATGCCATATTCTGATATCATTCACATTGAACCTTGCTCTCGAATTGCCAGCTCTAAAGCCGATAAATAGCCGCGCCACAGCGCTTATATTGCTCTTTTCTTCAAATACTGTTTGCTTCTCGTCAAATGCATGCCCACTTCACATCCATTATGCAACTTCATCTACACAACATCCATAACTATCAAAGACTAGCCAGGGCTCTAGCCTTGTACCTCCTTGCGATATTTGTTTCCTCTTCGAGCCGATAATTTATGGCTTCGCTCCGATAGTTGGGAACCACCTGTGGTTGTCAGAATTCGTAACACAATACTGGCTTTCAATGTACTATAGCTCGAGGGACATTTAGAGCCTAACTGCCATTTTGCTTTCTTAAATGTTCCCTGATCTGAGGAACAATCTGAAAGCAGTGGTTTATCGCTTTACGAATATTCCATAAGTTATAGTACATTGACACGCAGCTTTGCGCTACGCATTTTGACAACCCCGAGTGGAACGAAGCTGATGCAGTTTGTTCAAGACAAGACCAAGCCGGTACTGCTGTTTGTGAAGTTCAACTGACTTTGTTTCTAAGTTGGATTCCCTTCGGTCTCAAATTAAATTAGGTTCGTTCCCAAGTTGAACCAGTTTCGCTCTGATGGGAACGTTCTCAAGTTAAGCTAGTTTCGCTCTAATAGTTGGGAACGAAGCTGACGTATTTTGCCCAAGACAAGACCGAGCGGTACTGCTGTCTGTGAAGTTGAACGGGCTTCGTTCCCAAGTTCAACCAGTTTCGCTCTGATAGTTGGGAACAAGCTGATGCAGTTTGTTCAAGACAAGACTGAGCCAGTACTGGTGTTTGTTAAGTTCAACTGACTTCGTTTCCAAGTTGGATTCCCTTCGTTCTCAATTTGAATCAGCTTCGTTCCCAAGTCCAACTAGTTTCACTTTAATAGTTGCGAACGAAGATGTGCAAGTTTTCAAGACAAGCCCAAGTCAGCTTCGTTCCCAAGTTTAACCAGTTTCGCTCCAATAGTTGGTAACGAAGCTGTGGCAGTCTATTCAAGACAAGCCTGAGCCAGCTTCGCTCCCAAGTTGAACCGGCTTCGTTCTCATGTTGGACCAGCTTCGCTCCCAAGTTGAACTGGCTTCGCTCTGATTATCCAGCTTCACCACACATCATCCAAACCACCGACAACCACAGAGGATGCCACGAAAACTCAGCCTCAAAGGATTCCTCCGCCAGGACATCCTTTCAAAACGCCCAAAGGCACTCATCCCCTACTACAATGACCACAAAGCTAGTCGCAAACCCGGCCTCCAACTCAAACGCGAGCCGGCAGCGACCGATAACCCTTTCCCCCCTCAACCGGCAACTTCTCTAAGTGACAATGGAGAAGATGACGCGCAGCCGGCCCGAGATGTTGACAGTCTTTTCGGTGAACCTATTTACACGACGGAGGAGATACGCCAACAAAAGTTGGAGGAACTTCTTGCAAGGGATCAAAAGCAGAGCCATCCTGCCAAACAACAACAAAGTGAAAACCAAGAACTCGACAAGTTGAAGAAGGAACTTCATGGACTTGTCATGTGGGAGTTGGAGGCGACTGGTGAGCAGAGACATTACGTCCGACACCGAAAGGCAGATTTGATCGACCGAATTGCAAGACTGGAGGCAAAGATCAAGAGCAATAAAGTCAAGAGCTGTAAGGGTAAGATTACGTTTTCCCCAACATAGAAGCATCAGAACAGAATTTTAGAGAACCAGACTGTACTAACAATTGAAATAGTCAAATCAAATGAAGAAGCAAAGTTGCCAGAGCCAATCAGCCCCGCTGAGAAGAAGCATCTTCAGATGGTGCAGCAAAGAGTTGCAAAAGGATTAGTGGGTTTAGAGGTATGGCTTGGCCAATTGCACGATGTCTCTCTTCAACTAATAAACTCTCTAGGGAAAGGGAAAGGGAAAGCGAAAGCGTGATGACGAGGACGAGGACGAGGACGAGGACGCCCCTTACGAACTTGATGGGGAGGATCGACTTCGAGCTGGTATCAAGCGCAAAGAACTGCGAATCACAGGACACTGGTACTCGAGAGTCCACGACTACTTTCCCGAACCAGAGAAGGGAGTGCCTGGCCATGGTGTTCTGGAGGATCTAACATCTGAGGAGAGAAAAGAATATCGGAGAGAGTTGGCTGAGTATGCAGAGATCTTGGCGAAGACGGCTAAGAAGACAAATGAAGCAGAGAGAAAGGCTGGCAAAGGCGTGTGGTAGATGTGAGGTGAAGGAAGGAGGCTGAAAAAGGCTGCGAATCTGGAATAGGGGCAGGTCACGTGCATGGATTTAGTTGATCATTCTTTTTGCGTTGCTTTTGATATCTATTAACTGCATGGATTTAGCAAATAGAAGCGATGAGTGCTCATTTTTAAATTGACTCGCTGTATTAGAACAAGCCATTTTATGAGGTGTCGTTTCGGTTTGTTTGTTTGTCGCTGCATCGCGCCGTCCTCGGCTCACGATTGGGAAGGAACCGGAAATACCTTGCCAATTCACTTGTTGCAAAAACACGGCCCGAAGCTGAAAGTTTTCCATCGAAGCTTCCTCAACTTTGTTTTTATACAGGAACACAACCTCGCTCAGAAGCACAAGACACTTACCAGCTATGGCCCCGAGCATGGCTGCAGCAGCGGCAGATAGCCAGAGCGAAATGTCCAAAGCGACTCCGAACATTGAGAATCAAGCTAAGAGGCCTCGTTGGGATGTTGACGAAGATAAGAAAATCTCTGAAATAGTGAAATTGCAGTATGTATATCAATGTCTCACACGTCGTGGAACATTCAACCCCCTTGCTTCGAGCTTTGGTACTTAGCTGACTCGGTATCTTCTAGATGGCAACTTGAGAAGGACGACTCGGGCAAGCTGAATGGTACCAAGTTCTGGACTCTCATCTCAGCAAAGCTCAAGGAAAGTGGTTTCGACAGAACCTCCGAACAGTGCAGAAGCTACTGGTACGGTACATTGCGCGTTCGTCAGGAGTTCAAGGATACTTTACAGTTTCGATCCACCAGCGGATGCAACGGTACACCTACTGTTGCGACCTCTAAGAATTTGACAGCCGTCAACGAAGAACCATCTAAGGATAGAACACGCAGTGACTCTGCAGCATTGTTCAGCACCGTTGCAGAAGAATCTAAAGCAGTCTCTCCAGTTAAGAACTACAAAATGCTTCAAGCAATGGCTGTAACTGGCGATACTCCTGGATCAATGCACCAAGCTGCAGCGGAAAATGGCTTGGAATTCATGCCCGAGACTACCGGTGTTATCGATGATGAAGGCGATACTACGATTTCAATGTCTCGGCCATCGACGAGCAATGGTAGTATATCCCGTTGGACTGAACGCGAGACTCAAAAGCTTACTGAGCTCGTCTCCGCCAAACGCAACTCTATGGCTATAGATGGCAAGGGAGCTGGGGTCGCTGCATTCTGGAAATCAATCTCTCTGGATCTTGAGAACAATCAAATACACCGCAGTTGGCACGCTTGTATGAGACGCTTTTCGCGAGTCAACGGCGGCGAATCAGGCACAGTAGAGCCAGCGATGGACCCAGATGCAACCCATTCTAGCTTGTTCTACGTTGAACCGTACAATGACGATAAAGGCCAGACTACACATCCAAAATCAACTATCGATCACAGTGACGATGGTGAGGCTGATTATGATGGCTCTAAGTCGGAGCTGGACGGTGATACCCCTTACGGAGAAGACGAGGACGGCGCACTACGACGTGGAGCACGCAAGCGAGTGAGCAGACCAGCCTGGACCGATGAGGAGCATAACAGATTGGTGCAGCTTGTGAAAGCACGAAGACAACTGGAAAGCGAAGATCCTAAATTGATAAAGCTCAACCCCTCCAAGCTGTTTGCATTGGTGTCTAAGCAGTAAGGACAATCCAATTCCACTCGCTTACCTGACTCTAAAGATGCCCCTGTTGTTCAAGCCTCTCCCGTCAGATTCTGATCAAGAAATAACTGACAACGCGTGATCTAGACTCAAGCACTACTTGGTCGATAGAAGTGGTGGTGCGTGCCATGTTTACTGGACTAATAAAGGCGCCGCTCGTTCCGGTTTTGACATTAACTCCCCATTTCCCCCTCAAGAAGCCAATCACAGATCCACTCAGGGATTATCCCCAGTCGGCAAGGACATTGAGGATACCTATTCCCGACTGCCACATCAAGACTTTGATAATTCGACAGTCATACAGAGCTTTCGCAAGGTGAGAGGTCTTGCCAAGCTCTACCATTCTAATTCATATATTAGTAGACATGGGATGCTGACTAGCTAGGAACACAACGAGTATTTGGGGATTGGCAAGCGTCCTAGGGGACTCGGTGGAATCTGGGATGATGATTATGATGATGAGCCTAATGACTTGGACAGGGCTAAGCGCAGACGCTCTGAGGGTGACGCGTTGCGGAACGATGAGAATATTCAGGTTGGGTCCTGTCATTGGTTCATTGAACAAGGTAATTTGTGCATTGCTAAGCTCCCTTCTAGACAACCACTGCTTCAGCTGGAGATATCCCCAGAACCAGCCCAGGCATGGTCAAGCGCCGTGCTCCCAAGCGTGATCCTTCATTACCATTGATCAAACCCCATATCAATGTTGTTGGCGACCAAATCGGTGCCTTTCAAGTTGCAGCAGGAAATGGCGAAGGAAGCTCTGGAATGTACGATCCTGAATTCCCGATGAAGATGAAGATTCGCGACTTGGAAAGCGAGATCTCATCCTTGGAGACAAGCAAGCAGAATACGGTTTCCGAAATTCGTGAAGATGAATCGGAGCTTCAGAGCATTCACAACAAGATCGAGCTTTTGCAAGTTCAGAAGCAGAAGCTGCAACAGTCTCGCAGAGAGAAGGAGGGCCAACTTGACATCTACTCGAGCAAGATCGAGAAGTTGACATCACAGAAGAAGCATCTGGAGGTCGCTCTTGACATCGTTGGAGGAAGAGCATAAGGGACATGAATCCATGCTATTCGTCTTGGCGGTACCATTGTCTTTCAAGACCCTTCCATTGTCCTCGATCATATGGGACAAAGTATGGCACAATTTCCTGTAAGTACTCCAGATATTGGTCCTTTGTTTTGCAGGATTCGAGTCCAGAGACTGGATGACGGGTCCACAAAACTACCATAAGCTTCGTGATTGTATGACTAGTAACCAATACAGCCAATGTAAAGAGCTTCTCATGATTTGCCAGTCTAAAAGCCTCGCACCTTCGTCGATGACGTTGGCACTCGAGGACTTCTCAGAGCTGCCGAAAAAGAGCCATTGACTAGTATGAGGGTCCAGCTGTGTCTCCTCAAGCAGATAGGGGTACTTGTTGTTCTCCACTTTCAAGAGCAAGGCTTTCATGCTCCAACAATCCTTCTGACTTTGTCCAATAGCACCTTACTCTCCTTCCCTAACTTCCTCTGGCCATTCTTCCCACCAGTCCTCGCCTTCGCCATAGCCCTCCGGAACCGCTCCCTCTCCTCAATCTTCTCCTTCTTCTCTTTCTCTCTCCTCTCAAACTCTAACCTCCTAGCCTCCGCCTCTGCTTTCTTCTGTGCAGCAAACGCTTGCTCCTTCTCAAAATACCCGGGTTTTTTTGACCTCCGTTGCTGCTGGGGCCGTTGAGAGAATGACGGGGTTTGGTTTGGTGGTGGTGTAGGCTCGCGCGGCGCATCGAGCATTGCTTGCCGTTCTGGATGTAGTTCTTGAGACGCCGGCTGGACGGGTTCTATCGATTCAGTGGGAATGGGTGTGGGTGTGATGGGCTCTCGTGCTTTTAGCTTTGCGTAGGATTTCTTGACTTTAGCTTTGTGGATGAGGTCTTTTTTAATTTTGATCACTGGGGAAGAGTTAGCTTTCAGAAAGTAAGAGATGGAGGGGATATGGGGAGGCACAACCTTTTCTTCTGTACGTTCCGTCTGGCAGGTTATCTGGGCCGACCTTGAAGCCTGAGCGGTGCTTCTTGGCCTTGGGATTCGAGGAGTCTGCGTCATCTTCGAGAGATCGTTTTGGCGCCATGGTGGAATTGAAAGGCCTTGAGGTGTCTTGATGCCGTCAGTGCCTTGACTGCCTTGGGTTTCGAAAGCTGGTGAAGCCAAATTGTTTCTGCACGGCACTGCACCATGTCTAATTTTGGGGCTAGCAGGCATTACAGGAGCGGAAGCACGGGGCGGGCTTTTATCGCACCTGATCGGCAAATGACGCCCGCGATAATGGACCACCGGCACCGGCATGCAGAACACGCTGAACTCTTGTTGTATGATCACATTCACCACCTTTTGCCCTTCGCCCCTTTACACCCTCTTTAACGACCCACCGAATTTCTTTTAAGCCTCTCTGTGATTTAAATTATGTTCTGTTATATTTTGTCGACTTTCATCTGAAATCTGCTCGTCATTGCACAAACTGAAACCTGTGCCTTGATCGAGTCATCCTTTTGTGAAGTCTTGCATACAGCACAGCACCACGAAGCGCCTCCGTCCCTCCCCGCTTTACAGACTACCAACCTCCACGTCCCTGCCTCTTCACCGACATTCACTCTCGCAAGTCGCCCAATTTCTTCACGATGCCTGTATAACAACAAACGGAGCATAGGAAGACGCTCCACCATGCCAATCTTCCAAGATGACCTGGGCGGAGCCCGAGGTACTCCGCCAACGAAGCCTACCATGATTCCACTTTCGACAACGCCACCCGACGAGAATGTAATAACCAGAAGGGTTTCCGAAGAAAGCATACGGACTGACTTGTGCGAGGGGCCCGTTCTGGACAGCCCCGAGGACGAAAGGGATATTCCTGCTCGAGCAGTGGAATCTAATTTCAAGTTGCCGATACACGGGACATCTGACAGAGTCGAGCTTATTGAGAGATTGAAGAGAGGGGAAAGTCCAACTTGGCTGCCAAACCGAAATGTGCGTAGCATTTGTTTGATTATAATCCCTACAGTTTATTTCAACACTAACGTCCCTGCAGTTGGAATCACTGCTCCAGGATTACGAACAAGCTCCTCGCAAACCTTTATCAGATGATCAGAAGTCCTCGCCATTACTTCCCTCTCCCGAAATCCCTGAAAGGACTGCGGCAATCGACATCGAGAAATATCAGGCCGGATTGGATATTCAGAGGCCAGGCTCTGCTTTGCATAGCGGTGATTTTACGGAAGGACCACAGCAGAGCACGGACAATCATGAGCTTTTGCAGCAGAAATTGGATTTATACAAACCAGAGCGGCAACCCTGGTTTGCCACTTCTCCTCCGCGAAATTTCTCTCCATTCCTGCTGGACCCAAGATTTCCAACCGGTGATTTGGCATTGGCAAAACGGTCTCGAGCACCTTCGTTGTCCTCGTCATATTCCTCAAGCTTTGTCCTGAAGGCACCTACCAGCCCTTTGGTTCAGTCAGAAAGCAATGACGAGCTTGAATGGCCACCGCGGAGAGAACCGATCAATATTACACCGGATTTTCAATCACATCCTCGACGACACACTCTTCAATCATCACAGTCAGTTCATTCAACACCATCAATTCTCACATCATCGACTTTCAATAGACCTTTACCACATCTCCGACGAGATCATACATATCCTTACCAAGCTCACCAACCACGGCGATCGCTCGCTTCCAATTATGTGCCACATCCGGACTCATCGCCTCAAACGCCCGTATTCTCTCGCTCGAGGAGGCCATCATTTACCTCGGACAGCTCACCACTCCTTCATGCGTCAATGGTGGGATCATATGAAGAGAGTATCCTCAGAGGGCGTATGTCAACCACACCGTCAAAACCTCTGGATTTCCTCGCCCAGATCGGAGTGCTGGGCCTTGGTAAGTGCAAATCGAGTTTAAAATGCCCAGCTCACGTGACGATACCATTTCCGGCGGTATTTTACAGCTACGAGACAACAAGTCATGGGAGGGCTGGGACATCTGAGGACGGTCCAAGCCCTTACGTTGGTCAAATTGACCTCGAAAACAACCTGCCCAACCCGGACGAGGCTCGAGACAACAGGCGAAAAAGACTTAGTGCCAATATTGGTCGGACCCGTATCGACGATTTGGACATGATCGATGGCCCGAAATCAAACCAGCTCATGGAACGAGAAATCCGCAGAGCAGAGAAGCAAAAGCGGAGGTCGACTTCGCCTCGAGCACCTCCGGGCGGCAGTTACAGAATTCCGGAAAAGGGCCAGCTTCAAATTATCATCAAGAACCCCAACAAGACGGCTGTAAAGCTCTTCCTCGTGCCCTATGATCTGGCTGGTATGGAGCCAGGCACAAAGACATTTATTCGTCAACGCAGCTATTCAGCGGGACCAATCATCGATTCGCCCTCGTCCTCCACACCTCAGACTCAGAGTGCGAACCATTTAGATCGACCAACACTTCGCTATCTTGTACATCTGCATATATGTTCGACATCCCGCGGTCGGTTTTATCTGTACAAAAGTATTAGAGTTGTTTTTGCAAATCGCGTACCAGATGGAAAAGAAAAATTACGAAACGAGATATCGTTACCTGAACCACGATTCAGTGTATATAAACCCGGCCGGGATTCCAGTCTCAGCCTTACTCTCAGCAGTGGCGCAGGTGCAAACCTAGCAGCCGAAAAAGCATATAGAAGGCGAAGTTCGGGGTTTGCTCTAGGCCCATCAAATCGGAAGTTTGACGCTATGGACGGCATCACGAAGGCTCTGGAGAAAGGATTGAACGGTGGCCCAGCATTTGGATATGGTCGTGATTCAGGGACCACGCCTGTTCAGCCTATACCGTTCAGCCTCTATCGGAAGCCCGATCGAAGTGATGACGAGCCCATTCGGGAAAGATCCTCTGATATTCAATCCCCATCATCAAGCAAGAGTAGTCAGCCACCAATGCCTGGGACGTCGATGTCCTGGGAGAGCAATAGTCCGACCATCGGTGGTTATGACAAGCTCAGCAAAGGTGATTTTGGATATGGAGGTAACGTATTTGCCGGATCCCCTGATGGGAAACAAGTTGTAGCCGAGGGTCTCTTAGCGAAAAAGCTGAGGGACCTCGGAGTCGGTCTTCAAAGTCAACAAGATAATGATATATAAGTTTATTGTTGGAGTATTGTTTACGTTTTATGGGAATACCCGGTTGCTGAAGGAGCTTGGGATTTTGGAAGGATTGGGTATCATTTTCAGACGGCGCAACTTGGACATGCCTGACGGCGTTTATCTTCCAATTACTCCACTATTCGTTGATTAGTGCAACCAAATCATAGCATAAACTATTATCAGATCCCCTGTATCGGATCGGGCGATAAGCTTTGTGGGGTAGTTGCCCGGAGGTCTTGTGAGACATCAGTGAACGAAGTATAAAGCGTTTCATCACCGCTTTACTATGCCCCTGCGCAACTCTCTTTTCGAAACCTCACTCGCGACCCTGACTTGTCCTGGTAATCTGAAAACCATGCACAACACGCAGCACCAAGGCGATTGGGTGTTTTGGGGTACGCGGGAACCAGAAAATCCTTAGTGCGGTGTGAGTAGATTTTTTACAACCTCACGTTAGGCCAGCCAGCGCTCGTCTCTTACCCAGCATGTTTTCAAAATATCGGACGGGTTTGGAGCATGCTGCTTGACGACGACTAAGGACTTCGAGGCCGCATCTTATTCCATATGCTCTTGGCAGGTCACCAAGAGATACTCATCTCGAGTCAAATTTCATTGACGTCCACCCTCGAACCAGCTGGTTCTGGATCAAATCAGGGCTGAGCTGCGAAATCTACAGCGATGGAATTATATCTTCTTTACCTTCATTTAATAGCGTGCCTGACGGTCGTGGTTGCCGCTTCATTTTCTTGCCCTTTAGCGGCACCTTTGTGTCTTGATAGCGTCTTCAACAGTTCGGCGGTGTTGGGAGCTTTTCTTGGGGACCAGGGGACGGTAATCTTTCAGAATGAACTTTTGAAAAATACTACAATTTGTCCGGTGATGTCTGTAATGTATGCTTCCAAAGAAAGATCTCCGGTTAGAGTCTGCTATTGCTGATTATTACGTAGATTTGCAAGAGGAACGGCTGAACCTGGTAAGTTGTGCCGTTCAAACAACTCATCAAGACTCAGAATTTGAGAGGTATAAAACTTTGTCTGGGCTGTGACTGACAAGAAGATTAGGAAACGTAGGAATCTTGACTGGTCCCCCATTTTTTGCTGCAATTGCCGAGTACTTGAATGGCACCAACCAGCTCGCCATCCAAGGCGTAGACTACCCAGCAGATATAACAGGTTTTCTCGAAGGGGGCTCCCCTATCGGCGTCGCAGTGATGTGTGTAGCCCTCCTCTCCTTCAGCCTTGGAATTACTGACATTCTCAGGGCCAAACTAATAAATCACACTCTTGCCGCCTGTCCCAACACACCCCTCCTCCTATCAGGCTATTCGTAAGGTGCACAACTAGTGCACCAGGCTGCTGCTGCTCTGCCAGCAAACACCACAGCGAAGATCTCCTCCGTTGTCTTGTTTGGCGATCCAAAAAATGGAACTGCGATTCAGGGTATAGCGGCGGATAAGGTGTTGACGATTTGTCATACGGGTATGCTTACCCCATTGAAATATCCTGAGTAAGTGATACTGACTTTCATGCAGGTGATGATATTTGCAAAGGAGGAGACGATATTAGTCTAAGTCATCTGAACTATAGCCTAGATGCAGGAACAGCCGCTATGTTTGCTTTAGGCAGTGCTGGGGCGAAGTTGGGAATCACAAGTCAGAAGATGAGACCAGCTGGAGGCGGTTTAGGTTGATACAGATAGCAAGCGTCGATTGTGATGATGTTTGGTAAAATTCGTGAATTCATCACTGAAGAGACTATTTTGCTTCTATTGGAAGTGATGTTGTTGAATATGACATCTACATTTATGTACAGGATTTCTATTCTTTCTATCATACACGTCTCCATTATGTCCGCCCTCTAAGAATGTGTCGCTCTTCTTCATCGTCAGTTCGTGGCATGGTCTTGATGGCATCGACTGTCATCGGGCAGTCGCGTTCCAAATCCGAAAGGGCATTCTCACTAGCTGGCGACTCGGCAGCCTCATCCTGTAGCTCAATATAATTTCTTGCCAGGTAGAGCATTGTATAATACAAGGGCCTAAGATGTGTTGGCCATTGTCTGGCACGACGGAGTTCGATAGGAAGCCGATTCCGGACGGGCAGCGTCCATCGGATCATCGCCCAGCCAGTCCAGCCGGGCATCAATTTCTCCTCGCAAACCTTGAATGCAAGATGGTATTGCTGCTTGCGAGACAGGTATTGGACATACTTATTCCATGTGTGGTTATTTAGAGAGAAGCCGAGGCTCAACACTTGCTTGACTGTCTCTGTCATCTCTCGTACTTTGTGTTGGATGACCAAACTTCGCAGGTAGATTGCAAGAGCCATTGCAAGGTCCAGGTGATGAGCTGGAATAATCTTCTCCGGATCCGGAGCAACGTTGATCGAAAGCTGGCCGTCCTCATGCGGTTGAGAAAGCAAGCCATCGGAACTTTTGCGATTCTCTTCGGGCTTAGGTAGTGCATTCTTCATAACATTAGCGGGAAGAGGACGAGTCCGACCCTCCTCCACTGCTTGTGCGAGAAGGAGACTCCAACATTCTTCAACGCCCTCGAAGTTCCTCTCTTGAAGTCTGGCAGACATCAAGGCGGTTAAGATTGGAATCGGAGACCTGTGTCGCCGAGACTCTGGTATCGTGCGCTTAAATTCCTCGTAGAGTTTGTGGACTGTTTCGAAGTCCTCGTGTTGGCCGAGAACAAACATGATATAGCTGTAGAACGGCGACAACTGCGCGACGTCCAAAGGCTGTCTACCATGACCTGTTCTTGGCCCCTGAGATACATCTTGAGGATCGGCAGAAGCGACGACGTTTTGGAACATTTGCTTCGCCCTTTTCAAAATCTCCTCCTCAGCACCTTCGTTGAGCAACCTTTCATCCTCAGCAACCGTAGCTTTAAAAGCCATAAGACTTGAACTAGAAGTTCCTCTAACATTCCGTCGTTCCATTCGCCTCTGGACCGCAAAAACTTTACGAGCCTCCCCGGTTGCTAGAAAACCTCCCATAATGATAGCATAGTGGAAGCTGGTTGCTTTGACTCCAGCCTCTACCATGACTTCCTTCAGAATATCATAGGCCTTATTGGGTTGCTTAACCATACACAGTGACTGCATCAAAGCCGAGTAAGTATACTCGTCGTAGTTGATATTAGCCTCTGCCATACGTTGAAGTACCCGGTTTACATTTTTGAGATCCCGCCGCAGGGCATATGCAACTAACAGATAGTTCCACATTCGAGTTCGGGAGCCCTTCAGGTTGATTTGTACACCATCTTCGCACACCCGTTCAGCTTGCTGGAGATTTCCTTCTGAGATGTACGCTGCCACAAGTGAATCAAGCATGGCCGCACTTTTTGGCACTTTTAATTGTTCGGCCAGCATGTAGAGCTCAATTACCCGTTCGAGGTCCCCCCGGTGCGCGCATATGCCCATCATAGTGCCAAAAGTGTAGTCGTCAGGACAAAGATTAGGACTTTCTAGGATTCTCTCGAAACATTCGTATGCACTGCTGGTGTCGTGGACCTTTCCGTAAGCGTCGAGAAGAATGTTCCAACATAGGATTGTTGGCTGCATTTGGTAAACCGTCTCGATCTGGTTGAAAATGGTAGCGACTTGTCTAACTTCACCTCGCTTCGCATGTACATGGAGCAATGGAGCAATCTCATCGGCGCTGTCTAAAAGCAATCTGGAGGTGGAATTGTGGGGACCCCCATTAGGCATCTGCTTCTTGTTGTTGAGAAATTGCTCGAACAAGGCGTGTGTAGTTGTAGCATCACCTTGGGAGGCGAACTCTCTCATGCAGAGCTTATATGCCCATGTTGTTGGGTGCACCCAGTGCTTGAAGAAGTCATCGAGTACTTGTCGCATGCCGAGGATACTATGGTGGTAGCAAAGGACTTCCAGTACTTGGTGTAGAGTTCGGGGCCTCAGATTTGCACCTCTCCCCAGGCGTGCTTGCCTATAGCATTTAACAGCCATTTTAGGCTGGTTGAGAGATAGGAGGGTTGCTATGGCCTCTTCGTACACAACAGGCCAATCAACTTTCCAAAGACGGAGAAATTCTAGGAGAGTAGAAAACTTTGACGGATTGAAAGCCTCTCGTGTATTGAGAGTTTTGCGAACCACCATAGAAGCAAATTGGATGAGCTCAGAATTATCCTCTGTGGAATCGGGGGGAGTGTTTCGAATCCTTCTGCTCACATATTCTGCCAACTCAATTGCTTGATCTCCGAGATTAGGCAGAGTAACTGCAAGTTCGAAGATGTCATATCCCTCGAAAAATCCCTCGAAAAAAGCCTCCTTCTTTCTCTGCTGGAACTCGGTCCAGAACGAAAAGGCGCGAACCCATGAAGCATTTTGAACAAAATGAGCCAATAGTTCTGCAGTTCCAGCTGGTGTTCTAAGCGTCTCAAAAGCGGTTTTTTGCAACTCCATTGCATCCGCGAGGTTTCGTAATTTCAAATGAGCTCGGATCGTGTACTGATATGTCTTCGAGTCCCGGTTTACTTCCCTCAACATATCGAAAAGTTCTGTTACCCTTTCCGCATCAACAACTCTATCCGAATTCGACAAATACTGTATGAGTGGCTTGCGAAGTAAGTGTTGGTCGATGGCATCCAAAAGCATATATTGTCGCCATGCTTCTTCATAATCGTAGCTCTTAGCGAGACCGAATCTTTCATACAGAGTTTTCAAATCAGCACTTTCTTCCTCCCTGATCACTCGTTCCTGAGATATTCGTTCCGTGCTCGTGGTATCTTTCGCGGACGAAGTATATTGTCGGTATCCAAGCTTCCCCAATCCTCTTCTTCCCCATTTCCCTTCCTGCCTATCCACACCCCAACCCGAGTACTGCTGAAGGAAATTAATGGTACCAGCTGGGCACAAGAAGTCCAAGAGCGTAGTACTATGACTCGTCGACGGTTTCTGCAAGACCTCGTTTTGCTGATCCACCGGCTCTGCTACTCGGACCAAAGCTGCCCACAATGGAGAGAGCTCAAGATCACCTGCACCATGGTGCCAGAAACTGGAGTGAAGTGTACGGCGACTTTTTAAAGATTTCTTCGAGGATGGCAGCAGGCGCCGCAGACTGCCTGATTCTAGACATCCTGCCGTACGCTCCAGCATGCCCTATCCGCGCCAATGGGAATCTTGGAAGGTTCCAGGTGTAAGTTTTAGTTTCGTGATGTCACCCTAGGACTTCAAGGGACGAGATGAAATCTGTAGAGGCAAAACGTCAGCTAAGTTTACTTTTGGGGAGAAGGAAACGATTGCTCTAATTACCGTAAACATGCTTTGAGGAGCACGTTGAAATTGGGAACTGAGATTCCTTGACAACCGAAGTGTTGATCAAGATCCCAAAAGACAGAACTGGTCAGAAAAGGGCATTGACGAATTGTGGATGGAGGCGAAGAGCTTCAGGAGCGAGTTTTGAGTCTTGAACGACAACAATTCTTATTGAGGCTTAGCGCATCGGCGAATCTTCTAACAATGATCCGATTCTACAAAATTATGTAAGCCACACTCAATATGACCCCACTAGAATATCAAAAAGAGGAAGCACATTGTACCTATACAAGATCTAGTAAGTTATGGAGGTCACCAAATTTGTTGTCTCCGGAAGGGATAAAGCGAAGCTCTATGGGGATTATGCGACCTACCGGACACAGTTATCAAATCGAATTCACAACCTCCGCAAGAAGCTGGGCATTGCAACCAAACCCCGCGCCAAATACACAAGCAAGGGCCCAGTAACCGCGGAAGACATTGCAAGTAATCATGAGTAAGTCGTCGTGCTGGTAGTCTTCGTGGTGGTATCTGCAGTCACTAACTCCTCCAAAGATTCGTTCATCTCCTGCTGCTCACCTCAGAACGGGCTTGGGCGCATGCCATGTCCATGAGAGAGATCCACTCTGCAGACAAGAAAGGGATAACCGGCTCGACTCGATCACATATAATATCTCGACTACGCAAATCTACCATCTATGCGAATAATCTCTTCCAATGTCTCACCAACCAGAGCCAGACTGGCGCTGCCAACGAAGATGTGCTCGAAGCACGTGCGTATGCCGCTGGACTCACTGGGGCCACGGAATTCCAAAAGGAGAACTGGGAGGCATGTGTGAAGAGTTACTCGGAGGCTAGAGTTATATACAGTGCATTGGCGACAGCTACAAAGAGTGATATCTTCAAGGATCTGCTGTCGAGCCCCGTTGACGAAAGTATTCGGTATGGCGCATATCAGATGAGACTACCTCGAACTGTGGCTATACCTACCATAGCTCGAAAATACTTCCCTCGATCGGATACCGAGTTGGTCGCACAGGTTGAGAAGTTGGACCCTGATGTGCTCAATGACCAGCCAACAAGAGCCAAAACGGCATCTGCAGACGCGGAAGCAGTTCCGAAGACGATAAAATGGAGATCTCATACCGTTGATTTAGAGGATGCTGCGATTGCGACTGCACTAGCATCAGTTAGCAGTGCTGCTCAGAAATTATCCGAAACTCTAGCAACTGTCACCGCTGCGCAAGCTAAAGAAAGAGCTTCCGCCTACGACGATATCTTGATTGCCAGCCAAGATGCTGTAGATGCCACAAAGCATGCCATTGATGAGCTATCAGGAGAAGGCGTTGGTCAAGGAGACAGACGAATGCAAAGTCTGCATATCACGCGGACGGCTGTGGGTTATGACATGGTCAGCTGGAGGATAGGACGAAACCGGGTTCTGGTTGGTGAGCGAGATGGATCTGTAGTTGAAGGCCCTGCAGCCCACCAGAATAAGAAGAAGAATCAGAAGCCTGTAAAGGAAGAGGGAACGGGACGCAAGTTGGCTCATCTGCGAGAGAAAGCCGTGCTCTATGATTCGATCCTACAAAGTTTGGATTCCATCAAAGAGCTTCCTGGTATTGCAGCCGATGAGGCATTTCAGGAAGAGTTGCAAGCCAAATACAATTACTTCGCCGCTCTGAAGTAAGTAGCAACCCCCAATTTTGCTTCTGGACTACGCTTATCGCATCTAGATGCCTAACAATAGCTCGTTCCCATGCCCTCCTCTCTAACCCGAAGAATGCACTGGCTCTCCTTGCCCGTGCTTCAGAAAAATGCAACTCGGCGCATTCCTACCTCTCAACCTCAATGGACATCGATTCCACCTCTCCTCCAAACATCAACGTCTCTCCCACCGAAGTGCAATCCCTGAAAGATCTCCTCGATGGTGAAGTACAGCACTACCGAGCCCTGGTCGAGCTTTCCAACCTCTCGCAAACCCAGACGTCCTCCGCAAACAAAATCCCCTTAGTTGAGCGGATTTCCGAGTATCCCACCCAAGGTGTTGATCTCGAGAACTTGGTCACATACCCGCCGAAGCTGGAACCTGTTCCTGTGAAACCATTGTTCTTTGATGCAGCATGGAACTACATCGAGTATCCTGGCAGAGAGGTGGAGAAGCCTGCTGCTCAAAACGGGATGAAGGGATCTTCGCCGGCGGAATCGAAGGGTGCGGAGCAGACGGCACAGCAGAAGAAGGGCTGGTTTGGATTTGGAAGATGATATAGAGAAATCACGACTTGATGATATGACCTGCATCAACTTGTGTCTGATCTACTGCATTGTTATCTCTGAGTTTCTGGTCCTAACGGATTGCTTGGCTTCTTTGATAAGATTGTGTTTGGGGTAAGTTTTGTTTGGGCAAGAGTGTTATTGATGTGAGCAGCTACTGTAAGCGAGAAACCCCCTTTTACCAGGCCGATTTTCATTTTATATGCCAAAGTGCCATCCAGCAACGTGCCTCTTAACCCGAATTCAATGTAATTCATGAAACTAAAGAAATATGACATAGGCCCAGAAAGTTAGTTTTCGTTTAGTCATCAGGTGATCCTCTTATAGCGAACCCTCCAAATTCAAGCAAGCTTCGGTGCGAATTGCAAGGTGGCTCATGGAGCCGTTGTCGTAATTTCTTAAATTTTAAAGCATCAAGAAAGGCCAGAAGATATGAGTTCAAGTTATTGGACAAGCTTCTTTTGATTACTTTAGTCATTAAGTGTGGCGTTAGTATTCATCTATGTACTCCGACTCGAATTTCGGTTCGTCCTGCGACCCCCATCTGCTATGTACTGCTCGTGGAAGCGCATGCATTGTTTAACGGCTCTATAATGCAAATCTCCCCATGATTTTCCTTGCCTGTGCTATGCTGAAAATGCACCAAAGAAGAAATAATAGATGGAAAATGGTATAATTAACGCCAACTTCAATGTACACCGAATAAGATGGGTGATATATCTATGATGCAGCTCCGCTTACGGACCACGCGATGGTCCAGTTCTTGGTGGGGACTGTCGACGAGAATTCGGAGTCTGTGATCGATGTCCCTGATCTTCCAGCTCAATGCCCATCTCTTCGTTTGAGGAAGCCCCGGCTAAGCTGACTCGGGCCAGTGGACTTCTTCCACTGCGCCTATTCTGACCCGATGCGGATTGTGGTACGGTCAGAGCACCAGACCCATGCACAGAATCTGATGTGGATTGCTCGGGGGATCCATCTATGCCGCTTTCAATTCGCTTCTGGTCTGGCTGATCATGATAGGACTCTAGGGACTCCACCGAATCTCTAAAACCTGCCTTCTTGAGATCGACTTCGTGGAATTCGTATACGTGGCCTGTGTTATATACCTTGCCAAGCGGAGGTCCTCCCATGAAATAAGCACCCCCAGGATCTCGTTGACTGGCTTGAGCCATAGCATACTTCTTTCTATCTTCCTCGCCCATAATACTCTCCACTCGTCGCGGCATGTACACAGACGTGTTTGTCCCTGCAGAAAAGTTGCTGTCGAATGAATCTCTTTGCTGCAGGGGATTTCGCGCCGGTGCAGATGAAAGCCCAGCTGGTTCACTGCTAACCACTGAGTCGTTTCCTTGTTGATACCAGCCTCCTGGGAGCCGCTCTGGTACAGTAAATCGGCCTTCAACTTGATCTGGTGGGAGTAAATGCACGCCTGTCCGTGCGGCTTGATTATTCTGGGCTTCAACCGCGGGCTTGAATGTTTCCGGAACAAGGTTAAGATCGTCGCCGTCGTTCATTGCCTTTTCAATAACTTGCTGAGGAGTTGTGTGAGAATCTGCTGTACCTGCGTCGGCTCGAGGCCCGCCCCAAGTCCGTTGACCGGCCGTGAAGATTCCGTAGACCATCTGTCCCAATTAGTATACAAGGGAAAGATGCTCATGGGATTGGTGCTTACATAGAACCAGTTAAAGAAAGGATTGACCACAAACATCAGTGGGTAGGCCCATATCTTGTACCGCTTCAACTTAGCGCCAAAGTATATCATCATGAGCCAGTTGAGTCCCAGCGAGATGCCAATAAAGCCAACAGGTAAATCCTGAATTCTTTTGGAAGTGCTGACGATCGATATCAGCATGATGAAGAATAGAAGAGCGGTAGTTCGAATAGTGTTCTGCATGAATCTGACGATGGCCAAGATAGGATACCGTTTCCATATTCTCATGTCTGTCAACATGCAGACCTCATTCGTAATAAAACCGAGAAACCATCGGCGGCGTTGCTTGATCAGGGAGCGGTAGGTTTGGACTGCTTCAGTCTTGCAGAATGCGGAAGTACACATCTGGATTTGGTATCGCTTCTTGGCTCCGATCATAAAAAGATGCGTGAGCCATCTATCCTCACCCAGATGGCATTTTCCATAGTCGAAAAGATCCTCGCACTGTTCTGCCTTATCTGCAAAGTAATACTTTGCCATTCTTCGGAAAGCTGAGAATCGCAGCATAGTCAAAGCTCCTGGTAAGCAGGTGACAGCTCCGCAACCAGACTCCACAGTTCGCTCGAAAAGTTGACCATGGATATATTCCATATCTTGCAGAAGGGTGATAAGACTGTGCTTTCTCGTTGTCGCTGTGATAACGCCAGTCATTGCAAGCATATCCCTTGAATTTCCTGGGCTCAATTCCATGTCATAGACAAAATTTTGGAGGCATACACGATCCAAAATACAATCCGAGTCGATGAAAAGAATGAAGAGATTGTCGTTGCGCTTGAGGTATTCGGTGTAGACTTTGTCGATGAGCTTGAAGGTGGCTTTTTGGCAATGTCTCTTCCCTCCGTGGGGAAATCGAGAGACCGTGATCCGGGCCGTGCGGTAGGTGACATCAATGCTCTTGGGATAAGAATCCAAGGATAGTGGCACACCAAGCTTTTCAATTGTGTTAAGATATAATTCGTCCTCTTGATCGCCATCAAAGGAGAGAAACACATGAATACAAGATGGTGGGTAATCGCAGTCAACAACCGAATCGACGGCTGTGACCAATACGTCAGGCTCTTCCTTATAGCAAGGCATCACAATAACAACTTTTGGTGCGGTATGTTCATCGAGGACCTGCTTTATACGCTTTGTTCGTCCGAGAGAATGGGTGACGTGTTGATAAATGCAGAACAGCCATGGGATCGTAAGCAGTCCAGCAAATGTCCAAAATCCGAACCATTGAAGCACGATTACCATCGAAGCTGGGAAGTACTGAGTAATATGGTCCGGTAACGGCAACGTAACGACCATTATAGGAAGGAATATGCATCTGCGAAGGGTTTTGTCAGCTCAAGCCCGGAACCAGTTCAAGGAATATCGAACCTCAGTAGTGTAAAGACAATGCCAACAACCACAGCCAGAACCGCAACTGACCAATGCTCAGCCTTTTGGTAGACCTTGACCAGACAGTACAAAAACGCTCCAAGCCAGAGGAACCATTCTAAGAAAGCAGCGATCATCACCGAGCCAACAATAGCGGTATAGACGATCTGAATTATGTTAGCGGGCGACCCCGCAAGAGGGGATTGATTAAGAGAGCTGATAAGATAGAGACTTACGTCTTTGACTGGCCATGGCGAGATATCGAGTTGAGACATGTTTGGAAGTCTTCACCTGGGACTATCTAAGGTAAAAAACCGACGGGTGATTTCAGATCGTTCTTCAAAAGAGCAAATGTGAAGCGCGGTAACGAGGGTGACGCAGATCCCGGAAAAGAGTCCTTGCAAAGGGTAGCTGCAGAGAAATGCGTCAGTATGCGATTTGTTTCTTCTTCTAGTCATCCTTGAAAGTTGCGAGGCTTCACTAGATATTAACTCACTTCTACCTCAGGGTCTGATTCCAGTCATTCTACAAAATGGATTGCTGTTTGGCAGACGACCCCGTTTATAGCCTCGTTGCACAAGACCCGATCTTAGGTCGCAACAGTTCCGTGGGTGGGATGTGTTGCGAATGCGGGGTCCTGCATGGATCTCGGAAGTATTCGAGATGGGATTAGGGAAACGAATTGGCTGAAGTACTTGTGAAAAGCCTCACAATGTTGTGCAGGAAGTATGTAGCCGAGAGATGATGGGGAGCTTCGAGAAGCAGGTGAATTTTCGTGGCGGCCGCAGGTTGTGTTGCTACCAATCTGTAGGTACTCTAGTGTCTCACTCTGGAAGGAGAAGTTGCGGTGGAACGAATGCAGAAAAGCTTCCTGGAACGAGTGTACGCAAAAGGAAGTTTAACAGAAGAAAGACATGACAGCGGATGGACAGGACTACCGATCCAGCCTTCCGTGGGGAGGAAGGGAAAGACGGAGAGGTGATGTGAGAAGACGAGACGAGACGAGACGAGACGAGCGGTTGGGACGGAAAGGAAGTACAAGAGGAAGAGCAAGTCACGATCAAGAAAGAGGTCGGCTTGCTCTTTCCGCACGTAACGAGTAAGGGGTCTTGACTGTTCAGGCTATGCTGCAGCACGTTTTGAGTTTGCGCCCATTTGAGCTTCGCCTGCATGGACCTCGGAATGGGGCCTGGGCAAGTGTTGGTCGGTGTCGGTGTCGGTGTCGTCAATGTCGTCCCCAAGATGGCAGATGGTGGGAACAGAGAACTGAATTTAGAATGCTGCAGCTGCAGGGCGGCAGCAAACCCTTGCCTTTGGTCTTTGCCCTTGTCCAAGCAAGAAAGTTCTACTCGTTGTACTGTAAGCGAGTGCCCGCCCAGTACCTAATCGGAGCAAGCGAAAAAGCAGTATCAATCACAGTATCAATTAATTATTGAAGATCGATCAATGCATTAACCATATAACATTTTAAAGATTGAATTCATTTCCGGATTTTCCACGTCAGAATGCCTTCTTCAACACTCCCATAGCTGCCATGTTACGCTTCGATTGGACACAAATTTGCTGACAGGGGCAGTAGAACAGACCAAAGCACCTTTGCTGACTGCAACAGCACGCAATTCTCGAGTCGAGGCACCCCGGTTATGCCCTTAAATCATACCGTCCCGGCCCCAGAGACTTCGTATTAAGTCTTCAAAGAATGCAGACGTCGTGGCATCGCTCGCCGTCATCGTCTAGTGCTGCCGGTTCGCTCGAAGCTCCCTAGTACTCGCACGCCGTCGAAAGCTACTCAGGGGTAGTGTATGACTTTAAATCAATCTCTTCAAGCCCAGGGACCAAACCAGACCCCGTTGCCTGACGCCGTATGACGTCTACAGAAGTTTCTTGGGCTCAAACTACTTCAACGACATCTGTCTTACTCCCTGACATCCGCAGCCCAAGCCGGCCCCACAGCGACTGCTCAGCCACTGTCTCGTGCTGGAACGAGCCTCGACGGATTGTTGAAACCCTGAATACAGGTTTTCTGCCGGTCGAAGTGTCAAGTGTAAGACAGTTCACATTCGAGCAAGCTCAACTTCAAGGCCCATCAGCAAGTCAGCTCGAATCAAAACGACTGGTGCAATTGAACGATGTTTCTGACAAATTATTCTTTTGGGTGATTTACCTCTGTGCCGGACCCTCAAGCCCGTGCATAAAGCAAGGGCAAGGAAGCCCCACGTTTCTCAGGCCCTGCATGCGCCTCCAGATCTCCAGTCTCCAAAGCCTCATCATGATCAGCCAAGATGTCCATGTACTTCGCATCCGACTATCTATTTTCGACAAACGGGGGTACCAGTAAGGAAGCCCTCAGAACATCAGACCCGAAGTATCCATTTGCCACGTCCACTAGATCCACTCACTTCAAGACATGCAAACCCCGCGGTGGCTGTATTGCTGCAGACAACACATCGTGCATACTTTCCACAAGCAAAAGGGTCAGCAGAGATTTTCCCCAAACGTCCAACCAGGCCCAGGCCACCCCTGACAACACCCCAAACATCGTCATCGCGCCTCTCGCCTCAGCTGCAACCCTCCACGCGGAGAATTTCGCTTCTCGTTTTGAGAATATCACGTGTATGCAAATAGCAAGAGCGGTGAACCAATGATGGTGCTTCGTTCTATGTTTCAAACGATCTGCAGTGTCTTGAAACGAAACTGGGGTGTCTTGCCCTCTGTGTGGCTGCGTATTTTTAGCTGCGCCACCATTCCCCTTTTCTTATTCGTGTGGCGAATATCGATACTCAAAGAAAAAGGCATTTCGAGGTATATCACTCGTAATATACATTGTAGATGCATGTCCCCACTTCTCAGGACACGCAGGAACGAAAGAAATGTACATGTTTCAGCTGATGACGGCAGAGGGAGTGCTTCTACATATTGCGGCGTAATCCTTTGCTCGGCTTGAATACGAAGTGACAGAGTGAGGCGCAAATTTCAGCTGACGATAACGATGGAAGTCGGTGAGTGATTGCTCAATGAGTGGAATTGAGCCTTCTTGTCGCGAGGCAGGCGATGAGAATATGCGGCAAGTATGTGTATTCCACAAAAGAAATTCCAATTTCGTTCGCCTCCGCCGTTCGCCTCCGCATCAATCACCTGGTGTCTCCAGAACCCCATCTCCAATTATCAACACAACAAGTTCCGAGTCTGAATCCGATCCAGACTTCCCATCTCAACCGTCCACCACAGTCCAGCATCGCAGTGAAGGACACCTCGATCACCTCGCCGTCCGTTGTCGCACGAGATGAGCGTTCTCAGTCTCTCCGTCCTCTCACAATCCATAGGATATGTGAACGTCGACTCTCGTGATTAGCATCGATGAGCAGAGAAGAAGTACTAGTCATTAGCAACCCAGAGACAAAACTCCGCGGCTATCAACCAAAAATCTAATCATGTCCTGTATCCCCACAACAAGCGGGGTCATGATCAGCAAATCGGTACTCGAACAATGGCTGATAACAAAATAAAGTAACTAGACATCTTTGCTGAGCTACTGCTTGCTGTCACTCTTGGCGCCTGCTAGTCTTGAGGAATGTTCCTCGAGCATAGCCTTTCGAGTGAGTCTGCCAACTTGAGCAGTAGTTCTTGCCGGGCGGTTGACCCGCTGTTGGGCAGCGAAACTGCTCGGAGGAGTAACCATTGACTGCCTCCCTGCCGAGCTGCCCTGATCTGAAGGAAATCTTGCGCTTTCAATGTGAGAAATTTTCTGTTTGGGATCATACCAATCGAGGTCATTCAGCTGTAACTTCCTCGCTCGCTGGCCACTGCGATTATTCCCAGACTTATCAGGTCTGGTATAATTCATCCCAGCGGCCTTCTCGAGACCTGTATCTTCATCGTGAATATTTGGGTTGGGGAGTAGGGGGGCGAGTGCTGAGTCACCATCTTGATCCTCGCCATCTCGAAGATCGTAGTTCAAGACTAAGTTCTTGATTCGCTGTTGCTCTTCCCGCTCAGCCGCCTGTTGTGTTTTCATCGCAATTGCAAATGTGGAGTCGGAGGGGAGCGCGACTGTGCGAGTCTGAAATCCATAATGTTAGCAGATGCTCGCTTGACAAAAGTATGTGCAACTAACCTGCTGTCGATTGCCACGCTTTGTGAGAAGTGAGAAAGCCATTGTGCCGGCAGGAGTGGCACTGCTAGCCACAGTCTCATCAGGCAAGTCACTGGCAGTATTGGCATCTTTGCGTCGGATTGGGAGAGGGACATCGAAGGTGGATTTGCGTTCGTGTTTTCGCGAGTCTAGACTTTCAGCCATCATCTTTGCATACTCACGCTCGAAGTCAGCTTCATCTTCAGGGTCAACTTCTTCTTCTTCTCGTGTGACTACGATAGCTTCTTCTTCCGAGTCAGTCCCAGGTGCGGAGAACATAGGGTCGCCATTGGGTTCGGTCTAGATTAGGAATTAGTATTCTTTATTCTGACAGCCGAATGAGGGAATCACTCACATCTGCATCATCATCTGACTCGGAGTCCTCTTCTGCTTCAGGTAGGCCGGTCTCAGGGTCGTTGTCACCAATGCCATCATCAGAGGATCCATCGCTGTCTGGTTCTTCGGGCTCGACAGCTTTGTCAATGCCAGAAGTTTTCTGGTCTTGGGCCATGGCTAATTGGAATGCTCGACTAGCCTCTTCAATATTCGAGGCAAGCTTCCATTGAGGTCGTGTCAAGGCGAACACGTCCTGCACAATGAACTCGATGTCCATAGGAAGTGGATCCTTTGTGTAGATGTAGTATTGAAGGAACGATAGGAAGTAGTCAAGCTTCTTCCCGGAGGCCCCTCGGTTGAAGAAAATGCCGCAAGTCTCAAGAAGAGTTGCCACAAGACGGATACGGAAGAAGTCGTCTGGCATATCAAAGGGGTTGATTCGGCCAGGGATCGGAGGTCCGCCTGCGTCCCGAGTTTAGTATAAAGTTTTCGTCAATAAGGAAAATAACTTACCGTGGCCAAATGTCATGATGCGATACAAGGTGTCGAAAATCACAGGGTGATCGACCATGCGATAATTGTACAACTCGCCCAAGTATTTCACTTCTGCGATTCGACGCTGATTGTACTTGAAGTCATTCTGCTCTAGACCCAGCACGATGTATTCCAAGACATTATCGATGACTGTCGTAACAAAGTCTTGATGATATCGATATAACGCACTGGCTATAATGGCAAGCAGATGAATGTTGCCATACTTGACCTTGCCAGGCTTGGAGAAAACCTTTTCCAAGATAGCGACAACCTCAGTCTCTTCCCAATGAAGTCGGCGAATTTGCTTGAGGATTTTGGTATAATTGCGATTGTTCATGTCCAAGTAGATAAGCTTACGGATAAACAGATCGATTGGAGTTCTCTCTTTCTGTTGAATAGCTGCTCTGACTGGTGGATCGACATAGTACACCGCGTTCTCGATAAGCATTCGCTCTTGTTGTCCAATATGTTGAACGGACTTCTTTCGCTTCAACGTCTCCAAGAAAGAGGTCATCCGGGGAGAAGTCTCTGGGTTACGCAACAAATAACGACCACAGTTCTCAAGGAGGTTGCAAATAATCTCAATGTTCATTCTTGAAAAGTCATCAAGGCTGACTTTCAAGCAATGAAAGATTACGTGCTCAGGCACAACGCCGAACTTGGTTAATTCCGCAAGATATCGGATGTTGCCCAACCGTGCCTGTCCCAAAAATTCCTTCTCCTTTCGACGTTGGAGACTCCTGAATTCTTGATCGAGGTGATCAACCAAACCTTTTGTCACGTCCGGCATATACTTGCCTAGGGTTGCAACAAGCCGAGAGTACGAAGGCAGTAAATCACTGCGACCCTTTGGGATATCTTGAACCGCTTTGATCAAACGGTTTCGTGAAGCCTTGGAGTTGACAAAGCAGAAGTCAATAGCAGCCTGGTCGATCAAATCCTTGTTGGTAAGCTCAGGAAGCCGTGCAAGGAGTGCGTCGACCTGGGCACCAATGGTCTTGTTGGCAATAGCAGTTGACTGGTCATCCTCCTTGGTGATTGTTGCAGTAGCATCAGCTGAAGCATCGGTAGATTCAGTCTTCTTGCCAACTTGCTCGTCAGTATCTGCTTTCTTTTTCTTTCCATCCTCAAGTAGCATTCCAGGGACTTTGCCTTTCAGGTCGACAAGATTCTCATAGAATCGTCTCTCATCTTCATCTTCCCAGATACCTGCACCATCCCCTTCGCCTCGAAGATACTCACCAGTCTTCACAAGGCCAATACCGCCATTACCGCTGGCTGAGTTGTCTTCGGAATCCTTGAGATCGGGCATTTCTCCGCCTATGGCATCTGCTAGAACTTGGGCATTCGCGACAAGGCGCTCTTGTGCCTTTACTACTTTTTCGTAGCTTGCCTGTCTATCCTCGAACACCTGACCGGACTTGACATAAGCCTCGGCATCTTTGCGAGCTTGCTTGCCTAAGGATTTCTGATCTCGGATGAGGTGAGCTTTGACGTCCTCAAAGTAGCGCTTCAATATGTTACGGAATCGCTCTTGAAGCTCCGGCGAAGCAAGGGGTGGATCATCGGAGTTGTTGTCGACTGGGAGAGGCTCTTCGGAAGAATCGTCATCCGCTTCAGTGGAACCACTGCTTTTGGTATTGCCATCTTCTTCAACCGTCTTCCGCCCTTCAGAACCAGCTTCCTTGACACCTAGAATATCCCAGCCGAATGCCTTGACGAAAATGACCAGAAGAGGTAGATTCGCGTGCTCCCTATCATGTCCAAGCAAATCCTTCAGAACCTCTAATGGGAACGGCTCCGCACCACCCCCCTTTATCGCAGTGTTGACCTTCGACTTGGCATCTGAGGCCTTTCCTGGCGCTCCTGAAAGAGACTCCTTACCTCTTGACGCGTCATCCGGTCGGGTAACCTCATCCAACGTTCTCAAAACTCCAACAAGCCATAATTCGGTTACGACTCTTAAGAGCACCCTTTGACGCGTAATGCGCTCTTTCTCCTCCTTCTCTCTAGCTTCAGCGGCCAATGTCTTCAGTACTGATTTTTCCGGAGTAGCAAGTCCCTTTCCTACAAGCCATCCTAGGAACTCTGTGAATTCTGCAGGTCCGAATCGTTGGTGTAAGGCGCTGACGATTTCCACCCCAGCCTCGATTTCTCCAGGCGATTTCAGCTTGCATAGTCCTTCGTAGCATGCGGATATAATTTCAGATAGATATTTGTGCAGGCTGAGCGTTCGAATCTCCTGAAGGAAGGTGCTGAGTGTGGCAGGAGAAACTGCAGTTCGCAAACGCTTGATGAAAGCGGTATTCTTTTTAAGGGAGGAATCAAGAGATTTGTTCACTTCGTAGATTCCTGTGGGGTAGTATCAATAAGATGGCCATAATATACTCCTGGTCTACTAACCTTTCTCTCCATCCCAAGCACGGCTGTTCAATTCGCGCAGTTCGCCTGCAATAAGGTATCAGCAACATCTTACTGGCCTCGAATCTGACAAAATTACTCACGCTTCCTCTTGCGATCCATAGGGACCGAACTGAGCCTATCCAGATCCCCTTGTGCTCATGTATCGTGGTGTTGTACGTCGTCCCTCTGCCCCTCTCATCAGGGTTCTCGCAGGAAGGACGGTCGGAGGTGATACCTAACAGAAGCAATGAAATGCATCTGAATGTGCTGATAGTAGACAAAGAAGTCTGCTCGGTTTGCTTGCAAGTTGCCGGGCACAGTGGTAGTAAATACGTCGATTTGCTTCTATTATGGTGAGGAAGCTTTACCTTGGGGTATGAATATCTCAAGCATCGGCACGCAAAGCGGCGTCATTCCGACTGCACCTAAGCCGGATTGGGCCATGTCCCTCCTATTCAATGCACAAATAAAGAGATGTTTCACTTATAATTATCACAAACAGCAATTACCTTCCACTTATTCTTCATGCAAACCATAAGCAAGGTCAAACAAGGAGCGAAGTCGTTTTCAGATTGCCTCTGGCCTTTTTTCTGCTCAGCCCCTCATTATTCCGCACTGACCACATCCTTCCTCCACAACTTTCCCACTGCATCTTTCGACTTTCAACCTTGCGAACTTTTCCTTTTAAATTTCGTTCCAATGCATATCATTTACTCACTGATTCGTCGAGGATACCGCATTGTCGCGTTCTTTGGCTTTGAGAGGTCTCTATTGGGTGGATCAATCAGCCATTGTTACGTGGTGAGACCTCTGTGTTGAGAATCATTTATTTACGCTTTACCCCTGCTTCTATAAGCATATAAGTGGCTGAATACCCTCTGGAATAGAGCTAGCATCATATCCGAGCTACTTTATGTGCTTTGAGACACACACGAGAGCATGCTACATGTAATAAATTGGGCCTAGGATGAGTCAGGTGTTGAGGTTGTTGAAGGGAATTTCAGCCTCGTGCCCGCAGTTCAGAGTTATCCAAAGCCTCTTTCAACACTATTTATGGGTTCACTGTACGCGTGGAGCCGAAAGAGGCCTTGAGGCCGTTCATTGCGCCTGCAATGTCTGAGTAAGTAACTCCACGTTCTGGAAATACTGGTGCATTAGAATGCAATGCAATCGATCTTCAAGGACCCCACTAGCATAAGACGTCTTCATGGGATTCATTGTTCGTTCATTGATTCGGTGAGCTTCGACTCAAAAACATTGATTTATTACACAGTACCACCTTCAAACTAGAACGGACTAGCTAATTTTGATACACCTTAAGGTTATCATATGAGATGACACCGAGGGTCTTTCGGCGTTCCATTCCCACCGTCAAATCTCTCCTTGCTACCGAGATGGAAAAGTGCAATAACATAAAGTTATAGAATTTTATTCGTGGGATATGGAAAATAGTGATTCGCAATGTCCAATCCGTTTTCATTCCAGGGAAAACCAAATCTCCTCTACAGCTCCTGAGTTGTTGACTCACATGAAGGATGGGTGATTTGAAGAGATCTGCCACTTGTAAACATTTTCCTGGCACTTTACGGAGGACTCCAATGACTAAACTTGTCACAGATCTGACCTCTGACATCCGCGGAGAACCACGAAGCTCGTCTAATCTCAGCACAAATCAACCTTGCTGGCTGGTTCGCGATTTATGGTCGCAGTGCCTCCTGTTGATATGCAGAGCCTACTGTGCATGAGAGCAGGAGGATCGCTTCGTGTCGAGCTGGTGGATGCAATTCCCAGGATTCACCATGTCTTGTTCTTGGACGAATTGGTCCCATTTCCGTCTTAGATGAGAGGACGGCTTCCACCGGTGTCAATGGCCAGAGAATCTGGTTGCTCCCGCTTTCCTTCAAGTAACCTCAAGAGAACTTCTTTTTAACAGCCACGGGAAGGTCTGGGCCTGCAGGACTTGCCATTATTACACTCTTGGTGTAACTAACTCATGCCCCAGTCCGAGTTACAGGCAGCTTCGTGAGAAGAAATCTCCATCCAAAATGTTATGTCGAGACCGATATTTCATTAGGTGCAATAACCGTTGTTTCTGAACATTGATCTATGGGGGGTAGTACATGAGCTTTCGGAGGGCCACTTCGAAAATGCACCAGTCTGCTCAAGGGCCTCAAACGGAAGCATCTCCGGTTCGGCTACATCTTCAGTCCCGAACTTGTACAGTGGCCCTTCTGTCTCGGCTCGCACATCTCTGACTCGTTATTTCCTGCCATATTTGCCTGCACTCAAACCTTATAAGCCTTTTCTCCAGGACGGCCATTGAAGAAGACGAAGGGTAGACAGGCAAGGAGAAGACGCCTCGATAGCGTGGTAAAAATTCCTAGCCCTTCGGAAGGTGTACTCGGGAATCTGCCAATTGGGGGCCAATGGCTGCACTGAAAGTCTTTCCAAATATTGGCCTCGGTCGTCTGATTGAGGACAAACATACTTGAAAGGTGCGGCTTCTTTGAAGTTTTTCGAATGTCGTTTAAGTTGTTAAGTGGTCAACGATAAGGCTAGTGGTCAAGTTTTGTTAACCCGCTGGCGGGAACGAGAGCGGCACCCAATCAAGCGGCCGCATCTACATATTCGTCGCAGATAAGGAGCAGAACTCTCCAGGTTTCCGCGGAAGATCCCCAGAATGTGGCCAGAGTGGCTTGTCCAATGTGGGTTGTGTAAGATGCAGAAGTGCAATCCTAGATTCCCACCTGTGGAAGCCCGATGAACCGGCCCACTGATGTCCTCCGCGCAGATATCGTCAGCGTGACCCTTCCAGGTCGATCCTTTCGAAACGAGCCGGTCTTCATTGATACTTGTCCGGCATAATGGCGAGGTGGTATTGCTTTCTCTACTTCTCCAGAAACTCTCTCTCTCTTCCTTTCCCAATTTTCTTCAATACTTTGCTGTGCTTGTTACTTCATCTACAATTCTAATGCTCCAAAACACAGCAACTGCTTTTCCTTACTTTCTGATGCTAGTGGGGTTTCTGTGAAACTGACAACTTTCACATCCTATCCTGATCATCTACCCTGGACTTCTGTTTTGGATATACCACGCCTTTTTTCTGTCGTCAAAGCAAATCATGTCCATAAAAGCTATTACTGTTGCAGAGCCGCCGCCGACGGACGCACGCACAAAGAAACCGGAGAACGAGTTACTAGACACCAGCCTGCGGTTACCTCCTTCGCCTCCAAAATCCGAAGCCAACGGTGATTCAATTCCAAATTCAAGACGGAGCAGCTCAGCTTCAGCAGAAGCTCGGTATCCACTTCCGCCACCTACCAATCCGCCCAAGGACATCTTAAAAGAAGATCTGAAGACCCCAGACAACCATGTGCCGAGAGATCCTCGACTCATTCGATTAACAGGCATACACCCGTTCAATGTCGAAGCACCATTAAGTGCTCTTTACGACGAAGGATTTCTCACATCCCCCGAACTATTCTACGTGCGAAACCATGGCGCCGTTCCCCAAGTTGACGACGCCAATATCCCAGATTGGGAATTCTCGATAGAGGGAATGGTTAAGCATCCCATCATCATGACGCTTAAACAACTTATTGCCGACTACGAACAAATTACAGTACCCATCACTCTTGTCTGTGCTGGAAACCGGCGGAAGGAGCAGAATCAGGTTCGGAAATCGAAAGGATTCTCTTGGGGAGCTGCTGGTCTTTCCACGGCGCTATGGACAGGAGTACCTATCGGCGAGTTGATTAAAAGAGCGGTTCCAATGCGGGGAGCAAAATATATCTGCATGGAGGGTGCCGACAAGCTTCCCAACGGCTACTATGGCACATCCGTCAAGCTGAATTGGGCAATGGATGCCAACAGGGGTATCATGCTAGCACACAAAATGAACGGGGAGATACTCCGTCCCGATCACGGAAAGCCATTAAGAGTTGTCGTTCCCGGACAAATCGGTGGTCGAAGTGTGAAGTGGTTGAAAAAGCTCATTATTACAGCCGAGCCAAGCGACAACTGGTACCACATCTACGACAACCGGGTATTACCTACGATGATCAGTCCGGAACAAAGTGCCAACGAACCCAAGTGGTGGATGGATGAGCGGTACGCTATCTATGATCTGAGTACGAACAGTGCCACTGTGTATCCGGCCCATGAAGAGCAAGTGTGTCTTGCCAATGGACCTGAAACTTACCGGGCTCGAGGTTACGCGTACGGCGGAGGTGGAAGAAGAATCACCAGGGTTGAGATCACTCTTGATAAGGGGAAATCGTGGGCACTGGCGGACATCAGATATCATGAGGATGACTACCGAGATGCCGATGAGAACGATACGTTGTATGGAGGTAAACTGGACATGGGATGGCGAGAGACGTGTTTCACTTGGTGTTTCTGGGAAATTGATTTGAAAGTGGAAGATTTGAAGCTATCGGGAGATATCATGGTTCGAGCGATGGATGAGAGCATGAATGTCCAGCCACGTGATATGTACTGGAGTGTTCTTGGGATGATGAACAATCCCTGGTATCGAATCATGATCAGTAGGGAAGGTGAATATCTTCGCTTCGAACACCCTACACAGCCTGCCTTGATCCCTGGTGGGTGGATGGAAAAGGTGAAAGCAAGAGGTGGCAATCTTGCTAATGGATTTTGGGGTGAGAAGATGGGTGGTGAAGGTGAGGAAGGAGGCATCGTCGAGCTTAAGAAAGAAATCAAGATGACGAAAGATGGCCTGAACCGAAGCATCACGATCGATGAGTTGCGAACACACGACAGCGAAGCGAACCCTTGGTTCGTTGTCAACGGCGAAGTGTATGATGGGACCGCGTTCCTTGAAGGACATCCCGGAGGATCAACCAGTATCATCGGTGCAGCAGGTCAAGATGCCACCGATGAGTTTATGGCAATTCGTACGTACCATATTACCCCATATAATCAGACTTTGGGTACTAATTCAAACAGACTCGGAAACAGCTAAGGTTATGATGCAACACTATCATATTGGCACCTTGGACGAAGCTTCTCGCGCAGTTCTCCACAATGTTGATGAGATACCTTCAGAAGCTTCAGAACCTCGTGAGGTGTTCCTCCAGTCAAAGACCTGGACAAAGGCGCTCCTGTCCTCGAAGCAGAAAATCTCATCAGACACCCGTATATTCAACTTCACCCTTGAACACAAGGAGCAAACGATCGGCTTGCCCATTGGCCAACATCTGATGATGCGGTTACGAGATCCAGTGACCCGAGAAGCAATTATCCGCTCCTACACACCGATTTCAGAAGGTACTGACAAGGGTTTTCTTCAAGTTCTCGTGAAAGTGTACTTCGACACCAAAGAGCGAGCTGGAGGAAAGATGACCAAAGCTCTCGATGCCATCCCCGTTGGAAATTTCGTCGACTTTAAAGGCCCGATCGGCAAATTCGAATATCTCTCCCGTGGCCACTGCACTATTGGTGGCAAGCCAAGATTTATCAAACGCTTCATCATGATCTGTGCTGGATCGGGAATTACTCCTATTTTCCAGGTTTTGCGAGCTGTGTTGAAAAATCCCGAGGATGAGACCAAGTGTTTGGTGCTGGATGGCAATAGACTTGAGGAAGACATTCTCTGCAAGGAGGAAATGGATGCAATGGTTAAAGGCAAGGAAGACAGCTGTCGGCTTCTATACTGCCTAACTCGCCCAGGTGCGAGATGGCAAGGGCTCGTAGGACGCATAAGCAAGGAGTTGCTTGAGAAAGAAGTCGGTGTCTGCCGGGCGCAAAATGGTGAAGAGCTAGTTCTCATATGTGGACCCGAAGCATTAGAGAAGAGCGTGCATGGGATTTTGAATGATATGGGATGGAAGGATGAAGATCTTTTATTTTTCTAGGAAGTTGTTTAGAGCGGCACAAGCGTTTTTGCATATGTGTTTGCAGTTTCTTGGGCAGGCCGTCATGCTATTAGAACCATAAGCTATGTATATCTTACGGTGGAAATAGATTCATGTCTACCATATGATACCACCTCTTTGTGCAACGTCTCTATCACTTCACTTAGGCGGACAACTAGGAATAGAATGCTATGAGGTTTACATAGTTGGTACAGGCGATCACTTCATATTCTGCTCGATTGAATCGAGCATTTGTGTGAATATGGACTTTGTCACCATGTTATCTGCTCCCAAAATCCTCTGGTGTTGTTGCCATTCGGTGTGATTCTTCTGTGACTCACCCAATAGCTCATTTGAGTTGGCTTATTCTCTTACCAGTATTTAATTTAGGTCCTTGAAGTTACTCAGACGCCTTTTTCTTTTTCACAGCGCTAGGGCTTCTCTTCTCGGAACCAAATTTACTCATTTCTGAGGAAATCTGTGCACGCCGTGAGTCGTTGCACTCCTAAATTCTCATCTCTTACTAGAATTCCCATTCTCCGTCTTTAAGTACTGGTTCCCCTGATCCCAAACTCTCTTTCCGCTCACCAAGCAAGCTCTTGGTACAATCATGCAGTATGATCGCGTCGATCCCAGATATCAACCATATCTTCCTTGCAAAATCTTCGTCCCTAAATGGCATCACTATCTATGAAGAAAGCCAGTAGTAAATACAGGTTGCGTGATTTTTGCTTTTTCTTTTCAAGTCATATGAAAAATTCGAGCAGCACAGATTACAGAATGCAGATCGAGGTAACGGGGTTTGAGTAAGCAATAATTATATAGAATTACACTTGGGTGGCCCTGGTAGCGTAGAGAGAATATCTAGCTCAATCACTCTCGTAATCAGACTCTCCATTTAATTATGGCAGATGCCAAATGACGATTAAGGATGTATCCCATTGTTAAGTTGTGTTGATCAGTAACCATGGTGATGGCCCCCCGCTCAGCCCCACCAAGCAACACAAAGGCATTATCAGATGTCTCACCTAAAGGTTTTCTTTATCGCCTTTATCCACCTTTCACGTGATATTGACCTTCTCCTACAGTAATTTGACTGCCAGGTAACAACAGGCTGAGATAAAAATAACATCCAAGTCCCAGTGAATTGACTACAACCTTTTTTTTATCGCTTATCAGTTCACAAGCCTTGTCCTGCGCTGGTGTTAGCGTTTCGAATCCTGACGAAGCATCGAGAAGGCGGTCGCACTTGGTCGAAAAAAATTAGCGAGTGTGCCTTACAGAAATTCAACAACAAACCTGGAACGAGCCTGCACTGTTTTCAACACTTCACCACCTCGTTCTAGATCGCACCAGTGATTATTTACCATAAAGATATCACACAGTTCTTGCCGTAAGAGAAGTTCGATAAGCCGCGAAAATGAGTGGTATGTCATCAAACCTGTTCCTCAGCCTTCCGGAATGTGCTAACACTCTTGCGTATAGTTGTCGGCGTGGACTTTGGGACTCTTAACACAGTCATAGCTGTTGCCCGGAATCGCGGTGTTGATGTCGTAAGTATAATCTAGTCTCCTGTTTTGGAAGCTCCAAGCATGCTGATGATTCGCAGATCACGAATGAAGTCTCAAATCGAGCTACACCGTAAGTCATGCCCTACCTTGCCTCGCTTTTGTCGATAGCTAACTCTTTGGTCAGGTCTTTGGTTGGCTTCGGCCCCAAGAGCCGGTACCTCGGCGAGCCTGCGAAGACACAAGAGATCTCGAACCTGAAGAATACCGTCTCATCTTTGAAGCGATTAGCAGGGCGCACCTTGAACGACCCCGATGTGCAAGTGGAGCAACAGTTCGTCTCCGCACCCCTCGTCGACGTCAATGGCCAAGTCGGTGCGGAGGTCACATATTTGGGGAAGAAGGAGAAGTTCACGGGCACGCAGCTTGTCTCTATGTTCCTGAGCAAGGTCAAGAGCACAGCATCAGCAGAGTTGAAGCTCCCAGTTTCCGACATTGTTATGAGTGTTCCAGCGTGGTTCACAGATATCCAAAGAAGAAGTTTAATGGATGCTGCTGAAATTGCTGGACTCAAGCTGCTCCGCCTTATGAACGACACTACAGCGGCTGCTCTTGGATATGGAATTACAAAGCTCGATCTCCCAACCGCGGAAGAGAAGCCAAGACGGGTGGCATTCATCGATATCGGACACAGTAACTACACATGTTCTATCGTAGAGTTCAGAAAGGGCGAGTTGACCGTGAAGTCTACAGCCTACGATCGCCATTTTGGTGGTCGGGATTTCGACAAGGCTCTGGTGGACCATTTGGCCGCGGAATTCAAGGAGAAGTACAAGATCGACATCCACAGCAATCCCAAGGCATTGGTCCGGGTCCATGCAGCTGCAGAGAAATTGAAGAAGATCCTGTCAGCTAATCAGCAAGCGCCATTAAACATCGAGTCATTGATGAATGACGTCGATGTTTCGACCATGATGACTCGAGAGGGTCTTGAGGCGCTTGTCGAGCCTCTTCTCAAGCGTGTCAATGTCCCTCTCGAGGCAGCCCTGGCTGAGGCGAAGCTGAAGGTAGAAGATATCGATATTATTGAGTTGGTTGGTGGATGCACACGTGTACCGGCTCTCAAGGATCGCATTCAGAAATTCTTCGGCAAGACCCTTTCTTTCACACTCAACCAGGATGAGGCTATTGCTCGAGGCTGTGCTTTCAGCTGCGCCATTCTCTCACCCGTCTTCCGTGTCAGAGACTTTGCCATTCACGATATTGTCAACTATCCAATCGAGTTCACTTGGGAGAAATCACCTGATATTCCTGACGAGGACACCAGCTTGACCGTTTTCAACAAGGGCAATGTCATGCCATCAACCAAGATCCTCACTTTCTACCGCAAAGAGCCGTTCCAACTCGAAGCCAAATATGCCAAGCCCGAAATGCTTCCCGGAAAGATCAATCCATGGATTGGAAGATTTTCAGTCAAGGGTGTCAAGGCTGATTCTAAGGACGACTTCATGATTTGCAAGCTCAAGGCTCGTCTGAACTTGCACGGTATATTGAATGTTGAGCAAGGATACTATGTTGAGGATATGGAGGTTGAGGAGCCCATACCTGAGGAGAAGGATGCAGAAAAGAAGGATCCAGATGTGAGTCTCAAGCTACCTCCACCTTCAATGCCAGTTCAAGCTTCTTGCGAGGATGAACGTGCAGCGAAACGTCCCCGTTTGGGACACACCTTACTGACACCCCCTTTCAAGGCAATGGATACCGACGCTGCCGAGAAGCCAAAGACAAGAAAGGTTAAGAAGCAAGTCCGGAAAGGCGATCTGCCAATCGTCTCTGGCACCTCTTCCCTCGATGAGCAATCAAAGCAAACCGCAGCCGAGCAGGAATCTGCTATGATCATGGAGGACAAGCTCGTTGCCGACACCGAGGATAAGAAGAACGAGCTGGAGACTTATATCTATGATATGAGAAACAAGATTGATGACCAATATTCTGAGTTCGCGAGCGACGATGAGAAGGCAAAGTTGAAGGCGAAGCTTGAGACTGTTGAGGTAAGCATTCTTTGCGGTCAGCTACTGCAATGTACTAAGCGTGAAAACAGGACTGGCTCTATGATGAGGGCGAAGACACCACCAAGGCTATCTACATCTCCAAGATTGATGAGATCCGCGGCTTGGCCGGCCCCATTGCTCAACGCTACTTCGATAAGGTAGAGGAGGAGCGTCAAGCTGCCCAAGCCATTGCGGATGCCGAGGCAGCTAAGAAACGTGAGATGGCTGAGGCAGCACGAAAGGCGGCTATGGCACAGGAGGCTGCGAGCAAGGATGAGGAAATGACCGATGCCGAGACGGCAAAGCCGGATGAGGTTTCTGAGCCGGAGGAGAAGAAGTAAAATCATGTTGACGAACATTAATGATTTGATGATAGGGCGGATGGCACATGCATAGGCGAATCCGGGACAGGATTCTTCTTTCTCTTTGGTTGCCCGACTCATCTCCTGCGTGCGAGACTGACTCACTTGCTTGTTGGTTCAGGTGCGTTATAGATGGCGATGCAAGAGGGATAGAAATTTCAGTATTAAAAGTCGCCACTTAAATGTTTGTAAGATCTTTGTGAGATCAGTGCTTGTCGAATTTTCGTGACCAGTGTTTCCCATCGAATAACCTGGGTCTTAGTTCCAAGCAGCCCCCTAAGTCAGCTAGCAGCGAGCTTGGGAGTAGAAAAGTGCTGTCTGATTATGCATTGAACCTAAACATACTTGAATTACGTGAACTCTATAAACAACCCTTCGCCGTACATCATGATGCCTTAATTTCATCTGAACTTTAATGTACGCAAAGCTCAAGTAGAACCACCTCCTTGGATCAATCACTCCTCTCCTGTTTTGATCAAAACTGGATTTGGTAGGACCTAGCACGTGGGGTAGGATTACCTCCCAAACCACTACGCAAGTGTGCTTCATAGATATGCTCATAGAAAGCTAGAAGACTCCCTTTGCCAGTTCCCAATGGCTGTTGGCAATCTGGGCACATGGGTTCTCGGTCGTGCCATTCCCGCAGATGAGTGTGATAGTCGCGGTAGTCCTGCAGCTCTAGCGCTGGGCACAGGGGATGGTAGCAACTCATCGGCCATACGAATTGTTCCCAATTTGGATCCCTCGGGTCGATTGATTTGCCGTTAAATGTGACATTTCCACCAGGAGGTGTTGTTTGTAACGGAAGGGTTGCTTGGCCGATAACTGTACCACTGCCACCAGGATATATGGTTTGTACATGAGTCATTGGATGACCATTTGGCGGAAGTGGGTTTGGACCCAATGGCGGAAAATTCTCTGCTACTTGGTATGAGCCAGAGGCGGGGACTCCAGAGGCTGACTTGTGTAAATTGAGCGGGGCAGGAAGGTTTGTCGTGGCACCAATACTCGGCATTGAAGTCCGCAAGTTTTGTTGACCAAGTATTCCTGCCTGGTGTATGTTCTGGAAGGGAGTAACAATTTCAGCAGTACTGAACTTTTGCTGGTAGCCCATCGTCGAGGAATGTGGTGGAATATATCCATTGAACGATCGATTCCCAACTCCATTCAATGAAACAACCTCATTGCTGACGATTTGTTGCCCGGCTAACGCATTGGCATCTATCTGATTTGTACCATGCTGTGTAAATGCATTTGAGTGCTCACAAATGAGCTCGAGGCATCCACAACGCTTTGGAAGATGAATTGCCTGACTAAGGGTCGTTGGTGCTGAATTCGAGGCCCTGAACAGATTGTCTGTCGGTGGTATATCATGTGGATCTTCCCCTGTGTCGAAAAGATCCATATTGGGTCAGCCGTTCCCTCTGTTGGGGTAGACTTCCTCGAATGGCAATACAAGAGCTGCGGCCAAAGTCCACGAACTTCAAAGTTCCCAAAATGTGGCCCCAAAGTTCGTTCGCTGGTTCGTGGTAGAAATTATGTGGATTGGAAGAGAGGCCCAAGACAGTGTCGAAAGAGTGATGGTTGAGCCTCGAGAACAGCTCCTGCGGCAGTACAAATAGTGAGCATAAATGAGATGATAAGGCAGAAGCGGTATAGAGCTGAAGTGCTGGTGTGTGAGGGAGGAAGAGAAGCAGTTGCTAAAGAGCTAAAGAGACTGCTACTTCATGAAGTAGCACGTTAGGAAGGAACTACCTGAGTTCCCTTGCCAACTTGAGTTGCACACAACAGAATGGAAAGGACGACGGAACAAACGAAATGCAAGTAATCTTCTTGGCTACCTACTTCAAATAACAGTCATGGCCCACCAAGAGCTTAGAGACTGGATACTTGAGAGGCCCAGAAAGTAGCCACCTGACGGGTCATGCCCAGTCAATAGTTCTCCCAACACTGGTGCAGAGAAATTGCAGGAGGTCTCGCTGCCACGCTTTCAATTATAAACATGCTATACAAGGACTTGTACATTGCATCCGTTAACACTGGTCGATTGACATCGCAGAACCCTCCAATTACAACCAACCTTACACTTCTGGGTTTTCCTGACCACCCTCCGCCGCAACCTTAGCCTCCATCTTCCTCCTTGCAGCCAAAATCATCTCCTCCCTCCTTCTCTGTAGTAAAGCCTGTCTTTCCGCTTTGTTTGTACTCCACGCCTGTCCCTGCTTTTGCTTCCCAGACGTCACATCTTCTTCGGTACTCTCTGATCCCTCTCGTTTTGTAGCTTCTTCTGCAAGCTTCGCTTTAAGATTATATCGAGTTATAAGGTCCGGTTGTGAAGGCTTCACTTGTGCTGGTGTTGACGTCGCTGCTGAGGAGGAAGCTGCAACTGGTAGAGGAGGTTGGAAAGACTGAGGAGGCTACAAAAGTCAATCTATTAGCATAAGTTCAAATAAATAGAGGTCATCAATAGGTGCAGTATGTCTGACAAAAGATCTAATTGCTACGCCCGGGCAAAGAAAGCCAGCAGGACTCACCACTTCCAACCCTCGCCCACTCAATATCCTCTCCGTAGTAGCCACCACATTTCCCCCATTTCGTTGCAGATCCCACATGATACTCCGCCGCGAGACCTGTGGGAACATCTGCTGTATCCTCTCTACATCCGCCTCTCTTGCACGAATGTTGTTTGCTGACGTCGTGCTCCGATTTGGCGACGATGTATCACCTGAGAAGAAGAAATATCGAATCGCAAGAGCCCCGAGCACTAATAATATGAGCAGCTGGGGGAAGCCTATTGTTTGGTCGGCCATCGTGTCTGTGTCTGGGGTCTGGGAAGTGCAAGACGGAGTGAATTGGAAAGAAGGGATTCTGCTGGCAGGTGCGATAGCAGCTCCGCTTTAGGACATGTGATTGGCGCCAACGGGATTGTATGAGAGAACTGTGAGCGCTATGTAGGAGTTATTGGAAGTCATCGAACAAGTGGGATATAGGAAAGGTTATTTCGTTGGGACAAAGCCAGATCCAAGCATCGCATGGATTCGACACTTTTTGTATCACGTGCAGCTTTAATCTTTCAGGTTATCAGAAATGGAACGGACACGGGAACATTGGCACCGTTGGATCAATCTCCCTCACATCTCCACGCAAATTGAAGATTCAATTGTGCATATGAATTATTTATGGCCATTATGCTTCATGAACCTCTTGCTGCCATTGTGCAAACCTAGTCAGGTCGCTAGAACGCCCAGTACAGAACAAGGTCCGTTAAGGCCCCTAACCCAAACTCCAGTTGTATGTAAGCCATTGATTGAATGAACGCCATCATGCGATTTCATGTAGAACGGCAAGATTTTGTCCCGCCATATCAGCAGCAGCTCGTGATGTTCCCCCCAGCCATTTTCGTATATCAAACACATTCAGCTCTTCTTCACATTGAAATAGAATGTAATCAAACACGGCAGATCGCCAGCAGAGCGGTTCTGAAAAGTGTCTATCTGTCCAGAGTCCGAGGAACGGCTGGGATGTTCTCTAGGTCATCATAGACCAATGTGAATTCTCGCTGCAGAAAAATGTCAATGTAAGTGCTGCCTTGAGGGTACGTTTACTTACACGTTCGCGAACCCACGAATTGATGTCGAAGAAAACATAATAACCACGTTCCGTACCATTTCCGAGGGGTTGAGGAACCATCATTTCGTCTTTTGTCAACCAGACTCGCAACTTCTTGTGATATCGCCAGTTGCGGTTGTGGCTACAGTCAGAGTCAGAAGCAATTCATATATACAAAAAGAAAATCCTTACAGTTCTTGCGCTGCCATAATCTGCTGGACGTCACCCGGGTTGCTGTAAAACATGAATAGCAGCGCCTCATCATTGAAATTGGTCATCTTAGTATCCAGTCGTGCAACATTACCAACGGTGTAGCAATCGGGCAGCTTGAACTTAGGAACCGCAGGCCGTGGTGGCTCGTTGTCCCAGAGCGAGTAAACCTGATCGGAGATCATCCTTCAAAGTCAGTCTTCATGGGTTGAAAATGGAGCTTATAAACCTACTCGTTGGAATTGAGGTCGAGACCAAGCGATGTCACATCCATGCCAGTAACCAAGGCGGCGTAGTCGGGGAAGTTGTTCATCATCAGAGTAAAGCCCTTTAGGCCCCATTTATCAATTTCACTCATGTTGGCCAAGGGATCTTGAACTTCGGGTCCAGTGTCTTCGGGATTGCCCTGAGAGGAGCCGACTGTTGAATCAAGATTTTGCGAGCGCGGTGCTCCGCCCTCGATCTGCTGATGACCGTCTGTTCTAGACATGGTGGATTGCGGCGCACTATCTTCACGCTGCGGTTGTGCTATCGAGGAACCGAATTGGGCACTTGAGAAGGCCTTCGATACCGTTTAGCATAGGCACGTACTTGGGAGCATGAGGGTGTAGTAGACTTACACTTGAATCATTCTCTTGACGAGCAGGTTCAATCGGTGACCTCGAATTCGAGGTAACTAGAAGATGATGAGTAAAGTCCAACAATAAGCCCTTATTTGACAGTTCACTTACCGGGCATATTTGCAGGAGAGGCTACTCGGATTGCCGAAGGAACTCGGCTATTACCAGATAATGCATTTAGAAGACCATTGTTCCTAGGCGGTTGTGGAGGATTTGCAGAGCCAAAACCTAAACCATTTGATTGAGCACCAAAACCAACATTCTGTATCAGGCTCGAACCCCTGTCCTGGCCTATCTCACCGTTGGCATTTCGATTTAGAGGTGGAAATTCATCAACAGGGTTGGATTGAGAGGATTGGCCAACAGCATTCTGGGCTCCGAATCGAAAACCACCCTGGCTACTTGGTAGCTGCGAAGAGGAGCTGAATAGATCATCATGCTGTTGCTGCGCTTGTTGCTGTGCGTTCATTTGTTGCTGGGAGGAGAGAGTCGGTTGCTGCTGCTGCTGTTGCTGTTGCAGCCGCATGCTTGAAGATGGTCCTAGACCTCGAGCACCAGAAGCTGCCCACGTCGACTGGCTTGGTTGCGGTTGGTTGTTAGATAGCGAAGGGAATTCCCTGAGCAAAATCAGTCAGGAGACTTCCTTCCAAGTATTGCGCGAAGCATCGATAGCTTCCGCGAGCGATCCATATAGGCTGTACTCACGACAGATCCAGAGGAGTAGCTGGCTGCGAGGAACTTCCAATGGTTTGCGCAAAGCTTGACATTGGACCATTATTTGGACGCGGATTTCCGAGACCTGCATTGCCCATCGGTACACCTCCGCCGAACGCCCAAGTCGCACCATTGCCTGCTGCACGAGCAAACCAACATCAGCATGTCTTCGCTCTTATCCAAAGCCAACCTGGAAGGATTCTCGTACCCATCTTTCCACTCGGCGGTAATCTCGAAGAAACGCTCCTGCTTTGTTGTATTTGTTGCTGACTAGGGAAGCCGTTTGGCAGTCCACGTAAGGATTGAGGTCCAACAGCTAGAACGAAACATATCAGCGCAAGCCTTCTCACGAGTTTCCAAACAGCCTCGACAGCTGCAAACGGGAATGAAAGAAACATTGCTCTTGATTCCGAGTTCGAGGAGTAGTGCGCGATGCAGAATAGATTACAGAAGATGTGGGCAGAAAGAGGAGAGCCTGATGAGGTGATGGCGAAGCTCCGCTTGTACTGTTGAAGGCGTGAAGACATAGCCAGACAAGCACCCCAAGCCTTTCTCTGCCGCCTATTGCATCATTCGTGGACAGACAACTAAAACTCTCACAGATATCGTGCGCGACACTCGCTCTGTTAAAGAGACAGCTCCAGACTTGTAGGCTGTAGTGCAGCGGGGCAGCTCTGTGGGGAGAAGCGAAGGGTTGAGTCCTTACCTGACCGATTCATTGTTGCAAACACTATCTCTGGGATTTATAGAGAAATTCTGACCACCGGATCGAAATGGGCTCTCAGGTATAAGTGGAAGGAGTTGGCAGCATCGAATTGTTGGCTTTGAAGTTCAACCCAAGTTTACGTTTTGAGGTTCTGTCAAGGTAGGCGGCTCGTGACCGCCGTAACCTCTTTGAGACTACGGCAGTCACATCCTGGGGTGCTTTATATCGCCGCTTTATGTGGGAATACTCTCTAGATGGATAAATAAAGCGGCACTGCCTTGTGTTTGGTTGTGACTTTCATAATTGCGACTGATGGTATTGATAACCTACTGTACAACGAAGCACTCTTTGTCTTTTCTCTTGGAGGTTCAGGGCTCAAGCCATTCTCACACGTCATGATCAAATTCTTCTCCTAATGCTCTCATTAAGCAAGGAGGGAACGGCCTCTATTGCTTTTGGCTTCTTAACCTGTGGGTCCTGCCAAGTGATCTATATTACAATCCATGCTAGGGACCGCCGAATCTTGTTTTAGCACTATCTTCTAGCACTATCATCCACCATTCAGACTCAAATGCCAATTAAGTGGTTCAACTATCTAGTGACAGAAAACCCCCCCTGCTCGCTCAAGTACTTTGCGGACTGGATAAGACAACTTGCTTGGGCATCAAATATGTGCCTCAAACCTTTCGAGATTCTTCTCCAAGTTCAAATTCTGCTTCGCGCGTGTTGTCATTGCTTTCTATCCCCCATGCCTGGGTCGAAATTGAAGAACCCTCTTTCTGGCAATAATTTGTCTATCCAGTGGTGGCATCAAGGTCTCGCTTCCTTTCTAGTTCAGCGACATTGTCTACTTTCATCTCCGTCTTAGAAGTCTGGTCCATTATCGAAGTCGAGTCGATACGCATCCGCCTCGGGGTCTAATTTCGGCAAGTTGCTGTGTCCTAGGTATGAAACATGGCTAGATGCATCAGCCATACCGGCCGTTGAATTTGGCTTGTACGAAGAGGGTGGTGCGTTGGGTTTCTCATCATCGAGCTTTAGAGACGCAAATATTGCTTTCATATCTCGTAAGTCTTCCGCAGGCAAGTTTGTCGCCTTAGACGTGCGCTCCTCGACGAAGTTGCGGATAGAGCGAATTATTGGTGGATAGTCTTCATCGTTTGGGAGCCACCAATGCATACAAGACCGGTCCCTAAAGAGGTCGGCCATTTTGGTTCGAAAGGTGTATGGATATATGTACCTTTCAAGGACAGAATTAGTAAAGAATAAGAGCATTTTTGGATTCGAGACAACTCACCCGTTCGATTCTATAGTTGCTAGTTTGCGACGCGACCACATTGAATGTTGCAGATCTCTTGGAAGGAACAGTATGGCAATACCCAAGCTTGCCTGGATGGACAAAACAGCGCCCGGTGGGCTTCCAGGATAGAATTCGATAGCTTCGAACAGCTGGCAAGTCGCGTATGCCTTCATTCCAAGCTCCTGGCTAGGCTGTGTCCTCGTAGCAAGAGCTGTTTGATACTTGTGCATCAAATCAATTGAATACCAGTCGATTATTGCTATGTTCATCACAAACAGCGGGCCGCCGTACAAGGTACCGGGAATGTATGGGTTAACGATATCGTCCGGATCCAGAGGCCGACTGCCAGTGAAATCCGTCACCAAATATCGAGTATCTTGAAGAGCTGGATCCATTTTGCTTTTCCACTGCTCGATTCTCCTTCCAATGTCTTCATTTTCTCTGACGAATTGTGCATGAGATATTTCACCTTTCCCCATCTTCGCGAAGAGGAGCGACATGTCCGTAGCCACGAGACGATGTTGTGCAATTGCATTCTCGATCTTCCAGTCCAGATTTGTTGGCTCATTCGCAACCTGCTGACGATAAAAATCTCCTGCGTATGAGAACCATTCTCTCGAGAGTACCGTCTCAAAGCCACCCATTAAGCCGGCAAAGACATCAAATCTCATGTACCAGCCGAGTATCACTCGCGTCATGTCATCTTCCATCACAGTCTGTGGGGTGTACAGCTCCGTCAGCAGTTCATACGCAGCTTTCTGGTGCCCAAGCAAATTCGGCCAGTCACCGAGAAACTCCTTCACAATCATTAGTGTTTTCAAGGAACGGCATGAGGCTCATTGGGCTTACCTCTATTGTTGCAAGCTGCAGGATGGCTAGAATCATAGCATTGCTGTGCTTTTCACCTTTCTTCAACGAGCTGAGGAGTAGAGAGACAGCCTTGTTGTAATACTGAAGGAAGTCTTTTATCTCGCCCTCAGGGTTGTGCAACGTCCGCTGATACGCAGAGAATCCAACAACAGCGTGAAGTAGAGCCTCATTGCGAAGAGCGGCGTCTAGAAAGCGAGTCCGCAAAAAATTTCCCGAATCAAATTTCAAGGAGTAATGCAAGTGCGTGAGGTTTTGGTAAAAGTATTCCAGGTAGAATTGGAGGTCCGGAGGAAGATGGGACCAATTACTTCTTAGAGTGCCAGAGGCCGCTGCTGGGGGAAAGCTCGACACTTTCATCCGCGCGGTTCCCGCAGTTTGGTACCCAGGATAGCCCACTGATCCTTCGGTGGATGGAGTGGGGGATGCTCTGTCTTGAACGAGTGAAGGTGTCTCGGAACTGTGTCTGGTGTTGGGCTTCTGTCCGCCGGAGGCTGGGTTGGTCATAGCTCGCTGAGGTAAAGACTTTGATGTACTTTGCGAGCGAGAAGAATCGTCTGCCTCTTCATCTTCGTCCTGGATCGCCGATAGAGGCTCTGACCCAACTCCATCATCATATTCGTCTGATGATGACCCTGGACTTTCGCGGTTGTTAAGCTTCACAGTCTTCGATGACCCAGTGCCTGACGATTTCGATGCCGGTGGGCTTTCTGGATATACACAGTCCCGGCCACCCTTTTTGCATCCTGCGGGAGATCAGATTAGATAGAAAGAATGGAAAGACGCCCTAGCCTTACGTTCACAAATTGGGTGAGTCTCATCACACTACGACAGAATAAGTCACTGCCAGTCGAGCTGGGGAATCGTTTGCCTACCTTGACTCGCCTTCCGCGGCACGTATAGCAGCCACTTCTTGTTCGACGGTGTTTCGTGTGCTCTGAGCCTTGACTAGACTTGCGACGACTGCGGTTAGACTTCGGTGCGATCATTGTCGTGTCTTGGGCACCGAATAAATAGTGTAGGTCGGCGTAAGAGCTGGCGGAGCTAAGTTGCTGAGGATGGGCAGTCTGCAGGAGAGAACTCTGAAGTGAAGCCACTGGCTGGTAAGGGCCGGTCGCTATTCTCTCTATTGTGTCCTTGTACTGGGGATCGGTCATGACGCCTCAACAGACAACATGGGAAGCTTCGTAGAGCGCAAAGGTGCCGTTGGAATTGGTGTTAGAACAAGAGCTGGTGCAAGCTCTCACATCGTAGGAAGCAATAGGTAGTCGTGAGGTTCCAGTCGCCACCAGCGAGGATGCACTAAACTACCGTAGGCCAGGAACAAGATCTGAGCTGTCCAGGTTTCTCAGGCACACGAGCTCTCTATGGAGGTCCAGGTAAGAGGGAAGACGCACAGGGAAAGCGAATTGGGGACCTCCGCAGCAAGTTTGAAGCTCTCCAGAAATAGGGACCCTGCTGGACGTATAATTGGCGCCAGTGTCCCGCTCCCCAAAATATATCCTTGGAAACACCTGGCTCCCCACCTACAGAAAGCAGCTTTTGAAGATGCCAAACTGGAATGGTACTGTCCCGCGATGTTCTCACGAGCTTATCGACAATTACTTGGGGGGAGATTGGGTTTGGTAGCACCAGATGCTTGACTCCGTCGACCTGCCAAAAGGGTAGACCCTGAGTTATCCTTCCTCAATTTGGCAACCTAGTGGAAGCATTGGCATCGAAAGTCCGTCGGAACTTTCCTGCACGTGGTCAATTTGAAGTCTTACTTGGTCGATATATGATCTAATGACTGGGATTGTTGATTGTAGTAAGATTAGACGGAAGGGTCCTGGTCTCAACTGATATCGGTTTCCTTGATGTCTATCTGTAGATGCTGTGGGGACTGTCTTTGGATTGCGAGAACCCAAAAGCTGATGAATATAGCCCAGGGAACCAGGATCGCTAAAGATTACGGTTCAATCAGAGAGGCCGGGGCTCACGGACAGATTCTGTGCTGTGGCGGGAATGCAAAGTAAAACGGAGACTCGATCCCACGAGGGTAACAGTGGCACAAAAAGCTGGGGTGCCACAGGTGTAGTTGAACTTCTCAGAAGATGATTGGGGAGATATCGACGAGTCTTCAGGGTGAAGAGTGGGATCCTGGATAGCCGTTGGCAGTACTGGTATTGGAGGTTGAACTTTGGTGAGAGAAAGGTATCAACCACAGCAGGTGTGACGAGGGTGGCATGCAGTTTTCACCGGGTGTGGAGATGGCCAGCTTTTGACTGGAGAAAGCCTATGTCTGTGCAATGCGACAAGGGTAGACCTAGGGGCCCGGACCAGTTCCTGATCTTCAGATGTCGGAGACTAGAGTGACCTTCAGCTTCAGGGCATGATTTATGTCATGTAAGGAGCTAACAAGAGGTTCCCGTCAACCTAAGACCGGACGAAACCAGCTGTCCAAGTCAACGTGCCCCAACTAGTCGCTTCGAGAAAAGAAAATATACTTTTACTCTCGCTGCAGCATCAGCATATGCCTCAAGCACGAGATGCCGGAATGAACATCACCCCAGGAGCCCCTCCTCCTTAAGCCGGCCCAAGTGGGCAAGGTGCAGGCCGGGATATGTACGTAGTAGGTGGTGGGAACGCAGCAAGAAGGTACGCCAACGCAGGTTGATCGGACGGCACCTTAAGAAGGCGGAAATATAGGCTTCTCCCGGCAGTGCCCACGAATAGCAAGCCACCTTGCGCGCCCGATCATGGGGACCGGGGCGGGTTCCCAAAGCTCATCGACATCGACGGGGTTCAGGGAGTCGGCCAGGAGTTCCAGAACCAGATGAGGCGCAAGACATGGTGCTCGATTGGGAACAGCTTGATATTGGCGCCGCCCAAAGGTCTCGAAGTTCATCTGCAGTTCATTTCACAGAACGTGAACATCGTGCGGCGTGGCGTGGCGCTGGCAGGTCGGAGCTCTCAGAGGAGGGAGAGGAAAAAGAGGAGACGCTCCTTGGCCTGGCGGCCTGGCCTAAGCCTAAACAGCCATGTCTATGCCGCTGTCCACTTCATCCGCGAGGCTTGACCCAAATCCAGCCCTACGCTACGCTCCCCCCTTTCCCAGTCCATGTATTAGCCGCAGGTAGTGCCAGTGCACTAAGGTAAGCTCGAGGCCATGCCACAACCTATTGCCAGCGCTATAGGCAAATTAGGGTCAATGTCGGCCTCTTCCCACTCGTGCAGACGTGAGGAGCGAGCGGTTTGACGACAACAAGCGGAGGAATGCACTGATGGAGTCAAGCAGCACTCTCTAAAACTCCAGCACAGTAACTCCATCCTCGCCGCAGCCAGGATCGAGGGTTCGAGAGAGCTCGAGGTGTGAAGGAACCCTGGCGGGCCTCCTTGGAAATGGAATCACTACACTCGTAATTGTGTCATCAAGTGCGGCCCGGGCACTACCATGACCAGTCTTCCGGGTCCATCGTTCATCTCTCCATCTACCGCCGATCCTGCCCCCTACTCGTTAGCTCCCATCATATTCGCTGTTAAGGCGCATGGGCCTCTATGGCGTTCATCGGCCAGGCTTCCGAGATGTCTGTGGGCAATGTGGCATCCACGATGCATACCTACACGGGAAGGGTCGGAGCTTCAACCGTTCAAGGAAGCCCAGAAGAAATACGGGTTCGTCGGTACCTCTCGAAGCATGTGTTGATTGCGGGTCTTGCTGGAAGTTGAATCGACTACGGCTGGAAGCTCCTCGTATGCGTTATATGAACCTATAACAGTGGAAATTTCGCAATATCAATCCTAGATTCCCGTGTAATAGCTTCCTGGACGAAGAGCTAAGAAAGTCATGTTCCACAACCCTTGACGTATTTCAGAACTGTTTCTGATCATTTGGATCTCCAACCCTCCGAGGCTTGACCTCCCTGGCAATCGTCAACTGGTCTTTTCACCCAGGCCCGAAACCCGGATTGAACTTCAGCGGCACGCTCTAATCCCTCTTTTCTTCCCCGTCATCCCCGAACGCGTCTGGGATTGTCCGGTGGACTGACTTTTGGGCCATCCTGCTCATGAATTTTTATTTCAGATCATCCCTTGCGACTGGAGCATTCAGTCGAAGCGCGCGGATAGCTGCGGCCGCAATTGCAGCTAAAAAAGTTTGCCATGCTGTTATAGCGTATTCGGATAAGCTGGAGGTTGTAAAAATCTGATGAGTTATAACTTCCCTACTATTAATTAATAGTAGGGAACTTATACTGCAGCTATCCCCTTTCTGACAATAGCCCTGAAGAACTGGTCGATAACTCAATACCTTTCTCGACGGCACGTGTAAGAGAAAGCCATGATTTCCAACGACAACCCCTCAGTAATTCAACTGAAATCGAAGCCATGTATGAAGCTGAAACGGCTCCCCGAACCTCCCGCGCCATCTGTGGAACCATTGCTGACAAAGATGTGAGCTTGCACTAGTTTATTGAGACGACTTGCCATAGAGAATGTAAGTCATAAAGGTAGAGTTACGGTAGTCTCAGCTTCTTCCGATCCAACTACCTTATTCACGTTTGGATGCCCCGGATCATGCTGTATGGACCGCGACCTAGTTCCGCGCCACTAATGCACGCAGGCGAAGCTTCACCCTTCCCTACAAATCTAACAACTGGTTCAAGCCACTGAACTCAAAATTACCAAGCCACCATGGAAGAAGGTTTTTGGCGGGGTAAAAGAGACTTCAGATGCCGGGCGAGCTAGCGCCGGTCGCGCTGGAATCATACCATCGAATTGAAGCGGTCATGTTATTTAGGACAGACTTAAGTAAATGTTGATTTTTCATGATCTATTCTCTCTTTCTTAGTTCCAACTTCAATATTTTCTGGCCAACACAAGTGAATTCCGCCAATACCCAAGGTGGAGCAATGTAGTTCTTCATTCAGCGCTTGATGTCTCTCCGGTGATTAAATGGATGGTAAAATGCTCGGAGGGGAAAGCAACCGGAGCTTGCCTAGAGATCTATGCCCTAGCTTTTGAACCTATATCATACACCAGTGGCCGCCTCAATATTTTTTTCGGGCTCTTCTAACTTGTCATCTCCAAGATAATGGGCAAGGCATTCTTATTCTATCTCTCAACCAAACTGTGCTGGGCTATATCATGCAAAGTGTCTAAATTGGTTTGCTTTTCTTATATTAGGTCAGTATCGTTACATCTGCAGAGAACAACTTTTGTGGCATAAAAATTAGAGCCTGTAGATCCCAATTTTCCAACACAATCAGTCCAAGCATCCCAGTATCAATTTAGCTTCCATAGACAAGACCTAAGATCTTCAGTAGTACCAAAAACGCCCGCCAACATCCGCCATGAACATCCGTCCCATGGCTTTGGATCGGCCGGCAATTTGGTATCTGGGTGTTGCCCGCTGCTCGACGTTCCGCCCCAAACTCTATCTGAATAAGCGTCACTCAGTGAGTTCAGGATATAAGGATGTTTTCAAATTCCTCGACATTGCCCGCCAGTACACTATTTCCGGCCTCACTTAGATATCGTAGGCCTCTTCCCATCCTCAGAGATGGGTGTGCATCTCGCGGCATTCCATGACGTTAAAATCTCGTAGTAGGGCGAATTCTGTCCGTTGTATGTCAATCTTGAAAACGAATTCGGAATCTCTCATCTCGGTTCAACTCAACCTCCTGCAGAACTTGTCCAGTTCATTCAGCGCACTGTGATGTTGGACACGAGCATAGGAGCTGGGTTGTGATCACGCCTGGTCATGCTCAAAGCAGCTATCCGAATATGTCCACCCTGCTTCACTGTTCCTCTTGCCAGAAGATTTTGCTCGATTTTACTAAATCGAGGTCGCATTGAAATCGAGCAAGATTTTGAGATGCCGAATTTTCCATCGCCAAGCTTACTGGCTCGCAAGTCATCACTCTAATGAGAATAGTTGAGCTTGCACATAGGGCCGGGACCTTCTTTCAATTCGCTCAATTCTGCCGTTCGGGATTCATGAGTGCCGGCCACAAGACTGTGCGAGATGTCGAACAAAACTTGGAGCCGCCGGAAAAGGGGTTTCTCGCTTACCGGGAATGGGGTTTGACTCCTAATGTGAGCGTTGCATGGATTGAACAACTTAGTTACGCTCTACGCTAGGTCATTGATGTTCCTTTTTTTCTACGAAAAAAAGGTAATCGTTGCGAAGATGATTTGTTCCAAGCCGCCTTTTGAACCGAGTAGGCCCGATTGTTCAAGTGGGGATTGCAAGCTCGAAATGTCAAGCTTCGAGCAGAGAGTTGCATCCAGTAGGCCCGAATCTGCAGCTACGAGCGTACGTTCAAGATTATGCACGTTTACTTCAGATCTTTGCTAAGAAACGAGGCTATTGTATATCCACCGCAGCTTTATGTTCGAGTATCTTGTCTAGACCGAGCATGACCGAGATGCGATCTCCAAGTGATTGATGGTGCCGAAACCAGATTATCTGAGTGCGGACAGTCAAACACATTCCTATGTGACAATATGAGCTAGCTTCAAAAGAAAATTGTTAACTTGTGGGGATTAAATAAGTAGTTCTTGTTCTGTTTAGTCTGATAGATAGGCTGAAAGGTGATTTTTTCTTCTTCCCTTTTTGCTCATCTCTTTTCTTTCTCAGCTGTTCTTTCCTGCGTCATGCAACGGAACTTGTCCACTAGTGAGGATCAAGAAGACTAAGCCTGAATTGGACGCAACATCGTGAACTAAAACGCAGATGTGCAACGAAATGTTTGTATAGAGTGATTCCATTGGCCGAGAAACTGATAAAGTGATAACTAAAACGTAGAAGTGCAACGAAATGTTTTGTATAGAGTGATTCATTGGCTGGGAGAATGATAACTGATAAATGAATGATAAATGATAACTAAAACGTAGATGAACCCTAGCAGCTCTTTATTATCTCACATGCCGATCCGCCCATCCACATAGCCAAATCCTTCTCCTATTTGGCATTTCAAAGCACCTCAAGCATACTTTATAATCATGATAAGCAACAGCTATAACTGAAGCTGCTCAACTTCAAGCAAAGATACACCAATCGGAGATGGATTGGACTTCGAAAGTTCTGCATGATTATTTTTGAAGTCACGCTGCGACAATATCTATGAATATGGATGTTTATATCGATCTCATATTAGTTGCTAACCACAGGATCGTAGCACCCATGCTTTCGCACGCTGTCCACATTTCGAGATTTCCCCACGAGAAACGCTTTCTTTGAGAAAGTTTGAAGAGGAACGAAAGGTGGGCTGGCGAGGTGGGGGGCGGTTTATAGTCCGGACTAGTCTTCATTTGGATGGCCTCGCTGCTCCGTTCCTTCCACTTTGGCTTCAAGTGGTGGGACTGTGGGTTGCTCGTTTAGTGTGAGACCAAGCTACCTCGAACCGGACGGAACGCTCTTGCCGTAGGTAACATATCTTATCTTCCTCAATGTTGAGGCCACACCAAGCTGGAAATAAAAATCGAGGCTCATCTTCAAAAGCTGTGCCGGCTAATTTCCGAAAAAGTATCCAAATTGGCCAGATGTTAGATCTTGGCTATTGCTCCAATACGATCATAGTATCTTCCAAGCTCCCCTACCATTGTGTTTGGAAGCCTTGGGAGGTATATGGCTTGGTTTGCAAAATGAAAACCCTCGATCTTGAAAAAAAGAAAATAATAATTACTGTATTGTGACAGGCTGATAACTGCTAGATATTCCCTGTCCCAGCCTATGTAAAACATCCATCGAATAGCCTTAACACAACTCGATGTTTCTGAATACAATAGTTGATATTATATCTAGGTAGCAACACCCTTCCAATCCAGATACTTATACACATGACGCGGGTGTTTAGAGCATTCATGATTTTCCGTTATAAGCACCATAACCCGCCTCTTTTCTGAAAAATTTCCCGTCACTGGCTGGACTTGACTGATAAAGTAACTGACAACAATACCGTAGCCCATGATTTAAGTCAAGGCCTATCATCAAGCTTAGCCTTTCTTGATCCTTCAGCCTTTGCCAATATTAGAATTTCAGATCTGAGACGTAGTAAATCCTGAAGCAAGAATTCTTTTTTCTGCTGTCATGTGTTAATTCCTTTTCTGGTCTCACTACTCGATCAGTTATCACTTGATGGACATTATCGTCGAGTTACTCGGAACGAGGAAGATCTTGGATAATGGAGGCACTTTCTGTACTTACAAAAGAACCCACATGTCACGGCAAGTGATGTCCCTATGGATGAAAGGAAGGAGCGTTACCAAGGCCTTGCCATGTTATATAGCTGCTTCGTAGCATGAGAATAGAGTAACCTTTTTCTCGTTTTCTTGTTATCCAACGTAGTAGCAATGCAAACAATTCGGCTGTTAAAGCACGAATTAATCCAGGAGGACCAGCGCTTCCAGAAAGCACACCACTGCCACGCTCAGGAAGGCGCGCAGCTAATACGCTCCACCTCACGACGATACCAACCATCAAGAATGCACAAGCTCCATCGCCGAGACGGAGTTCCCATCAAGGAGAGATATCGGACCATCCAGAGCGACAATTGGTACATAGCTACAGCCCTCACAGCGAGCTTTCTCATGCCCAAGAAGCAGAGGCGGCCACGAGTGGCCGATGGTCGATTCATTACTGTATCTCGAGAACCATCATCTCCAGTTCTCAGTGATCGGGAGCAGGACAGGGTGATCCCCCTAGCTTCAGGAGACCAATCCCTTCCCGGTTCGGTAACGGAGGCACTTTCTGTACCTACAACAGAACCCATAAGCCTCGTCACCACAGAGCTGCCCCCCTCCAAAAAAAGTGAGTTGGTGGGGGAGTCTAAACATACCAAGCCCATGGAACATCTAAACTCCCCTTCCCCCTTCTTCCTCTAAACGTATCCATCAGCTGCCCGCGAAACTCACACAGCCTAGAGCTAACAAATTCATGAGTAAGTCTTTGTTGGAGAGCATGATCTCACAAACTCAGGGAGGAAAAAGAAGAAGAAAAACATCCAACTGGATCGAGAAGATACTGTCATCAGAAAGCAATCTTCAGAGTGTGACATATATGCTCAATTGATTTGGATACCGGAGACAAGCTCACCGCAGAATGCAAATTGCATTGAGCAACACTTGCGCAGGATGTACTGTACTGAGCAGGTTATACCAGGAAAAGAAGCATTAAGAGATTGTAAGATTACCAAACCTGATCCAGAGACAGAGAACGAGCTGACGAGAGTAAAGGACTTGCCTTTAACTAAGGTAGAATTACCTGTTTAGCTTCCAAAAACTCACTGAGCGTTTTAAATAAAACTCAACGGCACTTCTTCTCTCTTCACTCACCTCACTACTCTCACCTCACCATGCCAAAATACGACTAAGAGATAAATGCAAATCAATCAGGTATCTCAACTCTTGTACTGTATTCCCTCTGCACCTAAACTCTAACAAACTCCCTCTTCATGCAAACAAAAGAATTTATGATGCTCTAAACAAACAGAACAAGGAGAAAACGGCGAAAAAAAGCGTAGTGTGTGTACCTATTACAAAGAAGTAGTTTTCTCGCCAATCCTCGAGATCTGCAAGTTTATATGGGGGTATCCTCGTTCGTGTCTTTCCATTGCCCCCATGTCAAAATTTTCCCATTGCTTAACCTTTGCTTTCATGCATTTCTTGCAAGAAAACTCAAAAAAACTCAAATGTAGTCCGATGAAACTATGACTAAAGCACAACATCCGCAACGCCCAAGCAGTTCCGACGCTAGTAGAGTCGCTATTGCTTAACGTAAACATGCTCTCCAACCTCTAAAACTGTGATCTCGTCTCCCACCCTCAGTGCGCCCTCTCTAGCAATCGGTACCAGTTGCATTCCTAGACATCCGATATTTGGTCCTGTTCCTGGATCCACATTTCGGAAGCTTCTTAGGGTCTTGTCTGGCTCAGAGGGGTGTACTTCTGCGGTGACGGGGTCGACATTCGGCATCTTGCATCGAGCGGTCCGGCATGATACGTCGTATTCGTAGTAACCAATCTTGATACGGCGCCACGTATCCTCGTGATAGGCATCGGGGCCCGTGATTATGAGGTTTGCTCGGAAGCGGGCTGCCGAGAGGCGGGGCGCCCCCTTGACCTTTGGCATCTTACTCTCAACATCGCGAATGCTGGCGAGATTGACCAGGTGGAGAGGATACTGATATTATTAGTGGGAAACAAGTCAACAATGTCGGTTTACTTACAGCATCTTGGAAACCCGTCACTGGCTGATATCCGATCTCCTGCTTCGTCGGCGCATTCCTGTGTACCTCCCGTAGCTTCGAGTTGTCAATCCTGAACAGACCCAGCTTGTTGCTGATACCCAAGTAGTATCTAAGCTCCTCCGGGATCTCAATCTCCATGTTCAGGGCGCTGATAGTATCCTTCCAAATAGTCATCTTTTCGTAGGAGTATCCGGCCTTCTCAATCTGCACCTCTGACGGGTTGAATGGAACACGGAACTGCTTCTCAGGAATCGTGCCCTTCACGGCGGCACCCCACTTCGCCACCATACCTCTCCAGCCAGCTTCTTGGTATGGGAAGCTCATTATTATTACTCCCCCGGATTCGACATCCTCGGCGTGAGGTGTATACGTCTCCACACTCTGATCCGGAACCCACATTTCTGTTCGAACCTTGGCCAACAAAGGAAATTGTCTTTGCGTGATGAACTCCCACTTGTGTGCCGCCTTCTCCTTCTCCGGGGTGTTGGGGCCAACTGGAAATGGACTCTTGAGCTGGGCAAAGGTGAACTGGCGATCATATTCCATGCCAGATTGGATAACTGTCCCTCTGTTCAACTCGACACCTCTGCAAGACTTGACCGGATAGATCCATAACGACTTCAGTCTCCACCACTCAGCTGACGTCTCCTCAGTACTAGGGGGACGGCCCTACAAAGTGGGGTTAGCACAGGTCGACTTCAATTGGGGTAATTGTTGCCATCGTGAAACGTACCTCTGAGAACTTCTTGTCGAACTCATTGAGCAGGTTCGACTCGATTTTCAGGCCCAACTTCCTGCACCCCTTTGGTTCCTCTGCACGCAGTCTCGCTTGCTCGCGTTCGTAGAAGATAAGGGCGATGATGGGAGGTATGCAGATGGCGAGGATGGTCAGGACATATGTCCTCGTGGAGATGACAGGGATCCGCTCCAGCAATTCTTCGTAGTAGATTTCGTAGTAGTCCTCGAGAACCTCGCGGTATTGTTCTATGAAGGCAGCCATGTTGAATCAAGGAAGGAATAAGAGCACAAGAAGTGCCGTCTATGTGCTGCGGGCACAAATAAATGTTAGCCTCCTTTCCTGGGTTAAGGGTGAATTGGAGGGCCAAGAAGGAATTATTTTACCAAATAATTTACATGAAGTGGATGCAAAAGAGCGTAAGAAAGAAGAACGAGGGGAGGAGAGGGAAAAGAGACGCGTGATGTCTCGATTCCTTGGATTTAGCAGATCGTGGTGTCAATTGGCAGGTTGGATGGAGTTGCCGTTGCCTTGCCTCACGCTCGTGAAAGGGACGACTCGATAAAAGTCGGCTAGGCTCGATGAATCCAGGCCGCACGTCCTGCAGGCGACTCAAGAGGGATGAGACACGCAGAACGGGTAGGCGAAGGGGGCGACTTGGGCGAGATCCATTGCCAAGGTCCACGACCAAGATTTCGACGCTGCAAATTGCGTGCTGCTGGTGCTGGCCCAGCTTGTCACTTCAGCCTAGAGATTGGAAGTTGCGCAGGTTCAGTGCAAGACTTGCAGTTCCAGCGGGAAAGAACCTGGTTCCGCTGCAGCACCAACAGGCCGATCTAGCAAACCGCGGAAATCCCATCCTCGCATTTCTCAGGGTCTCGGATCGATTCATTATTTTTGGGCGCAGCGCCCCAGGCCCCGGGAGACCCTGCGTGCAGTATAGGGCCTGCTTTCCACCAGTCATAGGCCCATGGTAAGTTCCAAATTTGCTAGGAACTCGAGGCTAAAGAACGCGTCAGGCTGTCATTTCTACGGTCGACGATAGCCTTGCCCGCGTCTATTGACAGCATAAGCCCGGATCGTGGCGCAGCTCTGCTCTGGATGAGGAAGGCAGGAAACCAAGCCGGTTGTGGAGAACCTTAAGTGTTGCGTGAGAGGTCGCAGTGGCCGTGGAGTGGGGATATGGTAGCGCTGTGATTGAGAGAGGACTCGTACCTAGTCTCGTACGCACCGCAAAGAAAGGAGAAGAGCGAGGAACGAACACGAGAGGAGACCATGTGCGTGTCAAATCATGTAGCGGAAAGCACGTGAGGATGAGCACTAAGTTGATGAATTAAGTGCCTTACTAAGTCACAGTACCTTAACTTACTCACTTACTACGAGAGCTAATTGCACTCGTTATGACTGCGCCCCCTGCGTCACCTGAACTGGGGACGAAATTTTCTCGTACTCGCAGAGCTTGCCCCTCGGGAGATGAGCACCTCGGACAGACTAGACTGAGCAAGCTGAAAAGGAGAGTTTGAGTTTGATATGATATTTCTCGGAGATTGCCCCCGCCTCCCCACGCCCATCGGAACCACCACACCCACATAGAGTTACGTTTGTCGCTGGTACCCCGAGACTTTGGCTTGTGATGTCCCTCATATCCAATGAGTTGGCGCATGCCATTAGATAGCCAAGCTTCTCGGTGCGGTAAATTGCAAATCAGACGAGGTGGCTTGCATCTGCATCTCCCTTTCTCAAGGTTTCATTTAGCGCAGACCAAACTCTAAACTGGTCACGTGTGTTCTCGAAAACTCCCTGTTGTACCTGTACTATTCATTTGTTGATTCATGTATCTCTTTTCACCTGTTGATTCATGTTCATACAATCATTATTCTCCTTAAAATGATACCGGACCACAAATCTCCATTGTACCTAAACTCCAAACTCCAATATGCGAGGCGAATATTGACTCCAGTTTCGACATACTACCGAACACCAACCTAGACGCGTGACTTACTTGAAATCGGCCGCCTGTTACAGTCAGTAATGCTCGCAAGTAAATAGAGTTTGCTGGTCATACCGTCAATGCCTGCACCATCGATGTGCCCTCCGAGAACCTTGTCCTGAAGATGCGATTCGCATTAACGAACATCCCATCCTTCAAGCTAACGACGATAAACTGGCTGCCCTTGAACCTTGTCTTGATTAATCGTCCGATGTTCTGTGTGTGCGACAGATCCAAGGCCGCGTCGACCTCGTCGAGAATGTACATCGGAGCAGGTTTGAACTGCAGGAGAGACATGATGAGTGATATAGCGATGAGTGAGCGTTGCCCACCGGAAAGCTCGGTCAAGCTTTGCTTCCATACCTTGCCTGTTGCGGGAGTCAGCTTGATTTTGTACAGGTACCACATGAGAAAAGGGGCGACAAACCTAGCGAAACTTTGACCTCCAATCCTTCGTTGATTGTCTTGCCCTCAGGGGGATCAAGCTTGGCGAAACTGCCAGGGAGCAATTCTGCAAAAATCTCTCCAAAGTTGCGATTGACCTCAACCCAAGTCTCATATAGGGCTTTCTTCTTATATTCATCGAGGGTCTCGATTGTTTCCTCGATCTTCTTCTTATCCCTGATGACTGTCTTCATCATATTCTTCAACGCTACTTCTTTCTTCTCAACGCTGTCGATCATGTTCATGACTTTGGGGTTAATCTTCTTTTTCATGCCCTGGAAGCGCTCTGTCAAGTTTCTGAGTGATGCTTTGCATTCAGCAATGTTCTGGCCCTTGAAGTCGTATGGCGTGCCCGTCCGGCCAAAGTTGTCCTTCTCATCCGCAATCCATTCATGCTCCTTTTCCATATGAGCAACGGTCTGGCCAGCGGCCTGTTGCTCCTTGTGGAACTTCTCGATTTGATGGCCAAGCTTCTGCATCTCGAGACTCTCTTCGGTGATTCGCGCCGACTTCGAGCGGGAGGCATCCTCCAAAGACCGCAGCTCGTCATCATATCCAGTCAGTTTTGCTCGTTCGTCATCAAGATGGGCTTGAGCAATGTCGAGAGTGTCCTAACGTAGTCAGCTTCTTGCACATATATCCGAAACAAATTGCAAACCTTCAGTTGAGCTTGCTCAGACACCAGTGTAGCAATTTCCTCAGTTTGTGCCTTTAATGTCTGCTCGACCTCCTGGAGCTGCTCTTGAGCGGCACCAAGATCAGCGCCAACTTGCTCAGAATCTAGTCGGGCTCCTTGAAGCTCCTTTTGAAGCACTTTGACTGAAGCCGAGTTCTTCGTGAGGGCCTTTCGTAGACTGTCAAGAGAACTCTGCAACTCAACAAGCTTGCCATCTTTATTGGTGTCGAAGTCTTTCATATCCTTCTCGATCCGTTTGACATCCTTGTTTGCCGCATCTTGTCGCTTCTTTGCCTCTGCAAGATCGGTTTTTAGTTGAACAATTGATGCCTTCATGTTCTCAACTTCTTGGATGATGGAAGAAGATGAATTGCCGCCAATTTGCTCCTCGGTGAGCTTGATCTCGTGGGATTTGAGGTCGAGTTCTTGCTTGATTTTCTTGGCCTGATCAAGCTTCTTCTTTTCCCGTGCTATCGTGGCTTGAAGATCTGCCAAGGCCTTCTCTTGTACCCCCAACTCTTTGGTCAGCTCATTGAGCTTCTGTAAGGTGACTAAAACTCCACTCGAATTTGGTGAGCTGCCACCAGACAAGGTTCCGGATGGATCATATGAATCGCCTTCCAGAGTGATGCTCTTCATCCGAACCGCAGGATCAAATGTAACGCGCTTAGCTGTTGCAGCGTCGGCGCAGATCAGAGTATTTCCAAAAACGTAGTCCATGGCAGTAGAGACTTCATCATCATAGCCAATTAGCGACAGAGCAAGGTCAACCTTTCCAGGGGCAATTTTCTGAGCAGCTCCGATCTTCTCAGCTGATGCTCTGAATGCAGCGATCTTATTCAAAGGAATGATGGTGACTCGTTTCCTTAGCTTCCCATTCTGAAGTAATTGGGTGCCTGTGACTTCTGTGTCGACGACTACATTGTACAATCGACCTCCAGCACAAATCTCCAACGCTGTTCCAGCATCTGTACGATCTTTGTCCAGAGTGAAGAGCTGAGCGACCAAACCTTTGACTTTTGATCGATCAAATTTAGGCGTAGGGTCCGAATAATTGAAGTCAATGTTGGCCACTTTTCGTTTCATCCCATCGGATTGCTCACGGAGCTTGCGAATCGTCTGCTGAAGGGTAGATTGCTGCTTGTACATGTCATCCTCCTTTCCCGACTCAAAACCAAGTTTGCCGAGCTCCTTTTCAAGTTTTTGCACATGTGATCGTAGACCCTCAAGATCACCTAGAAGACCGGCATTCTGCTCCTTTGCTTTCTTCGCTCGTGGTTCCTCTTCCTTGATTCGCTTCTCAAGATGGGCCATCTTAAGTTTGGCTTGCTCTTGCTCTGTCGAAGCGGCGCTGGCTCGATTCCGTGCATCTTGAAGTTGGCCTTGGTATCCACTTTCCTGACCCTCTTTCGAAGCAACACCAGTTTGCAAAGTCTGGAGAAGCTCTTCCTTGGTCTCAGCCTCCTCATTCTGCTTCTCTAGCTCCTCTTTTGCCTTGTCATACTGTGCCTGGATTTTCTCGTAGACTTTCATTTTTTGCTTTAATAACGTTTCGAGCTCTGAAACAGTCTTGAGAATGGTCGATTTCCGCTCCTTCTCCTCAGCCATACTGGACTTCTTCAGATCCATCACAGTCAATAAGCGGACAAGCTCGTTGGAGTGTTTCTTGACCTCCTCCTCGAGTGCTTGCGCCCTGCCACCCTTCTTTAGCTCCTTCTCTCGTTGAGCTTTAACCCTCTTCACATCTTCTGCAAGATTCTCAATTTCGTTTTTTAATCGAACAGCGTTGTCCTCTAGATCCTTTGCCCGTTGCTTCTTCAGCTCCAAATCGCCGGCAGATTGCTTAAGCTTTTCCTGATTCTTAACGTAGTCATGAGCCACCACGACTCTTGTTAATCTCTCGAGGTCATTTTGTGTCTGTTGGAAATCCAAAAATGCTCTCTTTTCCGTCCGTAACTTCTCCAGCTTCGGCTCGATCTCATCCTTAAGCAATTCTGTAATTTCCTGGACCTTCATCTCCTTCTTTGCCATCGTCTTGTATGCCTTGTCCCGTCGATCCTCAAACATTCTGGTTCCAGCCGCCTCCTCAATCATAGCCAGTATTTCCACGGCCTTCATATTCAGCACCTTTGTAATCCTTCCTTGCATAATCAAGAAATTCGGATTGTTGATGTTCAGTTGTACCGAATGAAATAGATTCTGGACCGTCTGCTGTTGTGCTCGGTGGCCATTGATCAGGTATTTTGTCGTTCCTCCTAACACTATCTGTCTGGTGACGCTGATCTGTGCATACTCTTCAAATCCGATGGGCGACTTCTTCTTGTCGCGGTTGTCGAAGACAATCGTTACGCTGGCTTTGGTGACTCCAGCTTGACCACGTTTGTAAATAAGATCCTGTAGATTTTGGGCGCGCACAACGTTCATCGCAGTGATACCCAAGCAAAAGACAATAGCGTCAAGAATGTTACTCTTCCCTGAGCCATTGAGGCCAGTGATCTAACCCACATTAGAATTGTTTTGAAAGTATATAACAAGCAACTCACCGAATTAAATGAATCATCCCATCCCGAAATAACCGTCCGCACGGCATACGATTTAAACCCGTCTATGATAACCTCCACGATCCGCATGTTGGCGATTTTGTCGTCGTTGTCGTTATGGCGTTGAATTCTGTGTTGACTTTCGAAAAGCGCGTAAACAAACGACGTGTTTTGGCGTATGTTAATGCCTGCGTTTTCAGGCACCAAGCTCTCGGCAATCTTATCGCAACGAACCTCGGCCAAACCCCGTCTTACTTCAGGCTTCAGATCTGAAGATGGAGAACTACCGGTACTACATTTACGCTTGTTCTGGAATGGGGTCTTGAAGCTCGTTTCAAACCTTGGAATTGTTCAGCAAAACGGGGACTATGGCGCGTCAAAAGTTAGCAGTCAATATGCCAGGTGTTGCGCCGGGAAAGGAATTAGCTGGCATACCCGTCGGCGACGAGACAGCTGAAGAACGTGTCCTTGCTCTTCTTGGAGGAACTGTCACTGAGGATTCATATAAAGTGAGTGTTTTGCTATTCTCTGTTCTTTATTTTCTATTTCCTATTTTGCATTGAGTATGTTCGCCTACCGGTACTTTAAGGTCTATTATTTCCTCTTCCAAAATACTATTCGGACTTTGTAAGCAAAACAATATCTAACCACCATCTCAATTGTCAAATACCTTCTATCAAATCCATCCTCATATCATTTCCTTTTAACTCTCAGCACTAAGCCACTATCCTCATCTTCATCCATTCTATACTAACCAACCCTCCAGGGCTGGGGTGCCGACCTCTTCCACCACTCCCTCAAGCTCGTCTCCGCCTCCTCCTCACCCGTAGGACAAACCGTATTCCGCTTCACCGTCCTCCCCTCCCACTGCAACCGCCTCGGAAACCTGCACGGCGGCTGCACGGCCACCATCTTCGACGTCTGCACCACCTGCGCTCTGGCACCCATCGCCAAACCCGGATACTGGCAGTACGCAGGCGTAACCAGGGGATTGAGCATGACGTATCTGAAGCCCGTGCCGGAAGGAGAGGTGTGCTTGGTGGAGAGCGAGGTGGTGAGTGCGGGGAAGAGGATGTCGGTTATTAAGGGCACGTTGAGGAGGGAGAGTGATGGGGAGGTTCTAGCGGTTTGTGAGCATGGGAAGGTTAGTATTGATCCGCCTGTTGCGAAGATATGATGGGAGAGAGAGGAAGAAGTGGTAGATAGATAGCTATAAATTGTGGTTGGTAAATAGTACAATTACATAGATTTGATACCTAGAGAGAATATTTATGCTATCCAGGATATAGTATGTAATGACTTCGTCACGATATGTTACCCGTTCAAGATATAAAATTACAATAGAAGCAGTAACACTGCGCTTGGAGTAAGCACGGCCCACCATTTCTTTGCCACACATTCTTCGATAAGCCTCCATGCAACACTTCACATGCCCATCTCTTCCAATCTCTCCCACAAACTTCCCACTCACCACAACTCCACAGATCCACATTCACATGTCTCCCAACTCCCTACCCACCACAACACTAAATTACCATCAAATCATCAAATGTCAGAGCTACATACCCACCCGCGCTCATCTTCCTTGCAGCTTCAAATTGTTGAGCCCATATGAAAACAAAATAAGATCATGACGTGGGGCACGTTCCGTTGGGCGGTACATCTGAGCCGAGAGCATCGATGGAAAAACATGTGATTTCGGCATGCCGAGCGTGGTTTGTAGCGTGAGTTTTGGCGTGAGTGGTGCTAGGCGGGATGGGCCGGACAGAGGGCTTCTAGAAGGATGTAGGAATTATGTCATTTTTAAGTTTTTGACATGGGATACTGAGCATCAATTTAGGATCATGAAGGGTTAGAAGTCTCACGGCAGTGGAACTAATGTTGGGGGAATTTCTTGTATTTTTGAGCTTGTTATGTTTATAGCCCGCAGGCTTAATTCGTCGATCTATCTTGCCTCCAAGCCTCAAATGGCCAAAGCCATGAATAAAAACGAGTGCTCGAATTTTAATTCCTTCCGAGACAAAGCGCACCTCCAAACGCCCACCAATCTAATACGCAATCCCACGCTCAGAAACATATCAGATGCAATTTTCTTAGCCAGACAGCTCTTGTCGTTGACTCATTAAATGTGCCTTATACACATACACAAAAAAGAGAGGAACCTATGCGGCATCTGCTGATGCTACTGGCTCTGCGATACGGGTGACTTGGCTACCAGCTCGGACTACAGAATAAGTTAGTGATGGCTTCATGAGGAAGGAATGAATAGTGACTTACTGATCTTCTGACCAGCCGTGTCTGAGACGAAGCTGATGTCCTTGTTCTCCCGTTGAGCTCGCTTCCAGATCTCAACTTCACATCCTCCTCGGATAACACCAACACGCATTGTCGATAACAAGTTGTGTGCAGCGTTGGAGTGGTTGTAGACACCACCGTTGAAGATGGCAGTTGCGTCCTTTCCAATACCGGAAGAGATAAGAGCCTTTCCACCAGGGTGGTCCTTGATGAAGTCGGTAACATCGTGGATAACACCAGCAACAGCGACGAGAGCGCGGCCATTCTTGGCTTCGGTTTGGTAATCATCCCAGTCGATGATTGGCAGTTGCTCAAGAGGAATACCCCAGTCAAGAGTCTGTCTCTTCTGGTCGAGCTTCTTCTGCAATTGTTGGAGACGGCCCTTCTCGATCTCGTTTTGCTTGAACTGCTTCAGGTCGTAGGCGAGTCCGAGTTGCTTCCAGATCCAGATAGACCACTTGGTGGGGTCATATTGATGCCATTCGATAGCATTGCGGTAGTCTGAAGGGAACTCGTGGTGGAAGTTGTGGTAACCCTCACCAAGAGTGACAAGAGCAGTGACAACGTGATCACGGGGAGAGTTGCGGTCATCGAATGGCTGGTCACCGAGCCAGTGGGCCAAAGAGTTGACGCAGAAGGTGGCTTGTTGGACGAAGAAGATTCGGAGAATGCCAGCGTAGATGAAGCCGCCCATCCAGTCTCCCCATCCAAGACCAGTTACAAGGCAAGGGAAGACCATGCCCATGAAGATAACGGTCTTGATGTAGTTGCGGTGCTGCCAAACGACGACAGGGTCATCGTTCAAGTCAGAGATATCGGTACGACCAATGCGCTTTGGGTTCTGCTTCATGACCATCCATCCGATGTGTGAGTAGAGAAGACCCTTTCGAACGGAGTATGGATCCTTGTCGGTGTCGGTGTATCTGTGGTGTGCTCGGTGATCTCTCGACCACCATCTGATTGAACCTTCGACTGCTCCACCTCCAACGGCTGCCAGGAAAATCTTCAAAGGTGTTCTGGCGGAGTATGATGTATGGGCCCAGAGTCTGTGGTAACCTGTGAAGCAAGAAGTGTTAGCAATAGATCGGAACCACAATTCACTGTTTTGTGAACTTACCAGCTGTGATACCGAGACCAGTCATGAAGTAGTAGGCAATTGCCCAGATGGCCGTCTTCAGCTGAAGAGGTGTCCAGTATGCCGCGATGAGGCCGTAGATTGGAAGGCCAATGATGAGAGTGACGTTCAACCAGTTGACATGTTTGTACCAGTTGGACTTCGTAATTGGCTCCTCGGTGATGTGAGGCTTCTTGGGATCGTACTTCTTGCGAGTTGGCTCAAGAGGCTTTGCCATGCCTGATGGCGGTTGCTGTACTTGTGAAGCCATGATGTGTGATGGCGAAGACAGAGTTGTGGTCGTGAAGAAGAAAGGAGAGACTCGGGTGGGGGAGAGGCGGTGTTAATAAAGGTCAAAGTGTTTCGGAGAAATGCACTAACGGAATCCAATACGTCGGCCAAATCGCGTGGGGAACGTCTCGTGCAAGGATTTTTTCGAGGTCGAGAAGGAGTCGGGAGGGGGCTCTGTTGGGAGCTACGCGCCACTGTCGTGCTGAACACCTTGTCCTTACTTAGTCTCCTACGCTGCCCGATGCTGCCAATCGCTGGAGCTAGAATTGGCTGAGATTTCGTTCTGCGGTCATAGGGAAACCAGATCGAATAGCAAGCGTCACAAGGAATTGGGACTTCGATCTGTGCCGAGGAGCAAAGGAAGGCCTGTTCTTTGGTGTGGTGCGACCCTCCCCAAGCTTTTACAGTGAATCTCAACATTTTGGATAAGCGAGCAAGGGTCCATTCCCCTTCGGGACAGAAGCTGACGGGTGGAATAAAGCAAGTTTCTACACCAACGGATGAAACAACCCTCATCCCCTTTTCTCTTTGGCCCAAATACTTTTCCCACCATCGCCCACATGCCAGTCGTTAGTCGTTCACTCAATTGCTGCTCATGTGATGGTGCTGGCATTTATCAGAGCTTCCCCTCAAAGTCAGCCCAGCTGCGGCCACTAAAATAGGGGTCCTCAACGTTTCTGCACGAGCGCGTCACCACGCTCGCCGCTGGAACTGCCCTGAATATCCCCTGCTATCAAGACGCGTATCGACTTTCGTACCGCCTGGAGCTTCCGAGATTTTCTTACATGCCATCGGAGTCATGCCTACAGGCCACCTTTGCTTTGCTTTGATGAGTCTCTTTGATGGGCACATGCAAAACCCACGCTGTTTCTTGAACCGCTGCCAAAACAGCTGGATACCCAATTTGTCTTAGCGCTCGCATGTCCCCAACAAAATCCTGGTCACGTGGTTTCTATTTGCAGGCTGCCCATCGGATTCTGGAGTGCAGATCACTCGCTTCTTCAAGCCACCTCCACAAAAGTTTTGCGGGGCACAGGGCGCCGAGGTGAGAAGGGTTTGCCACAGCCTCGTGGCAGTGACCCAAATCCCGTCGCGTGGCAATTTGCAATGTACCTGTACCTGTACCTGCATCACTCAGCGCTGCCTCGTGCAACTTGATTAAATGATTTAATGAATTTTCATTTCTGCCAGGCATAATTCAATTCATACAGTGGTAGCGACACCAATTTTCAATGTCCTGGATCAAAGCCAGACTATGACAAGAGCAGAGCTTTAATTCTTCCAGAACATTTTGGCATTCAAAGAGAGTATCGGATGTACATTTTTGAGGGGGACATCTGGCGAAGAAGTACTTCAATGTCCCGTGTCCAGCTTAACTTCGGAGAAATGATACCCTAGCGTCGCTTTTTTAGTCTACCTACCAAGTGCAGGCGTTTATTCATATACTATCTGTTGCCCTCAATTGCGTATAGTTCTTCGGCTGTGACCTGCTCTCTCTATTACATAACACTTTTGTTTATCTTTGAAGAAAATAAAAATTGCTTATGCAAGCTTTGATTTGAGAATAAAACATTTCTCTATGAAATAAATATTAAGGCAAAGTAAAGGGTGAAACACGAAGGTAATTTGCAGGTAAGTCACGAGAAAACTCATCTCAATTTGCCGTACTACCACTTAATCACCTACAAGAGAGGCTGCTGCATTTTTCATGGAATGTATTCTACTCAAGCCTCCGATCAAGCGCAACTGAAGTAAAATAATATTTCTCATCGAAAACTCCAAGGTTTTAATAGCCGACTCAAATCCCAGCTATTCCTACATCTCATCCAAAACCATCTCCCAAAATAACATCCACCCCCTACTCCAAAAACTTTGAATACTCCACCAAAATCCTAATCTTCCCACTCTCCCCATCCCACCAAAACAACGAGCACCCCACCGCCTCAAACTCCTGGCCCACCTTATACGGCACCCCCGGCAACTCCTTCAGCATCCTGCCCTTCGCCGTCCACTCCCAAGCCGTGAACTCCTTCGTGCCATTTAGCGACACGGTCTCGAAGATCATTTCCGAGACAGAGGAAAAGACCGCGTCGGCAAGAGCACGGAGTTCTGTGCCGTTGATGTGCGCTACGCCGAGTCCTGGGGTCTCGTTAGATAATTTTCGTGAGGGGGGGAACTGCAAGTGATGATAGATACCGTGATCAGAGTAATCGCAATCTTCGGTCATTAAGGCCATTAGTTTGTCGGGGTCAAGAGAGTTGTGTGCTACTCTCCAGCGCTCTTGCCGTGCGGAAATGAATTCGGAGTCCGACATATTTTGATATTTGCAACCTTTGTGTAACCAAGCTGCAAAGATCAAATCTATGGCGAGGATGATCTCACCTCTAGCTACTTATATATCTTGACACCTTGCCCCTCTTACCCTCGCTGACGTGAGGGGTAGCCTCGCCAGCTATCTTGAATGCCGTAAGCTGCTTGCATCGGGATTTTGCCCAATCAGTTCTACGATGTACCTGCGCCAGCTGAGTGTGCGTAGCTTCGTCATCTGTACATAGCCTTTTAGTTTGCGAGACGGCTTTCAGGATAGTCTGAAACTACTTGGTACATTTTCCGAAGTGCTGAGAACGTAGATTGATTAACAGAGGTAGCGTGTCAGCTGAATTGAACATGGATAGGAAGGAAAATGAGGTTGTTCGAAACCGACGATTAGCATAGAGTAATTTTACATGCGAATTTTTGAAGGAATAGTTTCTTGCTTTAGATGTACTGTAAAGAGAAGAGTTGCCTTAGAATGGCACAGCACAAGTCCGTCAAACTCAGAGCTGCTGTGCCTTGGCCTTCGAATGCCCCGTTGCGGTGTGATATATTTTTCCATCCCAGCTCCAAATTCAAAGCGTTAAGGTTGAGGTCCAAAGGAAGCAGAGATAGACAAAAAGGAGATGAAGATTGTAAATGTATACTGAGAACATCGGAAGAGAGCTGAAAGGGGTGTAACTGAGGGTTATACAGCAGCAATAAAATTCGGCTAAAGAAGCGGTATCCATGAGTGGCACAGAGGGAAAAGATGGTGCTCGCGATACCTTTGTGTTAGACAATCGATGAAGAGCCAACACTGATTCGGCAGCCCAGCAGAAGATTCGTATAGATCAAGGGGATGTAACAGCCTTGCCATAATCTGTCCTACCTCGTCCTGCCTTGAAAATGTAATCGACTGCCGTGTTGAAATATGATTCCAGGCGTTTTGCGATGTGCATTGCAACAGGTTCTGATGCGTTTCCCTAGCCCTTTTCTTTTCTTATAGTTCTTCAGTCTTTTGTGCTATTGTTTGGATATATGTACTCAAAGCTCGCGGAAAGGGAGTCGGGTCGTCGGCACTAGTGTTTTGTGTGGGTGGAAGAGGTTCAGTTCGGATTTCTTCGTCTTCTTTGTACTTCTTTTGGACAAGGTGGCATTCGGTGGAAGTGTTGCAGCTCGTAGACTGGCAGTGGTCTTGGTGATATTGGTCGATGGCATCTTATTTCATGGGTATACCGAGTCTCTCCCACCTCGAACGTCCGCTGATGTATTTGCTATGAACTGCACGATAGCATTCACAAATCTCTCTCTCTCGCGCGCGCGCACGGTGTTCCCTAACAAAAGGTCACTGACACCGTCTCTTGGACTATACCTGATTCGTGAGTTTCAAGTAAGGCCACAAAGAGCGGTATTGCAACACCAGCAAAGCAGCAATAAGAGCCTTTCTTTGCAGAAAACCTCTTAACTCTAGAGACTGAATATACAGTACGGCCATGTGCGAAACAAGTGTCACAAAAAAAGTCAAGCACATAATTATCAATCTCGCGTAACTAATACTCCTCAGTTGACGGGAGCAAGTAAGCCATGGTAATTGTTTGTCGGCCTCGCGCAACTGACCGCCTTCGTGGTTTTGCGAAAGCGAAATGGCCATGCAGGCAAGATGGCCAATTTGATAGTTGTATAGTTAATTCACAATTTTTGATAAAACAAATTTTATACTTAAGTAGGAATAGATATTAGCTTTCTGAAAAATCAAGTTTTTATATAGAATAATCAAGGTGGTGGGCTGGAATTTTAAAAGGTAGTAGCTGTCGCGAGAGTTTTGATGAGGTAGAGCGGGAGGAGTCACGATTTTGTTGTCCAGCCATTTCGCTCGAGATCGACAACTCTTACTTTCACCGTTTGCCCTTTCTCTCAGTCGGAGGAAAAAACTGTGATTTTCAATCACGCTTTTGTAAGGTTACGTAATCAATGCTTGCTCAGCTCTTACTCGAGGTTCCGAGCACGTGCACCACCCGAAGAAATACACCAGCGCCCCACCAAATTTATTCCCCACTATCCACAACTTCAAAAATTAGTTATTAAATAACCACATAACCGATTAACTTGAAAGTAAAAACGAAGATATATTAGTAATTAAGGAATTAGATTACAAATCAGTTTGTACCCTACTCAAAAATCACTCGTGATTTTACTATATAACCGTGACTAGTTAATTTTACCGGGATTATAATCACTCCCTCCATTTTCTCAATACCCACAAACCGCACTTACTTCCTATACTTATTTAAAGCTATTTTCGGTTTCGCAAGAGTCTTATTTCAAACTGGGAACAATTTTAACACTTCGGGTTTCGGTACTTTCTTCTTTTTTTGGACTTATTTTTGAGCCTATTTCCCGATTCTCACTTTATTAATATTATCCTACCTTACTATCACTTATAATACCTTATCTGCTTTCTCAGTCTCGATCCTAGCCTTTTTTTCAGTTCATATAATCTTATTAGTATCAATTCGAGTTTGTTCTGACTTCTCAAAAGTCTCCTTTTTAGCAAATCGGGCCTGTATAAGTTATATATTAACTATCGAGAAGTATATTGGCTCCGTATATTCCTTTTCAAGTATATTAAACTTCTTTTCACGAACCCTACTCTTTTTCTCTTCCTTCAAAGCCCCAATTAACCCTTCCTTAATAAATCGATCAAGTTCGATTTACGTGAATAACTTAATATTCGCTATAAAGAATTTCTCAAACTTTAGCTTTATCGGATTTTTATAGTAATTATTCTGAAAGTATCGAATTGATTTTACTAATTTCGGGATTTTTATATTCTCAATTAATTATTCAGAATTAATAACTAGTAAAGGTATAATTGAGTGAATAATAATCAAAAGAATAAGTTTAGATTTTAATAACTATATTCCAGATTTCGCGAATACCTTCAAGATATTCTTTTCTGTAAAGCTCTTATTCCAGATTACCCGAAAGAGTTTCAGAAAGTATTTCTTCTTTATAGATATAATCCCAAGATTATTATTTTACTAGTCATTTAGTTCTTAGAAATATATAAGTTCTAAAAGTCCGAATAATAAAATATCAAGAGGTTAAAGTCAATAAGTAGAATAGGAAAGAAGAATTATAAGAATAATATCGCACGTCAGGAGCAGTGGCGTCGTTGCATAAATGGTTGTCTAAAGAAGAGAAGCTCATAAGGAGCATCTGAAGAAGAGTAAAAGAGAGTGCTGCTGAGTAAGCTGAGCGCTGAGCGTAGGTGCCTTAGGCAGCAGCCCCGACTTGCGACAAATAATATATAATTTCCAATATTTATTAATAAATACTATATTAATATAACTTGAATGTCTATTAATAAGTAAGAGATACTTTTCGCGAGGAGAAGAAGATCGGGTTAAAGGGTCAAAGACTTGAATTAATTATTAAAGGTTATATTTATTATTATTCTATTTATTACTTAAAGTATTGAAAAAGAAATTATTATTAACTTATAAATTCTCGATTCAAGTATATTATATATTATAGTTTTCACTCTTATATAAAAAAATTGTAGGAATCCTTATACTAACTATAGAGATATAGGTATTATAGATAATAAATTCTTGTAATCCGTTTTGATAAGTTTATTATATTCTTCTTGACTTTTATATATTCTTGTTTATAATTCTTTTTATATTCTATATTATACTGATTAAGAATCCCTTTTCATCCCAGTTATATATATTATATACTGTGATATTATTCTCTTTGATAACTTATTATAATTAGAGAAGAATAGATATTAGTAATTATTTCTCGTGAAGTATAATAAAGTAATACGAAAAAGTACTCAATCAGATTATAAAATAGTTTATATATAAAGCCAAATTCGCTCTTAATATATAGATTCTTAATATTATATAGATATAAACTTTTGAGTTTACTGGAATACTATTTATAGAAATCAGAGATCCAGTTTTTCCCCACTTTATGTCTAATTATCTCCTCGAAAAAGTTCTTAACCATTTTACTTATTAAAGGGATCCCCCGGTTAGTAAAACGGTTAATTTACTTGATTAGGATATTATTGCATGAAACGGAGTGTTGAGGTGATTGCTGAAATGGTTATCTAAGGAAGAGAAGCTCGTATAGAGTATCTGAGAGAAATAAAAGGGGATGCTATTGAGTAAGCCTAGTACCGGGAACAGTACGGCCATAAGCTCCTGGTACTATAGTAACCAGTTACCCTGATATATAATATAACTCCCAGATACTCGCTATACTAGCTAGTCTCTACTAAATATAAAAGAAACAATCTCAAAAGGAGTGTAAATACAGGGAGCTTGTGACTGATTAATAACTCCAGGGACTATTATCCGTGAAAGTCTCGAAACAGGCCAATCAAGACTCTAAAAGGAAGTACCCAGTCCCGAATATCTCTGCAAGCCAAGGTATCCAAAACAGACAAAACAGGGAGTTTGCGGTTATCCAATAATCCTAGGGACTGTTATCCGTGAAAGTCTCGAATAGGCTAGTTAAGACTCTATTTGGGGGTATATCCTAGTCCCGGATATCTCCGCAAGTCCAAGATATTCTAACTATACTATCCGCCCTAGATGTGAAATACTCTCTCCGGTAACCTAATTTGAGCTTCCCGAGCTCCCTCAATCTTCCATTCTCTCTTCTCAAGTTGTGCTCGTACACGCTCGTACTGTTTCGATACGAGATACTCGCGGATACCCTTTAATTGAGTTTCGGTCGGTGGAGGAGACGGAGGTTTCGCGGTTATTCCCTTGATAGCGAGCTCTAAAATCGAATAGTCGGAAGGCGTCCAGATATGCCGTTCAGATCGAGACTCCTTACAAGGGTAGTTGTAACTTGATAGAGAGCTTGAACGATTCCCGAGTGTAGCGAAGATGAGGTTCCTCGATCCAGAACGAACGTTCTCCTGAATCAAGGCCTCAAAAATCTTCCCGTATTGTTCGAGTGTACGAATTGGTTCTCCCAGGACATTCGCCTCCATGACAAGAGTAAGCTGTTATGCTCCCCAAGTGGGAAGGAGCTTGGCACTCACTACTGTCAGGAAGTCCTTGATTGCAAGGAAGCCTTCGACTTCCGCTATACGGTAAGTCTGTGCTCGCGCGAGCGCCTGGTACCAGTCCGTAATCCAAACCTTCGGGTCGATCGAGCCGATTTTGCCACGGTCGAGAATCCTTTTGTAGTCCTCCCTAACCTGTTCCCTGGTGTTCTCCTCCGACAGCTGAAATTTGTCGCGAAGTGCTCGTACAACGTTTTGAAGAGAGAGATTTTCGTTAGAAACGAGCAGCTCAAGGTGCGGTGCCAAGAGAGCTGGTTCTACTATACGGCGTACCCAATCCCATATGTTCTGATAGCGGGAGCTCTGAGTAGACCAGCTGGCCTGCTTCATAGCGTACTCCTTTAGTCGGAATGAGTACTCCTCCTTGATGTCGTCGAACTTGGCGGCCCGGGGGGCCCTCGGTTTTGCTCCCTTCTCTGCTTCAGGCCTCGCGTCATTCTCCCATTCGACTAATGGAACGTTCCGTTCGGCGTTCAATTGCTCGATCATTTCGTCAATCGTGAGAGGGAGGGGAGGCTCGTCGGAGAGCAAGTGAGGAGCAGTAGGAGCGTCGGGGTTAATAAGGTACCACACGTTTCGGAATGTGGAGTTGATTTTGAGCTCAGCGTACTACTCTGGAAAGCTCCGCCTGTCAGTAAGGCGTATATCAGAGACAGGAGGGACAGTCGCTATTGTGAGGTGCTTAAAAGAGAGTAGTGAACACGTAATCTATAGTGCGTGACGGTTTTGTGGTGAGAGTAACTGCAAGAGCACCTAACAACTCGTTTTAAGTGCTTGATATTAAATGGAGGTACGCGAAGCGATACCGGGCTCAGAACTGTTACACGAAACGGAGCGTTGAGGTGATTGCTGAAATGGTTGTCTAAGGAAGAGAAGCTCGTATAGAGCATCTGAGAGAAATAAAAGGGGGTGCTGCTGAGTAAGTCTAGCACCGGGAACAGTACGGCCATAAGCTCCTGGTGCTATAGCAACCAGTCACCCTGACATGCGACAGATATATTCCTGGATATTATTGAGATTCTGGTTAATTTCAGACTGAAAATCGGCCCTGGAACGAGTCAGGCCTTTAGCGCGTCGTAATAGCGTAGTATGCGTGAGCTTGAATTTGCGAGCTATTTCACGATAATTCGGGTCTTCTGACAATTCGATTTCAGCCAGCGCGGCCTTTATATCTTCTTCGTTGACCATTTTGTGATTATTTAAAGACAGTGAGTTATGCGATTTAGGGCTGGTGCATTTAACCGGGTGGTGCACGTGCTCGGGACCTCGAGTAGTCAGCTGGATCTGGCCTAAGATATATGGCCTGATCTAGTCCAAAATAGAACCTTCCGTCTTTTTCACCGTTTCAATCACAAAACGTACTATTTTTGGCACGTGCGCAAGATCAAATATTAGTGTTTAAGATCAAATAAAACAACGTGAATACAAATTGAAACATTTCTAAAAAGTGCGATTTATAGCGCAAGTAAAGTTCTATATATTTTACACTCTAGCTTTTCTTTCGTGCTCTGTGGTTAAAAAGTTATAGAGTGTGCGAAGTAAGGTGTCTCATGCCAAAAATCAGCCACTTTTTTCTGAGAGCCTGTTTCCTGTTATGACCGAGCGTGTTAAGCGAGAAAACCGGACTTTCAAACGCAGCCAATTACAGTCCTTCCGTGCGGGCACCTCGAAGAATCTAGAGGCAGTTACTGAGGGCAGTGCAGAGGGGCCGATTTTGTCACAATATCTCCCTTCTTAATAGACATTTAGTCCTCCCCTGCTCGCTTCGCTCACAGGCAGCGAAAGCAATTGTCCCGTTGAGATTTTTGTATGGGAAACCCTATCAAAAATTGAAAAATCGTCAAAAATGTCACAAACTAGGCTTAAAATCATTAATTACAAGCACACAAAGCATTTAAAACTTATTTTAACGTGATGCAAACATTTATTTATATATACTCTTATACCTTAATAATTATAAGGTCGTGCATCGCAAAGGTGGTTGAGTTATTCTTGTTTTTTAATAGTGTTTGCGACCGAAAAGTGATTTTTTTGGTGTGGTTCCCATACAAAAATCGGGCACTTGCTTTCGCGGACTGTGAGCGAAGCGAGCAGAGGAAGAACTGACCATTAATAAATCGAACTAAAAAGCTTTTTGTGGCTTACTATAACTTGTTTAAGATTAGACGCCCTTTTAATTTTTTAGTTGTCTCCTATTCTCTCAAGAACGTTTGTTGAAGAAGGTAGTTTTGGTGTTCGCGCGGGGGCCAATTACGGCCAGTTTTTTCTCTGAAGCCTCGAAGAGCCTCGCAGGTTAAATTCAGAACACGAGTTTGATAGGCACTGGAAAGAACCCACTTCGTACAACATGGAACCAGACCATTCAGCTCCTTGCTTGGGCAACCCTTCTATCTTTTCTACTCTCAGAACGAGGGCAGTGAAGAAGCCACTGGTGCATAGTGCGTACTTCCGTACTGACAGACACGCAAGGCGACGAGCCGTGCATGTGTCTATTGGCTTTCGTTGTGATCCACTTTTCAGCCAGCAAGACCAATAAGAGCCTCGCTTCGTCACAACGCCAATTTTTTTTTTCTGATCCGCGGTCCATTATTGCGAGAAAGCGAGGCTAATAGAGAAAGTCAGGCACGACCCGCTCTCCTGGATTTCGGCCAATGAAAGTATCATCTGGGAAAGACGTCCATGTTAAAGCTTGTCTCCACGAAGGGCAGTGATATCTCGAAACTTCTGAAGTCTAAGTTTTCATGGGATGGTGGACAACACCGATATCAGGCTGACGATGCTCCATTCAAGTAGGTCCAATGAACATTTCTTCTATCCAAGAGCTCTATGGCAAAGCCCGTCTTTTTCGAGCGCAGTTAAATTTGCAGGGTTTGAGCAAGTGTTTTGAATATCTCTCTAGCAAGCTAATATGAACGCAGTTTGCTCGAAGCGACAATTATCTTACATCTTGTCATCAGATCAGTGCCGAGAATCGAAAGACAAGGATGCCAACAGGTCAGAAGAGAATGCCTGAAGTGTGGCTTGCAAGTGCTCGCTATGAACAGAATGTCCCTAAAAGCAACTTATATGAATAGAAGAGAGGCACTTGGAAGAATGTAGAAGATATTTGATCACGAACGTGCGCAGTGAACCAGGAGAAGTCCTATAGAGGAGCATACTTCGAAACTCAAGGAAATTTCGAAGCAAGGCTAGAATAGTCACTTCTCGAAATCCACCAGTCTTTACTCTCGTATTGCGGTAGAAAGGGATGGTTGCCATTTCTTCTATTGCCGGTGGCCTAGGAAGGGACTCGACATCTGCCAATCATAGCCTGGTATTTTTGAAGTCCTTCGAAACTTCTTCCTGTTGAATTCCGAGGGCAGTGCAAGTGAAATGCAACAAGCATCCGATAGCTTCGTTGGTGCGAGCCTTCATTTGAAGTATGGTTGAGCCCCCCGCCTCGAGCGAGCCAGTAAATGGCCGTATTCATAGAACATTTCGAGATGTGCTTTAGGGAGAGAAGGGCTGTGTAAGATGATCATCACATGGAGATTTTAACAGATCCAGTAGCCCATGTTGTTCCTTCTGTGGGAGCATTCTGGTACACCTTCTGACCACCCTCCTCTACTTTTCACGTTTGACCTTGTCACTTCTGCGCCGATTGTCCCTCGATATTGAGTTGACAGTGGAGGCTCGAATACTCTAGCAGTCGAGTATTATAGACTGATATCGATTAATCTTTGGTACATTCCAATAATTTGTGCTTATTAGCTTACCTTGAGCTGTTGGAGCTGTTCAATCCTTTGTACCGAGGTCTTTTTATCGAACCCTCCACAGGCCAGGTCAAGTTTTCTCAACTGCTTATTCTTCACATTCTATATCAAGAGGTCATTTCGTTACAAAAGCCAAAACGGGGAAAGGGGAGCAAGACGTACTTCTTCGATTGATTTATCCATGATATATCTTATTACAGTCACCGGCCTCTCTTGTCCAAGCCTGAAAATGCGACCAATTGCTTGACTCTCCACCGATGGATTCCACTGGGGCTCCAGAAGATAAATCCGACTTGCAATAGATAAGTTATTGAGTCTATATAGTTAGTCAAGATTTCGACCAGAAATATCGAACAGAGATAGGAACATACCCAACAGCACCCGTACTGAGAGTCATTATCAGAACTTCCACTTCTGGATTTACTTGAAACTCCGCCAGTACTGTCTTGCGCTTTCCAAGAGATAGTGACCCATCGACGCGGCAATAACGAATACCATTAGCTTTCAACAGATCCTCGATAAGATCAAGACTCTTTTTCCAAAAAGAGAAAACGATACTGCATAAATGTGAGCCACTATATGTGTATGAGAAGGATGTGTTACGGTTTCGATACCTTTTCTCGTGAAGAGGATTCCTCTGGATATCGTCGAGCAGAGCCAGCAGTTTCGAAGGATATACTTTTCTGACAGCTAGCTCACTCTCGCGAACTTTGTTCTCCTTGCGGAAAAGGTTGTCCTTGCAATACTTCCCGGAACAGAAAGGACACAATTGCTCTCCATTCTTTCTACACCTTTTCAGTTCTTGCTGGTACTGCGGGATACATTCGCCACAGATCAACAAGCGGCATTCTGTCATGTGGACGAAATCTAGGTTCTCCACCACGTCCAGGGATAGGATATCGCAACTGCAGTATTTGCAGATAATTTCTCCACTCTGTTGGAGAAAACTAAGGACATCTTCAGAGTCCAAAGAGGCGCTCGAAGGACTGTCCTTTCTCGGAGACAACCCATTGTTACAGTATAAGCGAAGCCGGAGCAATGCTTCGATCACTCTTTGGTGGGTTTCCTTGGAATTGTGACCACTCAATGCTAAATCAAGAGCAACTCTACCCTCACATAGAAGATCGTTGTATTCTTGTCGCTCTACAGCTGAAAACTTCGGTCGTCGCTCCTGTACGGTCAAGCCGAACAAGCAAAGAATATCCTTGGGACGTCGAAGGCAAATCGAACCAAGCAGAAGCCGAAGATTCTGGAAATCAACTTCAGCATTGGCTTTAGAAGGATGTGTAGCGCTGTCAATATGCTTTCGAAAGATCGCTGGCTCTTTAAGGATCGGCACACCCAGGAAAGACACAAGTGCGGCGAGATCTGTCAAAGAATTTTGTATTGGGGTACCAGTCAAACACCAGCGAATATGAGAGGGTATCCTGTTTACAGCCCGGAATTGTTTCGTCGATAAATTTCGAATTATATGCGCTGGCGAAAATGTCACACGTTGCATTTTTGCCATTAGGATTTCATCTCCTGAGGTAAACGTACCTTCATCAGCAATAATGCGATACCATTCGATACTCTCAAGAATTTTGTGTGATCGATTGAAGTCTGCGACCACAGTACCATAGGTGGTGAGAACGACCTCGTATCGGGCAAGGAAAGATGGGTCTTTGGGTCTGTCTTGTCCATGGTACTTGATATACCTGAGTGTGCCTCGGAAAACATGTCTACAAAAATCAGCAAGCAGACGAGACAGATACCGATTTCCGGGGAATTCGAACTTATCAATCTCTTCAATCCAACTATCGAGCAGCACTGGAGGAGAATCAGAATCCATCATAGCACTCGAGAAACCTAGGGACCGGACTTACAAGCAGAGGGTACAATAATCAACGTGGACTTGGCAGCCCTTCGACCTTCCCTTGGAGATTCAAAGCTATATATCTGCTCAGCATACTCATTTGCTCTATCAAGAGAGCCCATGACTGCACACAACATGGCTAATGACTTGCCAAGTCCCATATCGTCAGCCAAGATGCCTCCCAAGAAATCGTTTGGTGTTGGACTCTTAGCTCCTGTAATTATATGCTGGTAACTGTAGTTCGAAAGACCATCAACGCAAGTTCTGTAGCATTGGAGGCAAAGTGAAGAAACAGATCTACTAACCACTTGAAGTCTTTCTTTGAGTTCTCAAGTTCCCAAAGGCTCCGAGAGACGGGTGAGTTCAACGTCTCGCGTCTGAATATCCAGTCAACTGCTTCCCTCTGGTGACTTCTGACGTTAGCTGGTTCCATTACTTAGATTTGACAGAAGTCTACCTTAATAATGTTGTCACTAGACGAACATCCACAACTGCTTCTTTTAGGTAGTCGTGCCGGGGAAGCTCTTCAAGAAGTTTGTCGAAATCAGGGTATGCAGTGTTCCAAGCCAATACTTGCTTGTCGTCCAGAACGCCATAATTCACAGTACTGATACTCTGTGATTTAAAAGTAGCAGGCAGTTCAATCACCTGGATAAGGCCCGGGAGATGAAGGTATTGTGGGTTCTCGTATGGAAGACTGGTAGTTCCATGATGTGGTGGCTGTAGGAAAAGCCCAGCTTGAGATAGTTGTCTTGCTGTGGTGTCTAGTTGGCATCTTGGACCCGATATATTTATATCAAGACTGATGCATCTCCGCTTTGAGTCTTTGCCGACTTGGAAGATTTTCTCCTTCCAATCATTCGAGGCAATTAGAGGAGTATATTCGAGGTCTTTGAAACCGTGCAACTTTGTAAGGCACCGGAAACCTCTGTTATTCAGAACCCCAAACTTACTCCCTTCGCTCGTACGAAGAACACAATGATTTTCCTCGAACAATACTTTGAGAAAAATGAATTTCGTGGGTTCTGTGACGTTCTTGTGGGAGCTATGCAGATATTCCAGGTACAACTCGTCATCTATCTGGACCTTGGCATCACAAATCTATAACACTTAGCAGGTCAATTCACTGACCGAAGGATATTGAAGATTTACACTTCCATAGCAGATATAAATCGTCTTAGGTGAGGCGCAAGAAGTCTTGATTGGCGATACTACTGGAACGTCGGTACCCGAGATTGTTGACAAGTCTCCCCCAAAAATGAAAGAATTCTGGCTGTCTTCTGCTGAAAAACTTGGACCAGACTCTTGACTATCCAGGAAGGCCATTTGATTGTTGCTTTGGTATAGCCCACTGTCAAAGTATTGAGGGCCTTGGGACAAGCCTTGAGCCGAAAGGACTGAATCGTCGGACCGGTGTTTGATGGCCGGCAAGATACTTGGAAACGAAGCTTGAGTATCATAGGCAGTCTCATGAATTTCAGGCCACGGTTGCCATGAATTTTGTTTTCCATAGTCGTAGCCGTGATGGTCAAGCTCGTAACCCATGCGCTTGTCTCGCGGCCGATCAACATTCTCGTGCCCCCAATCAGTTACTCGTGGCCGTTTCAAACTCGACATCATCCGTTATCTTGAGTAAAATCTCTGTTACGCGTTTTCCAAGAATGAAGGTATGTTTCAAGGTTGTGTCCACATTTTAGAAGAGTTGAAGGTAAGGCTCTCGCAACCCCAAATACTCGTGGTCGTGGCTTGTTTTTGAAATGCTGCAATTGGAGGGTTCGTTCTGCACTGCCTCCACTACTGTACAGTACTGCAACACATGACATCAAAGTGAGGCTGACTGAGAGAAGCACAAATAAACGCAGTGCACCTTGCGAATCAGCCTGACCGGTTGAAAGATGGACTTCAACCTGGATGCATCAACTTGCAAGAATACCTTGGCTCTTCCATATAAATTTCTTCAGCAGAACAACTCTCTCAGATCATCTTAGGCTCAAAATCTTCCCATTACGAGTATCTTTCTTTTGAGTGATGCACCACTCTTAGAGACTGTCGGAACAATCTGGCGCGCCGCAGCCTCCTTGATTCTTTGAATATCTGGGGACGAGGAACAAAAGCAGAGCACATCTCTATTCCTCTACCTGCCACTCTCATTAGCAGACATGGAAACGATTCTACCTGAATTTGAAAGAGCGGTTTTAGCCTTCAAGAAAAAAGCTGACTTGGACGAGGCCGAGCTTGCCGACTTTCAACTTACTGACCTTCAGAGTCTTCACCACGCGATCAATGCAATCCAAAATCAACAGGCAAAGGACAAAAAGCTGATGTATATGGGAAGACTGAAACCTTTCTTAGACACGATGAAAGATTATGGCCAGGTTCTTGAAGTATTCTTGAATACATCCAATTTCGTTGCATTTGTTTGGGTAAGAGTCGTTCCATCTTCAAGTTATTATAGCACTCTGACGTGTGACAGGGTCCTATGAAATTGCTTTTATTGGTACGTTGTTGTAAAAACGTGGCATTGGTAAACTGCTAAGTTATAAAACAGATAGCCTCCAACATGTCAGAAGCCCTGAACTCTCTTCTTGATGCATATCAACAAATAGGAGAACAGATACCCTTGCTTTCACAGTTTCAAGAGCTCTTTTCCTCAAGCCCGCACATGAAGACGGCGTTGTTCATGATTTTTCAAGATATTCTGGAATTTCATCGGGAGGCGCTTGGCTATTTTAAGAGACGAAGTACCGCCCCTTATTCACTACCTTTTCTATCTGCTGAGAATTCATGTAGAGTGGGACAAGCTTTTTCAATCATCATGGAGAGGTTTTCACTCTAAGATAGAAGGACTGAAGGAGAAAATGAAGCAACATAGAATGCTCATTGAAAGTCAAGCGGGCATCATCGAGTTCGAGGAAGTTCAGAGGGTTCGAAAACTAGTGGAAGTTGAGTTTAGGAACGCAAGAGATGCTGATATAGACCGTCGCCGCTCAAAAGTCCTCCAATGGCTATCACCCGCGAGCTCTGAAACTATCCAAGAAGGCTGCGAGAAGGCCAGGTCTGAATACCCAGGGACGGGCCAATGGTTGCTTAAAGAGGAGAAATTCAGCAAGTGGTTCGATCCAGATTTCTGTTCAAACCCGTTGCTTTGGCTTAGCGGTATCCCTGGAGCAGGTGAGTCTCAGTCTACACAAGCCAAATTTCCTGCTGATCATGAGTAGGTAAAAGTGTGTTGGCATCCCTCGCCATTGAAGAGGCGCGGAAGCTTCCCCATACTACAGTTGCCTTCTTTTACTTCAAATATGGCGACGAGTCACGAAACAGTTTCTTAGCTGTTGCAAGGGGTATTTTGTCTCAACTGTTGAGTTCTCAGAGATCCAATGATGACCTCCTGCTTTATGTTGACGAGCGAGCTTCCGGCAGCGGCGAAACGGTCCTCAGCAGCTCAAAGCTCGCGAAAGAGCTACTCGAAACAGTCATTCTCAGCTGCAAACAGACTTATATCATCCTTGATGGTCTTGACGAGTGTAATAGAGATGAGCGTAAGGAAATATCTACCTGGTTTCGTCAACTCGTCGATAGTCTTCCTCGTAAAGAGATGGACACTATTCGTTGTCTATTTGTGAGCCAAGATGATGGATACGCTCGCAAGGATCTTTCTATGCTTCCGTCAATCAAATTGACTGCGACTAGCAACAAAAGCGATATCGAAATGTATGCAAAGGTGTGGCATCAACGGATTGAGGAGAAGTTCGGAAGCCTTGAACCGAAAGGATTAAATGTAGCCAATATCGTCACCGCAAGAGCTCAGGGTAAGGTTAAAATTTTGATTCTAGTCTTGGTTCATTAGATTGACCAACTACAGGAATGTTTCTCTTCGCAAAATTGGTCGTGCTGAACCTCTACGACCAGACATCGCGGCAGAACTTCATGGAAGAGATGCAGGAAAAATTTCCTCGGAATCTAGAAGAAGCGTAAGCAATGAACTAACCCTAAACAATCAATGAGTTCTTTTCTAATATCGTGTAAAGCTACGCAAGGATATTGGATCGAATACTAGACCCAAACACAGCAATCTCGCGGCAGAATGATGCCAAGCAGCTTTTGGGATGGATTGCATGTGCAAAACGCCCAATGAAATGGTATGAGATTCAAGGTGCAGTGTCTGTTGACCTTGAACACCAAACAGTGGACTACGAAGGTCGCATGCATCGTGTGCACCCAAAGGTACTGTGTGCATCTTTGGTTGAAATACGTTCAGATGAGTCCATAGAGCTTGTACATGCCACTGCCAGAGAGTGAGTTTTTCACACCGTCTTCAAATCATATCAGACTAAACAATCACCAGATATCTTATTAGAAGCCAACATCTCAATCCCACCCGGGTAGAATACGACCTCGCAATTCTCAGTGTGGCGTATCTCAGTTTGCCAAGCGTAACCAAGGGAGTCGAAGACCATGAGACAGAGAAAGCATGGCTAGAAGGGTTCTTCTCGTTCTACGAGTACGCCGTGTCGTCGTGGGTATTTCATCTCGAAGCCGGAATCGCAATAGAAAAGAAGGAGCTTTTAGACCAACTGGCAGAAGCACTCGAAGTATTCCTAGAGCTCCACTGGGTCGAACCGTCTGACAAAATTGTGGTTTCGAAGACGATTCAAGACCAATTACAACCGATGCAAGAATATGGCATGTTCAGCAAGCTCACACAAGCTGTATTCTCTGCTCGGAAACAACTCGGTCGTCATGGACAAGGCCCGGTTGCTGACGAAGTCCTGGATCTGTCCTCTATTACTAGAGAAGTGAGGATGGTTCTCGAAACTTTGTCTTCGATTCCAAATGACACAGATAAACAACCAATCTTGGACAGATTTTACGGCCCAAACCGCTTCAAGTGCCCTAGAATCAACTGCCAGTACTTCTACAAAGGATTTCTCAAGAAAGATCACCGAAAACAGCATGTGGCACGGCACGACCGTGCTTTCTTGTGCTACTTCGAAGGATGTCCAACAAGCATTTTCGGGTGCTCATTTCCGAAAGAGTTGGAAGAACACATGTATAATGACCATGGTATCGACATGTCAGATGAGCTTGAATTCCCAAAAATCTCGTTGCCATTGCGACAGATACATCCTGCCACTTATAAATGTACTCAATGTCCCAAAAGTTTTACCCGGAAACATAATTTGACGGCTCACTTGAGAACACACGAAGGTGAGAAGCCATTCGCCTGCAGTGAGTGCGGCTTGTCTTTCACGCGAGAAAACGACAAGAAGCGACATGAAGCGCTCCATAGTGGAGAGAAGACTTTTATCTGTAAGGGTACTCTTCCTGATGGTAGTGAATGGGGATGCGGTTTGAGTTTTCTTCGCGCGGACAAGCTTACCTCACACCACAGAACCGCCGCGGGTTCTAGGTGCATCCGGCCTTTGCAGATTCAACAAGCTGAGGAGATGAAAAAGCTCCAGGAAGAGCAAAAAGCCCTGAAAGAACATCGCGATGTATCCGATGACGGCACAGTCACCTCTGAAATGCTCACAGAAGAAGTCCCGATGGTTCGGATTCCGTCTGAAGATATCCCTCTTTCGAGCAACGATAACGAGATAACTGATCGCCGCCGCCGCCTTTCTATTCACGATCTCGCTCCTCTGATGCCAAAAGCCGGTGATGATGATGACACTCTGATGTCGAAAAATCCAGGCGCTAAAACACCAGAACAACAGATATACCAACGACCAAAACACGATCGCGTGTTTTGCAAACAATGCGACCATCACCAGGAAGGCTTTCGAGGAGAGCATGAGCTTCGCAGACATGTAGATCGTGAGCACAAAGGAACTGTCACGAAATGGATTTGTGTTGAGCCGAATGGTTTGCGACATCCGAAGCCAATCATCCCTCTCTCGAGATGCGAGGCTTGCCACGTGTGGAAAAAACAGTACATGGCTTACTACAACGCGGCTGCTCACCTCCGAAGAGCTCACTTCAAGCCCAAAAAACCTAGTCGCAAGGATAAAGACGGTGAGAATCGTGGGGGAAAGGGTGGCGGGGACTGGCCGCCGATGGCAGAGCTAAAGTACTGGATGAAAGAAGTGAAGGAAATCGCAGCTCCCGAAACAATACGTCCGGAACATAGCTTCGGGACATTTCGAGACGTCAGCGAAGATATCGAAGACAACGTCTTCGATCCTTGGGACTTCCAAAGTATGGAGTCTGGGCCTTCTCCATTTCCAGACAATCCTTTTCAGGACCAAATGTCATCGGATCAACAAGGCTTCGGCTCTTTCCCGACCAATTACGGACCAAACTTGGACGGCATGGACTACTCGAATGAAAGTAACGGGTGGTGACCGGATTATAGAGTGCTTTTAAAAACTAGCGTCTGTTATTCCACTGAATTAGGAGCTCCTTTGCAAGGCGTTTTCGAAGACGACATCTGATCGTGAGTGTAGATGAGAACACCTGAGGCTAAAGGGATGGGACTGTTTCGAAAGCACCTAATTTTTTTTTTGGTCTTGGCATGTCAATAAGACGACTTCCATTGCGTTGCCTCTGTGATGTAGCAAGGTGCAATTCTGAGCTCGAAGTTAAATGTTTTAGTATAAAAGTTTAGCCCAAGCTTTGTAGGCTCTTTATTATGGTTCATTGGAAACTCGAGGAAGTTTAGTTGCTAGCTGAGAAGCACCAGGAATTGGCATTGGGACACGAATAGAAGAGCTTTAGGAATATGAAATCTACAAACTTGGAAATCAGGTCAGGAGAAAGTGTTCACAACAATGTTGCCTTTCACTATATATCTATCTACCTTTTCTCTCTGCCCATGCAGGTTATGCGGAGTTTGGAAGAAAGCCATTGAGTCCAAAATGACCCAAGGCGGGTGGGGCTGTTGCAGGGTATGAAAAAATAGGGGTGGTGAATATCGGTGAAGTTGATTGGCTCGTCTTCTCGCTTCCCCTATTCCGAAGCGAGGTCAAGTTCTCCATGGTTTTCTACATTGGCCTTGGCTTTCAAATGTCTAATATTTAGGTGGATGGTTTGTAAACACGACTGTACCGAGATTCGTGTTATCCGTACCCAAAATGAATAGCTGTACACATTAAGACTAATATTTTATTTAACTACCTTCGAATGTCTATTTTAGTCTTTGTGTACTTATGTCTATCCCGGCTATCGCTATCCTCAAATAAACTGAGTAAGTGAATTATATCAGGAGAGCTTCGACCTAAACAACTTTCACGGGCAAAACTCGCTTAACCAAAGTCAGAAAGGAGTAAAGGGTCAATGTTACATCATTGCAAGGGACATTCTAACCATCGCTAGCACTATGGCTACAAATACAAGGGTATGCATAACGATTATTCTCTCACAAATAATCTCTCACACCTTCGCTTCTTCACCATCCATACTATCAACATTCTGGTGAGCCACAAACTTGGAAGATTCACCCGACTGAGCCGACTCTCCCTTAGATGGATTAGCAAATTTAGGGTCCTCAGCATTCTCAAGCTCGGCCTCGTTCCTGTCGGCGATATCGCCAGCCAGAGATTCCATTTCCTCGTTGAGGTCTTCTTCTGGGAGGAGGAGGTTCAAAGCGACTGCAATGAAAGCTGTGACTGCGAAGCCTGAAGCACAGCGAGTTAGTTTTATAAAGTCAGCAAGGTTAGGAGGAGCTTACCAGTTTCCAATACGAGAACAATAGCATCGAAGAAGCCTGCCTTTGCTTTGTTTCCCCCCGTGTAGGTAAATACGTAGCTGAACCAGTTTGGGACGAGGATGGCACCGAAACCAAGAGACATAGCAGCTGTGAGGATGAAACGTGTGCGTCTAGTGAAGGGTACAGTTGAAATGATGCGAACACCGCTGATAGCGACGGAGGCAAACAAGAAGGTAGTCATCCCGCCAAGAACCGCGGATGGGATTGAAGTCAATGCTGCCGCGAACTTAGAAAACAGACCCATGACGATGAGGAAGAAGCAAGCAGCGTAGCCAGCCTTTCGGTTGGCACAGCGCGTGAGTGCAATGACACCGTTGTTCTGGGCAAATGTGGACATCGGGGTGATGGTGCAGAGTCCAGCGAGCATGCCGTTGAGGCCATCGGCGAGGATACCACCCTGGATTCTCGAATCAAAGAGCTTTCCCTCGACTTGAAGTCTGGAAACATCACAAGTGGCTGTAATGTCACCGATAGCTTCCATCATCAGGATGAGGTAGACTGCAAGCAAGGGGAGGATGAGAGGTCCGTAGACAGAGAGCGGGAAGGTGTGCACCCAGATGAACGATGCCACTGGTGCGGAGTCGATGCCACTCTTGTCAAAGTAACCACAAGCGGCGGCAATGATACAGCCGACGAGCAGACCGAGGATAACGCTCACTGCAGGAATGTAAGTCTGAGGGACCAAAATGTACAGAGAGGAAAGCTTACAAGACTTCATAATCGGAGCACCAAATCTCTCGAATATGATAATGCTGACGAAGACTGAGAATCCAAGACCAACAAATTCCGCGCTTCCCCATGGAAGAGCATGCGGAGCAAAGTTCGTCGGGCAGTTCTGGAAAATGCCGGTGGTTGGCCTACCGAAACAGCTTCCAGATCCTCCAGCCCAGTCCTCAAGACCGCTTTGGATGAGGGAAACACCGATAAGGGTAACAGTTGGTCCAGTAACGATGGGTGGGAAGAGCTTCTTCAGAAGAGCTGGAGTCATGAAAGAGAGACCGATCTCGAGCAATGCACAGAGAGAAGCTGTTCCCAGAATGGCACCGTATCCTTCCTAAATCTTGAGTCAGCGCTGCGAAAAGATGCTAAGCTGAGATCGAATTACCGGGCAAGGGAGCTGCGTGCCATCAGCAGCAGTAGGGCACATTCCGTTGCTGTACATTCTGAGATGGTGTTATTTTGCTGTGGAATCAAATGTATGTGGAGACTTACTGTGCTAACCCCTTTGTCGCAACTGGAATAATAGCGAAAGACGTGCCCACCACAGAACTATTACAATGTTAGGTAATGCTCCAATATCGTCTCGAAGAATTCTTACATAAGACCAGTCCCAATGTAATACGGAGTCTTGTAAAGGTGGAAACGAGTAATTTGCACAGCTGAGAGAATACCGCAGACAACTGGAGTGTTGTTAGTGTGTCACTGTACTGGGAATTATGGGATAATTGAGGACTTACTCAGGGAGGTCGAAACGAGATATTGTTCCGTTTTTGCGTCGAAGTTTGCTGAACCCGAGATAATGATGGGAGGGGTAATGATACCAGCCAACATGGCCAGAGCTGCAGAGAGTGAGTTAATGCTCTAAAAGTAAAGAAGAGAAGATTTATCGAAACCCCATAAATGTACTTACCATGTTGAAATCCCAGAAGGAGAGCCAAAACAACTGGCATACGATCCTGAAGACCGAAGAAAGGAGCTTTTCTCTTCGGCTTGCTCATAAATGGAATATTGGGCGTGAACAAGAACGCTGCACCAATTAATCAGCCACAACTTCACAATCAAAATGCAGGATCCTCACCATAATCATAATCCCCAATGAGACCGTTCCTAGTTGTGAAAGCCTTGAAGATGTGTGAAATGTGCTCGCCAAAGGATCGCTTGGGTGAGGCCTCATTAGGCGGGATAATCATGTCTGGCCCATCGTGAGGACCTTGATCAATGGTAACACCCATTTCGATATAAAGTTTGATTTCAGCCAGAGACGAAGAAACACTTTTAAGGGTTTGGTGGAACCTTCGCCAAGCTTGATCTCGAATTGAATGTCAATGGCTGTATTTCGTTGCTGCTGCTGCTGAGATACAAAACTAGGTGCAACGGGACGCTTCAGAATATATACACGCGACCTTTTGTCCCCAGATTTCCGGATCCATCTGGACCCTCAAGCCTCAACTAACCCTTGCTTTTCCGCGGTAGAAAACCTTTCGCAGTGTGAGCCCAAGAGATCTCTCGGGTGCTTTACGTCGCGCGGCGCCAGCCGTCCAGCGATGTCCCCGCAGATAGTCGCAGCGGAGAGAAGTTTCCTTGCATCACGAAACGCTGTTCCACGAATGGAGGGAATTGTCTTATCTGGTGGCTGCGGCTTGCCCCCGGTGATCCAGATCCACTTTGCATTCCAGTCATTGTCTATCGCTTTTGGGGAGGGAAGGGTCCGGGATAGAAGTGGAGAGCTTGATTGGAAGTTGAAGTTTAAGCTTGTTGGGAGGGCCGCCGACGCCGGATACGGGGAGAGCGGCCACTTCCGACAGAGTAAGTATTTGCCCTCGACCCTTTCCGTTCACAATGGATTTTGTTATTGAAAAGGATATCACGGGGAAGAAAAGATCCTTTACTTTGCCTTCAAACGCCCATGTATCCCGTGGGATGGAAACAGGCGAGAATATACCAATTTAGGCTTGGCAGGCAGAATCTCTTCAATCATTGCGGGGCACTGAGCCTTTACCAAACGTAGAACTTCTCAAATCACTGTAGAGAAATTCCACATACCAGATAGCCCGCCTGAGCCGTGAGATTCAATCAACCAATGGACTACAATCATCTCTTTGTATTCAATTCTGTCTCCAAGATTGTGGTGTTTAAATATGATTGCACTTGCAATTGCTTGGCACTGGATGTCATCAAAACTGACGATCCGAGTTGACGATGAGATCACTGAGCCGTTGCGATAAACTTCAACCATCAACTCCAAGCTCCATTTTGTGCCGATAACGTATCAGGTGATGTACATTTACATTGGAGCAAGTCACATCTTCCAACAAGCTCTCCAACGGTGTTTCTCTGTCGCCAGAAGAAGCACACCAATTAATGCTTCTCAAATGTAGAAATGATGCCCCTAACCTGCGGCCGTAGTTTTAACAAGTTCCTCATTATGCGTGTCGGTCATTAGTTCGTCATCTAAATTCGCTCCTGCTGGAATCTCGAAATGAGAATGAGCGCTGCCAACACCCGCTAAATCCGCATTGTATGCTGTCGATGGCTCAATTGCCGCTGCTGTGTTTCGCGGCTCTTCAGATGCTGATATGGTCTGTGGTTCCATATTATGCTGTGCTATGCTTTGTTTGTCGTCTTCTGTCGCAGGCAATATCGAAGGATGTCCTTCGTGTGCAGTTGAATCGGGTGGCATATCTTCCAAGTCTGATCCCGAGTGTGAATTAGGCAACGGAATCTCCGCAGGAATTATCTGGTATCTCAATGGTCCAGGAGACCTGCCACGCCTGGGAAAGTAGTCCCCCTCTTCGGATGTATCAGTGATCGCATAATCGTAGACATCGAAAGGCCTCCCACCGGGCCCGGTGGGCCAGTCCAGAGTCCTTGGAGTATCCAATGGCTCGTTATTGGAAAAAGGCTTGTCCTCCGGGTAGGACGCATCCACCACAATGGGGATTCGACGTCCAGAGGAATGCTGATTCTCCTCCACATCTGGAAACAAAGTGAGGAGAACGGCAGCCTGGGATCGACATCTCGGATCATCGTTCAAACAACGATGGCACAAATCCAAGAAGTAATCCGGTATTTCTGCTGGAAAGGCGTCCAGGCTCAAAGGACGATGATTTTCTGGTTCGTCCTGTTGAGTAGCTAAAGCATACAAGACCATGCCTAACTGATACAAATCTGACTTAACACCTATGTACATGGAGATACGTTGATTGCTGTCAATGAGCGCGGCAACTTCAGGGGGCTCCCAGCCGACAGGGCATCCTCGCCTGTTGATGTCGATAATTTTGGCGTTATCGTTCGAATCAATGACAATGTTAGAGAGTGTAAAATCGCCCTGAACGAAGCCAGCCTCGTGGATCTCTGCAAGTCCTTGGACGATTTCTTTGGCCCATCGTTCGCGACGCTGCCAGGGAATCTTTCCCTCCCCATCGTAAATAACGTCAATCAACGCCCCTTGCTCGGCGAAGCTAATGAGAAGTCCCTTTACGACTTCGCCCTTGTTGTCAAGAACAACGCCTCCGAATTGGATCACACTCCGGGAGCCAGATAGCTGGTGCAGTGCATTGATCTCGTAGAGAAACTCGTCGACCGTGTCCGGCCCGGGAATTTCCTTCTTGATGAACACCTCGCCATCAACGTTGACTTTATAGACGAAGCCAGAGAGATGGGAATCAAACACCAGCTCATCCTCGCGGACTCTTCGACAGTTGAGATGATTGATGGCTCTTACCGAGGGATAAGAGATAATCTCGGATAGATCCTCGACCACGTGGACATGAAGTCTCTCATTTTCAGTCTGCAGCTTCAGGTTTGTGACTGTATCGTAGAATTGGATGTCCGGAAGGGATTCGCGGATTGCCTCGTAGATTCGCGCACTCTTGTCGCGCTGAAACCGCGTCCGTAATAGCTCTTCTTCTAAGGACCCTTCAGGAGCATTTCGGTAGTCCAAAGAGATCGTTACGCGTCTCCAATGAGTCGGCGTTTCTGCGAATGTCACAAAAAACTTCTCCCTCTTTGACTTGTCTCTGAAGTGCATGCTGAGGTTCAAAATCCACCGCTTTTCAAGCTCTTCAAGAATCATCTCATCAAAGGCCTCGGTCGAAATCGACAGTGTATCGATATTCGAAGGATCCTTCCGAGTGTCTCCATATTCCTTCGTTTCATCTTGTGTTTCTAGTGTCGGTATATCGGCCTTGTTCAGCACGCTCTCGATTGTCTCCGTTTTTCTCACGAAATCCGGAGCACTCAATCTTGGTGGTGGCACCACTGCAGTCGCCGAGTTTCGGCACGAGTTATTGATTCGACGTCGATCTACTGATAGAGTTCGTCGTTCGTCCGGCAGTGGCTTGTTTGGTTCCAGTCTATCTCGAAGTTCTGATTGTTGTCTCTTGAACGTGGGCGCACGAGGCAGCTCCGGCACAACCTTTCGCGAGAAAGGGCGTGCCATGCCAGTTCCTTGTTCGTCCTCTGGTTGTGGTGCGGGAGCGGCTGAATTTGTATCATCTTTCCCAAATAGCCTTTTCCAAAAGTTTCTGTGTTCGGTGGATGGGCTCCTTGCACGAGGCTTCTCAGTTTGAGCCATTGTGTTGTCAGGATGGTCCTAGAACGCCCCTGTGGATCGTCAGTAACCTCACAATGGCGAATTAGCTTTTGTAGGGAGATTGTACATACAACGTCAACTGTCCGCTCTATTGGGATATTCTGCGGTGTGGGCCCACAAATCTGGTGGCTGGTCGTGCTCGAGGGCATGTGTTACGCTGCAGCGTGATATGGAGAGAGCAAGTGCACTCTCTGATCTTTAAGGAAGAGTTTCATGGCATCGACACTGAATCTCGTCTTGGGTTGTTGAGGCGGAAGAGAGTAAATGGTTTTCGAGGTCTCAAGTGTGAAGGCCTGTAGCTGTGTGTTGTTCAAGTGGCTGAGCACGGAGATTTTCCAAGCTCACCTCCTGTGCGCCAAATCGGCATGCAAGGCATAATGTTCGCCTCACCTTCTTTTGCCTGTGCGTGGGGAAAACAGTCTCCTCTCATTGTGCACCCGGGTGGGCGTCGTGCATGGAGTCAAAGAATTCGAGCTGCGTTTGGGTTTGGATCTTTCCAAATGCCCCAGACGGGCGCAAGTGAACGGCGCCAATCAGCGCCGGGAGAATTCTGCTTTTCCGGCGGCCGTTTTTGAACTTGCCAGCCATTTCATCCTTTTCCCTCACCGTTTGCTCGGCCGAGATGAATCTACCTAGTTTCCCTTGTCTAACTTCTGCAACGCACCTTTTACTTACTGTACCTTTCAAGCAATTTCATCCTCAAAACGTGTGTCTATCATACAATATGGGGGCACGGGCGTGGGCATGCCGTGGGAGCGGTGCCCCCCAACCCCTCCGCTCCGCAGTGAGTGCTATTGGGAGAACCAGCAGAATGTCACAAGGGCTTGTGTGACATTGGAGTGGTTCGTCAAGCCGGAAACTCTCTCAAGTTGGGCAGCAGTGAGGCTGGTAGAACTGGCTGGGAATTCTCGACGCCGGCGGCCACGCTGTATCGGTCCTGGAGGCCCAATTCTCACCTCTCTCCTCCATTCGGCTTTTTAGTAGGATGCTTCCGCATATAAATGGACTTCAAAACATGGCCATGCGGTCTCACTTTGCAGGAGGCTGCATGCAGTGCAAGGCTGGTAGGCTCACTGGCTAGAAGGGAACACCCGAGACCTCTCAGGCGGCCTGCATCAAGCGTGCATACGTTGCCACGTCGTCGAATGGCCGAACCAACCACCTTATGCAACACTAATCCAGAGTAGAATGTGCCTACAGGACAAAGTGCTGACCCTAATCACTAAGTAGAAGTCTGTGATGATGCGGTTGTTGACAAGCGGTTTACAGACGAATAATGCCCTTGCCCACCCTTCGGTTGACAGACACTTCTACATTGGCTAAATTTACATTATGTACTCCACGATAACCCGTGGCTGTCTATTTAGATGCTGCAGAGAGGAGATGTCTCTTCTGTCGTCATTTGACGCCTTCGAAACGCCGATGAATGCTCCATTCTACCCCACGTGCATCATATGCTCTCCGTACGAGTCCGAACACCCACAATAAATGAACAAGGTTTCTACAGAATGAGTTGTTCAATCATCGTCTTCGCCTTCTTTTTCTTTCTTTGGTTTCTTGAGTTCGTTTTTCCATAGGCCGTTGGCTTGGTCCTTGTCCAGATTGGGAAACACCAACTCGAACACATCAGAATACCACTTCACTGGGTGTCCGTCGATGCCCTCTTTTATATTCTAGTGACAGCTCAGTCTCACGCTATCAAAGTGTAAGGGTCGGAGATCTACATACCTCTGGCAGCTCTAGCCAGTCTGACAAGTTGTCGTCTGGAAAAATGATCATCTTTGATCCTGCGCGTCGGGCGGCAACAGTCTTCTCCCGAAGTCCACCAATCCTCAGAACTTTACCAGTAACCGTTAGCTCACCAGTCATGGCAATGGTTGGGTCTAATGGTTTGTCTAAAGCCAGGGAGAGCAAAGATGTTGCCATAGTAATGCCGGCGGAGGGTCCATCCTTTTGGACTGCTCCCTCGGGGCAGTGCAGGTGCAACTTGGCTTTGTCGAAGAAATGATTCTCTGGGAACTGTTTTGCCATTACCGACTTGGCGAACGAGTAGGCAATACTTGTTGATTCCTTCATGACCGCTTTCAGATTCCCGGTCGTTGTTAATCCAGCGCGAGATTCATGATTCAAAGCGCTTTCCAAAATTGATTCGACATAGAGAGCAGCACCGCCCATCTGCGTCCAAGCAAGGCCCATCGCTACTCCTGGCGGCGTCACGTCGTACAGACGATCGGATGTGAAGACTGGAGGACCAACATAGTCCTTGAGATTACCCTTGTTGATGGTAACATGAACAGTATCTGGGACTTGAAGGCTGACTCTCGGCGTTTCAGTAGTTTCCTTCTCAATGTTTTCCGGCGTTTCCCTAACATCAGTCTCATCCTTCTTCGATTCCTCCATTGCCGCCTTCCCCTCTTCAGTCAAGGCCTCCTCTTCAGGAAGAACAGATTCACCAAGATCTTGCACAATTTTCAGTGCCGACTTCCGATAAACCTTTTCAATCTGCTTCTTTAAATTTCGGACTCCCGATTCGCGACAATAAGACTTGATCAGCTCCTTAATGGCCTCTTTGCTGAGGTTGACATCGACGTCTTTCAGACCAGCCAGCTCTTTGGCTGCGGGTCCAAGATACCTTTCGGCAATCGCCATCTTCTCATCAGCGACATAACCAGAGAGCTCGATCATCTCCATTCGATCAAGTAGTGGTCGAGGGATAGTATCCGTCATATTTGCCGTACAGACGAAGAGGACCTTGGAGAGGTCAACCGGTACGTCGAGATAGTGGTCCAAGAACGAGTTGTTCTGCTCAGGATCAAGCAGTTCCAAGAGTGCTGATGCTGGATCTCCTTGGTGTCCTCTACCGATTTTATCGATCTCATCAATCAATATTAAAGGATTCTCAGTCTGGCACTTCTTCAATGCTTGAATGATTCGCCCGGGCAATGCACCAACGTATGTTCTTCGGTGGCCCTTGATCTCAGCAACATCTGTGAGACCTCCAACACTGAATCTGTAATATTGTCGATTTAAAGCCCTGGCAATACTCTTGCCAATACTCGTTTTACCGACACCTGGAGGGCCGACAAAACATAATATTTTGCCCTCGACGGTCCCGCGCAGCTTTCCTACTGCGATAAATTCGAGTATACGATCTTTAACATCCTTTAGTCCGTAATGATCTTCCTCCAAAACCTTCATGGCATTGTTGATTCCGAAATTCTCTGCGCTTCTTTGGCCCCATGGAATCTGCGTCAACCAATCCAGATAGTTCCTCGTCACGTTGAATTCTGAGGCTGCTGGTTCTAGATGGGCCAACTTATTCAATTCATCGTCGAATACTTTCTTCACTGCCTCCGGCATAGCAAGTTTCAAGCCTTTTTCTCTGAACTTTTCGACCAATTTGTCCTTGCCGTCAGATTCAATACCGAGCTCTCTGCGAATCCCTTTCATCTGTTCCATCAAGAAGTATTCCCGTTGGCGTTTTTGGATGGACCTCTCGACATCCTTCGATATTTTCGACTGTAGCTGAGCGTTCATAAGCTCCTTCTTTAAGACGACTAAGGCTTTCTGTAGTCGCTCTTCGACATTCAGCGTTTCGAGAATATCTTGAAGCTCAGGGACTTCTCCAGCAGAGACTGCTGCAGCAAAGTCAGCGAGCTTCGCTGGTTCTTGCATGACATTCCCAGCAGACTGGCTCATGGAGAAGGTTGAGATCTGGTCACGGAACAAGCTGTTTAGGCCTGCAACTTCCTTGAAGACGTTGACGATCTCGTTGGTGACAGCCCGAATAATAGGGCTCTTGGGATCGTGAGGCTCTTCAACCAGATTCTCCACCTTTACGAGACTGACAGGGAGATTGCGTAAGAATGCTGTTGGCTCCCAGGGAGTGGGTGCTTCGGTCGGTTTTTGCTGGACTGTGCCCTCCTCAAAACTGGCAACGACGTCGCCCTTCTTTTCTTCCGTCTTCGGCGGAATCACTTCAGGTACAGCCCCAGGATCCGGAGGTGTAGCTTCTCCCTTCTTTGCATCAGCAGTGGTAGGGCTGATCAGGGAAGACATCTTTATCCGCCGATGAGGGTATAAAACAGCCGTTAGAGCATTTTCATCGCCGTGAACAGGGAATGCGCTGGTGATCTGGGCAAAGACACCAACATCATGAACATCTTCTATGTTCTCAATGATATCCCCATCCGCATTTTCATCTTTGAACAGAAAAGCTCCAATATATGGTTGCCCTCTCTTGATCATCTCTTGTATGGCTGAGACAACATTTGGATCCCGAACCGTGACCGCCTTGTAAAAACCAGGGAAGAGAGGTCGTTTTGTGATTGGAATTGCCATAACATTGGGATACACGTCCGGAACCGTAGCCTTCTGCAGGGCCTTTTCGATAGACGGTTTACGCCCCTTTTTCCCTCCATCTCCACTGCCAGAATCCCCCGAAGCGCCCGATGATGCACTGCTACCTCGGCCATCGAATGGCTTTCCAGATGAAGCATTGCCACCCGGAGGCGTAAATTCAGGGCTTTTGCTCTTGCCTTCTCCCACAATTTCGCCCTCCCTATCCTTGACAGTCTCAGCCTTATCCTTTGTATTCTCTTCCGATGTCTCTTCTGCTACATCTTTTGAACCCTTTGTGGCATCTTTTCGGCGCGCAGGGGATGTGGAAAATCTGGAGTTACCGGATATCGCACGTGCAGGGAGACAGGGTCGCAAACATGGTGATGTGCTCGCAGAAAGGTTAAATCGTCTTGATGTACTATAGAGTCTGCTACTGGTATTCGAGCTCTGTCTAAGAGAGATTCGGGACGTATTTCGAAGCGCAATTCGTATATTCTGTCCATATAACATCTTTGAGCAGTAGATCGAGGCGTGAAGTCCTGGAAATGGACTCCACTGATTTGGCAGAGATTCTTGAATGTATCTCGAATTCGATTCGATGCCCCAAAAGAGAAGAAATAACAATGGACCGGAAATTCGGGAACGAGAAAAAAAGGCACCAGCGATGGCGAATCCATCACATTTCCATCAGTGACGCTTTCAAATCATCCAACATCGGCAAATCATAAGTCCGACCCGAAGATGTTGACTCCTCGTTTACAGGGCCAAAACGACCGTACCACATGAGAACCATGAAAACATTATGAACTTATGTTTTCATTAGCTTATATCAAGCTATTAATGCGCATTGGATTTGCTGCTTAATCGAATGAAGAGAAAGTAGATATATCACAGGCGTCCATACCATTTAGTACTTTCACGTTAGTTTGGTCCGCTTCCTTTCCAAACAACCCCCCTTAATTTGAATCACGCAAATTTTCATTTTCAGTTGTAAACAACATCACAAAGAGTTCGGGATTTGTCTTATCATTTCATCACTAAAGCTAAACTCTCTAAATGAGCTCCCAAAACAACCTTTGCTCCACGAGATGCCTTGTATGCGAAGCCCAATTGCAAAATCACTATTTCCATGCGTTTAGACCTGCCCAAGGGTCACCCGAACCTTGCTGCGGACCACCCCTTTGCTGTTGAGCAGGATTCCCATACCCGTACTCACCAGGCGTTGGGAAAGTTTGTTGTGGGCCAAGAGGTGGTGGTCCAGGAGGCGGTGGTGGAGGAACATAACCATGAGGAACAAATTGCTGGTTTATCGGAGTGTGCTGCACTGGCCGTTGTCCTGATCGGTTGTAACTCTGCGAGAAAGTTGTCTGGTTAGGAGGAGGAGAAACGGGTGGATAAGTGCCAGGGTTGTAACTTGGTGCGGGAGCTAGTGGCGCCGGTTTATGACCCGAATGTGTTTCTGGGCGTTTTGATTGCTGCGTTGGGAAGAAGTTCCCGTTCTGTGGGGGTGCAAAAGCAGGATGCGCAGATTGCGGATGTTGCTGGGGCGAAGTCGGTACCTCATACTGGCCAGCAAAATTGGTCGCTGGATATGAGGAGGTGAAAGCAACAGATTGTGCCCGCGGCGCTCTGCCCGAGGTTGGAGATGTGGAGGGATCCATCGACATCCTCTCCATGAGGCCCCGAAGTCGCTCCCGTTCTCGGTCAGCCTGTCCGCTGGCGCTTGCTGCTCTATCTGCCTCGATCTGGCCCAGAAGCTGGGCGCCTTCAGAACGCCGGTTGTTCACAAAAGTCTCGACATTCTTGTCTAAGCTGTCAACGGTGTTTTTCATCTCACTATACCATTGTTTTGCGCTCTGGAGGCCGGCGACGAGGTCTAGAAATTCCTGGTATATTCGCTTGTACTTCGACATGACCGAGGACCGCTGCCGGGTAATGGACTCATACTTGCTCTGCTCTGCTCTAACTCTCTTGTCTTGCAACAAAGCATTAAAAGTTGCTGTGAGCTCTTTCATAAGTGATGACTGCTTATGATTTGCTGAAAGAAGTCTGCTCTGGTGAGGCCGAAACTTCTCAAGCTCTGCTTGAAACAGCTGGTTCTCATAATTGGAGATAGATTTCTTGTTAAGGATCAGGACTTGCGAGATATCGTCATTGTGAACCTATCGCCTCATGAGCAAATGAATCAGTTGTTAATCTTGGGCACACTCATACCTTTTCCTTCAAGTCCTTTAGCACTTGCCCTCGCTCTCGTTTGATTAGATTGAGCTTCTTGAGAATTTCTTCAACTTTGGCAACCTGGTCCATAACGCTGGGACCGCTGTCCTGGAAGTCGTCATCGAGCAGATTGCCCTCACCACCAGCCGGGCTTCCAACATTATTCCTTGACTTTCCCCCAACTTGAAACAGAGCCTTCTGGAAAAGGACATCTGCTTCGCCAGTCTCGCCGGCTGATCGCATCTCATCAAAATCGACCTCATGTTGCCGCATTTTTTGGTATAATTGATTATCACTCTGAGCAGCTTCGTCGAGAGCCTCCCGATAATTCCGAATGTCGCTTCGAAGAGTGGAAGTCAATCTAGAGCTGGGTTGCTGCGTCCACTCTGCCTCGTATTTTGACCGCATCTTCTCACAAACGCTCTCCTCCATATCTAGTTGCTTGCTGCTCCTGTCTAATGTCGCCACAATACCCTCTTTGCTTGACTTCAACATTTCAAAAGTAGAAGGAGGACTCTCGTTATTCGCCACATCATCACACCAAGTCCGAAACTCGTCATCTGCCGTTAGTTCTTGATCAAAGCCGCCCTTGAGAACTTGTAATGCACCAGGCAGCCTCAGATAATCCAAACTCGCAGCCATCTCGCTGTTGGCAGTCTCCACTCTCTCCGTTTCTGCACGGACTAATTTGGCCTTCTCCTCGTCATACAAGCTTGCTGATTCTGTGACGGACATTGGGACAATCTTTTGGAAGATGTCCGGGCCAGTGATACGTTGTATATCTTGTCCAGCATACAGCTCGCTGACAGGTATTGCCTTAGCTGCAGGGAGTTTCGGTATTACGGCAAGTCCAGCCTCTGCTGGTACAGTTTGATGGTAAATATAATCGTTGTCTTTGACCAGCTCAACTAGCTTTTCTTGTACATTCGCTAGGTGTCGCTTCGTGATCTCAACCAGACTTGCTCCCGATTCTGACGTTAAGTTCGAATTTGCAGGAACATTTCCAGGGAAGCTGCTGGCCATCTTGTTAGCTTCCTTTATGGCGGTTTCTGCAACTTGCAAACGTGAAATTGCTATGCCATGAGAGTTCGCATCATCGTCCGCGAGTGCTTGATAGTACTGCGCTAATGATGCCATATAATTGGATTTGACCTGATTCAGAAGTCAGTCCCCAAATTAGAAAGATACAGTTCCCGGTTCATGCGGAGATGGGCGAATGGGAGATGCTGATCGCTAGAAATAGGGGTACATTTCTTGGGAAAAGCGTATCCGCATTAGCACCTGTGAACGTACCTGGACAACTAGAAGCCAGACTTTCTCAAAGATAGCCTTGTTTACATTCTCCTGCGTGCCCTCAATAGCTCCAGAGTAGAGGTAAGCTGCTTGACTAGCAAGCTTTGCGAGCAGTCCAACTTTCTTTCCATCAGCGATTTGCTTTTCCAGGAATACCTCCTGCCCTTGAGCAAGCATAATCTGTATGAGAGTCTTGACAGTATCTCGGCTGAGATCGGTTGAGGGAGCGTGGAGAAAGTTCTCATTGATATATGTGAACATGCCCGCGGATGCTTGGAAGGAGTGGTAAGCCGTCTTGAGGCCCGAATCCTCCGAACGAGTTTGGTGTGCCGCGTGACATGATAACACCGCAGAGATATTGAAGATAATCGATGCCTTTTCGTACGCTAATGAGTATTGGGAGGTTGGTTTATGTGTAAATGCGTCGAACCTGGACCGTTCTTGTTAGCATGCTATATGCTTATCAGAGAGCAGCGATTATTACCAAGTGAAAGAGATCTTGATATGGTTTTCATCAACAGGAAATCTAAGATCCAGCAACTCCAACTGTCCGTAGTATCGGTAGAGCAAATCTCGTCCAGCAGCACTGTCCTTCCCCGCACCCCTCATATCCTGTCGTAAACGGTTGAGTGTAGCGCACTCTTCTGCATAGCGCTCTGGATCATCTCCATAAGTCTGCCTAATGTACTGCTTCAGCGGCTGGATCCAGTCAATCTCGTTTGTAGCCTTGAGAGGCACTGATATCATAGGCGCCTGCATCATGGCCTCGTCGAGCCGGAGCTCTGCTTATTCGGAATGGACCGTCCAGAGAGAGAGTATAGCGGTAGGCGCAAGGGGATCGGTGTGAGGTGTTCGCAGACTTGTTGCGGTAGGAGGTGGGGTGCCCAAGGAGGCTTTGTTGCGAAGTGCAGAGGAGGGGTGTTTGCTACAATTTCGACCTTAGCTTCTTGTAGCGATTACTATGAGCCCTCCGTCATGCATGCGATTCATGGTCGTCCAGGTACCAAACGGACAGTCTTCTGCGAAACGGAGGAAGATGCGTGTCGAGTGGTGACGGCCGAAGTATGTCGTGTTTCTTGAGATCTCGCGGCTTACCACCAATGATTGGCAGCCCTGCGATGCGGCAACGTGCAGCGATTAATATGGCCCCTTAAAAGGCCTGGGCTTGACGGTGGGCTTAGATAGTAAGAGGATAAGCGCTGGTCACTCGGGATTTGCCAAGGTCAATTCTGCTTTAGGGGATATGTGGAAGAAATTGAAGGCAATTTTTAGCCGCCGAGCGTACTTTGTGCTTGCAACTCAGAAAGGGGCAGTTGGAATAGCCCGGAGAATCTCTGGAAGACCTGTGCTCCTGCGTGTGAATGTCTGTACGGTCTCCCACATGGCACACCTTGTGCTGGTGACTGCGTTGAACAAGCCAGTAGAATAGCTTTTGGGCGATTTGATGACGCTATTGGATAGAGACTCATGTGCCGAAATAAAGAGCAGGGGGCTGAGCGGCCCGTCAAGATGCCCGCAGATCAAAGCTCATGCGAAGCATGGCCGTTATCCCAGGCCTCCTTCGATCGGCCAAGGGTCCTTACGTTAGTTAGTTTGAGATACTGCCGTAGCCTTATACCCCAAAATCTACATGTAAATGGATTCCTTCCTGCTCCTTCTGGTAGGAACAACAAGCGCGATCTCGGGCAAATATGAGAGATAAGAGCTTAACGATGACCTTGTGATTGTGGCTTACGTCGATTATCGGTCTCACGTTGTCTCAAGTTGGCGGTACAGAGGTCCTCCAAGTAACTCCATACCCATTTGTCCATACCAATACCTCGACTCTTCTGAGAAGTTCTTTGAGCAGAGTATCATCAAATATAAGTATTTCTAGATGTACATGTTAGGTATGTGCCCAGGAGCTGCCGACCAACCCTCTCCATTCAAGACTCCATGCACCTTTAAGCTCCCACAGGCTTCTATCCTCGCTGATGCAATACATAGTACAACATGAAAGACAGCATACATATTATACATCAAAGTTACGTCCCTGTCCCCGAGGCTTTCTTCTTAGCCTCTTTATCATCTTTGGATGTTTCATCTTTCTTCGAGTCTCTTGCGGAAGAGTCCGTTGATGAAGAGCTGGATGGGCTGGTTCCGTCCTTCGACTCTGTAAGGTTGTGCCACAAAGACTTCAAGAATCCGTCATTCTTAGGAGGCTCAGACGAGGACGAAGTATTTGAAGAGCTGGTTTTGTTAGAGGAGACCAACATTCTGAAAATTGGAACTTACGTGGCACGTCCTACGTTCATAATTCGTTTGGCAGTCTTGTCGTCAAACTCGTCCGCAAGCATTTCGATAATCGTCCTTTGGTTGGCACTGAGATACTTCGGCATTGCAACCTTGAACTCAACCTTTAGGTCTCCAGATTCGCCCCTTCTCTTTTGCAATCTCTTCATTCCCATACCGCCCAGAGTGATCTTGTCTCCTGTCCCAGTACCGGTAGCAACTTTGACGTTAACCTCACCATCCAGAGTAGGTATCTTGACCTCTCCTCCAAGAAGAGCAGTTGTCAGTGGTATTGTGGCGGTATATAATATGTCGGATCCGGAGCGGCTGAATTTCGGATCTGTAGCAACTCTGACCAGAACGTAAAGATCTCCTCGTTGAGTTCTAGCATCCGGATTTGCAGCTGCGCCTGTTGCAGGTGCATCTCCTTCACGGTCGAGTTGCAGGCGCATACCATCTTCAATCCCTCCGGGTATATCCACTTTTATGGTCTTTCTCTCTCTCGTAACTCCGTTGCCCGAGCAAGTCCGGCACTCTCCTCCCTTGGGAATCGTGACTCCTTGGCCGCCGCAGGCACCGCAAGTGGATGCCATCTGAAATCCTCCTGACATGAAGTGAACCCGTGTACCCGTTCCCCCACATGATTTGCATTCGGAGCGTTTGACCCCGGACTTTAATCCACTGCCTGAACATGTCTTGCAGGTAGTTAATGGCGTTATCGTTATCGTTTTGCTCGTTCCTTTGGCCGCCTCCATAAATGAAACTGTTGTCTGCACCTCGATGCTATCCCCGACCAGAATTTCTTCCTGTTGGAAAGGATTTCGCGCGCCACTACGACCTCGGCGGCCCCCACCAGTGAAGCCTCTGAATAAATCCTCGAAATTAAAGTCGGCCCCAAAGCCTCCCCCAAACCCACCTGGAAAGCCTCCAGCGCCTCCAGCCCCAGCAAAAGGGTTGCCCCCCGCAAATGGATCTCCGCCTGGACCTGGGCCAGCTCCACCACCTTGGTCAAAAGCAGCTGCGCCGAATTGGTCCCATGCCGCCTTCTTCTGCGGATCAGTTAACAGCTCATACGCGGACTGGGCCTCCGTAAATTTTTCCTTCGCCGTTGGATCCTTGTTTGTATCCGGATGAAATTTTTTTGCTAAACCATAGTACGCTTTCTTGATCTCAGCGGCGGAAGCTCCTTGGCTAACACCGAGGACTTGATATGGATTCTTTGTGGCCTGAAGATTCGATGTCGGGTGAAAATCCTATTCATAACAACCGTCAGTAAAATCCTGTATGAACACTGGATGTACACACTCTTCGTTGCGACGTCCCTGCAGATCTCGGAACGGGTGCGAGTATCGTAGGCCGTCGCAGTCTGTTTGCCGTCGAAGAACATAGTTCTCTCGTCTGCTGCTTGTTGGAGGGCTCATATCTAAAGTGCTGATGTCGTGAGGCCTGAGCAGGACATATTATCCGGCTCGTTGTGGCGGCCTTGGTGAGGAGGCTTGTCGTCCCAGGTTTCATCGTGCTGTAGTACTAGTACACATCTGTGCTAACTGGAAATTTCAACCTTCGAACTCCTTTTAGGACAGCGATAATGCTCCCTGAGATGGCGCAATAGGTATTGTGGAAGAAATGGGATGGAGTTCAAATTTCGACATCAGATGTCGAAGCTTTTTTCGGAGACCAATAATTTTTTCAGGGGTCGCTGATTGGCCAAGCTTTGCTCGGGAATCTGCACGAACTTTCTACAACCATCGTTTGTTTCGGAGTTCAAGCGCATTCCTCCCAGTTATTGTGCCTGAGGGCATTTGGTCATTTGATTCTGGAAGTTCGGACGAGTGTCTACATATTGGAACGGGAGGGTTTGACAGACTCCAAATTTGAACATTTACGATCTCTTGTATTGTTCTAAGTCATCATAGGGTAATCAGGTACTTTTGACCCAGTAAGCAGAAGGCGGATGTGTCTAGAGAAGTTGGGTTTTATCATTTTGCTCGTTTCTGCATTGTTTTCGTTATTGTCTTTAATTGTTACTTCGCAAGGTAACGGCCCGATCGGCGCCGCATGGAATCCCCAGACCCAAACAAAGGTCTTCGTTCTACAGTAATGATTGGGCTCTGACTGTGTGTACATCGTGCGAGTCATATTGACATGGCGGCATTAATAGACATAGGAGGCATTACCAAAATGCCTTTTCAGAGCAGCCAGGACCATCTGTTAGCATGAAAACCGGGGTATCAGCACGCCAATGCAGCCCCAAAACGCCTCAATCTATGCAGACTCCATACTGAACTTAACAATTTCGTCATCGAGGTCTTTGAGGAGCAAATCGCATACGGAAATTCTTATCTGGTGGGCAATCAGCACTCGGAACGTTCAAGTCAGACCTTCGCTGCACTCACCTTGCCATCGAACCTTATACAGAAAGTCAACCACAACCTCGCTCTCATTTATCCCCATACTGTTGAAGTGTTTCCGCACAGAATTGGCAAGTTGTTCCTTGCTCTGCCGGCGTTCCTCCTTGCGTCTGGCCATCGTTGGAGACAATTTTCCGATCGGGGAGCGAGAGAGCACGAGCTGGTTGTAAGGCTTATTAAAGGCCGCAGGTGTATTCAATCGATAGTCGTATCGATAGCCGTGCAGGATCGTAGGATCGAAGGTGGACCATTGGAGCTGTGGCTACAATATTAGATCAGACTACGGCCATTTCGCTGCTGAGATTTACTCACGCCTGGATTTGCATCGGCGACTGCAGTGTTCTGATTTCCAACAACAGCACTACTCGGTCCCGCAGTGACCACGTCGCGCAGTGAGCTGCCACCTGTTGAATTGCCTGGAACGCGTCGATTTTTGCCATTGAGAGCAGTCGAGTTGCTTACTCCCACTTTCTCCTTAGTGCTCGACGCCTCAGACCTCGAGTCGTCGGGGGGAGGCTTGGCTCTTGGAGGCGCCATTTCAAGAGGCGTGAACGATCGACTTTTCGAGGAGTATACCCTCGTGAAGAGTCGCGGCTTTGCAGCTATGGGTCATCTAGCTACAAGAAGCATGAGGTTCGTGTCGGTCGCGTCTTCCTAGCTGTGTCAAATGACAAGCTTCGATCGCCAGTCGCGCTAGGAACATCTTTTCTCCGACCCAGCACCAGCAGAAGCGGAAGTCCACTCCTGTCCTCAGTTCCTGCCTCTTTCAATCCTCCCTGCCCTCTCTCTTTTTCATCATCTGTTACACTGCGTCGAAACATACCCTTAGTTGCTGATGAATATCCCTCATTGTTGCCTGAGGACCTGGGCGAGTTTTGAGTTATTTTTCTCGGTTTTCAGCCTCTGGAAAGCTGTGCCTCTTTTGTTTAATGATGGTTGATCTCAACTGAGATTTTCAACAGCATGTCTTGCCCTTCCCAATTCTGACGGGCCTGCATTAGCCAAGCCGCCACAGCAGCCTCTGCTGTTGCCCTGACGCACGGCTGGCTCCGGCTGTCAAATCACATCCGTCCTAAAGTGGTCAGATGCAAAAGAAAAAGCTTGAAGAAATTTTACCCCAGTCTCATGCCCCAGGCTATCCCCCAGATTAGCGTCTCTCAAGGACAAGTGCTGCCGACGCTGCCGCCAGACTTTGAGAAGCGAAAAGTTGACGCTGGTATATCGACAACACATGAATGCGGAGATGGGAAAGAGTTTTCGCAAAAAGCAATTATCTCTCGACTTCAAGCGTCTACCCTGGATCGTTCCGATGACGGCGAACCCTGAGATCTTCCATAAACTTTTCCTTGCATTTTTCTTCCCAGTTCCTTTGAGAGCTTTATTTTCTTTTCCTGAAAATTCTTGCCTTGAATGTTTGGTAGGATCATCCAGTAGCCTGCCTACGCTTCACACGTCAAATGCACCTGGGCGAATTTTCAATGCAAGTGATCTGGATGCCCTTATGTCTTGTTTGAAGAAGGAAGAGAGAGATTTCGGGGTTGACAATGGGTGATGGCACAGAAGAAGTCATACAGCGTATCTCTCAAAGGAGCATCTAATTAGATGCCACGCGAAATATAGATCTCCGAACCGGTGCTAAATGCAAAAAGTGAACTGAATCAAAAGTGGTGCAGAGGCACGAGACTTCTTCCGTACTCGGGAGACAACTAGGCAATGAGGGGAGTCTGCTCCACACAAGCGAAGTACTGCACGCCACCGAGTCACCGAAATACCTGTCGTTAACAACTGTGGCTCAGTGATGGAGGTCTGGGACTGCCCAACTGGGGAGAGGGATTGAGGGGTGGACCGCCGCGGAGAAACATATTGCAAGATCGCAGTCAGTGGAAAAGTGGTGATGCTTGGCCATCTTGACGTCCTCGTCCCGTGCTCACAGGCTGTACGGTACCTAGGCAAAGTACCTTCGTGAGTCGTAACGCGTTGTGAATGGAGCCGCTGCTTCTTCCTGTATACGAAGTACTGTATCGATATGCGAAGCTGTACATTCTTGTACTAGAGGATGCCCGCCCCTCTCCCACTTGGCTCGAGGGTGCATGACAGACGTATTGTGACGGCGGGATGGGCGCCAACCTGCTGACGCTACATCTAGCAACTAGCAGTCTGGCAGCATGAGGCTGGATGCCCCTCTTCCTGGGGTCTCTCAGAGGGGCTTTCTAGAAGGTCCGTGGCGGGCGGTCCAGCAGAAGGGGGGACGTCGGAGCCAACCGCAAAGTGTATTTAATCCGGACATGGGCTATGTCCAGCAGCAGCACACTAGCGAACGGGCTGCGACTCGTCCGTCAGACTCGTCTCCCCAGTCCCACCAGCAGAGTGGAGAGTGGGCAGTGGGCAGTGGGCAGTAGGCAGTGGAAGTGGGCACTGGCAGAAGTGGGCAGGCAGACTGACCAGACTCCGACCAGAGGTTTGGCGCAAGGAGCAGGAGGCCACAGACCGGTGACCGTGGACGCAAAGCTTGCAAAGCTTTTAAAGCTGGCCCCTGCTTTTCCATCTCGCCGACCACCAGCACCAGCATTGCAGCAACCACCACCACCACCACCACCACCACTACCGGCACCCATCTCCTCCCCGCTGGCTGGCATGGCTGCAGAAGCCCAACTAACTCCTCAAGTAAAGTAGGTAAAGTGCCTCACTTTGCACGCTCCAGACAGGGTCATCCCAGATCCCTGTGCGTCCATCACTCGCCGCCGAGCCACCAGCTAAATAGTCAGGAAGCTCCCGTGCTTTCTCGGAAACCCACCCCCCACTCCCTCAGCTTCAACCAACTTCATCCCACACTCAACGCAACGCTACGCTCCGCACCGCACACCTTGCGGCACCATCCTCTTTCTCCACAATCGCATTGTGGTGCTCTTGATCATACAGTACTTGGAAACTTCCGACAAAAGTTTCGCTCTCTTACGCCTCAGCCTGTGTTAACTTGCAACATCGTATTGCCGAGGGTAGGCGTCGGCGTCGGCGTCGTCTGCTTGCGCACCAATTTTCCGGCATGCCATAATCGAGTCCCGGGTCAATTGACCGGTCGGTTACAAATCGCAAGGCCATTTGGCTGTTGACCTACGGCTTAACAGTGCCATCTGTTCATACCACGAACAAACTTTCCAGTTTGCGTCCTGCGCAGTAAGTCAGCTTCACGTTATGCCCTTTCTTAGGCATCTCCTGTCACCTCGCCTTGATGTGCCTACCGTTCTGACATTAGGCAATCTAGTAAATGCAATTCACTCACTCGTCTGTTGCGCACAGTCGAGAGTGTATTAAGACAAGAGACCGCCATTTTCCTAAACCTACTAGTTCGCTTTTATACGCGATACTATGACTTCAGTTCTTGTAGCTCAGCCGCTCTCGTTCTCTGCGAATAATATTATGAACCAGATTGACACGCCCGGAATATCTCAGATTCACGATTCCGCTCTGCAGCGTCGACAGAAACCTGAGATGGAGGATAAGAACCGCGGTAGACGTAGAAGTCGCCCCAACAGTAAGAGCAAAGATGGCAGTGGGGAAGGATCTCCCAATGAGGGTGCAGATGGTCACTCTTCTGGAACTGATGGCCCTTCAAGGAAGCGCCGCAGAAGTCGCAAGGGCTTGGACAAAAAATTCGAATGTCCCCAGGAAGGCTGCGGGAAGAGCTATTCTAGAGCTGAGCATCTGTAAGTCCTGCATTGATGCATCAGGCCGTATTCAATACTAATCACACTCTTTTTGTAGATATCGCCATCAGCTAAATCACACCCCAAAGCAAATATATAACTGTGATTTTCCTGACTGCTCACGAACATTTGTCAGGCAAGACTTGTGTAACAGGCATAGAGACCGGCATACCGCAAAAGGATCACAGCTTCACCGCAAAGATTCCATGCTAGGTCACGCTCATGTTTCGCCAATAGAATCTGATAGGACGTTGTCCATGCATGGTTCAGCCTCTCCAGAGGTTATGAGACCAAATCTAGTGGGAGGCAAGTCACGGGCTGGCCAACATCAACAATATCAGCCTCCTCAAGAGGTAAATCCCAATTCATATTCCCCTGCGACCAATCCCTCCTCTGGAACGTATTCCGGCACAGCTTCCTCAAATGGCGGGGAGAATTTCCCTCAATCTAATAACTTCATCAAACGGTCCAATAGCGACAGTGTCACTAGGGGACACGAGTCGGCCACTGGTACCCCAAACACTAGACCACAGCGCCACAGAAGCTTTGGAATGTCTGATTCAAAGTCTGCCGACTTTCCAAGGCCTTCACTGCAGACCACTGTTGGGCCCTATGGCCCAATGTCTTCTGCCTCAAACAATCAAAACTATCATTCCCATCAGAATAGTCCACAACCATTTGTACCACATCAAAATTTTCCGGCTTTCACACTGCCACCGCCCGGATTCTCGACTTCTATGACTGCTGCTTCATCCACACGCTCCGCTGAGCCGCCCTATTCTACTTCGATGTCCACAGAATATCCTAGCGAATCAGCTAGTCATCAACAGTCGGGCCCTGGTATGATGCTTTTGGATCAGATGACAGCGCCAAACACTATGCCTGTATTTGGTGGCGAAGGCTACAACCGCTCACCATTTGCCATCCCGGAAGATTTTGTAGCATATTTGTTCAGTGGCCAACAGATAGACAATTCCTCGTCCGTGCCAATGGGTCAGCCAGGCTATGGAAAGTCGGTCTTCCTGTCTTCAGATGTCAAATGTGATGCTGACCACTCTTTAGCTATGATTCGAACAGCCAGTACTACGAACCCTACTTTCAGAATGATCTCAATCTTGGCGGATTCTTCCCACCAAACCATCCTATGGCGGTTACAAATTTGCTTGATACTAGCCTTCCGGAAACAGTTTTGTCCGAGGAGAAGAGCCAAGCGATTGTCGATCTAATCAAAGAACGCTTCAACGAGACGGACCACGCTCCTGTGGCTAAACAGAAAGAGGCTCTTCTAGAGGGTGACCGTAGTAACGATAGTCATATGCTGAGTCGGAAGATGATGCAAACTTACATCGGGAGTTACTGGTTCCATTTCAGTGAACAAGTCCCAATTTGTGAGCGAAGCTCCCTTCTCATCCCCCTTAGAAGATGCTAACAAATAGACAGTGCACAAGCCAACGTTCTCGCCAGACAAGACCCCGAATCTCCTTCTGATTGCCATGATGGCTATTGGGGCAGCCTGTTTGGACAAGGTTCATGGCTACGAAGTGACCCAAGCAGCTGCCGAGCTTTCGAATTTCTTGGCTTGGCACCTGAGATGGGAGATCTTCAGCGACTACCACTTCCGACCGCCAGCGAAGTTGTGGGTATTCCAAGCTCTACTGTTATTGGAACTGTATGAGAAGATGTATTCCACAAGAGCTTTGCATGAGCGAGCACACATCCATCATGCAACTACAATCACGTTGATGCGTCGCGGTAGCTCCCTCATTGGCAGATCTGCTCTGGATTCTCCTCCGAGCGTGAGAGACGACAAGCAAGGCGTGAATGGTTCCAGACACTCCTCGACTTCCGGAGCCAATACTCCTGATGAATGGTGGAACCACTGGATCACAAATGAAGCCACTCGACGGGCAGCCTTCGCAGCTTTCGTTACTGATTCCACACATGCCACGATGTTTGGTCATTCTACTGTCATGGTCGCTCATGAAATGCGGCTTCCGCTTCCATGCGATGAGGCCCTCTGGACTGCCACTAATAGTGCTGAAGTTGGCAGAATCGAAGCCAATCTCCACGCTACTGGTGTTAAACCCATCTCATTCTTGGAAGGACTAAAGAGAACTCTTAACGGGCAGGAAGTCCGTACAAATTCGTTTGGGCGGACGATTCTGATGGCTGGGCTGCTGAGCGTGGGTTGGCACATGAATCAACGAGATCTCCAAGTCAATTCTCTTGGCGTTTCGCAGGCTCTGGGTGGACGAGACAAATGGAGGGGTACACTCACCCGAGCGTTCGATTTGTGGAAACAGGACTTCGACAGGTCGTTGAGCGTCACGTCTGACGGAATCCCCGGGCCCTATGTGTACACGGAAAAGAAGGAGGATAATGTTGTGTTTCAAAGCAGGACGGTTCTCCATCACTTAGCTCACATGGCCATGCATGTCGATATCGTGGACTGTCAGATTTTTGCTCGGGCGAAGCGTCTCCTCGGCCGTACAATTGGTACCTCAGATCTGAACAGCGCTCAACGGCGGATGAAGGATAACTGGGCTCCGAGTGCAAAAGCTAGGGATGCCACATGGTACGCTCTGCGCTTCCTGTGCAGCGTCTTACTACCCGAAGAGGTCGTAACCTCTAGCATCCACGGCCGATACAATGATCCTCCTTTCGAGTACTCAGCGCGAGACGACGTGCTGCTCAACAGGCCATGGGTCATGTACTTCGCAGCGCTGATCGTGTGGTCCTATGGCTATGCCATGGAAGGGCCGACCACCGAACCAGTGCCCACTGCCTACGATTTCGAGGCTCAGGTCCGCGATATGCGAGCGTACCTGCGGAGAGTAGGCGGCGTGCACGACCCCGAACAGCTGAAGTCGATGACGGGCTTCAACGGATGCAGCGGCATGCTCATGGTGCTACGCACCATTTTCGAGAAGACGAGATGGGAATTGCTCCATGAGGCGGCGCTCCTCTTGGACAACTGCATCAAGCTCTTGGGCGCAAGCCAAACTTAATCGGGTAGGGTATGGGATGGGGTGGGATGGTGATGGATACATATGACTTTAATTTTGTGTACATGGAGTGAACGAAATGATTGTATTTTATGGGCTAGGCTGGCTCGCTGGAAGGGATATCTTTGGCATAGGAGGAAAGGGGGCTTGTCCAAAAAATCCATACGTAGGAATATGGAGCGGTGTTTTGTTTGATCGCGAATCGTTTCTTGTAATGCTATTGCACGTATACCCACGCATTTCAAGCTTGCTTTCTTCTGTATGTTGCTGCAAGGGTATAGACCATTCGTTTGTTCAGTATGATGACTTTCTTTTGGTATTTCTTGATCTGCATACGCACTTGCATCTAAAGCAATTCTAGTCCACCTTAACGCCTTTGTCTAGCCCCGTTTCCACTGTTCCCTAGTCTCGTCTGATATGAAGCAAGAAGTGGCTCATATCGACATGGTTCGAAATATATACAAAGAATGAAGGTAAACGTATCCAGAATCCAGCTAGATACATCGCTCAAAGGGGATACTGTGCCTCACAGGCATCGATCGTCACTGTTACGACCTCCAGGGCAGCCGAGGTAGTGCTGCTCGGGACGGGAGTGGTAATGGTCGAAGCTTGCGGCTGGAGGAAGATCCCTCCTGAGGCTGAAGGCGCCGAGGTGACGGCTGCTGGTAACGAGGAGCTTGATGGCGCTTGAGCTGCGGCCGAAGAGGTAGTTGCAACCGGCTCAGGCTGGGGGCTGTATGTAGTTGGAGCTGGCTCTTTAGCCGCGGACGAGGAGGAGGGAGAAGCAACCGGACTAGCGGAATAAGACGCAACTGGACTGGCGGAGTAAGAAGCAACTGGGCTGGCGGATGCAGGTGCAGGAGCGCCGCTATCGTCTGCTCGGATACAGCCGGTGTTGGCTGTTAGAGCTGCGGGACAAGCTACTTGTGTGAACGACACGGTTGGGTTATCGGCGCCCATGAACCAGCCGTAGCGCCAGTTGCAGCCGGCTTTCAGAGCTTCTGGGAAGCCGTCACAAGCAGATTGGTCACTGATGCCACCGTACTGAGCACCCCAGCCAGAACTTGGAGCTCCCCATTCTTGGGTGCAGCCGTTGAAGATACCGACGCCGCCACCCGGGATCTGTGATAAGTTAGAACGGTTTATGATTGGAGCGGTTTGGAGCGGTTTAGGGAACAACGTACACTCAGATCGAATTGGTTACCGGCCAGATCTGAACCCGTGTTGGTAGCCTGCACGATCATCTTCTTCCCGCTAACGGGACCGCTTGTGAAGGTCAACTCATAGCAAGCACAGCACCAGCTTGCTTCTGATCCTCCCACGATATTGACGGCTGCATAACCATAGGCTAAGTTGTCGTTGACGGCCCATGGTGACTCGTTGGAGCATTGGTAGGCATCTCCACCGGTGCAGCCAGATGATGCGTTGGGATTTGAGAGAGGCTGGTCCTTGATATCGCAGGTTTGAACCGCGTTAGCTCCGGCAGCGAGGTTGACTTTTCCGGGCCAGGCGCAGGAGGGTTTGCAGCAGTCCCAGTATCTTGTTGTAGTCCCGCTCCCGGATGCCTGTGCATTCACATGGAGGAAGTAGGGGAGGAGGGCGAGGAGGGCTTTGGTTGAGAGTTGCATTTTGGAAGTGCAGCAAGGGTTTGGACTCAGATAGATAGAGCTGAGCTGAGCTGAGCTGAGCTGAGCTGAGCTGAATAGAGAAAAGTGGGTTCGAGGTACCTGACCTAGTGAACGTGATTGTACAAGAAGAAGCTTGAAAGGAGTGGGGGAGCTCAGCTCGGAGTCGGAGCGATGATTGCTGAAGAGCAGTGAAAGGCGGAGAAGGTCTGGATGACTCTGGAGGAAAGGGGAAGGGGAAGGGGCACGAAGGATTAAATAAATCCGTTCAACGGATTGTTCTCAGTGTCTCACTGACTACCTACCTAACAAAGGAGACGTGCCGCTGAGGAACAGCCCCTATCACCTACACCGTGCCACACAGATGCCAATGGGGGGAGACTTAGCGCATCCTTCGATGTTTATCAGAAACGTGTGGCGGCCGATGGCATGCGTTGACCGCGTCCAAGAACCTTGCGCTTTATGCCAGGTACGGGAATGGGTGCCCATACCCCTCGATTTAGCGCCACTTGCCCCCTGAGGCTGCTCAGTGGCAGTCAGTGCTCACCGTGGCGCGGCTCCTTTGGACGACGCTGACTGGACGGGGTTTTAAAAATAAGTTTATCCGCCCGTGATTGGCGTAGGGGCTGACCCTCCCGCGTCCATTCGGCAGCGAGGGCTTGTTTCACGTTTCGAGAAACTTTTCTTGGTCGCCTTTTTTTTGTGGGCTGCGTGCATGAGGCCAAATCAGCTCTCATCGCTCTCGTCGCTCTCATCTGAACAGGAACGTGGCTCGTGTGAGCAAATCGGCTCTCGTCTGTTGTCTTGAGACGAAACTTGGCGCGAAAAATCTCGTCGGGAACCGAGCCGTGGCCGGAACCCAAAGTCAACCTCATCGACTCCAAGGCTCCCTTGTTCAGTGTGCACCGACGTCAAAGGAAGCAAGGAAGCCTTGCTGGCTGGGCTGACCCCCAAAATGTTCAATGCGGGTGTCTTTTGAGGTTACTGATTCCTCTTGTGAATGTTGAAGGGTGGTGGTCGGATGCATATTGACCTCCAGTATGCATCATCAGCCAAAGTTCCCCAGACCTCACGACCCCCTGGTGTTGAAGCAGTGTCAACGACTACCCCAGGTTGATCTGGCCTGCATATTTTCAATCTGGTGAATGTTCCACCAAGACCTCGAACTTCTCGTCAAAGGATCGCCAGCAGAAATCCATCCGTGGTCTCATGGTAGTCGTCCCATTCATTTTCCAACTCCTTGCCCAACACTTCATCCTCCTCTTCTATCCTACCAACCCACATGAACACTGGCAATCCAACTTAGAGTACTAGTGCCAACACACGAATCACGCTGTGGCCGATGAATACGAGAGTGGCCAGCAGGCCATTATGCTAAGATGCATGTTCCCCAACGAAGAAGTTGACAGCGCATTGCATCAAGAAGAAACCTGTGTAACATGATGTTACACAAAGCGGCCAAGGCCAGGCTTGACAAGACCCTTCGGTTTATGGATTGCCAAAGTGAAAAGTTCCCTCGTTGTGCAGAGGACTAGAGACGAATGGGTGCTCCAATCATACAGCCATGATGCAGAGGATGGTGTACGGGCTTCATGAGGCCAGGCCTTCATTGAACAATTCTGGGCTTCGACGATTTGAGAGCGATTGTTGGGAATGGGGATCAACCCGATGTGATGAACGAGCAGGAATGTGAATCCATATCTGACGGGGTCGTTGCTATTTGCGACATTTGAGAGTTGGTCTTTGACCTTCGGGATTCCGTGTGCGTTGGATTTCACATGGGAAAAGGGGAGGTACGTATAAAACAAAATACAACACACGAGGCTAAGAGTTTGGCTGGTTGGGTTGGCTGGTATGATTGGTATGTATGGGGTGGAATCTCGCAGAGTTATGGGTTTAGTCCGTTGCGAGCATGTTGAAGAGGTAGAATTAGAAAGCGAAGGTTGGAACTTGAAGGCGAAGGTTGGCTCTCTGACTAACAAGCCCCGTTCCCCTACAAATTACGAGTCAGTTCGTCAGTTTCCGTAGGCGAAACCCAAGCGACGAAGTCGTATCTAATTGATGGATGTGGGAATGATCATGTTGAAGATCATATCGAAACGCGGCTGAGACTTTTCAAGCGAACGGTGCCATTCCCATCCCGAAGCTGTCGAGCGGTGCAAGTTTATCAATGGTATGTCCCACACGCCCGCCTTGAAGAAAATTGGATGTGTGGGCTCTGTAGGTACAGTGCATCTTGTCAACTCATAATTCTATCAAATCTTATTGCTTTACATACAACTGCTCATCGTTGACCAAGCCATATGGTACACCTCTCCACCCTTCCCACATCTTAATCTTTCCTAGGACAGTGAAGTTAGAAAGCCCCGAGCATTTTCGAACAGTTTTCATCCCGTTCAAAGTTTTGCGGGCAATTGTCAGAGTGTGAAATGTGAGGTTGTTGTTGCGCTTTTCTTGTCATGCGCCAAGCATTCGCTCTTTCCCTTCCAAGATCCCATGACAAGCCTCGATCAAGTTGATCTCGAGTGACGACAGTTTGGAAGGTAAGTCGCTCCAAATGTAATCTGGTAGTGAACGCCATGCTCGCGCCCAATTCCATCCCTTTGAATCCAATGTCAAGGGTTTCTCAGACCAGCTATATCCTCTGTGAAGAAGCTCAATCCTATCCACCCCTTAAACTACAGTCAAAGAGATAGAATAACCATGTTCTTCTTCGAACTCTTCCCTCTCCTCTCGGCTCTTGCTGTCTGTGTCTCTCCCTCCCTCCCTCTCAACGCCTGCTCCAGTCGCCGCGGATGCAGTTGCAGCTATCAATGGCCTAAGATGTACAAACGTCTTGGTTCCTCTGACCATTACAGCTAACAACGCGGTAGGTCTGGTCCTCATCTTAATCTTACTTCGACTCTACTCCCCGAGAGAGATGACCAATGCTGACCACAGGACTCCTAGGAGATCCCGCTTGCTGTTACGTCTCTACTCGATCTTTTCGACTTGATCCCACTTGGCTCCACTCTTGTCTCCGTATTTAACATCGTGGCTGACCTCGTCAACCTTTCGTTCACAGCCAAACACAAAGCGGTACTGATAATATTGCGGGGACTTATTGTGAACCAGAGGTATATATTCCAGAGAGAGAAAACACCATACAGTTTCTGGCCCGTCCTGCAACCTATGACCGTTTCTATGTGAGTTCACTCGGACAGCTCTCGTCCAAGAATACACCCCTGTTCATAAACGCTGATGCTCCTTAAGTGGTTTGGTGGCCTTCATCCAGGAGTAAATGGAACACCCTACAGCTGGGTATCATTTGCTTCGAAGTTAGCTACCCAACTTTCTCTTTCGACCGCCTTGGCAACGGCATGTCAGACCATCCCAACTCCATCACTGTCGTCCAGTGTCCAGCTCAAGCAGCAACTATCCACGAGCTGGTCAAACTGGCCAGAGCAGGAGCTTCACCCTTCCCTCGGCAATTTCGCAACCTCATTTTTGTAGGATCAAGCTTGGGATCAATTGTTGGAAACGTCGTCAACGTACAATATCCTGATGACTTCAACTCCACTATCCTTTGTAGTTTCAGCAAGTTCTGGGCAAATGCTGTTCCAGGTATAGTGATTTCCATGCTGTTTATTCAAGAGTGCCTCTCGTTGTGGAGCATTTCAACTTCAAGTCTTAAGCAATGCTGACCTGGAACTTTCCAGGCTTCACAGCAACTGCCGAACTCTTGCCAGCCGTCCTTACTGACAGCACGAGATATGGATTTCTGAATGGTGATCTCGGATATCTCATCGCGAATAGCCTTTCCGGAGTCGAATATCTTCTTTATTATGGACCAGACCAATATTACGACCCAAGTTTCATCGCTCTAGACTATGCAGCCCGAGGGACAATCACAATAGGCGAAGCAATTACGGGAGCTCTCGGTATATCTGTAGCAGAAGAATACACTGACTCAGTCCTTGTGTTGAATGGCAACCAGGATGGTCAGTCTCTATTTTCTCGAAGCTTTATCTCCTTCTCACGTGTCTTGTAATTGATGTACCCCTTGGCTGGATTCGGGTGCATATTGCTTGCAAGACAGCCAATTAATCCCAATTAAATCTGTTGAGGGCAGTACTGATCCGAAGCCATGGAGATGTAGTTGTCTTTTGCGGTACGTTAGATCTTCCTATTGACGGGCCCGGCAACTGCGACGGGACTAGTATTCTGGCAGAAACTAGAGTGCTTTACCCAAGAGCTAAACTATACTCATAGTTTTCAATCAACAATGCAGGCCATTGCTGACAACATCAGTATACCGCTCAGGTCGGCTTCAGTTATGCGCATAACTGGCTGGAAGCACAAGGATTTTGAGAGCAAGAGAAGGAAATTTGTTGGCTGGATTTTGGAAGAAACTCGCAAATTTCGAACTTGCTCCCAGGTTGAATTGCTTTTCTGTATCGGCAAATGATTTCCCATAATCTGTATCATTGAATTCAAGTAGTGATCGACAATATAATTGAAAATACTACCATTGAAAGCTTTGAATACACCCATTCTCACTTAGTCAACTCTCTTATCTGGTAAATCTAGCAAGCAGACATGCTAATCAAATCATGTTCTACACTATCCCAAATGTCTCTCCCATTCCAAGCCCCCAAAACCCAACAAGTAAGCTAAGTAAGCTTCCCGGTGAATCACTCTGTTGAGAAGAAGTGAAAGTTCGTATGAAAACCCCGAAAATTAGTCCGGGCCAATGACCAGAGGTTCTCAACCTCCACTTTTGATCTCACCTCTGTTCACGTGGCTACCAAATCGCCCTCGAAATTCAAAAAGTCAAAACTTAGGCTTTCTTGTACTACTTTCTTTCATATTTCTCGAAATCCTCTGTCTTTCAGTATTCGAGATTGTGTTCTAATTTTTTGTATGACGTTGTATCGTTTCGTCATTGACATCAAGCTCCAACGTGTTGCCTTCCGAAGTCCGGACGCCGTCACGGCTCTATTATAATTTCTTCCACTGCCCAAAATATCTTTGAAACAATCAACAAATTTGCATTTCCCAATCTTCTAATCTTCCAGATGGGCGAAATGGGTCCAACCGTCGATCATGTCAAGAGAGCATGGTGGAAAGAGTCCTCCGTCTACCAGATCTACCCCGCATCCTTCAAAGACTCCAACGGCGACGGGATCGGAGATCTGCCTGGCATCTACTCCAAGCTCGACTACATCAAAGCTCTGGGCGTCGATATCATCTGGCTGTGTCCGATTTACAAGTCGCCGCAGGTAGACATGGGCTATGATATCTCGGATTATAGGGAGATTCATAAGCCGTATGGCACGGTGGAGGATGTGGATAAGTTGATCAAGGGGTGTCATGAGAGGGGGATGAAGTTTGTCATGGATTTGGTGGTTAATCATACTTCTGATCAGGTATGAACTTTTTTCGTCAGGTGATGTGAAATGATTATTGATTAGGGATAGCATAATTGGTTTCTGGAGTCGAAGAAGGGGAAGGATAATGAGTTTCGGGATTGGTATATGTGGAAAAAACCGAAGTATGATGCTGATGGCAATCGCAAACCGCCGAATAACTGGGCTGCGGCTTGGGGAGGTCAGTTCTCCGTTCTTCGACAGTGTTAGTGGTACTAATAATCAATCAGGAAGTGCGTGGGAGTATGATGAAGCTTCGGATGAATATTATCTGCATTTATTCGCTCCAGAGCAGCCGGATTTGAATTGGGAGAATCCCAAAGTTCGAGCTGCAGTTCATGACATTATGCGTTTCTGGCTCGACAAGGGAGTTGATGGCTTCAGGTATTGCCCAATATCATCCTTCTTGGCTGCAAAATCTGACTCTGAGCAGAATGGATGTCATCAATTTCATTAGCAAAGTCCCCGGCCTTCCTGATGCTGAAATCACGAGACCAGATCAAGAATTTCAATCAGGACACAAGTTCTTTGCGTGTGGCCCTCGACTTCACGAATTCCTTCGGGCACTCGGAAAAATTCTGAAGGAGTACAAAGCTTTCTCTGTGGGCGAAATGCCTGGAGTTGAAGATCCGAAAGACATTTTGGATGCAGTCGGATTCGATCGTGGCGAACTGAACATGATATTCCACTTTGAGATGTAAGTTCTCGAAAGCAAATACATCCACAATGCCAGTGCTGACTTCTCTCAGTGTTGATTTAGATCACGGGGACGAAGGGAAGTTCTCTCACAGAGACTGGAAGATGTCTCGACTGAAGACCATTATCAACAAATGGCAGAGATTCATGCTTGATAACGATGGTTGGAATGCTCTATACCTCGAGAACCACGATCAAAGCAGGTCTGTCTCCCGTTGGGGATACGATCTACCTGAGTTCAGAGTTGCATGTGCGAAGATGTTTGCCACCTTTCTTGCACTTCAGAGCGGGACAGTGTTCGTCTACCAGGGTCAAGAGTTGGGTCAGATCAATCTCCCACTTGACCGACCTATCTCGGAGTATCGGGATCTTGAAACTTTGAATGCATGGCGGGAGTAAGTAGACCATCATATCTGTAGAGTGTGCTAACTAGGAATAGGATACTCGAAAGATACCCTGATGACAAAGAAAAACAGCGTATCGTGTGGCAGGAGATAACTTTGAAATCAAGAGACAATGCTAGAACTCCCATGCAGGTAAGAAAACTCATAAAGAAGCATTTTGTTCTCAGCTCATTGCATTTTAGTGGAGTAATTCCAAATATGCTGGATTCTCCACTGTTGAACCATGGCAAAAGGAGAACCCAAGCTACACAGAGATCAATGCCGAAACGCAAGTCGGCGTAAAAGACAGCGTCTTCGAGTACTGGGCATCCATCCTGAAGTTGCGAAAGTCTCATAAAGACATCTTCATCTACGGCGACTTTGAACTTCTTGATGAAGAGCACCACGATGTCTTCGCGTACACTCGCACTTACGAGAACCAGAAGGTTATTGTAGTCACGAATTTCCGAAAGACACCAGTGACATGGTCAACTCCGAAGCATATCAAGTTGCAGAAGGAGAAGATCTTGATATCGAACTTTTCTGATACGGAATTCAAGGAGGGATCAGTGGTTTTGCGTCCCTTTGAAGCGTTTGCATGCTCCATAAACTAAGTAGACTTCGCATCAAATAGGCTGGGATAAATGAAAAGCATTGCACAGAACTAGAGAGAGGCTCGTGAAAATAGAGGGAATACTTGAATATGAATTCAAACCAATATAGAAGATTTTATTAGTCTGCGGAAATTTCAAGTTGTGAAGGAGATGCAGGGTCACTCCGGTAAACGAGGGGCAATGTAAATTGGCGGAAGTCGCGAGGCACGTCCAGTCATCCGCCTCGTCCCACGTGAGACTTCCCAACAACGTCCCTTTGATGGGGGAATACAAAGTCGAGGCTTTGAAATCGTCGGAGGACCTCGCACCATTTATTTCACAGAACAATGTGATATTCTCTACTATCTGCAGTCCACGATGATGGTGCTTTCGAGACTGCTCAAACCATCGAGCCACTGCCACCAGACACCTCGTCGACCACCCCGTACCTCACCCCAGAGGGCCAGTTCACAACACAGCACCGACCAAAGCTCCCCGGAATCTGCTTCTTTGCATGACCATCCAGCGGATCCATACATTCAAAAAGAAGCACACCTCCTACCCATCAAATCCGAAGATCCGGACCTGCGGGAGCTCAATAACAGCCTTGTGGCACTGGCGGCGATATTTCCCGATGTACAGGTCGAGGTTTTCCGCGAGATGCTGTCGAGCTTTGATGAGGAATCGAGACTAGCTGTAGTGACGGAGACTTTGCTGAAGCACAAGATGAAGTGGGTTCGAGGGAGATACAGGGTCGCTGCGAAGGAGGCAGGCCAAGCTGAGAAGCTAAAGGCACCACAAGACCTACAAGGGAATGTGCCGGCCGAGGAGAAGTTCAGAAGTGCAGGATATAGGAAGGCTGTCAAAGCTGTCACATATCAGGAATTCAAGGGACTTTCTCGCTCTACGATTAATGCCGTACTGGCCGAATTCAACCACTCCTACACGCTCGCCCGTCCAACCCTCGTATCGTTGTCGTCGAAGTCCTGGCGGTTTTCATTGTCCTCAATATTTTTACGCCGAAAGCCTATCTCCTCATCCGAAGCGGAACATCATCCTCTTGTGGTTTGGCAGTCTACAGGGCAAGGCTCCATAATCCCCGCGTTGAAGACTACTGGGTCGCCGGAGCTGGATAAGGAACTCTTTGATTCCCTTATTCGACCAATTCAGCATCGCCAGCTTGCTGAACTTGAAAAGAAAGATCACACATTGGCCTTGGAGCTCAATAATGCTGAGGCTGAGAACAATGAAGCACTGCATGATTGTGAATGCTGCTTTACGTCCGTTGCATTCGAGGAATTGTCAGCGTGTGATACTGGTGGACATTTCATATGCTTCCAGTGTGTTAGACGTTCAGTAAATGAGGCAGTCTTTGGACAAGGATGGCAACGGAACATCGATCTCGATTGTGGAACTCTCCGTTGTGTGGCAGCAATGTCAGATGATTGTCAAGGCTGCATCCCACAAGAGCTCGTCCGGCGAGCTTTCAGCGGAGACAAAGCCGGACATGAAGTACTTCGAAAACTCGATGAACGTCTTGCCGAAGACAGCCTGCTCAAAACGAACTTACCACTTATTCGTTGCCCCTTTTGCAGCTATGCCGAAGTCGACGAACTCTACCTTCCCGAATCCCAACGATCTTGGCGACTAAAACGCAACGGACCTTCTTCCCTATATACCTTCGTAATCTTGATTTTAGGCGTTGGCATGATACCCTTCCTTTTACCGGTGTTTTTGGTATTTTCTTTCATTTTCGTGCTGGTCTCTTCTCAGCAAACCTTCGGCGACTTCGCTGTTGCATACTTCTACGCCTCCGTCATTCGCCTCCGCCGGAAACGGCTTGGTCTGAAGTTTGTCTGCCAAAGCGAGACTTGTGGACGCTCCTCTTGCATCTCTTGCTCAAAAGCCTGGAAGGACATTCACATTTGTCACGAATCATCTCTACTGGCTCTCCGGACACAAGTGGAACTTGCAATGTCTCTGGCGATCAAGCGAACATGTCCCCGCTGCAACACTTCATTCGTCAAATCATCTGGCTGCAACAAGCTCACTTGCGTCTGTGGCTACCAAATGTGCTACGTCTGCCGCAAAGACATCGGAAACGGCGAGGGCTATCGCCACTTCTGCGAGCATTTCAGACCAAACGGTGGACGAGGCTGTACTGAGTGCTCAAAGTGCGACCTCTACCGATGCGAGGACGACGAAGTCGTAGTCAAGAAAGCCAAAGAAGAGGCCGAAAGGCAATGGATGGAGAAAGAAGGCAACGTTCTCGGCGGCGATGAGAAAATCAGAAAAGTCCTAGAGGAAAAGTGGAAAAGTGATGCCGATGCTTCTTGGTGGGATGCTCGGTGGCTTATGCAGTGGAAAATGCCAAATTGGGAGCAGATCTTTGACTCGTTGGTAGAGTCTGTCGTAGAATGACTTTTTATGCCTTGATGCTTTATGGCTTGGGAATGGGAATGGGATTGGGATCGGTTTGGGCTGCATGCATGGGAGGGAAACTTTTTGGGACGGGATAGCGCGGTGTTTTGGCACTCGGATATACCTGTCACACGAAAGTAATTTAATCTCGTCTCATGAATCGTTCTTCTGTATTATGCGTGAATTGGGTATCTAGCGAGAGCTCTATCGCTCTTCCTATCTCTAATCTTACAAATGTAAACGCCATTGCCATGCAGTCGTGAAATTGAAATGCCTGAAAATAGTGGGACGAAAGTGTATCATGAAATCCAACTCGGCCCATAGTTAGGACGGGACACTCATCTTCATAGCTAACTCCGAAGATTTGCTCCAAACTCCACTCGGTTCTCGTCTCCACAACACGAGCCTTCCATCATCACCAGTCGTTCCCAAGACCCCACCATCGTGATCGAAGCCGACTCTCCACGGGACCCGGTTAGCAGCCATCTTTGAGACCTCCGTCGCAACATGCAGCACCTCTCCTTCCCTTCCCTGATTGTCCGGCGCCCTGCTCCCACTGGGTCCCGGTCTCGCGTTCGCCAGTCCAGCACCGATACCAGACGGTGTATTTCGTCCACCGTTCTCCGCCGACGATTGCGGGACCACGACTTTCTCCGGCATCTTGGAATAGTCTTTGCTAGTTGGGTGCTCGCCCGGCTTTCCAGGCGTCTCGACTTTAAAGACACGGACGAAGCCATCCTTGCACGCTGTAGCCACAATATCATACCCTCTGATATTACCTGGCGCCCACGTAATATCCCTCACCAAGCTCCTATGACCCTTCAACTCAGTCGCGAGATACAGTTCCTTCGAGCTCGAAGAGCCAAGCGTGACATTATGTGAGATCTCCTTCGTGCGCCAGAGACTAGCACGATGCATGCTCGCCACGACAACCGCCAACGAATCCCTCGGGACGCCCAATCTCAGCGCATTGTAGCACGGCTCGAGATTAGGATCAAACTGCACCTTGAAGCTGACCTCCTCTCCACGCGCAGGCTTCTCGCACACGTTGACTTTGTCCATCTCGACCCAGTTCTCGAGGTTCTCCGGCTGGTCGTTCTCGTAGATGGTGAGCAGCGCGTTGCGGTTGATGATCGCCAGGTACGTGTGCCGCGTCTCCGTGTTGAAGGTCATGGAGAAGGAGAGGAAGGGCGCCCGGTTCGGGGCCCGCAGCTCCCAGACTGGCTTGTTGGAGTGCGAGTTGAAGCGTCGGCCCTTGTTAGGCGCGATGGTCGGGTCTTCGACCCAGAGTCTGAAGCGGCCGTCTGCGCCCACGGAGGCGATGAGGTTGGGGTGTAGTTGGGGGTGGAGCCATTGGAGCTGTAGATACTTGTCAACTAAAATTCTATATGGATCTCGAGAATGGGGAGATGTACCTCGAAGACTTCCGCATTGTGAGCTCCCCACGTATCACAGAGAACCCAATTGCCGGCATTATTCTTGTTGTAGACCTTAATCTTGCCATCAACAGAGCCAGTAGCAAAGCGGTCACCATAATAGTTGAAAGCCGTTGTCGCAATCATGTCTCTGTGGCTATGATTCAAGAGCTGGAAAGCATCGGAGAGGTCGTCGAGAGGATCGTCATCTTCTTCGTCTGTTGGCAGAGGATCAGCCTTCTTCGCTGGGGCAAGCTCTTCCTGTGTTGGGGCCATTGTTCCTTCTATTGCTGGTCCAATGGATGGAAGTTGAGGAGAGGGAGGAGGAGAGGAGGTGAGGGCGGACGGTTCCGCCTTGTCGTCAACAAGGTGGTCCGTGCGGGCGAGGCTGTCAGAATTACTGTATCCTGGTAGCCCCCGCCCCACCTGAACTCCGGGAAATCATCGGATGAGAGGAGGAGGGCAAGTGCGTCCGACCCCTTTCTCGGATTCTGATCAGATCCATTATTGGTATACAGGTCTATTTGTCGATCAATGGTTTGATGATGGTCGATTTGGGCTTGTTGGTCAGCCATCTGCTGAGCTTGCTCCGTGACCATGGCCTTGAGGCCTCTGGTTTGGTTGTTCGCAAGTCTAAGTCCTCGCTCCAAACTCTGGACTTGTTTTTCTAGGGCGTCAATCCTGGCTTCGGCGAACTCTGCTCGTCGCTGTGTTCTCTCTTTTCTCGCTTGAGGTCGGGCTGAGATGCTTCTAGATGATCGGCCATGTCTGCTTCTCTCAGAAGGTCTTGCTTCGTCTGGTCGATTCTTCGCTGCACTTCGGCGGCGCTGAATTGTCTTGAAATTGGGTGTTTGGTTTTGTCTGATGTTATGATGAGATTCAACATTGAACGACGTTCATTCCTCCACCGTCTTCCGATCTGATGGGGTCGTCTTTGGATGACCTTGACCCCCACAGTGCTGGCGAACAGAATCGGGATTCAGTGCATAACTGCAAACAGTGCAGATGAGTAGCCGGTGTGTCAAGACTTTTATCTTCAAATCCAAGTTTGTCCGACTCTTTAGTAGTACGACATCACCAGACAAGACCATAGGTTGGGAGCTTGGAGAGCTTTCAACTGAACATTAAGCTTCCAACCGTTTCTCTGAGTGCATCTCGCCCCATCTCTGCAGCAACTCTGGGAGAATTCTCCTCGACTAACCCCCATCTGCCCCATTGCAGCCCACTCCTCCATCAGTTCCTTCTCCAATGTGCTTGTCCAATGTTCAAACGTGTACTCTCCAAAGTCAAGCCCATTATACTTTAACACCGCCGTCTTCAGCCTCGGGAACATCGCAGCACAACTCCGCAACGCCCATATAGGACTCAACCCATCTTTGTCAACCATCAAATTCTCCAACTTCTTCTCATTAAACTCCACATTTTCTGTCTCCTTGCTGATATCCTCGCCATGGAAAAGCATGAGGCTGGATCTGTAATGGAGTACGTCGCAGCTGAAACAGACATGAGACAATCAGTGATGGGAATCGAGCTGCACACGACGCCAATGTTATCTTCGATCTGGCGTTACTATCGCTTGGAATATATCGACAATAGCTACAAAAAGTGGCTAGAGTCAATATATGGAATTGATCTAGAACATTATATTGATTATGGCAAATTGTATGGTGATATAAATACCATCAGGCCAATAGAGAAGAAGATTGCAGTAATTATGTACTGGCACTGCCATAGGATCGAGGAATGGAGCTGGGAACTGAAACGTATGGTTTGGTAGTCCAAACGATACCCATAAACTTCAGATGAAAATACATGCACACCGTTAGTTGTCCCCTAAAATAGAGTTTTTCATCTTAACTCCATTCGTTCCTTTCACAGCATTTGTCAGACGAGAAGTGCCTATCAAAGCATGAAAAATTTCCATTCCATTTCATCTCATTTCTAAATCTCAACCCTAAACATTAACGCAAGCCAGCTATAATTCCCAATCACTATACAAGAAACTAAAAGACAAACTTCTAGAATCCTCCCGCCACATACCATACTCTTTACATCCACTGCCGTTGCCATCACCATCACCATCAACCTCAACCCATCAAAACAACAATCTCATCCACACCGCCAACCATCCATCCATCCCATCAACTCACCCGCTTCTTCTTCCTCAATGCAGAATATCTACACCTCGCTTCCATCCCTCCACCATCCCCATCTCCTTACAAAACCCACCCTCCAACCAAAGCCCCAATCCCAATCCCAATCCCAATCCCAACGACCAAAACCCCACCCACAGTCTTCCTCCCCCTATTCCCAGCCCCCGTATAAACAACCGGCCTACTCGTCAACATCCCCGTTCCCGTTCCTGTTCCTGTAACAATAACATTACCACCCGCTGGCTTAGTCTGTGTCGGTGTGGGCGTGATATAGGATAACGTCATCGTTTTTGTGAGTGTGGGTACTGATGTGGAAGCAGGGGGAGGGGGAGGAGGAGGTGGTGGTGGAGGGGTGTACTCAGTGCAGGAGGTATAGAGGATTGTTGATGGGGTTATGAGGAGTGGCCTTTTTGGGGTTGTTAGCAAGCAAGGTCAAATCATTATTATTTCAGGGATGGGAGAAGAAACTCACCCTCGTAACCGTACAAGAACCCTCCGTAATTCTCAACGTCGTCCCCTCCGCAACGGTATACACAACCCCATTATGCGTGAGTTCCGTCGCCCCAGGAGAGTACGTCGTCAACGCAACCACAATCACCGTAGTAAAGGTGTCGTTCAGGGATGCGAGAGCACCCGCTGCCACTGTCAAAAAAATTGCAAAGGCTGATATGATATAATTGGGATTAAGGAGTGTGGGTAGTCATAAGACTAAGTGAAAGAATGAGTGACGGAGGACTGGTGCAGATAAATATGGATGAAAAAGAAAGGAAAGAAGGGAAAGGGAAGAGGGCTGGGAGGAGGGGTGCACATCTTAAGGAGAATCTCAAAGCAGCGAAAGTTTCCCAGAGACTTGGGACTGCCCAAAACAAGTACACTATGTCTGGGCGCGGCCTTAGAACTCAAGCCGATTTCCTCATTACCCAATCACAACCTTCCCAAGAAATTCAGTGAAGGCATGCTTAATTTCATAATCTTTTTGTGGCACGAAGAATGTTGAAGGATTTGGGCAAACCAGAGCGCGAGAAGAAAATTGTGAGTTGGGTTGAGGAATGACAATACATTTTAGATCGCCTCCACTGCCGTCACTAGATGGGAAGGAAGCTCATTCCTGCTAGTGGTTATGCATCTCTGATTGTTCACAGAACTGCTGCAAGGGCTTTACTTTATGAAGTTTCATCTTCTGTCTTGTGTAGTGCGTTCTAGGTCCACCGCTACTTTTTGAATTAAGTACAAACGTGATCTTCATCTCAACTCAAACCTTGACTCTGAAGGCTACCAATATTGCCGAGAAGCATCCATGCAAACTCCTTCTCCCCTCTTTCCAGACCCATTAAGGTCTAGCTTTATTATGCCCTCGATATCGCAAGCTTCGCACAAATTCAATAAGGGGATCTTTGTCTAATAAACCATTTCTCAAAACCAGGACGCCTAAAATGCAGAGGACACAAATAGTGCCAAGTATCCGAACAAACCGCCAGATGCAAATGATGTATCCAGTCTCTGTCCAGAGGGTAGTCCCAGTTGTGACGAGAGTTCGGCGGGAGCCTCGTGTCCAAAGGAAAATTGAGAATCTATGCAATCGCTAAAACAGCAAAGACTTGGTTGTGTCGTCTCGTGTCAGACTATCAAGACCAAAGTCTCATTAACGGGTATATATGCGCACTTAGAGGATGCCGGAAAAAACTTTTAGGTATGTAAAGGAAGTCGAACATCATCGGTTGGATCTGCTCATGCTGCGCTCGGGGACGCCAACGTTGAATCGAGGCGAGATGGAATCGAAATCGTAGTTCTTGAGTGTCTGTTCATATTTTGAACTCTTCATGAACTTAGGAACGGAGTCCTGAATAGAGAATTAGTGTGGAGAATCTCAGGGGAAAAGGAATACTCACACTAGCCATGAGCTTGAAAACTGAGAGTTGCGCCTCCTCAAAAAGTTTGGTAACCTCTTTCAGACTATCGATCATCGCCCCATCCTGTCCCACAGCCTTAGTCATTCTAGTCGCAAGCTGGTTTCGCAGAAGATGATCGATGTTCAGTTCACAAGGTGAGCCCGGAGCCAGGAAGGCGTTATAGATGCCATACGCTGAGGCCATGGTCTCCTTAACAGAATCAAGATTCCCACCACTTGAGCTCTTGCCACTCCTTGATGGCGAATTGGCTTTGATTGCATGCTTGCAGGACTTGAGAAATTCGTCAACATCCAGGTAGAAGGACAGATTCTCCTCGCAATGCGTGTCTCGCAAATTTTCCCTGAAGAGCAACCGAAGTGCGGCATCGTTCAGGATCTTGTCCAGCTTCTGAGTGTTCGAGTCTCGAGAGACACCAGCTCGTGCGATAGCACTATTGCCTTCACTCTCAGATGTTCTCTCCTTGTTGACCATATTCACGACATCCTTGCCCTTCTGTGTCATCTGGTAGATTGCATTCTTTGTGGGCTGAAAGATGATTGTCTTTTCCTTGTCTTGCTGTGAGAACTGGGCGAGGTAAGTCCGGTCTTGCTGCACACACCAGATCAATTCGTGCTCTAGAAAAAGACTTGCGATCTCATTGGTCTCCCTTCGGTCAACCGTTGTGCAGCAATCCATCAACCAATCGGTGGCTGCTTTGCCTGTAAAGGTCTGATATACAGCACGCGGTGGAGAGCCGATCTTGCGTTCATTAGCCATTCTAACACCTGCTATTCCATCCTTGTATTCACTCAGTGAATCGGAATCAGCAGAGCTGGTGCTGTTTTTGATGTTTGGGCCATTTTGTCCAATGAATCTGCGGAAGATGACCTCGATGGTACTACGATCAGACGAGAGCTTATCTGTAGCAGAATCTCGTTCAAGAATCACTAGCTGCATTGTATTCCTAGGAGAATTGACGAGTTCCGTAACGTGCTTCTGCTGAATGCCGTTCTTTGAACAAAACCTCTCCAAGACATGAATGCCCTTCGGAGTCAGTTGCCAGACCGAGCCCTTCAAAGTGAATTCCTTTGCCTGCTTTCCGTCCGCAGATTCAATGAATCTTGCATCCAAGAAACGTTGGCACACAGATCGAGCCATTTCCCGCGCCATTGAGAATGTGGTGGTAGTTGTGGTCGTCACAATACGTGAAGGATCCTTGGGATCCGGCATTCGGTTCGATTGGGAGAACTTGAGTGACCCTAAATTATTTATCGCTTCTTCTGACAAGAATGAATGGTCGACCCGGCTCAATCGGACGCGGTGGGGTGCTAATGGCAAGCTCACAACTAACGTTGCAAATAAATCTTTGAAGTCCTTTTCGGCTGTTAGTTCTACACCTCTCTTGACTTGTGCAGCCTGGTGTGATTCTTTCTTACTCTTGTAAAAGGCCTGTCATCACTCGTCATGCGCAATAAGCGCGAGGAAGTCTGATGCATCTTGTTTGAGTTGTCCACCCGGGGTAGTACAATAGGCGCAGGTGTATCGGAGGCTGTATTCGCATACGCCTGAGAAGGAGGGTCAGTCTCAAGCAGCGAATTGCGGACAGTCGAAGGGTTTATATTTTCCGATCTTGTGCGGAATGTAGGCGAGGAATTGTTGCTACTGGGGAAGCTAATATTGTCTTGGCTGCTTGTCTGTGAGTCCGCCGATCTAATGCTGTTGCTGTTGTTCGAGGGTGAGGTGGGGGAGCTCTGGGCGGAGCGGTATAGACTGCCACTCGAGGGCCGCGAGCGGATTGAGGGTTCGGACAAACTGGCAATCGCGTTAGATGTCTTATCGCGCGCCAATGCTGCCAATGTAAAAAATCCGCCTCGGTTATGTTTTGACGAGCTGGTCGACAGTGTGGATTGATGATGCTTCAAATTGTTGACCTGACGATTCGACAGGTCGTTTGGGTTATTGTTCGTAGAGGGAGCGTCAACAGGAATCGGGGGAGATTGAACGACAGTGTGGCCCTGGGGGGAAGTCGAGGCAGGTTGTGAGGATTCTAGGCGGTCGACGGATACTTGAGGAGGAGGATGAGAGTGTGAGTGTGAGGATGAGGGCGAAGGTTGTGAAAGAGCCATCTACCTTACGGCTGCTTGGGGCGCTGGTGCTGGGGATGTCTAACGATACGACCTAAGCAGGATCCCTGTCGAGAACTAAGTAGAAACTAAGAGGACTAGCCGTGCGGTTAGTCAGAGACTTGAGTAGAGCTTGTGGGAGCTACGAGCAGGAATCAGGAGCCACGAGCCAGGAGCCGATTTGTGGTAGGGAAGGGGTGGCGGGAGGGGGGGGGAAGCCGTAGTCGCAGATTTGCAGGTGGTGGTTTGTAATCGTGTGTAGAGGAAAGAGAAAGGAAAGGGCCCCACCCCGGAGCACGAGTAAGGATGTGGATGTGGACGTAGCTGCAAAGGGCAATAAATGGACTTACACCGCGCTTGGTGGTGGGCAGTGGCAGTCAGCGGCCGCGGTTCGGTGCCTTGCCTTGCCTTGCCTAGCCTGACCCTGCTGCTTTTTGGAGGGTGGTGGTGAAAGAAGCAGAGCAGAGCAGAGCAGAGCTTCAACCTCGGGCGTGGGCGTGGGCGTGGGCGTGGGCACTGTGTGGCCGTGGCTCTGGCGCTGGCGTTGGCGTTGGCGTGGTGCTGCTTTCTTTCCTGTCGTCAGAAGACCGTGAAGTCAGCGTCTCGGTCTCCGGTGTCTGTCACCGTCACCGTCACCGTCACCCTCACCCTCACCCTCACCCTAATGATCCTTCAGGCTTCACCCCAGCCCCTTCCCACCGATGGCTAGCTTCCGTGCTCGTGGCCAAATCGATTTCAGAGACAGATCGCTGCGTGGCAACAGGGATGCCAAGACCCACCGTCGTGCAGCAATCGGACTTCACTGGCTCCCCTGGCCCCCTGGCCCCCTGGCTGGTCTGCAGAGCAACGCCCAATGGTCGACAGAAGTCGCAGAATGTTCGACGCCGCGTGCTGGCGCTACCCTACTTGACTGGGGCACCAGAGGGGTCTGCTTGAGTAAGGTACGGGGGGCAACTGGGGCAGCTGGGGCAACTGGGGCGATTGGGGCCTTCCTGCCTGCCGCTTAAAGTAGCCTGCCTGCCTTGGCCGGCTTGCACTTTGGCGGGGCCTTGAGGCTTGCTCTGCGCTGTGCGCACGCTGCAACACCCGAAAGCTGTACAGTTCTCCGTTCTCCGTACAGTAACTGCAGTACTGTACTGTACCGCACTTCGTAAAAGCGACGCTGCCGTTACTACTACCGCTACTGCTCCCGCTACCGCTCGCTGGCTTGCCTGGGAGATGCTGGCCAAAAAGCGAGACACCGATCGTAAAGGCTCCTACACACCCTGCCGGCCGACCTGAAACTCCTTTGACGATGTATCGGTACTTTACTCCTGTGGATCCGCCTGCGTTGCGATTCAACTGCGTGCTGGGTCAACCTCGATGGCCTGGATTGGATGGCTGGATGCACGCAATCCCTCAAGGTCTACCCAGGTACCTACACCACCACCTAGGCACCTGGAGCGAGCGGCTTCAATAGATGCCGGCTGTTGGCTGTTTGGTATGTCGAAGATCGCGGTGATGCCCCTGCACCGAACCTCCGAATTAGCGATCAGTGAACGAACGATCATCCTCTCCTCTGTTTGTCTCATCATCGGTCAGAAATAGGAACTCCCCAAAATCTCACGCTCAACTCCAATCCGTCGTGTCACCTATGCATCTATGCTTCGCACTTCGGGGTGGCGGGCCAAGCTCAGACCTTTTCCGTGAAAAAAAGAAGACGAGATGAACGATCGTGGGTTTCTGCTGGACGAGTTTTTGCCCCAAAACACTCGATGGCTGGCTGCAGATTCCCGCCAAAAAAAAAATTCTTGTGGGCCGTCGTCAAGAAATTCCACATCACCCAGTACCGCCTGATCCTTCGGAATGACGTGCACATTGATAGGAGTGTTAAAAGAGATCCGCAAGTACTTACTCAATCTCTCACATGAGTCAATTGGGGTTCTGCAGCCCGCCTTCGTCCGTTGTCAGCCCGAATTTTGAAAACCAACCGCGTCTGTAGGGATGTATCTGTTAGCAAAGCGAGTCCGGGACTTGCTGTAGCTTTCCTGTGGTACTTCCGTACCGGACGGCTTGAATATGCAAGCACCCAGCGACGGGGAGGACTCTCACACGGCGCCGTGGAGCTCAGCTCAGTCGTTGCAGTTGAAACCCGAAACCTGATAAGCCACCACTTCCCCGGGTTCTTGGGGTTGTTGCAGTTCGTCGATCAGGTTCTTCCAACGCTCTTCTAGAAGCGAGGCAAGGCTGGGACGACAGAGATGGAAAAGGCATGAAGGAGGAACGTCCCAAACGTACCTGGTCTGAGCTTGTTCCTGACGTCGTTCCAGAAGATGGCTTTGCTGTCGAGAGGTCGATATGTCCGCAGTCTTGGAGTTGCTTCTGTCTTGCGATCCTTGTCCTTTGACAGCGAGTGTTTCGTAGCCTCGTTCGCTCTCGGGTTGGGTATCGTCCTATCAAAGCTGCAGGCTTCAGTGTGCGGGGTAGATCTGAGCGGCGATCCTCAGCACACGATTACCGAATGAGTGCTGGACGGCAATTGTTCAGCTCAACGGCGTCTCGTTTCGATGGAGGTAAAGAAAGGAGAAGAGGAGAAAAGGGGGAAATGAGGATGAGATGAGATGAGACGACATGGAGAGATGTTGTAGTATTTCGGCTCTCGGTTCAGATGCTCCTAGGCCAAGGTCCCAGTCAAGACTCTTGCAGTGCTCGAGCACTTAGAGATCTCGAAACTAACGTCAATATGGCTAGAGGCACCGTGAAGGGGAGGTACTGTCCACAGGCACCATGCATCCAAGCAGCGAGGCCTTCATGCGATAGGATACACCCGAGATGCAGAACCGCAAGAGGGCAAGCATGGAGATGGGAGCCTTGGTGTGCGACACCAGCGACCTGTCACACGGCTTGACACTCCAGGTCCAGTTGAAATGGAAGCTTATTATTTCAAAACCTCCGACAGGACAACTTTACAGTAGGGAGTACACACAAAAGTAAACATGTCTTTAGCGAGCCTACCAGTACTGTTGTACACAGCACTCCTTCGATTGTCGTTGTGTATCCTCTAGTCACTAGTGGGCCGAGGATCGACTATCATTCTGCCCACAACGGCGGTCAACCCGTGGTGGGAATGCACCGCAGCACAGGAAATCACATCGAAGAGTGACGCGCTCGGCCCCTCGATCTGTAATAGCAGGGTTAGATATGAAGTCAGTCCCGCCTCTGCTCTGCACAGGGACGTTCGTAATCGTACTTACTAATTATGGGCCTGGCATCTATTGCTTTCACACGTATAGCCAAATCACCTTGCGTACTATCTTGCTCACTGCTACTCCTTGATATTAGATTTAGAGTTTGTCTAGCAAATAGGCTCAAAGCCACCTTGTATGCCAGAAATTGGGACGACGCCCAACGGCCAGTACCACCAGCGCATGCCAACCTCCTTCGGATCCTTCCCCACTGCCCCAGTGGTTGGGCACATCGTAAAAGCGGCGGTTGAGACTTGGCCCCAAACGGAGAGGCGTGGTGTGGCACGTTTTCCCGGTGGACGCTTTAGCCAGAAGAGGGCAGGGCTGTCTTCCGGCCACGTTGAGGACATGGGATCAAACCATGTGGTTGTGCAGGGATGGCTCCAGCCATTCAGCGTGGCAGGCGGCCCCTCTCCTGCCCCTTGGCTTTTTTTCCTGCGCAAGCCGCGAGAGCAGGGCAAATAATATTTGGCCTGGCTAAAGCCCACTTTGGAGTCTTCGGCAGGCCATGCCTGTTGGAGATCCATGATCCATCGCGGTGACCAGTTGGCAGTTGGACACAAGATAGGGGCTCGGTACTTGAGAGAGCAGCTGGTGGACCAGAAACTTTGATTTGTGGTTCGTCGGTATCGATGCACGCGCGTGAGTCGAGGTCGGTTTCGCTGCTGGCACACACGTGTTCTCAATTCCCGCTTTCATGTACCTACAGTACTCATCAAACGCGGGGTCATGCCTGGAATCCCTGACTCCGAATCGAACCTTGACAGTCTGAACTGACCGCTGATTGAATTTGCTACAGAGGCTCTGCCGGCACCATAACCGTCCGATGCAAGGCAAGGCAAGGCAAGGCAGGTCAAATCAGGTCAATAGGCAAGTCAAAGCCTACAAAGGACTAATAATTGACTCCTTCGGCTAGGCAACTACTTCATAGATACCACCAGTACCTAATACGGAACCGACCGCCCCCATTTATCCACAGTCTAGACTAACACGCGCATCTCCTCCACTGCTGCCCTTCTGAACTCCACGGACGATCCACCGCTTGCACCGCATCTGGCCAGGATGCTGAAACTTCTTTTCTTTCTATGCATGGCCCCCAAATTCATGCCTCGGAAAGCCGACAGCACACCAGATTGATTAGTATCATTATTGACAACTTTGACAGATTCTTTAACATTTCTCCGTATCCCCCTTTCCCTCGGGGTCTCGCCGCCACACTCTCCAGCAAGATGGGCAATCTCAAATGTTCCGCGCAGGGCCTCCAGCCACAGAATGCCACGAGGTTTTGGCCCATTGAAATACACCTTGCCCCTGTCTGTATAACCCCTTGAATAGCCGATGTTCCACCGGCCTTCTCGAACATCCAGATTCCCCCACCTGACAAATCGCAAGAGCCAGTTTCATGATTTCATCTCACTCGACAATCTCCGACAGCAAAACAAAGGATCGACACGCGCTTAAGGGGGCATCAAACCACCGGCACCACCACACGAGCCAGAAGCCCCTCTGTGCTCAGTCACTCTTCGCAACGCCCAAATAATCTCCGCAAAATGAGTAAATATAGAGTCTCCGGGACTCGGGTCGATTCAACCCCCCTCGGGGGCCAGGCCAGGGGTCCTTTCCCAATTTCATCTGCCGGCACGGCAGGACTCCCTTCGACGTTCGAAAACCTTTCTAGAATGTCTCAACCCCCTTTTCTCCGTTATTACCCTCCGAAAGAACCGGGGCCACAGCGCCACCTTTTAACAGTGAGCAAGGTCCCCTTACCGTTGATTACTCCGAGTTCGATGATCCGCAGTCCCACGTGTTTCCAGGAACCAGGTTAGTTTCTAGCCTGTCCCTGGTTCGTTCGAGTAAGTTGTAACGGTAGGTGGAGCTTCCTCGGACTTTTGGGGCCGTCATCCCTTCTTCGGATTCTTCCCCATCGAACGATTTGGAATTTTGGAAAGCACAAAAGTGGGCCGAGGATGGCGGATATCGTAAACATTGTCTCGGGAGTTCGCAATCTTGAGGATGCAACGTAGCCTTTGCCTTACGTTATTGCTAGCACATTTCTTTAGGGGCGCAAGTGAAGACGACGAACGCCAAGCCAAAGTCTCTACCTCCACACTATGATTGTACGACGAAATTTTCAGCGAAGATGCATTGAAAAAATTGGTGGCTGCGAGAAGATGCGGGTCTTCAACTATCTCAAGAACTAATTGGAAAAAATTTGTGTTGCTGTGTCTCCTCGCCACAGATATTGAAAGCGATGGTTTTGGGCATGCCACTAACTACCGGTACCAACACCGGGAGTTAGCCTCGTGTTACCCAGCACGTCGTCGAGGCAACTTGTCTCCTTTGTTTTCTGCAACGTTAGCGAGAGAAAGGGGAAGAGCCTACCCTACTTAGCCATTAGCCATCCATACTGTAGAAGCCTCGCCTGCAACAGTATCCGCCTTCGCCCATCGTATCTGCATCCGCGTCTTGTCAATCCCCTTTCAAACTTTCCCCACCGTCATCAATGTATTGTAGCACAACAGAACCGAACCCGTCTTCCCCAGTCTGACCGTTTCATCTCCGCCAGAACCTGCACCAACCCAATCTCCTGGAACGGCATCCACGGATTGCTGCATGATCTCCCGAGCCTCGTCTTTCGGGCCGGGACATGGAAGCGAGGTTGACACGACGGCCGCGGCCGCGCGGGTACGCCGGTAACCGTCACCGTTACGTTTTTTCTGCAGGTGGGCGGGCTATTTCTTTGGGTAAGATGGTATTCTCGGTTCAGCTTGTGTGAGGTGCGCGACTCGTCGTTTGCCACGAGGGAGGTGAGTAGTAAGTAGTGGGCCTAGTGGCGGATGGATATTCGCAGTAGTATTACTGTACAGGTAGGTATTTGCGCGGTGGAACGAAATAAGATGTGGATGTGGAAGCGAACGAAGAGGGAGAATAGGTAGGTAGGAGGCGCGATGCCTCATCTGTTTCCGTCATGTCATGCACGATAACTTAGGTACACTTACTCGGGAGGGAATACGTACGTATACGCACGGCACCTTAGCCTAAGCGTAAGGTATGTATGTGCAAGTAATGGCTATTCGGGTCAAGTAGTTTTTAACTCCGGCACCGCAAAATGCAATGCAGCAGGCGAGCGGTTGTTTTCTACCTACCCCTCCTGGGAAAGCGGTTGCGGTTAAGGAGATCGTACCTAGCCGAGAGCGACAGAGTTCACGCCCGTCTGGCCTTGCTAGGAAGGTCGTCAGGATCCGGGAGTTCGGGAAAGAGGGGCTAGCCGTTGGAGCTACCTTAGTGGGTGAGCTTTGAACTTCCCCTTCTAAAATAGCATCGTTTTCTGAAGAGAACTTAGAGTTAAAAGGTTTGGAATAGGTCATGTTCTGGATATTTTGCCTCGCTTCTCGTATCGCTTAGATGGAGGCAACAAGCAAGTCACATTTTTTTTTCTTCAATTAATTTTTTCATTCTTTTTTTTCATGATTTATTAAGTCCGTCCGTTCGTGTTGTCCTCTCTGAGGTGCATTTTGTTAGACGATCAAGCACGGATTGCAGCGTTCAAGCAGGAAGCCGAGATGTATGCATTGCAGCAGTTCACATGCCATGCAAGTAAGTCCCTCACCCCTGATCTCCACCATCTCCATGGTTCTTCCCTCCAAAACCTGTAAACATAAAACTCCTCACGAACGGGAAGCTACTCAAATTCAACACTTAGGCTCGGTGAAGAAGGATATCACATCATTCTTGCAGCTCAAGCCTGCACGTCGGTCCGTTTCAGCGTTTCGAGTGAATGAATGGAATCATGGATGCAGGAAGCTACTTCGGTCTACCTTCTCAATCACCGAACGCACATGCTTGTGTCGCTTCCGAAGGCTCGGAAGAGGGCTTTTCCTAATAGGCGGGCCAAGAGGACGGGTTTTGGAGGTAAATCACGGATTTCACGTGGCTGTCACAATTATCAGGTATTGGTGGCTTAAAGGCCTTCTAGAAGCTCTTCTTGGTGGAAGGTCAAAGCTTAAAGTTAAGCGGGGAGGAGCTTTTGGGTAGCAAGAGCGGTTGGAGGTTTGCAGGACGGATTTTATTCCGAGAAATTCTTGGGAAGAGCTCTCAAGTTTTAAAGCCAAAATGGCGTCACCAAATTATTTGATATTTACATAGGTCGTCTAATGACCGGAGCTGGGTTGACACATTTACTTGCCTCTAAGTCCAACGAAGTAAATACACTTCGGGAAAGACCCACGTTCAATTAAGATTTTGCCAAGCAGTGTCTTAAAGCCACACATCAAGATTATTTCTCGTCCAAATCTGTCTTTGCCCGTGTCTTGCTGTCTTGAGGAGATAGCAGATCGGCTTCTGACGCCCGGCCTATGAAAACTCATGGGGTTCAAATCAACTTTGCTTTTCCCCCAGATTTCTATACATACATCAATTTCTCAATAAACGCCTTATTTCTTATTCCCAACAGGTACGTCCCAAGGAACCGGAAGAGCACATCCAAGTCGGGGTCCTTTCCGACAGATTTAAGAAATCGTCCGAGCTCAACGCTCTATCGCAACACCTCCACATGCTGTGGCTTACAAAAATACTCTCCAAACCCAATCAGCATACACACACAGATCACACATCCTCGCACTTCTCCACGAAATCCTTCAAAAAGAATTCCTGATCACTAAACAGCGAAAATACACATCCCGGGAATGAGATCCGCCCGAGCCCTAAATCTTTCTTGACTCAGAGGTCACGCAATTCAGACGCCACAGACATGCAAGAGCTGCAGCCCTAGTCCCTTAACTCTTTCCACAAGCTCACAGCTCTATGTCACTTCCGCAAAAGTGACGTCTATTTTCACTTGAGTCAAACGCCGTGGCGACACTCGTCCACCATGACACAGCTAACCCAATCATGCCCAATAATGCAAGGAACTTAAGATTTCCGTTCAGCCCTCTAAAAGTCTAGACCTGGCTACGCTCAGACCCCTCCCCCTCTTCCTCTGGGAGAAAAGATAATCTTTCTTGGAAGAAGCTTAAGTGGGATTCAATATGCCGACCATTCCCACGTGGGCGGCAGAAAGGCGGGCAGAGGACCACCCAATTAGCGATCCGTGATTTTGCTTTTGGGAAGGAGGATTGAGGTGATTGGATTTTCTTGCGAACTGCGTACGAAGTATGGTGGGGTTTCGGATGGATGCTTCAACGTCTGATCTTGATATAGGTTGGGTTTCTCGATCTTCAATATGTTTCCGAATTAACAGGATGCAGCGTCACTGTTTCAAGTGGCGGAAACGATGTTCATAGGTCCGCAGCTGTTGTCCGGATGCATGCTCCGTACGGATCTTCACCCCAGACACAAGAGCAAGAGGCATCGTCAGATAGAGACACAGATTCTTTTCTTGGCAAAAAATGTATGGAGGGACAAAAAAGGGTCGTAGTTCAGATTCTACAGTTTTCTTAATGGATCCTTCCATCCGGATCAGATCGCCCAAACACCATGCGCCATCGGAAGCTCCCTTCCTCTAAGTAACCAGGGGCCCGGAATCCCTCTTCCAGCCCTTGTTCCTCATGTTCTCCTCAATCGACTTCCAGATCCCCTCTACGACCTCCCTATCCCGCCATCTGCTCGCCTGTCCCGCCCCCGCACTCCATTTATCAACCTGCGTGCTCAAAACCCCCCTCCCCCACCCCTTAATCGTCTCCGGTAATACATCTCCTCTCCACCCTAAATATACACCGAGCGTATGTCTAAACAGCTCTTGAGGAGTCTGCCACTTGTAGCTCTTGAATTGCCATATTTGACCCGTGGTAAAGACAGCTACGACGCGGGACCAATACTCGGGCTTAAACTGCTCCGGTGTATCAACAATAATGAATCGAATAGCCCGGGTGGAATCTATTGAAGGTAAGAGACGCGAGATGTTCAGAATCGATGCGGAAGAGCTGGATGTTGAGGTTGAGGATTCGGGCGGGATGTAGGTCCCGCTCTCGAGGAAGGATCTGATGTTCGACATGCGAAGGAGCGAGGAGGCGGATGGCGAGAGCAGGATGATGGGGTCTGGACGTCGGGCTGGAGCTTTGGGGTTGTGGGATAGAGGGGCGCTTGCTGCGCTTACGGCTGCTGTGTGTGCGGCTTTGCGGGCGTTGAATGGTGCTGCTAGTTTTCTTACATGCGAAAAGTCCTACCTCAAATGTCAATATATATATATCCAATGTAAGAGTCAGAGAGTGAAGTGGAAGTGGAAGTGGTAATACCGTAGGCTTGATCCCCCTCAGCACACTATTCCTATCCCCCATCCTCCTCTCTCCATTATAAATCTCCGCCAATCTAGGATCGATACTCTTTCCCTGTCTACCTCCCGCACTTGTGACTGGCGCAATGCCCCCCTTAATACCAGCTGCAACTTGGGCACTCGCAGCAGCACTCGACACATCGCTCGCCAACGGCTTGATGTACTCTGATTCCTCAGACGCACCTTCGAGCCATGTAATAAGATCGAGCCGCTCGACGAAAGCGAGGTTCTGGACTTCTCCTCCTGCGCCGCCATCTGCTGCGAGCTCGGTATTAAGGGAGAGCGCCGAGGCATTGTATTCTGGGATGGCGGTCTCGCGCTTCAGCCAGGCGAAATAGATACTGCGTAGATCGACGGGTTTATTGGAGGAGGTGAAGCGTGTAGGTGTCGTGAGCGGAATGGAGACTGAGGCAGAGGGGAATTGGAGGAAGGTTGCGGTCGCTAGGCTAAGGTCTACTGACGACGCAGCAGAGGCATCTTCGCTCGTTGTTGGAATGCAAGGAGTTTCTGATGCGATTGAGTTTCGCAAAAGCAAGAGGGGATCTTGCTCTGCCATTTTGCTAGTTGCGAATGCGAACGTGGACTGGAAGAGAAGAGGTTGATGTTGACAGAAGGCTGAGAAATGACGTTCAAATAAATACGGTAGCCGGTTCAAAATGCGGCAGCTTGAGGCGCCTTGTCACGTGCGACGGATCAACCCTCCGTCGTCAAACATCCAAGTCTCATTTCACTTCAGAACACTCTCTTAACGCATTCAAGAACTCATCAGTCTCCAGTGCCATTCAGACATCTTCATGATTTAGTAGGTGGTACATTACTCTCACCAGTGCTTGCTCTCTTCAAGTGCTTCAACCCTACACTTTTCTTCCTGCCATGAAACACGCAAATGCCTGTCCCTCCACTCTTATGCTTTGGGCTCTTCGGACACAACGGACTGCTCGGCAAGTGCTCTGGTAGGTTCAGTTCGAATGATTTTGGAGACATCAGAAACGGAGGTGGATTTCTGGCAGATGAATGAGTTGATTTGTTCCCCTTGTTGGCGTGCTTAGTGTCATATTCCCACCCTTGTCGGGAGAGCGGAGTCGAAGGCTTTGGACTGCCGCCGAGTTCTGGACTTGTATGTAGTGAATGCAATGGGAAACCAGTTTCATCAGATGCGCCTACATCAAAGAGAACCCCAGAGGGTGAGGTGTCAGGAGTACCAGGGTTCAAGGGTGGCGTTTTGATTCGTCTTGCTTCCTGTAAGAAAGCAGTCAGCTTCTGTGAGTTGTTGTTGGCTTCTCAATATTTGCAAAGCTCAGCACAACTTTAGATCCGTCTCCTCATTCTCCAGTCACGAACTTTAATGTCCAACACAAGTTCGAACTCATGCTGCCTCCGCTTCATCTACCTCCACTTTGTGCCGAGAACCATAGCGGTTTCAAAAGCCTTCTCTCGTGCGTGTGTTGGGCATAATGACAACTTACAGAGGGGAGGAAAGTGGGTTCGTCTGGATCAGAGCTTGCCAATTGCACTGAGATGGAAATGGTCATTATTGTATTCTTTAAAAGCTGCTCCAGTTTTAAGTACTGTACCTGTGGGGTAATTCTTTCCTTCGGGTCCCATATAATGCTTTTCGTGAATTGGCGTTGCGATAGGAGTCTTTCCCATCAATAATTTGCGCACGGAGCTTGAAACCGAAATCATAGAATCTTGTGAGTGTCTGCGATGCCAAGGCGCAACTCCTAATCGTGGGCGGTCCCTGCTACCCATCGAAGGTCTTGAGGATCTTCCAGCTGTTTGAGTTCGAAGCTGTGTGCGATCGAAATAGTTGGTTGCTCCTTGGAGAAGCATTGTCGTTCGCGAGGCCAAATGGCTTGGGCGTTCTAGTGACCGTAAGGATAACTTATCTGCAGACTTTGAACGTTAGCTCTACGATGTTTAGATTCACCAGGCTCGTACTCTCTTCCGAAAACGGGCTTCGATGGTTCGCTTTGTCCTATCGAGTAATTTATCTCGCTGTTGTGTAGATCGGTCATCCTCCTGTCCTGACTTGTAGAAATTGAAACCCCAGATATTGCCACTCCGCTGGACATCGTTCTCGCTAGTACGCCGAGAAGTACGTCGCGAAGTCTTAGTCGTAGACTTTAAAGATACGCTGTCAATCTTGATCTGTGGAAGGTTGAAAGATGGGGGAGCTTTGTCGTCGTTCTCGTCCTTACCTCCGTTCGTAGATTTTCGTGTACTCTGACTCTTCTGACTCCGACTCATCTGGCTTTTCTGACCAGACGATCTGTTCCACCAGTTGCGTTTCGTCATAGAAGGTGTGGGCATGAATCCGCGTATCTCTCGCTCAGCCCAGTAACCTTCTGGAAACCAGACCCATTCATAGCCCGACTTTGGTGCCCGGGGTGGGTCAAGGAGATTGCGTTGAAGTTGCCCGAAAGAAGATGGACTCGTAGAACTCGCGCCTGCATTCCAATCCGTTATATTCTTATACCTGCTCGATGCTGACTGTGAAGAATCGATAGAGCCACCCTCTTTCTTGCCATTCCGCAAGTCTGCCGAATTTCTTGTGTTCGGAGACTTGGGCGATTTTGTGCTTGAATAGCCTCTGGAATGGTGCCTTCGGTGAGAAGGAGAATGCTCTTTGTCTTGGGCATTGGAGATTTGGCCAGATGTAGATTCAGTATCATTGTGTTGGCCAGAGAAGTTTCGGCGAACGAGGAAGTAAGAGAAACTCTCGGGATCTAGGCTGTCGGATTGGGACGGTCCATCTGAAGTATACGAGGTGCAACCGACAAGACAGGAGGCTTGCTCATTGTTGTCTTTCATCGTCTCCAGAAGAACATCGAAGCCGAGAACTCCAATGAGAAGCCCAGAAAATTAACCGGAATACCCAGGAGAAAGAAATGGATTGCATAGGGAATAGATAAGAATATTGGCAGTATTTCTTAGGGAGGATGTGAGAGAGGGTTTAACGTCTTAAGAGAGCAGAGGAGAATAACATACAGAAGGATGGCCCTGGTCGCTTCAAACCAGGCCACTAGCTGCTCTCCATAGCTCCTGCCGGCTCGGACTCCAAGATGAAATCAATACGGAGTGCAAAAAAGGGAATGACGAAGGATCTCAAGCATTTCAAAGTCATGAATAGATTATTGAGAGGGGCAGATGCCAATTCGTTCTCGAAGGATACTGTCTATTAGCTCAATGGATGTTCTTACCATTGAAAATGTTGTAACAAACTAAGTAGTCGGTTTTGAATATCTCACCGTAGTTCCTTCCCTGGGTGGACATCTTTTTCGAGAGACCCTTTCTTGCATGTTACCCCTTCACATATGAAATCCTGCAATGTCTGAGTAGCCCATAGCTTTGAGCCGTGGCCATTATGCACACAGATGTCTTCAGGAACCGGCTCGTCTTCCTATCACCTCCATAGAAGCATAAGAAATATCTGGCATCCTTAATTTCGTCCTGTCGCTTTTGAGAGGGATCTTAATTTCCAATCAGTTTTGATCATGGTCCCGAGAGTTCGAAGTTGCACTCTTCCTTGTTTGTTACACCAATTGAAGGTACAATCTGCTTGAGTATGGACTCTAGGCACTGTTCGGGTTCGGTACTTGAATCCACGACGATAGCATCGCGATCTGGACGGCATGGGTGTTCAGTCCATCGCTTGAAGATCGTTTGAAAGTCTTCGTTGTGACGAACATCGTTGGCATCGGTTGGCGGGAGAGAAACACCAGTTCGCTGACTTCTTAGAGGAATTCTGTTGCGTAGCCTTCGATCTAGCAGTTCAATGTCATGTACCCTGCACTCGACATATCTATAATTGAAGCCATACTTTCGAGCGAGCACAATCCCCTGGTTTAGCGTCTCGTCATAGTTACAAGTGCTGTTGATAATAACGTTCCGCTCTCGCTTGATCATGTCCTCGGCCAGTACCCACTGGAAGGGATACGCAAGGTTTGCCGCCTGCTCAAAAAATAGGTCATTGTGGAGAAAGAAGGATCTGATTAGATCATGATCGATGACTACGGCATTGATTGATTGTCCCAGTAGGTCCGCCATAGTGCTTTTCCCAGAACCTGGACATCCGGACATCTGAATGAGCATCTTGCGTGGCCGGTCCATTGGAACTGTTCTCAGTTTGTGTTCAGATCAGATTATGACACGGCATTTGAGTTTGTATGGATGATGTCGAGATCGAGGTACGGGCAGAGTATCTCGATGATAGATTTCCAGGTCGGTGCTTCTCCTAACCTTAACAATCATCAACAGCGTGTCTCCCATGAGGTCAAGCGGAAGGATGGAAAAATTGCGATGGGATATACGCAAATAGCCATCATTTTCTTTTCAGTTTTTTGTTCCTTCGAAAGATATACTGTCTTTCGTACCACGAGCACGAGCCAGTGCGAGATGAAAGCAGGATATCCATTTCGGATGGTCGACCTTAAAAGGACTGAGGAACAAACAATGTGTCGAGAACAAACTTCACACCCATACTTTCGAGAGATTCACTTACAATGCTTCTTTACAGGTGGCAGGTTTTAAAATTCACTTAGTGTCAAGCTTGAATAGTGAAAACGAAATGAGGACAACTCATTCAATAATCCTATGCCTGCAAGAACAGAAGCAGACGAAGAAGAGATCAACCCGTATCAAACCTCCAAAGAAACTGATCTTGCTTAGTAACATAAATGGTAGCCGAGACAGGGAAATTGATAGGACCGGGGTAAGTACCACTTGTTGAAGTCAAACCTCGTCCTTGTATCCGAGCTCTTACGGCGCAGCTAGATTGAGCTTCCAAGGTCCTTAGTTTCAAGTTGGGTTAGGAATAGGGGCTTTGCATTAACCAACTCTCGTAATAAAACGAGTAGGTTTTCCGCATCCCCATTCCAGTCCTCCAAAGCCACTGGCGAGATTCTGCACCGTCTCCAGCTACTTAAGACCAGTTATATAAAACTCAACTCATCATGCATAAATCTACACTTGCAGCTCTTGCTGTCGTGGGCATGGCTTCTGCCCAAGAGTCGGTCCTGAATCTGTTCCTCCTCGGATTTACATCCCAGAGCATTGTTGGCTCCATAGTGACATCTGTGAGTGTGCTGGAAAGATGGTGCCGAGCCATGCTGATACCAAAATAGGATGAATCGGCGACGACTTACTCGCTCAATTGTGGCGATCCAAACAATTGTGGCGGGCTAGGTGGCATTCCTCAGACAGGATTGCTTTTCACTGAGGGGACTTCGACAATGACTTATAACTATGTCAATACCGACATCAGCCTCTTCAGCATCTCGGCACCAGTGTATGCAGGCGGCTCTCGATAGTAGTCATAGGCTAACTTCTCCTTAGAACTATTGACATAGGGTGCTCATACTCGAGCTTGAAGGGAGCTTGTTCAGGCTCAGGAACAGCAGATATCGCAGGTTCTACTACTACCGTTTCAGAAATATTGACGAGTTTCACAGATGGAGGAGCTGCTCTTGGGGGTGGGCAGGATGTCACACTCACAGTTGGTCCACTTCCGACAAATTCTGGTTCGGCCGTGACTACAACCGCGATAACTACGAATTCTCAAACTACAACAAGTAGGGCCACGAAGACATCTACGTCTTCGTCCTTAGGAGCTACCGGCGGAGCTAGCGGAGGCGGTCGCAGCTCAAGCTCAAGCAAAGCAGCTGCTCCGATGATTACTCAGGCGCCTTGGATTGTTGGAGGTGCAGCTGCAGCACTCGCGTATGCGGCGATGCCATGAGAAGTTGGTTTTACTTAAAAGTGACAGTATAGTTTATAATAAGCAAGAAAGGTCGGATGTAAAATGTATCGAGCAGGCAGGGATTGTTTTACTTTGCGCGTTGGTTTGCCTCTCGTGGCAGATTCAATACATATATGCCCTGTGCCTATTTCGAGTTTGCAGGACGACTTCGTCTGACAACGTGGGAAAGTTGTAGACCGCTGAACTACAGGTCTCGGCCAATGGAAATCCGAAAAGTGGTCGATTCCAAACTGCGTCTACACAAATTGAAGCTAAGAGAGCACGAGAAAGCTGATATTTGACCGTGTCGAATAAGAGAAGGACGTTGGTCCAAAATTAATAATCAGTTTGCTGTTGAATAGTTGCAGTGAGAGCTGCTGCGCCCATATTCTCACAACAGCAAACTTGCCTCCAGTCGGGATATCGTGGCTGAGCTGGTGAGCCCTCGAATCAGCGCTCTTTCAGCACGCCCCTTGCATCCACAAGGGTGGGTCGATTGTCTGCTGAATCACTTCATTTGCTCGCTTCTTCTGTCTCATGTTCATGCACTCCTTTTGATACCAGCATTGCGGTCAGCCACACACGGAAAACGGTCAAGCCGGAGGGACCTGCAAGTGCTCACCCGCCCGTCTTGGGCCCTCCACAACGGCATTCCCGGGGCTGTGAAGCCAAGAATAGGCCAGGGGGCGTAGAGCAGCTTCAGGGGTCACAAAGCGTAATGATGGCTGTGACGCAGGAGCTTTGAAAGTGTCGCAGATCTCTCTTCAATACTTCTTTGACCTCATGCCCACATCTATGTTTTAGAACCACACATTCTCTCCACACCGTTTCGATCTCATCCTTCGAATACAAACCTCATCCGATATCTAAAATTCTTCCCCACGTTCAAGATGTCGAAACGGACCGTGTTCACCACCTTGACCCCACTCCCCGCAGGCATCACTCGTGAAACAGTGATGGAGACATTACGCTCCCACACCGAGATGATCGACCTGAATCCCCTCGTCGAAGAACGGCATCCGATCAAGCCGCCTCCTCATGCCACAGCTGAAGAATTCCACTGTTTATGGTACTCCCTGACGGACAGAGTTCAATATTTGCCGGGAGGAATGATGTCAGGAAAGGTCTCCTACGATGCATGTTTCCACGACCTGGAAAACGGTCTGCAAACGCACGTTTACGCACCAATGGGCCTAAACATAAAGGGGAAATGGACATTAGGAGGATCGCTACCAGGAGAGCCCGTTGCGCCTGTCGAGTTGGGGGTCGGCGCCCCACTTCATGGATTATATCTGCGAGAGGATGTCGACATGAGATGCAACATCATGATGACAACTTTCGTTAAAAGAACTCTCAAGAAAGCACACTCTAAGCTGGTCGACCGCCTCGTCGTCAAGGCGCAGATCCTCGACGCCTCAATCAAGAATCAGCAGCTCGAAGTCGCCAAACTGTATGGAGGATCACTCATCGAATCCCAAGCATCAGACTACTCTCCCAGCGAATATGGACCAGAGAGCACCGATGGCAACTCGTACAACTTCCTCCCTCCTCAAAGACCTATCTCCGGATTCCAGGTCCCAGAGTATTTGGGCACAACCGGGAACGATAATAATCCGTACCCAAGAGCTCTCAGCATGCACAGTTCCTCAGCGTCATATCACGGTTCGATCAACGAGAGCCAAAGAAGTTTCCAAGAACCTGGAAATCCAAATGGTGTGAGAGATAACAGGGTGTCATGGCAAAATCTAACACCAGATCGAAGTCCCTCGACGCGCCAAGTAGATGCTTCACATTACCAAGTCAAGAGCGCATATCAAACGCAACTACCGCCGGCGGGACATCCATACTACTCTGCCCCTCTGCACCCACTTCAGATGAACAACCCGCAGGAGCTGCCAAACAATGTGAGAAGTCAGAAAAATTTTTCTTCGAGCTTTGCCGCTGAGTTAGAGTGATTTGCTGGTTTTGGACGGAGTTCGCGAACTACGGAATGTTGGATGATACCCCTGATTCGTACGAAAGGTTCCAGGAAAAGCGAGGAGTTATTGGCGTATTAAGAAAGCCTCCCAATTGGAGGCTCATGCAATGAATTTCAGAGATTGTGAAAGACTCCTTTTGGATCTTAGAATTGAGTAATACAAGATTTGATGCTCACGCAAAGTCCCGAATTTTCTCAGATGTGCATTTCACCATGTGAAGAAAGTCTCTTGCCTGGGTATCTCAGTCGCACAATGTGTACAAGAAGACTCAAAAGAATCATGAGGCGTCGGGCTCCGGGTCCTCATCTGCATTCTCTATAAAAACCGACGGTCCATCATGAAATGACTCCTGGGTCTTAGCAAATGGAGTTTTCACTTCATCATCCTCGTCCACAGCTAGATTTGAATGTTGCTCCTCTTTCAGCTCCTTTGTCTCCTTGGTCTCTTTCGGCTCCTTCGGCTCATGGTGCTTTGGTAGTTCCTGTTTGCCCTCCAGGAATGATTCTGAAGACATCCGGTCCCAAGAAGACGTCGAAGTCGCTGTTTCAACACTATCAGGTGAGGCCTCACTCTGGCCCGCTGGCTCAGTCTCCAGCATGTTACCGCTAGTCTCGTGGTCCTCATCCACTTCATATGTCTCCACGATGACAGGCACTTCAGCTTCTCCTTCTTCCTCCGATATTTGCAGCTCCTCCAGCTTCTGCGCGACATCTGCTTCTTCCTCGTCTGATTCCAGCACTGTTGTAACTGCAGATCCAACGGAAGGCGATTGTCGAATATGGCGCCTTGTATTCGTCCTTACATTAACGAAATCCTCTTCAACGGACAATGAATTGCCAGCAGTAGATGTTGACTTCAAGATAGAAGGAACCGGCCTATTTTCCTCAATCGGTTCCAAGCCTTCCGCCTCAGGAGGTAACTTATAGTTCTCCGCTGGTAGGAGATCGTACGTATCGCATACAGTCTTGAATAGAACATACAACCCTGTCTGTCCCTCTACCTGCCAAAAAACACCACGATGCTGAAACCACGCATGTGCGAATATCCTGTGTAGTCTCCTGAATATGTTCGTCAGATGCTTGACTCCAGCACCCCTCTCGTCAACCGCATCCCCAGCACCTAAGCTCAACCGACTTGGGAAAATCTTCTGACTGGTGACAATGTTTGTTGCCCAATCAAGCGTGTGGCAGCAGTAATCAATAGCACAGCAGCTCTTCGGTGATTCGTGCACAGCGCACAAGAATTGCCATTCACTGGCCCGCATTTCCGGACAGGTTGTAGAGGAACAGGGAGGATCATCGAAGAGAAAGCCGATAATCAAGTCGTTGCATTTGTTTATTAAAAATCGGCAGAGCTCGTAGAGCCAAAGGGCGCGGTCCACGCCCTCAGGTTGGGTGGCGATGAGTACAGCAGTGTCACGTGTAATGGGCACGATATTCTCGCTATCGGTGGGCTTGGAGTAGTGGTAGTGAAGGGCTTTGAGGTGTTCTTGGAGCTGGAACGCGGAATCAAGCTGTGATATGGTCAATTCTTGAGACGGTAGCTCGAATACATGTTAGATGACTGACCTCGTTAAGGGGTATCAGAGGAGGACCGGCTGCCATGTCTGCGGACTTGGTCCCAGGATGTATCCGTCGTCCAGCATTTGCTTCGATGATACCTTGCTCGATAGTAGGTTCTTGGGTAGTGAAGTTGCCCAGCGATGGTGATTTGGGGCCGATTTGAATCTCTGTTGGGGGAGGTGGACTTGGAAGCCTCGGAGAGCTTGGGGGAAGATCCATCCTTGCTGTTGTTGTATCAAGAATTCGTAGCCAGCAGATGGTTGACGAACTCCAGCTTCGTGCGAGGTTCAGAGAGTGAGAAGCAAATGTAGGCAAAGCGCTTGCACTTGGATGAAGCTTTGTTGGTGGAGCTCGCGCCCTTGTGTCAGCCTCCCGCGCTAAATTTTGGACCAGGAGTACAGTACACACAAGGCTGTGACTTACCCACCTTCTGAATAATACACAAATTTTCGAGAAAACGTTTTTCTCATTTTCAAGCTCCACAATATGGATTTCGATGAAGTCGATACTCCTCCTATGCTGGTGGACATTGAGGCTATACAAAAGGACAATCTTGAAGAGTCAAAACCAGTCAAGGTTCCTATCACGATTGTCACAGGCAAGCACTTCTGCGCCTCCTCGTAGCAGGGTCTTAATACCAGAAACAGGATATCTAGGAGCTGGAAAAACCACTCTTATGAATTACATCTTGAACGAACAGCATGGCAAGAAAATCGCTGTCATACTGAATGGCATGACGTTGTCTATCCTTTCACAGTACTTTAGCTAATATCGGCCTAGAGTTTGGTGATTGTGAGTGGGAAAGTCCCAGTAGCAAGCTCTTTTAATAAAAAACTACAGCCGTGGATATCGAGAAATCCTTGACAGTCAATAAAGGCGGCGAACAAGTAGAAGAATGGCTTGAGGTTGGCAATGGTTGCATCTGCTGCTCAGTGAGGTATTTATTTCCACCGCTCAACTGGCTAGCTCTTGCTGACACTTAAAAGGGATTCAGGAGTTGCTGCAATTGAGTCTCTGATGGACAAAAAGGGTGCGTTTGACTACATCCTCCTTGAGACAACAGGATTGGCAGATCCAGGCAACCTTGCGCCACTTTTCTGGGTCGACGAAGGCCTTGGTAGTACCATCTATCTTGACGGTATCGTTACTCTTGTCGATGCGAAGAACATTCTTAAAAGTCTTGACGAACCTGTTCAAGAAACTATCCAGCACGAAGAGCACGACGAGCATAATGGTCCAGTATTGACAACAGCACATCTGCAAATATCCCATGCTGATGTTCTCGTTGTGAACAAGTCTGATTTAGTTAGTGAAGCTGAGCTTCTCGCAGTCCAGGAGAGGGTGCAGGCCATCAATGGTCTTGCAAAACTCCACGTGACTGTGCAAGGTCATGTGCCAAGTCTGGAAGGGTTTCTATTGGATCTTCATGCTTATGATGAGGTGGGATCACTTGATGTTGTCAGCAAAGGCCACTCTCATCTAGATCCGGTAAACTACGCCTCGCTACTGTTTTCTTCACGAGCTAAGAAATTTTACAGACCATCGCCACGGTCACAATCGATGTTCCGATTTTGCAAGTTGAGCAACTGCCAAATCTTGATGCGTGGCTGAGATCCATCCTTTGGGATTCCAAACTGCCTTTCCCAAACGATGGGACCGCAGTGAAGGACCAAAACTATGGTAGCATTGAGGTTCATAGGTTAAAGGCGAGATTACCACTCTCAAATGGAGAAGTGAAGCTTGTGCAGGGAGTTCGAGACGTATTCGAAATTCTAGATTCACCAGAATCAAATACCCCAACGGCGGAAAATGGCACTTCAAAGCTGGGAAAGATTGTGCTGATCGGAAGACGTCTCATCGACTTACCGTTCGAAGAAAGCTTCCTCAGTGCAATCAAATCATAGCAACTGTCTCACGAGAATCTTCCTCCATCCTGTAACATCTCACGTCGACCTGGATTTCCACTGAATTTGGCATACTCGGTCTCGTTTGCAGAGATGCCATGAACTGATTGTCAATATTGGTTCAAACTTCAATTGGCCTTGTCAGGTGGCTTATTTTCCAGGAGTACATGTCATTTCGTCTGCTAAATTCCGATATTTGGCTGAGCTGCAGCGGGTTGGTAATGCACACCTGCTTTCTATAAGACAAAACTTTGATACATAATGGAAAGCATGCTCCAAGGCCCCGTCAAACGGAGTTTTTTTTAGCACAGCTTCCAGCAGCCATTATTTTGTGAAGAAAGAAGGTTAATTTCGTTGCTCATGGGGGGAAAGCTGGCTATGCATCGAATGTCTACGAAAATCCTGAAGAGTTTGACGGCCTTCGCTCCTACAAGTTGCGATAGCGTACACCTGAGGATGATATGAGATATCAATCGACATCGACTTCAAGGACGCAAATGCATTTTGGACTAGGTCGGCATGTGTGTCCCGGGAGATGGCTCGCAAGTTATGAGATCAAGTTGATTGTTATTACTTTATTGTCCAAGTTTGACATCAAACTCGGAGAAGGAGAGAGCCGGCTATGCAACTTCATATTCCAGACGATAAACAGTCCAGACTCCAGTGCAGAGATTCTTTTCAAAAATCGAATTTCCTGATAGTAGGCGGAGTTTGGGACTTGATTATGTTTGGGTGTGTTTACTGATAGCGATTTGAGTAAGGAAAATTCCAGTCGATGTTACAAACGTGAAGCTTGCCCATGAATGTTCTTCCCTTGCGGAATGTGGCAGGGAAGTCAGAATGGGATCGTGATTCACTAATACTTCCACTTTTTTGGGCAGAGGACGCTTCGATTTATGGTTCCCTTTCCCCCCCTAAAACAACAAACAATAACACTATCGAAATAAAGGGCCAAGATACCAGATAATTGAGACTGACAGGGAACAGACGGAATGCCGGCTCCGAGAGCTCAGCAGCAGAACAAAATCAGTGGTATGCAATGGAGGTGCCACTACAGAAAATGGCACAGGGCTTTTGAATTTACCTCCGAGCATGATCGAACTGAATGGGTGAGTCTTTGCATTTGGAAACTTATGAGAGGTTCTGCTGACAGAAGACTTCTAGTGGGACGAAGTAGATACAGCAGAAAACTGTACGTATCCTGGCTGTGGACATAGACGGTGCGAACGTTGCGAGTTGGGATATATATCCGAGTGGATGTGGAAGCCAAATTCGGACAAAAAAGGTGACCGAGGGCATGTGGTAAGGCCGGAATAGAAAGCTGAGTCCAGACAAATACTCGAGTCGACATTCAGGCGCAACGGAAATTGCCAAAGACGAACGAGTCCTTTCACTTAGCTCTCTACAAGAAGGTGGATTAAAGTATTCCATGAGCTTCTGGTGGGACTACAGCCTCACATAGCCTCAGCTACGCGAAAATGAAGAAGCTTCGTTTGATCGAAAAACGCCGAGAAGTATGCTTCAACAACAATTCGTCGGGGTATTTGGAGACAACAACACGGCTCAGTTGCGCCCCGATTGAGTCTCCTGGGACACGATTCAAGTTATGTGCGTACAGCAGCATGAAAGACAGGCTAGCTAGCATCATTATTCTTATGCATTTCAAGAAAAGAAGTTCTATCTACAACTTTTAAATCCGTGCAATGCAAAAACAGACAACGAAGACAAATTATCTTCCTATGCATACATCCTCGTAAGGTCATAATCAGTGGCGCTGGTCATTTAAGGGATGTCGAAAAGGGGTTTCAACTTCTTGATCAGCAGCCACTCATCATTAGAGACATCTGTTCGGTAGAACTCCTTCAGAGTGTCGATACTTGCTCTGCTGATGAGCGAGTATAAAGTATCAGTCTCTTCGAGATGTCTCCCGTATGCTGGCTGATGACCGCCCATTTCGATTTTCACAGCGACTGACGGTTGTCCCTTCTTGCAGACTTGGATTTGCTTGTGGTCACGCTCAATACCAGTCCTATCACATGTGTTAGTTTGGCTTGCTGGCCGATTAGGATAAACTTACACTCTTCCAAGACTGACTATTTCCTTTACATTAGTAACCGGATTCTGCTTTACGGCAGCGATAGGCGTGTGCATCTTGAGGTTCCCTTCAATGACGTCCACCCCCACAACAATTGGTCCAGTCTTGTTGAATACAGCTACAGGCTTCAAGACACAAGGGAAGACAGCCAGGAGTTTGGAGTCTTCCTTCTTCTTCTCAGCGATTTCAGCCATATGCTTGGTGAATGCATCAAACAGATGGTAAATGATATCTGCTGTGAAGATCTTGATGCCCTGCTCATCTGCGTACTGCTGTGCTTCCTTATCGATCTTGACATCGAAGCAGAGCATGACGGCATATTCCTTGTTCTTCTCGAGCATAGTACCACAATTCATGACATCTCGCTTGTAAACAGGTCCAATTCCCACGTTCGCCACGGGAATCTTTGATACCTTTAAGAAGTCCAATAAGGCTTCCAAAGATCCGAGTGTTGATGCTTGTACAGTGACACCACGCCCGGACTTCTCGACACGGCTGAACAGAGCACCAAGATCAGATTCAACCTCTGCTTCGATATCTGACTCATCATCGTCAGGACCAACAACCATGAGTCTTGAACCTGCAATCGCGCCTTCCAGGTTCGGTGCACTAATTTTGACACCAAGAGCAGCTTTGACTTCCTTGTTGTGCACGTATTGAGATTTGAGACGAAGTTCCTTCAATGGCGCAGGCGTTAACAGGGCTCGAATATTGGTGGTAATGGCTCCATCCACACCACAGAGAACGATGCGATCACCCTCTCGAAGAATTCCGTTTGACAGAATAACATCAATCGTCATGCCGAAACCTTCAATCGCTTTGACTTCCAAAACGGTACATTGAACCTCGGAGAGATACATGAGTGAGCCAACCATTCTCTCTTGAGTGAGTTGAATGATCAGCTTGAGCATGTCAGGAATACCCTCACCAGTGTGAGCTGATGTAGGCACTAACGAGACGTATTTTGCCATGGACTTATTCTCGTAGTAGAGCTCGGAGTTGAAGCCTTGCTCGGCAAAAGCGACTTTAGTATCAGCCAAACGTTTTGCAAATTCGTTTTGAACACCTTTGTTCTGCAGGGCCAAACTTTCTTGAAAACCGTTGTTGTCAACCTTCTTCCAGCCATAAAGACGATCAATCTTGTTCAAGGCGACAATGAACGGAGTCTTCCTATCCCGAAGCAGCTTCATCGATTCCAATGTCTGAGGCTCGAGGCCGTGCATGATGTCAACGACGAGAATGGCGATGTTACATAGAGATGAGCCACGGGACCGTAGATTAGAGAAGGACTCGTGACCGGGTGTATCAATGACCAGAAGACCTGGAACCTTGAACTCGAAGCTGTTGTCTTTGTTGACAACCTGAGTTTTCGTCTTAATGGCATCGACGGGGAAATACGTAGCACCAATCTGCTGGGTGATACCTCCAGCTTCACCCTCTTGCACATTTGTTTGTCGAATCTTGTCCAGCAGTTTCGTCTTACCAGTATCGACGTGCCCTAGAATACAGCAGATAGGCGATCGGAGGTTGTCCTTTGAGCGAGCGGCCATGGCTTCCTGGTGTTGCTTCTCGCGCCTCTCGGCAGCCTCCTTCTTTCTCAAGGCTGCAGCTTGCTGAGCCGCAGATACTTCCTCATCTTCTGATGATTCATCTGACTCCGACTCAGAATCTGACTCCTCGACTTTCTTGTTCCGCGAGGGTAAGCTTGTCGGTTCTGTTTCGCCATTTGTTGCGGTAGCCTTTTTGGCCGCAGCCTTTTCTCTTTCCTCTTCTGAATCGGCATCCCAACTATCTTTGATTTCATCCTCGGATTCGGCTGCTGCTTTCTCCCAGTCATCATCAAGATCACTTTCCTCATTTGCTTTTGCAGCGGCAGATTCTGCCGCTTCTTTTTCAGCCTTTGCGGCAGCCTCTGCAAGCTTACGCTCTGCCTCTTTCTGGGCTCGCTCAGCTGCCTCGGCGAGGGCTTTTTCTTCATCCAGCTAGCGACCATTAGACTCTGTATCTAAATAATACCTTCATGAACAAACCTTGGCCTCCTCTGGATTCTTGCGACCTCCTTTCTTTTTCTTGTTGTCATAGACGGCCTTCTTCTTCTTCTCATCTCCGTCAAGACCTCCAACCTTGACACCAGCTGCAATCATCTGCTTCAACTTCATCTCATTACGAAGCTTCTCCTCTCGTTGAGCCTTGGTGAGATATGTACCTTCTCTCTTCTGTTGTTCAATCCTCTCCTTTTCCTTTTGCTTCTTTAAGGCTTTAGCCTCCTCTCTCCGCTTCTCCTCCTCTGCCTCTCTTCGCTCTTCCTCTTCAAGACGGGCCTTTTCTTCAGCTTCAAGTCTAGCTTGCTCTTCTTGTCGTCGCCTTAATTCCTCCTGTTGTTGTTGCAGCTTCGCTAATGCAGGTGGTAGTTTCTTTCCTTTGCCACCCGGGGCGGCTTTCGAGGTAGTGGACTCTTCAACCTTAGTTTCAGCAGCCTGCTTTGCAGCTTCAGGTGCCTTTGCTGCTGGAGCAGTCGTCTTCTTCTTTGCAGCCTAGATTCAAGAGAGTTAGACATGAAAAAGCTCTTACGATATAGTATGAACTCACATTCTCCTTCTTCCGTTGCTTCTCGCGCTCCTTCTTCAACTTCTCCTTTTGTGCCTTGGTCAAAACCTTCCCATCAGCTCCCCGTTCATCGTCGTCATCTTCCTGCTTTGGAGGATCCGCAGTTTTGCTCTTTCCCTTACCCTTCTTATCTGGTAATGCGAACTCATCTTCTATCGAGGCCTCTACGGGAGCCTTTTCGGCCAAGTCGGGTACCTCTTCGTCGGGTGGATCTTCTCGTTCGACAACGTCTTCATCTGCTTGCTTGCCCTTCTTCTTCTTTTGTCTTTTGCGCATCATTGCCATCAGTCCGCCCGCGGGAAATTCTTCCTCGGCGTCTGCTTCGGCTGGCTCATCTTTAGTGTCGGTTGTAGCATTGGCCACAGGTGCAGTCTCCCCCAAGTCTGCTTCCAAGTCATCGGCCGCCTTCTTGTTGTTCTTCTTCTTGGGCGGCATTGCGAACTACTGAGCGAACTTCAAGGTGAAAGGTTCGACGAGGAAGTGAAGAGGATGCCAAACAGGTGAATATTGAAAGCGGATCTGCCCCCTGTGGCGAAGTAGTGTAGCAGCGCTCGAAAGAAACCGATCTTTCGAGGTTGTTCGATATCCCAGCTGCAGGACAGTAAGATCCTTGTGGTAAGCTGAGAGAGTTGGGTTCAATTTAATCGCGGGGCAGTTCGCGCCAACTTCAACAATCGTGAGGTGCCGATATTTCGTTTAGCGAAGGTCACGGACCATGTGAAAGACGGGAGACGCTAATTAGACGCTAGACCCCCCCTAGCCCTGTCTATTTACGGAGGTGTAAATGGGTCCAAGTGTCCTTGTTCTCAATCGTCATCACAAGACCCAGCTTTGTTCACCCCCAGATTATGAAGCTCTTATGGAAGGCATTGAATGATTGTTCTTTCATCATTTGAATGATGAGATTTTGCTCCCACTGCAGTACCGTACTAAGTACATTAAGTCCAATTAGTCATCCTTCTATGAGTCACTCCTGTGACCGGCTTTAACATCCCGTCTTGTAAATTGAGCGTCAAGTCTGCAGAGCGCCAGTTTGTAAAACTATATTACAGTGCCAATCACTAAGAATGCAAACGGAGGCCCTGTAACACAGTTTTACATACTGGAGCTCTGACTTATGATTCTTCATCTGTCGCGGAGGGAAGCATAAAATCTGGCTTGATTGCTGATGTCAAACGAGGTGTTGACATCGAAGGCATTGATAAACTCTGGTTTTACCGTCACATCAATAGAGACATCGAGTTTCCCGCTCAGAAAGATGACGCCAATCTCTGCGGTAAGTTCATCAAAGCCGGTGACTTGAACTTCTGCTGGGACTCAGATATGAAGTGATGGTGTTTTTGCTCAAGCAAATTCAAATGCACCACCTCACCTGCCATCATGGCAGAGATATGCTCTATGTCAACAGTCTCAAATACCATGGAAGGCCATAGCGCAGCAAGCATTGGTTCTTCCTCCCCTTCTTTCATGGGGGCGAGGCCACCGACCTCCGTATGTTCGAAGAGTGTCCATTATTGAACTGAGGGCCACGGGGAATTTTACTTTCTTTAACGAACTCGAGCTCAGCCCAAATGTACTACCACTAGATACTTTCCAGTGCTGCACTTCCTCGAGTCCACTCCTGATAGCAAAAATAGGCGGTTCGCTTAACTAGCTTTGGCGTGGCAATGTCCTTGGCGGCCTTTGCCTGCAATTAGCCCGAGTTTCAGGCTTCCGCAATGTGAAAAGACATAGTGGATACAAGCGAAGGTCTTTATTTGACTGTACCTTTTGGAGTAATGGACGCCGTACGGTGAATAGCTAGCTTTAGATTTCTTGTGGAAGAGACAAAGCCAGTAGTACCTCTAAACGAAATTTGACAAGCCAGGTAACATGACCCTCTATCCTTACACTATAGGATTGCCATCACATCGTTAATGATGCTACTTCCAAGTTATGGTTGAAGATCCAGCACCGTATATCTCTGCCTCAAGTCCCATGCCTCTACAGTACAGGGCGGAGATAGAGTTCTAAGAGAGCGTAAGCTCGATCCACATGTGTAGCAGCGGTAGCCTCTTTTTCCAGCTTCTCACGACATGCTGCACGAAGAAGCTCGCAGAAAGTCTCGAAGATTTTGTGAGCACTGACTGTGTCCTGGCCAATACAAAGCAGATTCTCCAGGCTTCGCCCTTCTAGACATCGCTTCAAGATGTCCCCGTCCACATGCATCATGAGCTTCGGTTGTGGAACCAGCTCTAGTGGGACAGGATCATCCTGATACGAGAACTCACATATAGACGGTGATCTTATAGCGAGATTTATCAAGAATCGCAATAATTGCCATGTACTGGCATCGATAAAGGTGTAGTGGCTGAGAACTCCCGTGATTGATAGGCCAAGCATCTCTGACTGTTTCTTCGGTTCCTGAAGCTCAGAACTTGGTTTACTTAAGCCACTGATGTTGGAGTTGACGCCCTTTGCAATATAAATATCATCCCAGACTGGGCGACAATTTGCAGCACGGAACCTTAGCACCGAATGCGAGAGCTCTGCTTCGAAAAGTGCCACCAAAGTATCGGCTTTCGAGTTGTGAGTCGGCCAAAGTCCGACCATCGAGCATAGTTTGTCTGACACTAGATGTACCGGACGATCTGCTAAAGGTGTATGTACCATTGCGTGATGTAGGCTCGCTCGAGAAAGAGGATCGCCATGTGTCCTAATGATCTCGAATTCTCCTAGGACAGGAATCAAACGGAGAATTTCGAGCGAGTGAGCCCGAGTCAGCGCATAAATGGTACCGTTGTCGTAAGATAAATCGATGGCGGGAGATGGAAGGTCATGCTGGGCTACACGCTTGAACTTCTTTTCGCCAAGGTCAAGAACATCACAAAACAGACTGTCTCCAGCACACCACAACAACCCATCAGCGAAGCCAGCGACGGAATACACCGGCTTTTGACATTGGAACTTGTAGCGTGTATAATAGGCGATCTTCGACCGTCTGTGCTCGATACCTTCGACGCGTTGGTAGCTTGCACGCTGAATATCTTCCCGAACTCGGTCTGGTTCTGCAACTGAGATGATCAGAAGACGTCCAGTATCTGTCGACACAATAATGAAATTCCATGTCTTGCCGTCTTTAACGTATGGCCATTCAAACAAACGGAAAACTCTCTCATTCGAGTGGCCAAGACCAGAGACAAAGTCCACAGCTTGCTGGGTCTTCTGATCAATCGGATGTGACAGGTCTGCCCCCGTGTCGGGATCGATGAAAAGTAGAGTAGATCTTCCGTTTATGGACGCAGCAACAATAAGAACGTCCAAGGTGCGAGAGTACATCAAACGTGACGGAGTTCCTGCAATTGGCATTTGACGAGGAACGGGTTTAGGCTGGATGCTTAGCTCTGCTAGCAATAGCTGTGATCCGACAATGAGCAGGAGATTGACATCTGCGCTGCTGAGGTCATTGGGTGGCAGTTTGGCTATTGAGCTTATCTTTGGTTGCTGAAGATCAGGTTTTAGAGCATCGGTCAACCATACTTGATTGATACTGAGACTGCGCAAGCATCGCTCAGAGCCAGGTTCGGATGCGAAGGACGTATTTATTGTCAGAGCGCAAACCTTCGAGTCGCAAGTCACAAAGAATAGGTTTCCAGATCGTGAATACTCATCCTTGCTCAAGATCGCGGTCGTAGATCCAATACAGTCGCATCGTGAGAGGATTATTTCAAATGCAGTTCCACAAATTTCCAGCGTAAGAACTCTGCCGTTACGAGTGCCGCAGAGTAGCAGAAGGTTTCCGCAGGGAAGGGATGCTGTTGCGATGCTAACTATCGGTTCAAGGGGTATTTTCTTCTCACCGAAAGAGTAAGGGATCCTCAGAGTACGCTGACCTTCCGTATGGATTGGCTGCAATAATAGTATGATCGATTCTTCATCCCATCCGGCAATAACAGCAAACAGACCTGCCATTACTTGCCCAATAGCCAGGGCAGTAACGTGAAATGATATTTTTGCAACTGTGCGAATATCGGTCGTGATTCGAGACGTTGTCTCACCATCAATCTGCATTGTGTCGTTTGTCTCAAGGTCTGGACATAGAGTTTGGATGTAAGTGGAGCCTGCGTAATAGGCGGTGTATATGACAACGCCTTCCCCGATGGCAGCCTCATGAATTCCCTGGTCTAGACTGGATGGATCTCCCTGCTCTGGATCAACAGGGAGAACCTCTCTCGATTCGTACACATGGCTCGATTCTAGTCAGCCTAGGCTGTCCACAGACAGAATTACAGAGTCAATTGGACAACTTACAAGTGAGGGCCATCTATCACCACAATTGACCGTTCTGTCACTTGAATAATGTATTTTCCATGGGCTGCTGCTGCGATTGTTCGGTATCGCAACTCCAGGTGAGTTGCTGATGCGTCAAGATCCTCGATGTTTGACGCATCACTGGATAGTAAGAGGGCTGCTGAGTGATCTCCTGAAGAGATCAAAAATATGGAGCCTGGCTCCTCTTCTACTCCAAAAGCATCCTGCGGAAGCACCCAAGCCTGCAGAATAGGACTTTCATAGTCCATCTCCAGCCCCAATTTGCCTTCAAGACCATATCGGAACTCGATTACAGAACTTTTCATGCCTTTGCCAACACAAGCAAATAGCCGATCCGGTTTTTTGAGTGAACTTTCATCAGCTCGGGGCTCACCGCTAGCAAGGTATTTCCTCCCCTGATCAGAACACACTACAGCAAAGTCATTTGCTGGTGACCAGTTCGGGATTGGTTGAGTCAACGTAGGTATTTTTCTTGCTTCGTTCTAAGGATTTTGCGGTTAGAGAGAACTTTGGACAAGAGCTGTAGCTAGGGGAAAAGGGCCTCTCACTAAATATGTTCCACCGGGACAGGAGTCACCTCCTGTCACTAGCAGGTCACCACTTTTGTTGTGCTGATTCTCGAAGTCAAGACAAGCCAACGCTGTCCCACAATTGGCTCCGAATTCGCCAATGTTGTTGTCCGCCTTCACAAATTCATCTTCCCTGGAGTCAATCTCGAGAAACTTGATCAGACCGTCTTCTCGGGCAATGTAGATATCGTCGCGAAATAGGGCATAACCCGGCAATCGCGGAGGTCGGGCCCAAGCAGTCCATAGAGGTCTCCTAGATCCATGATGGAGCTCAGTAGGCTTATCTTCGCTGTCATTAAAGCCGATGAATGTGGGCGACCCTTGAAGGATACCCTGGCAGACGGCCATAGAATCCTCACAAACGAGAATAAAAGAAGATTTCAGGGTCAGCGGAATAACTAAGAGAGGTAACTGTCGGGACTTGTCTAGTAAGTGGCCCTTAATACTATGTGGGCGGATCTGCTTGAGCTCGGTGCCTGTCTCCCACTCGTATAATAGCATCCGCGTCTTCCCCTTCATGATCACTAGTAGTAGTAAAATTATGTGGCCCTCATCATCAGGAGATGGATAAAGAAAAACCATCTTTTGGATGAGCCCATTCAAAGCAACGACGGTTTCGGATTCGACGTGTTGTAGCTCTAGGCTCTTGGAATCCTGTTCTTTTAGCTTGGTCCTCGAGTGCAATGCATAGATCGTGAACAGACGCTCAGAGCAACCTATGGCCATGTACCGAGAACTTGGATCAACAGCAAGATGTTTACCTGGCTGTAAGGGGAGCATTGGCTTTGTTACTCGGTGCCGGCTGGAAACAAAGAATAATTTCCCATTCTCCAACTGTCGAAGTCTCAGAAATACGGAGTCACCAGTGTGGAGTTGCAGCAGAATACACTGAGGTGGCAAACTCGAGTCCAGAGGTTTAGCTTTCGACCGAGGTTCATCATTGTCCATAGCGACGTCGTCGTCCTCGTCCTTGACTTCCGTGGCCCCAATATTCATATCCTCCTCATATGCTTTTGTCGATCCGACAACATGTGCATTTCGGATACGAGCACCGAAATTCTCCTTTCGTAGCACATCCCAAAGGTGTCCGTCAGGTCGCAACTCCTTAATCTGAACAAACTCGTCCTGCCGGGGATCAGCATTTCGAGATCAAAGAAAAACAGTTCATTTATCATAAGACAGGCTCTTATTCTAGTACAGTATAAATTAATAAATCCCACCAGCGACCATCAAGAATATGTTGTATATCGGTAAGGAGCAAGGAAGCTCTTCATGGAAATAATCTTGAAAAGAAAAATCTTCTTACCCCAATGAAAGCTACATGCTGTGTCTCGAGGTCCCTAAGCTTGACCGGCAGAATCCAGTGGACCAAAGGGCTACGGATGACAGTCTGAGTCAAGATTCCAATAGTTGGAGCCGTCTCGACTTCCATGATGGTTGTAGTAGCTTCCTTGTCCTTTTGGTCATAATGTCTAAGGACGGTATCAACATCAAGAGTCCGGGTAGTCCACTCGCCATTCACGAGAGTGCTGGTCTCGAAAGCCATCTTGGCAAGCTAAATCACTGTGATGCCATTCAGTCGAGTGGGGCTTTTCCACGGTGACGGGTCCACGGGGTGATACAGGCAGACGTGATCGACACCTTTGAAATAGATTCAAGGTCTCCAGATGCTCTAGCCAAGAGCTCGAGGGAAAATTGTAAGAAGCTTCAAGCAAACTGCCGTCCAGTGAAGTGAATATGCACGTGCTGCAAGCTGAGTGCAAAGGCCAGCCTTGCTTGATGGTGGTTGATAATTTCTCCTAGCCTTGGGCGGCGAGGCTGTGATGTTTCGGCGCAGGCAATCGGCAACTAGAACAGACAAAGAGGGATGCGAATAGCCTCAGACCACATTTGAACTCCGCACGAATGCCGGAAGCCGGAGCTGTTCACGAGTAGATCACGGCCACCCCTCAGCATTCCAGAATGCGGCGTTGTTGCGGATTTGACAGCTCATTTTTCTCCCACATGGATGATGAATTAAGTCAGACCGGGCTGCGTCCGCGCTACTGTGAGGCGCTTCCAAAACGGCTGTTCACGAGCCACCTATTTTTCCCAACACCCATGGCCGCCCTTTCCTCGGTTGGATGGTGATGAAAAGCGCATCCATGGACTTCGATCCCAGAAATGGAGCCTAATGGAAGACTTGTTCAAGAAAGAAAGAGGCCGGAAGACTTCCCGGGTGACCCAACCGGCCCGTCTCCAGAGGTGCTATCGAAGGCCGATAATGCGAAGGTAGCCAGCATCCTTGACGCCTGCAAATGCAGAGATATCACGACTCTGAGGACGCTGGCAACCTCTGACGGTGGGTTGGTCTCTGACGAAGTTCGGCGGCAAGCATGTCAGTGTTACCTTGGCAGCCTTCTGTTCGAAACTGACCTTCAACAACAGGGCCTCTCCTCCTGGGCTATGGCGGCTCGCAGCTGGAAAAGGAGGGTCTCGATGGCTGGAAAGCTCTCCCAAGGCATCGCGATGAGGACCAAGTGCGGTTGGATGTTGACAGGTCCTTTATATACTACCCTAATGGTGCGTCATGACCACTATATGATCACATATCACATGGAGCTGACGCTTCGCACAGACCAATCCTCTGAAGACCTCGATCGACGAAAAGAAGAGCTTTCCGACCTGATCACTGCAGTTATACGAAATCAGCCATATTTGTGCTACTTCCAAGGCTACCATGATATTTGCCAGGTATTCCTCCTGGTCCTCGAACCACGAAGCCGTGCAGCTGCTGTGGCACGGCTCTCGACGCTGCGAATAAGAGACTTTATGCTCCCTACACTTGCACCTGCTTTGGCTCAATTACGTCTGATACCGGCAATTTTACACGCCGTCGATCCGAAGCTCTGCGCGCATCTATCCCTGACCCAACCATTCTTTGCGCTCTCTGGGACTCTTACTATGTACGCCCATGACATTCAGGAGTACGGTGAAATAGCAAGATTGTTTGATGTTTTACTTGCACGCGAGGCTGTCTTCTCCGTATATATGTTTGCACAAATCGTGCTTCAGCGCTCGGATGAGCTATTCGAGACACCGGCAGACGAGCCAGAGATGCTTCACTCGATCTTATCGAAGCTACCTAAGCCGCTGGACATTGAGAAATTGATTGCTAACACTGTGGATCTCTTTGAGAAGCACCCGCCGGAGCGCTTGAGGTCGTGGCGTTCTATATCATCTTTCAGCGTCTTGAAGACCGCTCGGTGGCAGGACCAGACAATAAGTCAATCATTAGACGAGGGGGAGATGTACTTTAAGAAACAGGTTAAAGAGTTGCAATGGGCAGAGCAACGCGACAAGGCTTTGAAGGTGGCATGGAAATACCGAAGACCAGCTGGTGCCTTTGGGGCTGCTGTACTTGTAGGATTGTTATCAATTTACTTGCGGAGGTCATCAGGACCTTCTGGCATCTTTGGGGCGTTGTGGAGACAATGGTTAGGGTACAGAGGACATTAAGAGATACCACTTGCATTCATGAATCGCAAGATTCTTAGATGAGGCCGAATCTATAGTTGTATAATAAGTTCATTCCGTCATTTCGAGCCCTCGAACGCCGTTTTAAGACTCTCAAAATGCTCTTGCTGTTCTAGTGCCAGCTTTCCATCCAGGTCTCCAATAATCGTGAGTATCAATGAATAGTTGTTGTAGAGAAATCGCTCCCGTTTCCTCGACTCCCCAATGCTCTTGCTCGACTTGGTCAGGAATGCTTCGATCTCACTTCGCAGTCTGATCAAACTTGCTGAGACAGGTTCATCATCACCTGCCTCTGTACTCAAAGCCAGAATGCCCTGCATAAATTGCCCAAAGCGTTGCGTCATAAAATGAGGCGCGGCTGATTGCTTCGCCTGCTCTGACGCCGATTGCTTTCGAACAGAAATAGCATTTGTAACGGTCCGGACCGATTCGCAATGATGGTCCATGATGACTTGAAACCGAGGCCAGAGTAGCATGCTGGTTCCATTTATATAGCCGTCCACCGCCGGTATCTTCCGACGTTGAAGCTCAAAAGCAAAGTGTTGGTTTAGCCTCACACACAGTAGGAGGCCTAAGCAATCGAAAGTTTCATGGATAAGGGATTTGGTGAGAGTTTGACCAAGAGCAAACGTTGGCTCGAATATGAAGTTGAAATGTCGTGAGATGGCTGAAAACGACAGTGCTGGTGAGAAGAAGGATGTGAGGAAGGAGTATTCAGCCGAGGCATTATCAACAAGTGCTAGATTAAAATTCCGAAAAGGGAACTCTAGGTAATGTGTAGCCTTGTCTTCCTCTGCGAGAAAAGAAGGAAGCGCCGTCTGGTTTGATGTCTTTAAAAGATCGATTCGACGGCCTAAATTGAACGCATCATGGTGTGCACCTGAGGATTTGTTGCCAGCTAGAAGATTCGTTTTTCGGTTTCCGTCATCACCTCCGAGAACATCATGTCTATCAACAACATGGAGCTTTATTTTTTCAAGCGCTTTCTCATAGCGAGTAAATTGGTTCAGGAAATACCACCGCATGGTATTCATGTAGGCCTGTCCAATCTCCTCAGCAAGTTGTGGATGGTGTCTATGCAAAAACGCATAGAGGTCTTTGTATCGAATGAAGTGTTGCTGCTGGATAATCTGAGCGTTAATATTTGGTGACCGTAACGCCTTGATTTGGGCCACTAGAAAATCTCGGATTCGCTCGAGAGCCTGATCCCAAGTCAGCAACTTGTTCCAAACATTTTCGAATATCTAACCTTATTGACCAGATTTTCTAACAATGGTTTCAAGTCTCTGACGCCTTTTATATTTCGATTCTCCTTTGATTTGATGTCCATGGCTTTGGATCGCTTCTCGACCTCAGCTAAGGCCTTGACCCACGCCTCATCAATTACACCATCCACTATCTTCCTGACAATGGCAGGAGAGACACTTATTTCCTCAACTATTGGCCCGAGACCACTTTCAACCAGTTTTCTGTTCTCCAATCGAAGACTCAATGCGGTCGACCGCGACTGTAAGGTTTCTATTTCGGCGGAGACTGTCGCAAGGTCATTCTGGAAGCTTGCCAAGTTGCTTTCAACCGAATTCAGTACATCATCGCAGGCTCGTATTGATCGATGAAGATCTTCAAACTTCGCTTTGTCCCGTTCGACTGTCATTTAAGATTAGCACCCTTTCCGCAAGGTTGACAGGCGGAACTTACACTCTTCGACTGTCTGGGTCGCATAACTATGCTCTTTCTTGGTCGAAAGTTCCCTCGAAGCAAACTCTCGCAGACTCAAGTTTTCAAAGTCCAGTTCAAGTTCAAAGTCTTCTCCCTCTGCACCATATCCATTTGCTGGCGATGTCGACGAGGACCCATTTCCTTCAGATCCCAAAAGCTTCTCAAGTACTTGCAAAGGATCCGGCGCATCAGCAGCTGTCAACGACTGCTTGAGCCCTGATCCATTAGGCCGTCGAGAGGAAGCTAATAGGGATGTCGTGGAATCGTTCGAGTTTAGAGAAAGGGAGGATGATCGTGGATTGAAGCCGGGCCTTTGAGATGCTGCAGCGGGTCCTAAATGGCTCGGTCTTCGAGCTGCTGGGGAATATGACCTATTCGTAGGTGGAGGGGGAGTTGCAGAGGGAGTTGCTGCAGGCGTAGAGTGCCCTGACAATCGGTCGAGCCACATTGCACCGTCGTTGTGGCATTTAGAGTAAAAGTCAAAGCAGGAATTAGATTATGCTACCGGGCTCTCACAATCATGGCCGTGAAGATAGGCGTGAATATTTCAGACAGAGCGGGTCAATGTTCAGATTGGTTCAGGGAGAAGGAGTTTGAGAATAGAAACGTTAAGTGATTCCCTATCCCAGCCTCATGTGAGAGCAGCGGCCCGCATCCCTTGGCAGCCAATCAGAGCGACTGCAAGGTCACTAGCGGACTAAATCGCCAATTCTCAGGCTAGATCCCACAACTCGACGATTTTCTTGCAACCTCCTGGAATTCTCCAACCCACCGCAAATCTATCCGGTCCTCTCTTTGGTCCTTTTCGACTTCACAACAGGCGCAGCCCTCTCCCCTATTCCAATCCTTACTTTACGAACTCAGTCAAGATGGCGGATGATGCCCAGGTAAATATTTATTCAGCTATCCAAACCCCGCACACGCCCCACCTCCGGTTGGGCGCATGCTCGAGTTATCGATTTATCGCCTTCGACATCTTTCAGGACATTACCAACTGATTACTCGTATAGCATGAGCATACCTTCGAGTCCGCCGATGCCGGCGCCTCTGCCACCTTCCCCATGCAATGTTCTGCCTTGAGGAAGAACGGCTTCGTTGTGATCAAGAACCGTCCTTGCAAGATCGTCGACATGTCTACCTCCAAGACTGGCAAGCACGGTCACGCCAAGGTCCATCTTGTGGCTATCGACATCTTCACTGGCAAGAAGCTCGAAGAACTTTGCCCATCCACCCACAACATGGATGTCCCCAACGTTACCCGCAAGGAATACCAGTTGGTGAGATTATTAATGGCGGAGGAATTGGAACACTACTAATTTATCTTCTAGCTCGATGTTTCCGATGATGGTTTCCTCTCCTTGATGGCTGATGATGGCGAGACCAAGGATGATGTTAAGGTCCCCGAGGGTGAGGTTGGCGAGAAGATCGAGAAGCTTTTCACTACTGAAGAGAAGGACACCAGTAAGTCGCCACACTGTCACACAGGGTATGAAGGTCTTGCTGATACTTGACCTACCTTCCAGATGTTATTGTTCTTACAGCTATGGGCGAGCAGGCCGCCATCGAAGCCAAGGAGGCACCCCGCGGCTAATCTCCTTCATGACACCCCTACGGCATCGACCTTGCTGTCAGCAGTGACATACCTTTTCGTCTGCAGGTTCCATTGCTTGGAGGGTGCTCTTACGTGGTTGATTCTTGGGGCTTTGGGACACCTGCATTCTAATGGTCTTTGCGTGGGAACCTATCTGGACAGTTGATATCACTGGTTACGTCTTCCTGGCTTTGCAAATAACATCTTCCCTTTGTTACACTCGATCCTACCTATCACAATTGGCCGGCGCAGTCAAAAAGTGGACGCTCGGAGCGTGGGCGACATCATGTAGAAATCGATGGTTTCTGATACTATTTAACTCTCCCTGCCTTTTCATGTGATAAATGTTGCACTCGTTAGATGTGGCTACTGAATTCCCATCAATCCAAGACATTACTGCATTAATCTGTGAATTTCGAATCGCTTCAAATGTAAGGCTGAAGAGCCATTTTAGCCCGGTTTCTAAGCCCTTTTCATCGGAGATATCTCCTCTCCGCTATCGACCGACGAGTGACGAACCAGCAACAATCTCCCATAAGCGTGACTCGCAACCAAGATATGGGCTCGGTGTCGGAGTCTCAAATAACACTGAATCATTAGACAAATGTCTTCACGGATTGAGTACCAAAGATTCCGACGTGGGGAATCCTGCACCGAGGACGGTTGCCGGGCACGGAAATTTTACATCGAGGACGGAAAGAAATTTTGCCAGAGAGGTCACGAGCAAGCGGTTCGTACATACAACTCTTCTTAATCGTTCACAGACTCTAAGCAGAATTAGGGCTTCACGCAAACTCAGCAAGACGAAGATGATTGGAACGCTCAAGGCAAGAAATCGCGAAAAGTCCGCGAGGAGAAAGCGCGCATTGAGACGGTGCTTAGTGGCAGTGAGGCACGTGAGTTATTTTTGGAGTGCTATCAGTTGATACTGTGGAAGCAATGCCACTGGTTGATCAATATTAAGGGGTTTCTTAAGGAGTTGGAGACCGTCGTTAGGGATTTGTGGGGGTTGAGGTTGGGCGTAATCCAGCGGATTGGCGATGAAAGGGGTGGTTATGGTTCAGGAACAGGCACGATTATGTTCAGTTCTGCAAGTGAAGCAGAGCGTTCTGATAGTGATGCAACGGGGGGAAAGAGCTTGGGGTCGAGGAGGAGTAGGAAGAGTGTTACGTTGGAAGAGCGACTTCCAAGACTGGTGGAGACTTTGGCACTCTGCTATCTCGGAACTTTGCTCTTGAGGTTACCCACAAGTTTGGGAGAGTTCTTTAATTGGGCAACGCGTGAGGAAATGATCTATAATCGAGCTGTAAGTACTTTATCGAGTGCGCCTCAACAAGATTCTGACTGTGACCAGATCAAGGAAGTCCCGAGAGAAATGAGATCCAAGCTGCCGGGCTATTTTTACTCTGCTCTCGAAATTAAGGCACCATTGAACGGGGCAAAGCTTTATGGTACAGTTCTTGAATTGATGGAGTTTTACAACCTTCACTTTGAGATGGTCTTCCCACCGTTGAACTATCCTTTGCTCCTCTTCAAGCACGTGAGAGATCTTGGACTTCCACGTAAGTCCTTTATTATCATGTTTACTGCAATTGCTGATCGTGTGTAGTTGAAATCTATCCAGCTGTTCGCCGTCTGGCGTCTTTACTCGAGCTGGATTTCTCGTTTCCGATACTACACAAGAGATCATATGGTGTTTCTGCGTATCCCGAGATCCAGCTCATGAGTCTTATTGTCATTGCTGCAAAGCTCAGCCATCCATTTGACGACATTGATCGAGTCCCCCAAAGCGAGGTTGATCCAACAACGGTCAAAGTAGATTGGGTCAAATGGAGGAAAATAACAGCAGAAGCTCCTAGTAAGGGTTTGAGACGAGGTGAAGCGATCCAAGTTACCGATGCAGATGTCATGAAAATGAGCGGTAATCAAATGGATGATTACCTGGATTGGTATCAACGGACGTGGCTTGATGATCGAAGTCCTAAAAGTAAATTTTCGAGTTCCCCCCTCAAACTGATGTGCTAAACATTTGTAGTTGCTGAGCAGATCCTCGAGCTTTTCCCCCTCTCAGATCTCCCTTCTCTACCTGCAGAAGATTCGAACTACGAGCACTGTGTGCAACGCTTGAAGGAGGTTCAGCAGACTTTGATCCTTCAGAAGTTCAAGCCTCTTCAGGTTGGTGAGATTGACGAGATCAAGAGACCAGGAGAGTTTTACAAACGCTATCGTAAAGCTGAACAACTTCCTAAAAATGCCAAGGCTTTTTACGAGCTTGCGGGTAAATTCCCCCTTTGATCAGATTGAGCAAGGCTAATTGTGAACAGCATTGAATGCAGGAATCTCCTTGAATACGCTCGTGATGGGTGTCTTTCAGTTTGAAGTCCAGCTAGACAATTGGCTTCTGAGAGAGAGAAAACGGAGTTTGATAGGAGAGAATGGGACGCCGCCGCATGGAGGGTGAAAGTTCGTGCATTTGGAGGGTCCAACAGGAAGGGGTTCTGGTTTTCGGCGTTTAGGAAGATACCCATGGGCAGAGACGAAATGAGTTTAAACTTCCCAATAGCCAATAGAGAAACTATACCATCACAAACCAGTTTCTCTATACAATATTTAAGGAGTCTGATTTGTAACAAGAGAATATTTTAGGAAAGAATGCGATGCCCGGATCGAAATCAGTCACGTGCAGGACTAACCTCGCTTACCAGCGCACAACTGAAAGGTTGATTCCGCCCGCCCTCAATTTCGGATCTCGAATCAACGACACCACGACAACGACGTAGAAGCCGCAATCAGTAAGTTCGAAGTGTCCCTGACCTGGTATTATAATCTGTCTGGATCTCAGCTAACGCTTCTTCTCTAACAGTGCAGATGTAAGCTCCCCCAGAACCGCCTCCGCCACCGAGCAGCGAAATTTCAAAATCCTCTCGAATTCAAGACTGACAAATAACAGCTTCGTCAAGACCCTTACGGGCAAGACCATCACCCTCGAGGTCGAGTCCTCCGATACGATCGACAATGTCAAGTCCAAGATCCAAGACAAGGAGGGAATCCCCCCGGACCAGCAACGTCTAATCTTCGCCGGAAAGCAACTTGAGGACGGTCGCACTCTTTCTGATTACAACATCCAGAAGGTACGGGCATATTGATTATAAATTTATATTGTGGAATCGGCAGGTCATGCGATCGGGGATTTGAGACTCAAATGTGGTTGAAGGAACGGTGGCTAACTGGACCGTTTTCAGGAATCGACACTCCATCTTGTTCTCCGTCTCCGTGGTGGTATCATTGAACCATCTCTTAAGGCTCTTGCATCCAAGTTCAACTGCGACAAGATGATCTGCCGAAAGTGCTACGTATGTTTCCCAAGGACCTTTCAGGATTAACCTCTGGAATTAACGAATGGACAGGCCCGCCTCCCACCCCGTGCTACCAACTGCAGAAAGAAGAAGTGCGGTCACACCAACCAACTCCGACCAAAGAAGAAGCTAAAGTAAACGGGTCGCTCATTTGGCGTTTGGGTGGGGTCGAGAAGTGGAGGGAAAAGTCAGGGGAAGGGTTTCTTTGCATGGCTGGCTGGCTGTACTTGTCACATTAGCGTGACCAGCAATGGGAAGACGATGAAGACCAATCTAGATTGAGTTTTGTGAAATTCATTTCCTGGCACCTGAGCATTCATTCGAAATTTTGGAAGGCTCGAGACTGTATGGCCACGCCCCTGCAAGAAGCTTCATCGCCTGCGCATCTTCGAGTGGAAATGCATTATCGAAATGGAATCTCTCGGCGGTGCAAAGGTTCTCAGTGAGCATTCAAGGGTTGTTTGGCCACATGTTGCAAAGTTGTGTTAGTACACTTCCTCAGACTCCATTCTTATCTGTAGAATCGACCCACGACGATCCCGATTAGAATATGTTCAAAGGCTGCTACTCGGTGGGTCTTGGTAGGTCGCCTCCAATCTGTTTTACGCTTCTTGAATTTGATGGTCTCCAATGTTTGCTTTTCGATGGTCTTGCGTTGATTCGTTTCTCGGCGCCCGAGATTCTCTAATAGATGGAAAGTCATCGTAACTGCTTTGCCGCCAGCCACGGCAAAACGTAAAGGTAACCTCTCTACTACTTTTCCGAGCTCCAAGTACGTAGCCATGCATGCTTTGCCGCGAGATTGATTTCCAATTGACTCAGGATGCCCCCTGAATTGTGTGTGCATCCGTTACCGCAAATTGCGCAGATAGGACCGAAGATGATAAATCTATGTCATGAGCATCAGGCAGATCTTTGATTCTCTGTAACTTTCGCCGGATCTCCCTGGCCACGAGTGGGTTCAAGTGTTCTCGGAGCTATTTGACTGCCATGGCTTGCCTAATATCTGCTTGGCTCCCGGGCTCGTTTAAACGACAGTGACAGAAATGGAACTGTCTCTATTCCTTGAATGAAATAGGCCGTTGGCTCGAGGCCTGTAATTGCTATCAACCGGACGAACAACAAAGTCCAGACGTATGAATAAATGGGGCACTGGTCGTCTCGACTCGGTGGATCTTGGGTGTTTGCAGGAGGCTCAGTTCAGAGTCGACCATTCTGATATTGTTGAAAAACAGTGTGCAATGAGAATAAAGATCAAGATATGAATTGTCAATGAAATGAATTCTGCGAAACCTAGACGTGGGCGAGCGCGCAACAGGAGGAGCACTCGTTTTTCAAGACAGAAACATCGTCCCCAGCGGACCTATCTGGACAATAAATGCAATGCTTTGGCTGATTATCCTGGTATGTAAAGTGTGGGAGTGGTTATTGCCCAGCTTAATCTGGTAGAAAATGTGTATCCTTTGTGGATACGTCAGATTGCGTTCACATCTGCCTGAAGCCAACCAGGGAAGAATCCAAGCTCTAGCGAGCGTTTTGATGCTTGAGCTATGGGAAGGCTTTTGGAATTTCTGGAAGAGTTCAAGGTATGAAGTGAGGTAAGTTAAGGTCCATACTGTATTTCAAACGAAAGCGGCCGCTAGCGCGGCTGCATTGCAAGCTGTCTCCAGGCTCACAAGCCGGCATTGACGCACGCGATCGTCCAGAATCTGAGCATAACTTTTTCTCTCGTTCAAGAAAATGTCTGGAGCTGGGTATGATGTTGTAGTCGATGTTGACGAGGAGGTAAGTGCCACTTGATCCTGGGCAGCCTGAGTCTCAGCTAACCTCAAACCAGGGTGACCTTGGCCATACAGACCTCCAAGAAGACCTCGAATTCCACTCCTCTAATTTCAATACCGACACCTCCGGGAGCTCAAGAAAGATTCCAGGTGCCTCTCCAGGATTACCTCCTCCTGCCACAGCTGGAGGAGGCTCATCCAAACGCTTCCTCTGGACCCTGTCCTTCTATGCTCAATTCTTCGACGTGGACACGAGCTCCGTGTTATCAAGATGTTGGGCAGCGTTATATCCAAGAGCGAACTTTCTCGATGTTTTAGAGGGAAATCCGGATCTTTATGGGCCTATTTGGATTGCAACAACTGTGGTCTTCATTCTGTTCCTGGGCGGCACAATCAGCAAGTACTTGGCCGAAACGGGCGAAGGGCATTTCGTATACGACTTCAAGCTGCTAAGTGGTATGTATTCTTCTTAATAAATTCAATCTTTCACGTCTAAACCTCAAATAGGTGCTGCTGGACTCATCTATGGTTACACCCTCGTCATTCCCATCGTCCTCTTCCTCGCTCTCAAATATTTTGGCAGCGAATCCGCCAATCTCCTCGAATGCTGGGCTCTGTACGGCTACTCGAATCTTATCTGGATTCCAGTTGCGCTGATTTCATGGTCTCCTATTTCGATCCTGAACTATGTCTTTGTCGGAGTTGGCTTCGGACTCAGCGTGGCATTCTTACTCAGAAACTTATATCCCGTCCTGAGCGCTACGGACAGGCAGACTAGCAAGATTTTGCTGATTTTGGTGGTGATTCTTCATGCAGTTCTGGCCATTTTCATCAAAGTCACCTTCTTTGCCCCCGTACGAAAAGTACAGGATCCCAAAGATGGCGAATCGGCGAGGCTATTTTGATAGGACAGTTTGGGTTGTAGTATTTAGTGCAGGTCTCAGCACAGAATATCCAAAAGAGATTTACATCTTTGCCAAGAATTACCATGCTATATCCATGACCACGAGTCAATCCTATCTCGAAATGCAATGTGATCTTTACTCCGTAACTCTCTCAATCCATGCTTCACCTTACGGGCTCCTTCTCCCCACCCCTCTTCTCCCAATCCATCCAACTTCCCGAGTACTCCCCCACCTTCTCCCACCCCGCCTGCCTCGCCAGCTCCGCCGCAGCCCTACTCCTCACCCCGGCTTTACAATAAAACACCACCTCCTTCTCCTTTCCCGGCCTCTCGAACCCCATCCGATCCTCAAACTCCTCCGCACTTATGAAGAACGAATCGGGTTTTGTTGTGATGGGGATGTTGATCGAGCCCGGGATTGTGCCAGTTGCTTGGAGCTCTGAGGGCTCGCGCGTGTCAATTAGGATTCTGTCGGGTGAGGGCTTTGAGAGATGGGCTTGGATCTGATAGATGTTAGATGTATGTAAATGAATTTATTTGGAGAGAGGAGACTCACGTCTTCGAAGAAGTAGATTTTGCTGGCTTTGGGAGCTTCTTGGGAGTATGGTCTGAATTGTGGGGTCTTGATGGTGGAAGCTAGAACTGGCATGCGAGCTCTGGGTAGGGCTCGCAATTGTCGAGCGGCTTTCGGAAGGGCGGACCTTGAGGCCCGTAATATTGTAGAGGTGGCAATGCGTGGGATATTCATCTTGAGGTTGCTGTGTTGGGGATTTGAGAGGAGTGACGTTTGAAGAAAGCGGCTTTGTGAAGCTACCCCGGATTTCGCCTCGGCTCTTTAGACGACACTGGACGAGTGCAAACTTCTTTGGAGTAACATGTCAACAATAGATTTCCTCATTAATGTGATGAAAGAAGTAATTCTGCTCCAGCCTATAAGATAGAGAAACTCTTCTTCATCGAACTAAAATTTCGTTGTCCTCCTACCTTGGACAATTTTTCAAACAGCTGGTCTCCCTTTAAACTGAATAGCATTGGCATTTAAAGAAGTAAAATCTTTTGGAAGCTGTCCCAATTAGAGCCTTCACAATATCATCGACGGAAAAGTAACAATTTCTACCAAATCTATTCATGATTCTAAAGAGCTGACTACTTTCAAGTGTAAGTAATTGGGTTCGATTGCCTAGGTATATTTAAAGCCATCCGTTCGAGTAGCAAAGAATCCACTCGGATCATACTTCCTCTGGATAGCGTTCAATCTGGCGTAATTGTTCCACGGATATGTCTGATACGGCACTTGATCAAACGTTGCATCATTGCTATAGATCTTTCTCTCTGTCAGCATCCCTCGACTAACAACGAAACACCTCACAGCAGAATTGGTCAGGGGAAGGTCGTCAATAATGCACATACCGGATCGTACTTCTCATAATTCAAGTTCTCTTCTTCGTACCTCGTGGTACGAGTTCCAGCATAATGAAACTTCGAGCAATTGACAGCTTGGTTGGTAAGTGTTGTGGCCAGAGAATCAGCAGTTGCGTCCCCTGCAGCGGTCTCCCATGATACAGTGAAGATGAGCCAATTTCTGTCACCATTCCCAGGATCGAGGCCGATAATATCACCACCTGCTGCTACAGATACTGCGGCGGTCAGCCCCAGCATCGGCTGGTAGCCAATCGAGAAGGTGAAGCCTGGTAGAAGAGTGTCTTGGCTGACGATCTCTGCTAGCCAATTGTTGTAAATGGCATTGTAAAGATCGGTGCCTTGCATCCCAGGGAGGTTTGGGATTGTCTCGGCCTGGTGAAAGTAGGCTAATCAGCTGTATGTTTCGCACAACGTGGGTTCTACTAACCCTATAAATATAGCGAAGTCCATATATGTTGAACTGATCGTTGGTATTTGCCTATGGCCACTTAGTAAAGTCAATTTAAAATTATGGAAAGCGAACATACTATATCGTAGTAAGATTGTTTGGAGACTTGATCTGCAATTGGAATAATGGCATCGAATTCATCAAAGATACCAGCTGGAGGGGTGGGTCCATCGTAGAAAAAGAACACAACGAACAGCTACGCCAAATTCTTGATGGCGAAAGATCCTGTCACAATGACAGCGGCTTTCGGCTCATCGCTGTTCTGAATAAAATTCTGCGTAGCATTGAGCTGGGCTGATGCATCTAGGCCAGAATAAGTCCGAGTTCCCCTCCAGACCTGCAGAAATGTCAGATAAGAAGTTACTTAGTGTACAGAAATACATACCATCGGAGGGATTGGAAAAGTTTTCAAAGTAAATTTGGTAACAATTACTAGCAAAAATCAATTCTAACTCTCAGTTATGTTAAACTGGGACATACAAAATTGATTGCCACCACCTTTAAGTGCCCAGAACAGATCCGTGTAATTATTGCGTTGGCATTGACAGTTGAGCCATCAGCAAGTACAACTTCGTAGTTCACAACGTTATCACAAGCTAGCCCATACTCCGCGCTCAAGAAGCTCAAACCGCCTCCAAAATAGTAGACCAATTACGCCAACATCACCTGCAATACGTTAGAGCGAGGAGCAGAACAGACTGGAAAGAAGCGAGTTATCAAGTCGGCCCCCAACGACTGCAACATTGTAGGCTGTAAGGCTTCCAATCACCTCACTCCAGAGTGCTCCAGGGCTAATATCTGCCGTGGAATGATCGGGAGAAGTGTTTGTAGCAGCATCTTTACTGAATGCTATGAGCACGCCCCAATTTGTGCTCGAAAATCCAACATTGGGGTTATGGGTCTATGACCGCCGCCCTTTATTGCAAAAGGCGCTTTAGGGTACTTCAAGAGAACTTTGACGATGAAAGAGACTTCTGCGGCTGACATTGGGAATACAACACAAGCTGGGGTTAAGTCTGCAATGGCTGCACTGTAGTAATGGCTTTTGGCATCCTCATAATTTACATTGGTCAGACCAGCAGGCCAGATTTGTGTTTCGGCTAATCCAGTTGAAATTTCAAGACAAGCTGCAGAGACTTGCGGTGATGGGGCAGTTACTAAGGCAGAACCTAATTGGAGTGATAAAGATAGTTAGAGCCATGAAGCTGAAAACGGAGTGAGAGAGCTGCATCTTGGAGAAGAATCCCAACTTTTCAAAGTTCAACAATTGAGATGGTTTGAGGCCAACCGGAATAGGGCCACAACTCCGGACCAAGGAAAATTTATAGGCAAGAAGATGTCTACAGTATGTATGGACTTCAGCGAGTCCGGAATTTGAAAGTTCCACTTCTGTGACCGATCCAGCAGTAGCTGAGCAAGTGACGCATGGCAGCGCGCTTGATTTCGGATGTAGACAGCATGGAAAATCTGATTGGGAACTCCAACGACATAGTTCCGTACTACATTTAGAACGAAAACAGAATGATAAGCTCATTGAGCATACGATTTCAATGCATTGAACAGTGGCTTGCTGTAGTCCCACACCACTTGTACGAGTCAGTATGCCAATGAGATGTTCAGATGTAGAGTCACTGCAGATTCATCCCAATGTCACCTGAAACCAAACAATTCAGAATCTAGTGCTGCTGAAGCGAGTTATTGAAAGACCGAGAAGAGAAAAGGTTTCGTCCTATGGAAGGATGTTTTCATGGTTCATAAATTGAGAGAGAATCGCGATCATCGTAGTTTTGTTGCACGTCGCATGCCAAATTTCCAAGGAAAGTGATCTATTCATCTGGACTTCGGATGAAAGTTGAGTCTCGTCTCAACAAATTTCAAATGTGTTCTGAGCCCATAGCTATTACAGTAGCAGCCGAGATGCGGCTTGTATAATAACTCATGCAGGTAATAGGACGAAACGGGATAGATCAGCGTCGTGCAGTTTGCGCTTTGAGGGGCAGGGGAGGACGATTCGAATACGAGCCAAGGGGGATAGTGAAAGTGGCTCCCAGAGAGCTGGAAAGGTACGGCTCGTTTTTCGGTAACATATCCGGCCTTTCGAAGGGTACAAACGATTTGTGGTTCCCTAACCCCCTCGCAGCCTCGCTTGAGTTGAAGGCGTGAACGTCCACGTGGACTTTCATTTATCTAGGATCCCCTTACCGCCCGTTGCGGCAAGAGCCTCATTCCACTTAGACATAAACACGTACTTTCTTTCAATCATTGCGACGAGAAACTTTGGGTACCAGGACCCAAGTGATACTCATTACCACAATTAGTCCAACTAGAATTGGCTGTAACACCTGCACACCTGCGGAACTGGCAATGACACCAGTGATCGATGGAAACAACGAACCTCCAGCCTGGGCCATAACAAAAACAAGTCCTGCAATGGGGCGTGTTAGCTCGTCAGATTTTCCACCAGCTAGGAATGAAGACCCTGACTGACCGAGGGCCGAAGCCTTCACTGAGTTAGGAAATAATTTTGTGCCTACGGAAACACCCTGTTCCAATAAGTTGAGCCTTTGTTATGCTGTCCATGGCACTCATCGAGATATAACTTACTATTGGAAATAGGGGTCCGAAGAAGAAGCCTAGCAAACTCAGTGCCGTAGCGCTGGCGATGATGTTCGGAACAAGCCAGAATATCAGCTGTAGACCTAACATAATAACGCCATACAGCAGAATCATTCGTCTTTCTCCAAAACGATGTGTTGGCTCTGCAAGCAAAAGCCTTCCGAGAAATATCCCTCCGTAGAGGCCGGCCGGAGTGTAACCAACTTCTGAAAGCTTTCCGTGACGTACGTCTACCAGATATTCCACGACCCAGCCTATTAATAAGTTAATTAGACCCAATACAGCTGCCACAAACTTTGACGTACCACCTGCTGTTATTCCAACACCGAGCATGAAGAAGAAAAAAAGGCTCAAAATCCAAACTACACGGAGCTGAAGAGTTTTCGCTATTCCGCGCAACGCCTCTACACTTCTACCAGGAGCCTGATCGTCTCCAGAAGCAGATAGCGACCTTGGAAGTACGCGTATTGATTCACGAAATGCCAGGAGCACGCCGACGATATTGATCACGCCAAGGCCAACGAGAAATAGATAGAACATACTCCACTTTGAGTGCATTGACGAGGCGATAGGAGTGGCAACAAAAGGTGAGACTAGAGCGCCAAGGGCGTACATAGCGTGAATGAAGCCCAGCCATCTATGTGCATCATTGACGGTACTCACAAAAGTGTTTGAATGCGAATCCTGAAAAGCCATTCCCAGGGAAGACATGAAGAAACTTGTAGCAAAGAGTCCAAAGGGAGGGCTCCAGAATCGAAGAAGATTGGAAACAAGCTGAAGAAAGGCGCCAATAGACAGAATGGCACCAGTATCCAGGAATTCTAGCATGTGACTATTCGTAGCTGCTGCTAGAAGCCATCCAATGAAGGATGCAGCGTAACTATTCCGTGCTTGTAAGTGAGCGGATGTGGAATGTCTTTTCCACCTCCCTAAGAACAGCAGAAATTTGGAAGAGCTAAATCAGAGTGATTGCGTACATGATAGAGATGAAGCTTGTCCCAACATTGTAACTTCGAAGCATGTATGGAATAAGGGGTCCTAAGCTTCCATCCATTGTTCCAGCAACGAAGAATGAGAAGCCACAGCTCAGGAGTTTAAGGACGACCTTGCGGCTTAATTGTATTGGCTGTTCAGCAGAAACAACATTGCGTGCATCATCGAGAAACGCATTCTGAAAGGATTGGAGCTGGATAACTCCAGGATCATGCTGTTGAGGTTCAATAGTGGTGGAAATGGACTGATCAGGCATCGCGAAATGAGGGTTTGTAAGTGAGGCACAGTATAGCAGGAAGGGTCCTATGAAGCATCAATATATGGTCTACCTTTTATACCCTTTTCACAAATAGAAGTCTTGAGCTGCTCCAAAACATGGAGCCGGGAAGGGTAAACTTCGGCCACACTGGGAGGAGACGGGCCGGAAATCCGTGGTCGATCTGTGGGCTATATCAACTGGTGTATGGCTGTCACATTGTGTTCACCAATGATTTGAAACTTGGATTCGGTGCGGTGGATACCATAGTACCTTGGAACAGACAGAGTGATGTACATTAGAAGCAAGGGTGTTGGATTGACGTTGGAGATCGAGGTCGAAGCCATTCAGGGGTAACGAACAAAGGCGGGGTCGCTTGAATAGAAACTCCCGATGTTCTGCCGAGCAAAACCCAACGCGACTGCGACGCGCTGGAAAACAATGACACCCTCGAATCTTGAGCATCATCATAGGCAACATGTCCCGATCAAGCACATCAACAGCCCGACCCTTGTCACTCACCGAAGAGCTCGAGAAATTAGAACAGAGCATCACATTGACCCTCCAAGAAATTGACCACAACTTCAGCCGAGCACACCGCATCGTCACCTCAAGTATCTTGCCGATCGTTGAGCAGTATGCAGAGCACTCTAATGCCGTTTGGGAAGGGTCAAAGGTTGGAGAATTTGTCCTCATTTTGCCGTGCAAGCTGATTCGTGTGTAGTTTTGGAAACAATTCTTCGAAGCTAGCGCCAATGTTTCGCTATCTGGTGTAGAAGAACGAGACGAGGAGGACGAGGATCTTTCCTATACTCAATCGCATGAAAACGCAAGCACATACGCGACGTCTACGTCACAGCACGGAGATGAGACTCTTCATGCTGATGGCGAGGAACACGATTCCTACGACCAGGCAGATGATTCACTTCTGGATAATGACATTAGTGGTAGCACGCCCCGAGCGCCACGACCAAGAAGTGCCACGGAAGAGAAGCCTAAGTTTGCGAATTACGGTTCACCTTTTGAAGAATTGAAGCGAGAACTTAAAGGTGGAGCGAAAGAGCAGGAAGACGATAATACGCATATAGCTCCGGCGACGCCAGGTGCCAAATCGCGAATTCCAGACATGTCAATGACCCCGACTTCATCGCCATTTGATCCGACGTCTTACTTTCAGTCAACGGCACAACGAAACCCCGGAAAAGATCCCCTCCTGCACCGAGTCCTTGACAAGAACTACCGCGTGCAAGCAACACCCCATACAACGCGCAAAGAACACAAAACCCCAGCCAACAAGCCTTCATGGCGAGACACGACGTCACCCATGTCTTCTCCACCAGCTGCAGCACCTCAATTGCATGCTGAGATCTTCAGCTCTCCTATTAGACAACAATATAGCAAACCAACTGCACCGAGGACTCCAGGAGTAAGTGTTCTGCCTCCCAAGAGCAAGCCAAAGGACTCGGTAGTCAAGCCTCCAAAGAAGGATGAAATCAGTTGGGAGAGTGACAGCGATGAGGATGCCGAGGGAGTCTACAGAGAATTAGGAATGAGCCCACCTAAGACCATCCAATTCTCACTGCCTCAGTCCAGGCTTCTACAAACTCCTGGTTAGTAATCGATAATTGCTTACTTCTTCACGACTAACGCGGCGCAGCACGCGAAGCCAGCAAGCGGATTGTCGAGGACTTGCTCACAACTGCAGGAGCAGGCCTCGATGATACAGATTGTCTAGACGACAGTCCCAGCGTTGTGGCAATGAAGAACGATCTGGACGATAGCTTTTAGGGAAAGAACACTATTTAATTAATGAAGAAATCAATCTTTGGACTCTGAATTACTGAAAGCACCACAAGAACCAAAATTCCCGGACACTTTCTTCCAAAGACCCGTCGACGTTGATATCCGTTTTGCAATTTTGCCATGCCAATCTTCGGCCGACCGAGATTCACCAACTCCTTAACTCCTTGCTTCCAAAATCGAGTGTCCCATCGCTGAAATCGCAGGTAAATAAATTTGAAGGTGGCAGCCCTCATTTGACAGAAGCAAGGTATTCGAATGCTGCTGTTGTTTCTCTCCTCGCTATATTGACAATTTGATCAGTTCCAATTTCTCTTTCAGGTGTGGTGGTTCGGGTTGGGTGGATGTACTTACAGTCATATTTAGGCAGCTGCTGAGGCTCACGAGCTGTCTTCACATCCTGCTCTGTGACGGTGGGTGCCCGATGCTCCTTGTGGAAGAACTTATTCTTTACGGAGTCCTTGAGGAGACCGACTGTCGAAGCGAAAGTGGATGTGCTCGCCATTGAGGCCGTCTCTTCATTCTTCTCTGGCTTGACAGCCTTGATCTTTGGTGAGGCAGGATGGAACCACGAGGGTGGCTTCTCATTAGGGTATTCTTTTGGAGGTCAGTTTAAAATCGCCTGAGCTCGAGATTGATTGAGGACTTACGATTCGCAAGGGCGCGAGGAAATCCGTTAGGCATGTTGATTGAGTGTGATGTTAATTACTGAGTGTTGATTTGTATTTCGAGGTTTGACTTTGAAGGTAGAAAGGGCTTATGGCTCTGTGTAATCTTGTACTTAAACTTCTGACAATGATCTGATTTTGGAAAATGGAAATCCCACGGGATGGAGACCCTTCATATATACTTCAGCATTGAGTGAGAGTCATAGCCCTGCTCATCTCATCACATACGCATGCCCGGCTCTCCAACTCCGCACGCCCATGTCAATTCTCAAGCCTCAAGCCCTTCCATCAGCCTCCCACGGTGCCTCGTCCCTAAACTGCTTAACACGCATCCATTCACAGCCCCTTTCCACCCACACGCTGTGCAGCCGTGAAAGCCGAGTGGCTGCACAAGCGAACCCCGAAGTTCGAAATGTTAATAATAATAAGCACCATCAGAATTTCCAGAATGTTTTTCCGACCGGTGACTCAGGCACGAAGCCTTCCATGAAACTCTTCCTTGTCTTTTTGTTACTTTGGGGTATCTGAGGCTGGAGAAAGCCGATGCGGAGTGATGGCGCCGTGTTTGACACTTGTAATCGCATAGCTGAGGCTATTCCGCGTATATGATGGCTCACATTACCTTGGACTGTGGATTCTGGCATAGCCCTTTCTATGCCTGAAGCAGCCAATATCTACCCAATTTTTCCGGGTACCATTAGGCTTTTGCATGTTCACGTAGTTTCGTCGGCAAGCCTTACTCGAGAATTCCCTGATCAGGCCCGCCCGCTTACTCGGTTCTTCCATCGTCCAATCTCTAATTCCCATTCTGTCGGAGTACTAATAAGCAGTACCAAGCTCCAATCTCTTTGCCTAACGGAGTACACGACTCCCATTCATAATCAACTCTCCAGGCAAACATCGGAGTTCAAAAGCTTTTGACGATTGGCCGGTTTCGGTAGATCTTTGTGACACCACACACGCCGAAGCTCCTCTGGGACGCCGATTTGTGCTTAGCTCATCATTATTTGGGACCTGATCTACCGGTAGATTGGCCATTACGGATTTGGGCTGTTGACTGGAGTGGAGCAGTGAGTACCCTGGGATGTTGGAAGTAAAGCTTAGCAATGTACCCCTGAAGAATACTCTTCAAGCTTGACTTCGTCATTCCGACTCATTTGGAAACCGAGAGCCGTAAGTAGCCAGTATGGCGTAGGTAGTCAATTCTTTGGTCTGGCGTTTAGATTCATACATCTTAGGTCCGTAACCACGATAGGAAACCCTCGACCTGGAGCATAAGTATATCAAGAAGTTTGAAACAATGAATTTTCTGGAAAATCCTGAATGAAGAGTGGAGCTTCGTACAATTGGCGGTTTGGGACTTTGGGTGTGGGTGAGCCTGGAAAAGACTTGGTGAAAGTGGAGAGTGTGGAGTAAGTCTGATCCAAGATCACGTCTAGGGACGTAATCTTTGGTGAGATATAGACTTAGACAGGAAACAATTGAATACGCAGTACGTTCCGTCTGACCACCGAGTTGACCAAGTGTATAAAATGGTGAACGTGCTTGAAGTCCCAGACAGACTCCACTGATATAGTGAGTAGTCGACATAGACACAGTCAATGAGAGCCTCTTCCGGAACAGTCGGGTCATTTGGAACGAGTCAGCGGCCATAACGGCCCGTAAGAACCACGTCCTCCCAATTGTTCAGATGCTAACACTCTTCAAAGCCTGACCCACGTCTGACTTCGCCTCTATCCCCATTTTGAAATCCCAAAGCCATGGTCTCACATCACTTAAATATCAGCATTTAAGTAGTACCGGAAGATAAATGTTGGGGAGAAGACCGAAACGACTACGGTACTAGACACCATGGTTCAAAGAAGCTCGAAGCCTCCTTCATTAATTACTACAACCTCATTATTATTGATGGTGTCACCATCATCACCGAGTCGTGACTAATTACTTTGTGTTGAGTTCTCGAAACGCCGGTATGCTTCCCTATTTGTAAATGCAGGCGAGAAAGAATATACGCCTTATCTGTCAGCAAGCCGGATCCGGTTTGCTCATATGTTTTCAGCCCTTACACCAGACACCGCCGTCGCTCACTTCAAGCTCGCCTCGAGAAAGTCAAAGGACAATCATCCTACGGAACGTTAGCTGTTGGCTCGTGATATTTTGCAATTCACTCACCATTGGGAAAATAGTTGCAAACACCTTGATCTCCTCCGAGCGGGGCGTTGGGTGATGAACCCAATCGAGATGCATTGACGCCTTCCCGATCATAAGAGCCAAGTTGTTCTGCGCATATACTTGTCCGAGGCAGTAATGGGGGCCAGTTCCGAATACCAAGAAGTTCTTCGCACCCTTCACCTCCGCATCACCAGTGACGTAACGATCTGGGTTATATTCATCGGGGTTTTCGTACACCTCGGGATCACGCAGAGACGGATATACAGTTGGGATGATCATAGCACCTATAAAAGGATTAGCTGACGTCAAGGCTTGGTGAGGCAGTACTAACCTTTAGGAACGGTATAGGTATCGGTGATTGGGAATGGCTTCTTGGCAAGATATGGAACCATGAGAACTGGGGGACGATATCTCAACAGCTCTCTAACCGCACCCTTGGTGTATACCATCTCATCAAGCATATCCATAGTGATAGCCTTGCTTCGGTCGCCTCCTCGAACTCGCAGATTCTCCTCCCGGATTTTGTCCAAAACATCTGGTCGTTGAGCCATGATTTGAAACAGCCATGTGGCCGCGCTACTGGTAGCATCCTGGGAGGCAAACAAGAAGGTGAAAACGGTTTGTGAGATCTCGTAGTCCGTGAATTCGCGAAGGAGAGATGCTGGCTTTTCGATCCCTTCCATCGAAAGACCCTTTGCCTCACGTTCACGCCAGTTTGCAGAGTCCAATTGAGCCTTCACCCAGCCATCCATGATACATGTTATGTCGCCTCCAGCTGACATTCGGACCTTGCTCTTCGCAGCGCACTTGGAGAACTCGTCCAGGACCATATCAGCGGCTTTCTTGCCGTACCATGTCTTGGTGAATGGGATGATGATTGGGAAATTGACCAGTTCCAGAGCCGCTGTGATATTGTAGTAGTCATCCGCAATCTTCTTGATGGCCTCATCGGAGATATAATGGCCAACAAAGGTTCGACATGAGACTGCGCACATGAGTTCACGAAACTCGGGCATGAAAGGAACTGGCTTTCCCCCGGCGTCCTTCGTGACTTGCAGGAACTTCTCCAAGTACACATTGTACACTTCCTCTTGCCCTGGCAGATATGATTCGAGTGCTTTGCGAGTAAACAAGATATTGAGACCCTTGCGGAAATCGACATGTGCTTTACCATCGAGGAAGACCCAGTTTTTGGCTCCCAGAAGTTTGTGTGCCACATCAACCACGCAGGGCTTTACAAAGTTTGGAGAGTTGAAGACTTTCCTTGACATGTCCCGGGTGGAGGCGATAACTACGAACCTGACGAGACAATCAGCACTGCTCATTGCTAGAATTGACCTTACTGAACTTACTTGTGGAAGACGGATACGCAACTGAGAGGCCCACTGGCCCATTTCGCACGGTATTCTTCGAATTTAGGGTCCATTGACTGGAGGAAGGGACCAATGAATGGAGTTTTCCATGCCGGGCCAGCAATCGAACCTTTCTGCCAGAGGTAGGAGACTGCAGATGTATGAGCTCGAGTCTAACTGGGGTTATTCGAAATGCGAACGGGCTTACTTTGATCGTATGCAACCAGAACAAGCAGAAGCGTTATGGCAATCTGCCAGCCACTGAGCTCGCCTAGTTTTCCAAGCAATCCATCAATTTGAGGGTGTCCGACGATTTGCGCGTACTTCGCATCGGCCAGGGGCGAGGCGAAGGTGACGTTCGAAACGGTGGTCATGGTGTTGAGCGCCTTCGTTAGGGGTCCTATCAGCGGTCAGGTACAGAACTTCAATTGTGTGCGAAGCAGTTTGCAAGGGAACACACTAGAGGGAGTCTGCGGGCGAGACAGACGTGGACAGGTGAGAGAACTGAAGCGATGGGCAGTATGAAGAAGGAGAGGTTATTCGCAAGGTTATTTTTTTGGTTCAAGTCAAAAAGATCCACAGCGGGAAATTGCTTTCCGGGTACACGCTAAGACCGAAGACAACAAAGAGGTTGAGGAATGTCCAGATGCTTCACAAACTTGCACAAAATCGTTATGCAGGATCTAGAGAATTGGCATTGCAATTTAATTGTGGATAAGATGGCATTAGGGTGATTATCAATCCTACCTATGTCTGTTTTATGATTTTATGAAACATCCTCAACTTTCGCGCTTTAGAACTAGTGCATCTCGTGTTCGGATTCTTGCCGTCCAGGGTTCTAGCGATTAACTGATAAGGTGTCACGAATCATGATTTGAAGGAAAGTTTTCTTTCAATCTCTCTGTTTTCTTGTCACAATTGTTTACCAGAGTCAGGAGTGTTTGTTTTCGTTTTTTTTCAAGTAAAGGCTCGCAATTGAGCTGGACGTCAAGTGACTTTTCTGCTGTTCTTCTCCTTGATTCCAAAGATCTCTCTTCAGCAGCGGCCGCGAACTATTTGCAATTAATCCTCACCGCCTTTCCTCCCACCAACGGCAGCTCCTAGCCACTTAGGAAAGAGCTGCCAGTCGGAATACCAAGGCCAATACCCATTCTGTGCATGCTGGTGGGGTAATTGCTCGATGGAGAGCAGGTCAATGTAAACCCTGGGGCATTTCATCCTCCATCAATAACCACCTTCCTCCTTTATTGAGCACCGAAGGCTGCAACTTTCTTGCTGCTCGTCTTAGCGAGGCGCTCTCCAGAACGGGCTTTCATTATCTCATGAATCTTGGCCTCACCTATACCCACCAAGATGTGTTCGGACTTTGTGATGAGTTCTTTGGCTCGAAAGAACTATCATTGGAAAAGAATATAAAAATGCGAGGAACGCTTTTGTTAACACAAACGCCAACAATTACCGCTAGTATTTCTTCTGACACTCGTCACTCTCTTCTCAATTAACGAACACCCAGATATCTCAAGCTGATGATGAAAACCATAAGAAAGTCTTTAGGCTTGGAAGCCTTTACATTACATTTCTGGCCTCTAAACCAACCTCGAAGTTCAATCTCCTTGAATAAAGTGTCTTTCCACTCTCCAAGCCTACCTTCCAGCATGGCTACGATCTCGTACACCCACAGCTTTCAATCCCTCTCAGGCCGCCTACTTACTCTTTCCCTCGGCAATCCTTCTTTATTACTCGACCACTATCACACGGACTTGCTCAGCACTCTGAGATTGCTTCACTGCCTAGTAATCCCAGCTTCTCGTCAAAAAGCCCCCCCGATCTGCGCACCGCACACTGATTCCAAAGTTCTTGCTCTTCTTCCTCAGGACGAGACTGGTAGACTCGAACGCAGAAACATTACTGGTGAATGAATTCCGGCACCGTATGCTCCTTGCAGCATCGTCGTCAATATTGGCGACCTGATGGCCAGCCTCAGTGGGAAACAATGAGAAGCGAGCTTCCACTGGGTGGGGTCTTCGACGACTGAAGGAGCCGCGCCAAAGGGTAGATATGCTATTCCATTCTTCTCCGAACCGGGATTGGGTTGTTTGATTAAGATTTTTGATGGCGGAGAGATCGTGTATGGACACCACGTCCTCGAGACGATGGAAGCGGGGATTTAGTTCCCAGACCTGGTTGTGGAATTCCTGATTTGATGAACGCTGAGAGGATCGAAGTGAAACCTTGTTGCAGAAAGGTGATGGTCCACAAACTCGAGTTCGGATTCGGCGTTGCGTTGTCCACCAAACGATACTTTGAAGATCGATGGGACATTGGGAATCAATACGACTTCCCGGTTGAAAGACTAGATGCCTGTTTGACTCAAACTTGGGACGGCTGGACTCCACTCCTGCGGGATACTGTAGGCGACGCGTCGTTCGTAAGTTAACAAGTCTTCTAGGCTTCCCTGACTCCTCGTATCATCGGAATGGTCAAGTGATCACGATTTGAAGAGTATTCCTTTTGTGCGCAGCCTTGAAACCTGGCTATTTTGCGTTGATCTATCAATTCGCCTCGGGAGAGAGGGTTTTAAAGAATTTCATGAAACTGCCACAATCCCTGCGAGGCTCCAGAAAAGGAAGGTACATACATCAAGTCAATGTGACATGTCAGCATACGACTTCGCAGAGCCGCGTCTTGAGACGTGAGGCTTGAGGCTTGAGCACAGACATTACCGGTCCTGCTGATACTCAAATGATTGTGAAATGACGGCTTGAGACTCAGTGCGGCCGCAGGCTCATCTCGATGGTCTAGGATTAGATTCGGCGCCAATCAGGAGGATTGTCGATCCTTGGGACCTCTTCAGCTTGGTGGTGAGCTTCACTTCAGCCTCAAGTAACACAAACGGCAAATACCCAGGAGGATTGGATAGCAGCCAGCAGCCAATAACTTGTCAAATCTCGCACAGGAATACTTCTGGTTGGTAGCTCAATGGACGGTGGTATTGCTCCGTCAAAGGTTAAGAACATGATGATCTTGTTGGTTTTGCTGAATTCAATCTGCTGCGCCCCAGAACAAAAGTCGTCCGTGTTTTCAAGTTTCACACTAGACGCTTCCTCTCAGTTCAAGAGAAATGAGTTCGCATTGTTCTTTTTAGCCAACCCCGCGAAGAGCTTGCTTATTCAATGAGCTTTGATGTAACTGTCGTCGATATGTAAGACTGGGAATATTCCGGTCACCGGTTCCCAATCGGTAGGATTGACGCCCTGTAATCTTAGCTCTGATTTCCGAAACAAAACTTTGGTGGTACCCAATAGAGGGGCATGCAGAATTGAAAGACAAGGAGTTGCGTCTTGACTCGGCAGGGGATGTTTAGGTGCCACTGGATTGTCCGAAAACTCGGGGGATGAACCGGCAAGGCTTGCACTCTACCTTGATGGCCTAAGCATCTGGTCTGAGCGAGCGGCAGCTTCCTTGACATGCCCACCTTCCTGATTGAAGCTCCGTCTAGTTCAACCCGGGTTGGAGAGCTACAGAAGAGGTCAGGTTGCAGTGATGTCGGGTTGATTTGTGGCATTTTCCAAAAGGGGTTGCGAGAGACACCAAGCGAGGAATTCGGCCTGGCCAAGGGGCAGCATGCCGACAAACGAGACCAGGATTTTGTCCAAGGATAGCAAACTGTACCGCTCGATACAATATGGAGGGACGATCTTCCGCCTCCAACAAGGATTTGCATTATCATCTTGCCGCGGTTTTATCTTTCGCGAGCAGGTCACTATTACTTGGTCGGAAATCTGAACAAGTTGTCTTGCAGGGATTCATCTCCATCGGGTTCAAGAGAGGCTTGTGGTGTTGATTGACGCTCACTGTGGCGTTTAAGCAGCTCCAGTGTCTCTTCCTAAGTTTGGGCGAAAATTACAAGGGTAGTTAAAAGTATCTATTCTCATATTGATTTTTCTTTTCCTGGCAGAAGAAGCTCAGTTCTGAGCCTCAGCCATGAGCTTATATTGCACTTCCCCCTCCACTTTGCAGGACTTTGTCCGACAGCAAGGCTGGAAATTTTAAATCGCTTTTCAAGTCCTCTCAAACCCTCCAGATTCAGCATCAAATACCTGGTACTTCCACTTTACCACCAATCGATACACCTGGATATTTCGGGCTTTCCACTTTGATCGGTCTGCCGACCGGGACTTGAACAAAATTCTCGGAGAAGCAGACGAGGAAGTTGTAAGTCCCAGCCTTCTGTACTTTTTGTGAGCACACTTTTGCTGACAATTTTCCTCAAAGATTAGACTTCTGGTTCTGCAAGGACTCAACCCACCACTCAGCACAATAAACGATAACTCCTTCGAACACTTCTCCCAGCACCAATAAACATTCCGAGATGGATGGTCAACAAGGTCAATTGGCTTCCGATCCGGGCAAGTTCACCATTACAGCTGAAAATGGATCTGCTGCCATGAGTGAAGGACAAACCGAGAAGAAGGCTGAAGATGGAAATAATTGTTCTCAATTGGAAAAATGGGTCTATGAGACATCTCAAGGAGATCTCACGTTCTCCGAAAATCTGGAGAAGTCCAAGTGGGAAGGGAATTGTTTAAAATGTGTGAAGAAAACGGGGAAATGATTCTTCTCAGAACAAATGCACGGGCTAGAGGGATTGGGAATGGGTGATTTGTTCTGTTCTACCGTAACCTTTTACATTTGTTCGTGCACGAACTTTGTTGGTAGATACAAGGCGATTTTCTTTGCTTGAGTGTGTAATTTGATATTTAATTTTGAGGAAGTTCTCTTCAGTGTGTTCATATTTGTAGTTTTGTCGTTTTCGAGAGTTGTGAATGGTATGATGCAGAAGGTGAGAAAATTTTTATTGCTGCTGTATTAAATGTTTGTAACATCTGCCGTTGCTAGAATGAGCTCGTAAGTATTGGGAAAAGTTAAAAGCCTTTTCTTAAGTTGGAGCTAAGTCGAACCATTTTTTCTCTCATTGGCCGAGATTCTGCTAGAGAGTTTACCTTTAGAGAATGTAAGGCCAAGTGTCAGCCAATCCACACAGTATGTGCTTCCTGCCTATCTAACATGGCAAGTTTAATACCGAGCAGGCTTTTCCTCGGCCTGCTCTCAAACGCTCGATATCAGGACCAAAAAGTTGGGGGGCGGCGATGCCTTCGACTTGCAGCGACCCGCATGCGCGTCGTCAGAAACCGGCTTAGCTCGGAGCAATCCAAGACCTGAGATTGGCTGCGCAAGGATGCTAGAGAAAAACAGGTTTAGCTCGTGATCAATGACAGGCTTCTCATTGGTGTCTTGAGACAAGGCGTCTCTCCTCTCCGATGTTCCCATTGCAAACTCCCGCAGGATCGCTCTATTCGCAGGATTGATACCAAAATTGAGAAAATGATTCGATCGGTCTGAGTGCGGCATATTTAAACAGTTGTCTGCCTGGTTGTGAGCATGGTGCGGGGAAAGTCAGTAAGTGAAGGCTGGATCATTTAAGTAGGAAGCACCCCACCATGCCAACTTTCCGTCCCTCCATTTTCTCTTCTCAACCAATTTGCCCTACTCTTTCAGATACCTTGAGCTTGAACCATTTCGCTCCAGTAACATAACATTTCGCTATTTCTCTTTCTCAAAAGTCTCCACACTCAAGACCTTTGATTCACAATGGCGAAAACCCATGACAAGCACAGAGTAAAAGGCAAGGAAAGCAAGAAGCGGTATCGATCCAACTCAATAATGAAACAGACATACGCAACAAAGCTGATAGGTTGCAGCAACAAGTCATCACAGTTCCTGGCGCACCTCAAAGTCAATGACGCGGGGTTGGTGCAAAAGCAAGCTTCGAGGTCGGCAAAAACAACTATCACTACAAGCACTTCTGAAGGAAACGATCTTGTGGTTGACGAGGAAATCATCCCCTACGATAGAGATGTTACCAGTTCGTCACAGATCCAATATCGCGATTCCTCGACTGAAGAAAAGGAGGTTGAGACGCGAAATATAACCAAGGTTATGCCCTATCAGCTTCAGCAGTGGATGACTGAAACCTCAAGTCCTAATATCACCTTGGGGGAGAGGCTTGAGAAGTCTAAGTGGAAATATAAAAGCGCAGAGGCTCAAGGAGATTTGAATTTGGGAGGAGCTGATGAGGATTGGGGAAGGAAACCCTATGACTGGATTCTCTTTAGTGATTGATGTGCGACAGTTGGAAATGACTGAGTCAAGATTATTTTTGTTACCTTTAATGTATGAAACACGAATTTGCAACACATTGCTGAAGCTCTACGGGCTATGTCTTTTCCCGTTGGCCACAGCGTCCCAAGATATCCATACCTACCTACCTGATGAGCTTCAAGATCACGTGATTTTGGTGAGTGTTTGCCTTGCAAGCACACATATCTGGCGATAACGGGGCTTGGAGATATTCTCATTGAGGCTTGCAGTAAAGCATTTCTTGATGGATTGACCAAAAATAACAGTCATTGTGGTTGTAAATGGGAAGAAATCAAAGCAACCGATAAGAAAGGGGGAGATAGCGCGTGGAAACTAGATTCGAAGGGGACAGGCGCCCACAAATTTGACCAGGGTCGGCATTTTCGTACGAACTCCGGGTCGGCTCCTCACTTTTTTTACAGTCCATTATTCATCAATGCCGATTCAAGATTTGATTTGAAAGCAATGTCTTATATATCGAGGCTAGCATACTAGTGGTTGTTAAATAGAGTCTACGCTATACAAAACTTTATCAGCCCATTAGACTGATCAAGCCCTCCACTTCGTTTTCTCTTCGTATGAAATTCTTCGTCTTGTAATTGAAATTCAAAGCCCCAAGAGTATCGCTTTAGAACATCAAACATGGTGCTCTCTCACGTTCTTCGCTTTACTCTACCCCAATCTTTCTCCGCCGTCTCCGGCCCTGCATTTGTCAAACTCCGCAACTTTGTTAGGTCACATGGAAAAGTTGAAGATCAATACTTTGGCTACACAATCCCTGTAGTAGGTGGTAAAGAACGGGGAAAGAGTGATGAGATGTGTTGGGTCATACGTTCGTGATTCTGGCATATTTCTAAGCGTGTCCAGAACTGACTCTGAAACTTAGAGTGGCCCAATGGTTCTGACCTACGAACGAGTGCTTCGTTTAAGAACCAGTTCAAGGAAGTTACTCAAGGCGAAGCTGCGAAGTCTCTCATTTTTGAATACAGTGACTCCCAAAACGAGGAACTTAAGAAGGGACTGGAAGCGCCGATCACCGAATTTGCATGTCTACTCCTTTCGACCTCTCGTGAAGTTGCTAGAATGCTTCTAATACTTATTCAGGCAATCATTAAGCTTTCACCTGCTGCACCTCTCCAGAGTTCAGATCTGAAACAATCCATGCACAAAACATACACCGATTGCTACTTTGCAGAAGGTTTCAGCGGTGGGAACTGGGCTTATGCAGTGAATTCGAATGATGTTGATGAGATCCTCAGCGAAGCTGTAGATGATAAGGTGATCCCGGAAGGAGAAGGGAGATTAGCAGTGTATCCTCTCGGATGGGAAAGTGTTGAAGTATGCTTCATTCACCTTATTCCTCTATGATTCTTCCCGGTGAGAATGAGCCTGACGTTGAGTAGCATCACTCCGCCTATTCTGGCTCACCCCTTTTTGACGAAGAGATAGTCAAATTGGCACCGTGGTTTGGACCAGGGACAGGGGCGTGGTGGGTTACCTTGGAAAAGCATGGAAGAGAGCAGCTGTCCACCTGAAATGTTTTGCTCAAAGCTCTAACTCAGACGGCCAACATCTTCCCAACACTTCAATCACTGCTCCATCGTAATAGCAAGTCCTCTCCAGAACTCACACCTCTTCACCTGATGCGCTGGAATCTTCTCCATAGCCGTTCCATTCGTCTGCAGCACGATCCTCCTCCCACAATCCTCGTCCCCAAAACTCTCCCAATGCGGCGCACCACAGGACTTATACCGATTCGGCGTCAGTTCTCGCACAAAACTGATCCAATAGTCCATCACCACTGGAATAATCTCAGCATTGTAAGTGGCATAACTCGAGGAAACGTTGTCGTTAGCATTCCCAAGGCCGAATATAGCGGGAGACTCAAAGGTGTGGGGAACGCCAAGCCCAGAGGCGACGTTGTTGGCTTGGAGGACGTTATACCGGTAGTTCCAGACTTTGTATGGGCAATGAGCTTTAGCGAAGCTGAGAGCGATGAAGTTTCCTGGGCATGTGAAGGTTGCTTCACCATAGGCTGCTGATGCGGAGGGAAAGTAGGCTGCGCGTTCAGGAAGTGGTGGCATGAGAGGGTATCGCTGGTTTATTTCATCGGTGTCGGCAGTTGTGAGATGTGGATAGTTGTTTTGCATGAATGTTGCGACGTCTGCTGGAGATGAGGCATTGGCTGCGAAGCCCGAACCTTCATTGGTATCGTCTTTGAGGAAGCCTTGGTTAGTACTGTTCTGATATCAGAAGGAAGGCGTTTAGCATTACCTCCAAATATTATTGGGACTTTGACAAAGTTCCCCTGTTCAAACAAGCAATAAGGATAGTCTTGAATGAAGTCCCCATCAATAGTTGGTGTCCAGTAGAACAATGGTGCCGAGCTCTGACCAGGGTAAGGGTTCGGGACGTTTGCAAGTTGCAGAGCAGTCGTATCCTTTGATCGCAGGCATTTGAGTTCATCCATCGTTCCAGAACAACCAGCTGCATTCACATATGTCTCAAATTGCCATTCGAGTTCTGAGACTTGCGGTTGTGTTGGGAAGAAGACCGACTCGCCGATCGCACCGACGAATAAGCAGTCATTTCGTCCACCACTTCAGAATGTTAGAATAACTACCCAAGCTGGAGCTTATTGAGCTTACTATGCTGTGAGATGCAGTGCTACTGAACCTGCGCCGGCTGATGCTCCGTGTATTACCACGTGCTCTGGATTACCTGCTCCGACATCTTGAGTTAGAATGCTTCTCGCAGAGATTTCAGGAGTAATTGACGTATGTGAGCTCGTCTGCTTCCAAGTCACGAGGCAAGCGCAACGGAGAAGTGGAGCTGGAAAATATCATAAACTCACCCCCAAACTATGGTAAGACTTTAGCTTCAACGCCTAATCACAAGCAGGAATTGCATACCATCGAGATATAATTCTGAACCCACTGCAAGGCAAAGCGTTGATCAAGCAATCCGGCATTGAGATCTCCATCCTGCCTGACTTTCTCACTGGCTAGGAACTATTTTTTCACATATAGCAGTCAGCTTACTGCTTTCGAGAATCTTCGGGTTTAAAGAAGATCAGAATGGTCCAGGGGACTCTGAAATTTTCAAGAATAAAATCTTGCAAGATCCTTGCGACATTGATATAGACTCTAGCACCGATGCAAAAAGGCAAGAGTACTCGGTGAGGTTGGGACTTACCCCCCAAGAACCAACCCTGTAGTTGAAATTGACGAAGACGATATTGTGGCTGGATTTCTCTACTACTGTGGAGCCGTTGTAATTTGCATTTGAGTTCTCGACATAACCTCCACCCTGGATATAAACCCAAACAGGAAGGTTCGAGTCAACAGTAGCAGAAGCGGGCCCCCAAACATTAATAAAAAGACAATCCTCGGCCTGATTTGACGATGGAAGTTCGACGCTAATACCGAGACAGATAGGTTGAAACTACTCAATCATCAAGAGGATGCTAGGAGGTGACATAGGGAACATACTGCTGTGGCATTTTGCAGGCCGGTGGTCTCTAGCGGCTCTGCTGGAGCTCTGAATCTCAAATCGCCAACTGGTGGAGCAGCAAACCGCATTCCTAGATATTGATTGACACCTGAGCTCAGTGTTGTACCTTGGTATTGAGAGTAGCCGAGGTCAACAATTGGCTGACCCAGGAACTCACAACCTAGCGCTGGCAAGCAATTAACATTATTAAATAGCAAACTTAGGGACGTGACCAATTGTAGCAAAGAAAACGAAAGCATGTTGAAAGAACGATTGAAATGCTTGAGTGTTGGGGAAGTACAGCGCCAGAATAAACATGGCTCTATTGAGCCTTAATACGCATCCGGGCTACTGGCGGCTAAGTCCTAATAGACTTCCGACAGAAGTATCTCGATACAGTATTACACGAGAAACAGCGAGATTGCTCCAATAATTACGAAGAAAGATGCGATTATTTATCCGCACCTGCAGTCGAGCCTCTGTCTTCTCCTGTTTGACAACATAGCGGGGTAAGACTTGACTTCACAGTAGCTCAACGCGTTCGTGCGCAGGGTATGACGATCATCTTCCGCTTGAGGATAGGAGCAGATGGACAAAGGAAAGACAGGAAATATTCAGTCAAAGTAAATTGGCAGCTCATGTAAGTATATGAGCATGTTCGCCAGTTTGATTCTTCTTAAGGATTTTGCGGAGATATCTTCAGTATCGCCAAGCCTTGGGAGATTTGAGCTCATTCAACTACTGGCATCTTTCTTGGATTTTCAGGTTCGTGAAAGCGAAAGACCGTGCTGAGAAGGCTGTCCAATGATAAGCACCCGTCGCATGGCTTCAGAATATACTGTTGAAGTGGAAGAGGCTGGTGTTCACAAGAACTGACGATGTCTGGCGCTGAAGTTTGAACGCCCTGCCCCACTTTTATTTTAGCGTTGTCAACCCCAAACTCTCAACCGAGTCTTGGAAGCAATCTTCCTCCAACATCGTCAACCAACAACACTGACGGTATCATTCTGTATTCCTCTGTCCTAATGGAACCAACCCCGCCTGTTGCAGAACCTCGCTCAGAGAGGGCAAGCTGATGTGATGATCGCCTGCGTCGTCGGCTCAATATTCACTGGGCGAAGCGGCGAAGCCGTCTTCTGGGCTGCCTTAGACCCACGGCCATTGACTCCTCGTGGCGTCTGCTCTAATGATCTACGGTACAGCTCATCTTGTCGATAATTCATGAAGGCGCTTTTGACCAATTTGAGACCCCGAGTCTGCCGAAGCCACGGCCACACGGTCGGGTCGACATATGCAGCGCGAAATAAGGCAACGGTTTCTCCTGCCGTCACACGGATGCCGACAAGGACAGCGTCATCGGCCGAATGATTCCCTAAAATCGGGACCTGTCAACGCTAAACCCAGAATCTACAGTTCATGAAGCATTTCTCTTTGAACTCGAGCACAGATCAGACAAATTTCTTTGTATTCGGCGATTCCTTTTGTGACTACCACAATGGGGAACCTCAAACATAGCTAGAGAACATTGCGTGCTTATTGTCAAATGGACAGGTCGAGTGACGGTAGCATGGCGAGGTCTCTATGAGAGGTCTGCAGTGTCTTAGTGGCAGGAGGCTGCGCAACGGCTGTGAAGGTTTTGTTAAAGAAATTTGGAAAAAAAAGGGGAGGGGACTTGATTCTACCCGCCTGCATGGTTCGCATTTAGCAAACCCACAAATCCTCATTGCCTCCCCTCAAGCGAGAGAACGCCTTGGGACATGTTTTTGATGTCACGCGGCAGCTCGAGTGGGCAGATCGTGGGCGAGGTTCCAAGAAAAGCAAACTGGGGACAGCGCCGTATCCCAAAAAGTGGTTCGCACCTGGGGCGAACCTTATTAGCCCCTTTGCCTCACTCTTGACCGAGAGGCAGTCATGCAAGGCTGCTGTACAGCCTCGTGGTCTAGTGAGAAGATATCACCAGCAATGTGCGGGAAAAGCAGTCAACGTTATTTTGCAATCTGGCCGTCTCCGACCTGGTTGCCTCGTACTATTTTGGTCATCTGCCGCATGCGTGGAGTTATCGCATCGTCGACTGATCTCTGAAATGCTGCTCCTGTAGAATCATAAATGTCCGACCTTCCTTACTCATCCCAATACTTGTCTGATTTCGGTGTTGCCATTGAGTCTGCGAATAAGCGTCACGTTTTGCTCTTCCGTTATTTCATCCAATTGTACCTGTTGCGTCTCCAAGTCTCACGGTATACTCCGATCTGCCACCGCATAACCATCACGGCAACACCATGCCTCGAAGCAGGCTTGTCTCCCAAGGAGTTTCAAAGAAGTGTAAGACCAGGTAAGCAGCAAGATACGTCATTAGATTCGTCTTACAGAGATTAATTACCCGTCCAATAACAGGTCTTCTTCGGGATCTTTTAGTCAGGATCTCCTCCCATCGACTCAGGCACGTGATCCTCAGCAATTGCCTCATGAGACCCTTCGAATCAATGAGTCCTATCAAATCAACCAAGATACTGCCCCGGAACATCCGCACGTTCCTAACATGGCGAAAATAAAATAAGTCGATTCAAGATCTTGATCTGCGACAGAGCTCACTTACCTTCATTCCTCCGCCCCGTCCAATTCGCAGATCACCAATATACCTGTCAATATTGAACGCGGACTGGACGATGAGAAGTGGCATGACCTCTTCCTGCACTACTCGAATACCAATTTTGAGCCACCTCAGGGGCGGGTCAATGAGCTCGACGGCAGAAATCCTACTCCGAGCAGAGACCTACTTCAGCGATGGGCCTACGAAACCTCTAACATAAACATCACATTTGCCGAGAGACTGGAGAAGTCTAAATGGGAGGCGCCAAGAATGCAGCGATTATAAGATGGTGTGAGTGCACGTCACAAGTTTTGCAGGGTATAGGTACTGACTGATGTAAAATTACCAGAGCCACTCAAAATTTTGCTTTACATCGGCCGTGGACCTACTTTTCAGAGATCATACTGTCCTCTAGTAAATGTTGATGATATAATTATTGCGATATACATTTTCTCAAGTGAGGGTTTCTGTGGTTGCAGAGTGTATCCTCCGAATTCAAGGACGAGTTCCGTGTTTCACGACAAGTCAGCACCATGCATGTTTTGCTTCTAGTATCTTCAGGTGACACAAGCCATGGCCGTGAACTTCCAAGTGCCCACTGCCAATTGCAGTCAAAACCGAGTCCACGCAGCTGATCGAGGTTTTCATCATCTTGCTCGAGCGAAAGGGAAGTCCCGTTGCCGTTCAAGTAACAGCCACAGGCGCTTTTGAAACGCGGATTGTGGCTTCCCAACCAGCCCCCAACGCACATACATTTCCATGGCTTCTCTTTTCCGTACCGCCCTTCGGAGAATGGAGATCTCAAAGTGAAATTTCGTGAATTGCGTGCAAGAAATGTGGCGCCCTAGCCCACAATCCCGTGGCTGTAGGCTGTGGACCCGGTAGTTGTGGGTAAACCGGTCAGGACTAAATTGGTTCTAGGATCGGCACTATGTCCTTTGCCGTGTACCGGCTTCGCCGAACATGCATGTCTCCGTGCAAATCAAAATATCCAAGCTTGGTGGTAGACTCGAGCGAGGGGGTTGCTATGCCACGAGCGCTGCTTTAATCCGATGAAGGATTGTGCTCACCGCTAGTCAATGAAGATCATCAGCCCTGAAAGCTAAGCTCGTGGCAGCAACTGAATCTCCGGCTAAAGTTTCCGGGGGGCTGCTTCTAGAAGGTTGCGGGTCACGGCACCACGAGACCGGTGAACTGTCTGTGCCGTGCCGGGATCGACTTTTTAAGCAAGAGCGGCCCATCCGCACGAACGTCTTGCCAGGGTGCCTTGCTGCTCCTGCAGAATAATCAACATAATCGTGACTTTCTTATTCCCCTCAATTTCCCCTCAATCTACTAGACCTTCCTCGCTTGACCTGCTCCGATCTGATCATTGGGTCTATCTTTAGAGCCTAGAGACTACACACCAATTAGCTTTGGACGCACGAAAGGGAGACATTCTCGTTGCGGCATCTGAACAGCTCAACGATGAGATTTAGCATAACTCAAGTGTCGACATTGCTTGTTGTCTTCTAGCTATGGACTGACTGACACTATGCTCTCCAAACTCGATCGACTGCAATTGTGGGACGAAAATTTGCTATCTTGGGGCTCCCGGCATTAGAAGCTGACCACTACGCTCTCGAGACCTGGTCGCCTGTAGTGGTGGCTTCGTCGCCGGCCCAAATTGCCACATCCGGTAATTCTTATTCGTCCCCCCAGGGATCGGAACTTGATCGCCATGCAGGGGGCATGGAGCAAGAAAAGCGGCATCTTGTCAATGAGCTGCATCAAAGAATCCGTTAGAGGCCGTTCACATGGGAATCGCATGAGTTGAGACCTCCTGCCATTCAAGACCAGGCCTACGCGGCACGCCCGCGAGCGCCTTGCACTCTGGGAGGTGGAGGGCCCGATGGCCCTACTCCTGTTCTATCAGCTCTGCTGAAGCCCATCCCTACGTGCTTGATCTTTGTAGGATGGCAGGATCGCTAATTTAAGTAAGATCGGACGAAACTCCCCTATTGCGAAAGACGGGGTTTAGCGTGCCATCAGGCTGGGTTGATAGCGGCCCTGTCTGTCACGGATGTACAGCCATGCCTAGCCGTTAAAGTACAGCAATGCTCCTTCTCTCCGCTTTAATCCAGCCGCAGGGGATCAAGGACGACCAGCCGAGGGGCCGGGGAGACAGTAATCCTTCCCCGTGGATGGGGGAGCCATGCACACGCCCGTCTCCGGAATCGAAAATACTGGTACTGACTGACGCCTTGCCTAACTGAGATCAAGTGTTTCATCGAGACTGCATGTTGTACAAAAGACAATTAAGAATTACTGCATGTGGTAATTCTCAACAGGACATGTGCCTGTCATGTACGAAGTAAGTCACCTCTTGGACCGTGGGCCTGGGACAATTCTGAAAAATTACAAGGGTTTCAAATCACTGCATGTGGTAATTCTCAAAAGGACTTCTTGGACCGTGCGTCTGGGAAGCGCCCGTACCGCTACACGCTTGATTTGGGGTGTGAAATTTTCGTTGTCAAACGGGGATATGACCGCTTCCCAAGGTCACTGGCTCTGGCGCAAAGGGCTATCAATCTTGTTTTTGACTTGAAAGGCGGCGTTGAGACGCTTAACCAGTAAGGTTGAAACCCCTATCTGCGTCGTCTACGTCGACAAGTTGAATAGGTATTACTTTTTATTCTTGATACCTTACCAATCCTCCTTTGGATGCAACATAAAAAGAAGAAAGGCAAGCCCGAGATAAGTATATTACATGCACTTTTTCCTCGATCGTTTGTCCCTCAATTCATGCTCTCTACTTGTCATTTCCACTTCGTCTGACCTTGGGAACACTTCTCGACATCTTGGACTATCCTCTAGTCTGTGCTACCATTCTCTACTGTAGAAAATTTAGACTCTCTATCTACGCTTAGGCTTTGCTTTCCATGGAGAGAGAAGAGAAAGCTACTTTGCCAAGTCCAATGGACTTAAACAACAGGTAAGAATGAGCACTAGCAGAAACTCCTTCATCATACAAATGTTTCTAACCCGCCTTCCCGTGCTAGTGCAAAGAAAGTTCATACACCACCGTCCCCCATTGAAACGGACAAGAGCTCATCATGCACAACCCTCACCCACGAACCAAAGCGTCCCGGCGAGACTGCTGAATCTGCTCCAGCAAACCCTCCACTAAGCATGGCCTTCACTTCGCACGGCGCACCGACCCCAGAAGAAATCTGCCCTTCTGAATCCCGATCCGACACACACTCGCTCGCGTTATCCGAAGACAACTCTAAACACCAAGCTGCAAGCCAGCACCAGCTCCAAGGCTGGGTGTACGAAACTCGCAACTCGATCGTCGACATGCCAGAAAGATTAGTTAAGTTGGACTGGGAGAATCAAGGACGGAAACCTTGATCAATATGGCCATTGTCAGACTGCAAGCAAGAGTTGAGGTTTTGTTTTGCTCCTTCTTATACTGAAGAGCTTTTTAAATTTGAAAGAGGAAAGTAGGGTATACTTCTCTTTAATCTTGAATCGATGACATTGTACTGACACTAGTCTAGACGAGGAAGTAGAGGATAATATGGCTGTAAGGAGAGATTAAAGTGCTTGGTCGGGTAATTGATGCGCAGTTGGCTTGGGAAATGTCGAGACTAAACTAAATAATAACACATCTTTTCCATTTCACTACGCCTTGGGCCCTTCTCAGAATCACAGATAGGAGTCGGCTCAATGGGCTACCTACATCTTTTCATTGATAAGATCAAGTCCCACTTCTCTTCATCATCGGATACAGACTTATCCTCTAATGAATAGTCATGTCTGATTACAATAAGCTATGTGGCTTTCAAGTTATATTAAGTACATTTGGGTATCATTTTGAGTTGTCTACCCTCCCTCGTCGAAAAGCGGTCAAACACATTCTGGAAAAGGACTAGCCGCTTTTCCGACAACACCCCCAACTTCTGTCCCACCTGCCTCAGATTCCTATAAATCATATTGCAAATGCAATGATGAATAATCAGTTTCCCATCAGTCGATGAAATTGTACCTTATAAGTCATTACTGCTCTGTTTCATCCTATCTGTCCCACATTGACGAATTTGCCTTCTCTTATCTAGTCGATTCACGCTGTCTAAGATATTTTCGACTGGAAAGTTCAACCCAGATACTGACATTCAATACCTTTCCGGAAAAGCCATCGTTATTGCCGGGGGTATGTCCAAAAATGATGGGTCTTCGACTCCTCCCGCTCACATGCAATCTAGTAAATGGTGGTCTGCGAACAGCTACAACCACCAAGCTTATATATCAGGTGAACCTGGCGTCTCTGGAACCATTCCAAAATCTACCAAAAAAGTTTCTCCAATTGTCTTTACGTCTCAACATTCTGTTAAAGCATTGCTGGCATCATGGCTGTTCTTGTGGGATGACAGAAGATAGAGAAGATAATCAATTCGGGTTTAAATATCTAGGACACGCTGCTCATCAAACCGCTGATATCAACGCTACTCATGACAACACAACTCCCAGCACATACATACTTCTTGTGACCATCGGCGCGATTGACTGGCTAAGCTCATGGACGGAGTGGATTAGTTTCCCAGTCTGACTTTCCCACTACTACCAATTTTTTTTAGATCAAAATATGACAGAAAAGATCTTTGCGAAATATGTGAGACAGCCATGGCTGATGCCGTAACAAGTGTTCTTCGTCCAATGCAAACCAAGATTGGGACGGCAACAGTTATAGGCCACGGAACATTCTCCGGCCGTTGAGCCTCAACGCACCCTCAGCACCAAGGGCCGGGGAAGGCTTTTCGGTGGCGTTCAGTATGAGATGCCATGCTGTCCCGTTAGAGCGATTCCAAACCCAGTTTTTACAGGAACCTTATTGTGATAAGACGGTTTGTGTTCGTAGCAGCAGTTCATCTAAGTTGTTCACAACCAATAAGTGTCACAGGTAAGCAAACATGTTCTGACTTGGCACGAAGCATCATCCCCCAGGCGAAATGATCTAACGTGTTTGGACAAAAGCTCGAGCTCTGCATCCAAAGCAACAAGCTCGTCGGCCACTCTCCAATCAAACCGCACCAACACGACAACTGAAGCTGCTGCAAACAATCCCACTGCAAGCACCACCGCTGTCAAGCAGAATGCAACAACTTATTGTACCCACTCTATCGGAGTCCGCATCCTCCACCTAAATCCTCGCTTTTTCTGAAGACAAGCAAAAATTACTCCCTGCTACGGGTACCGGCTTCAGCAATGGATTGGTAAATCTCGCGACTCAGTTGTTACGTTTACGGAAAAGCTTTAATTGAGTCATGGGCTCCTGGTAAGAGAAATAGCTCACCTAGGCTCACTTACATTGGATTTAATGTTTGACACTGACACTTGTTGAGACACAGAGGCATGGACATGTGGGATTTTATGTTAAGTTCGAGATATTTGAAATTGCCTGTAATCCCACGTCAACCGATTCGAGTCAAAGACCAGAACTTGGCAGAATATTCTCTTTCTTGCTTCCTGTTTCATATATGATTTCTCTCTCTCAAGGTAGGCTTCCCCTTTCTCCACCCTCCATTCCCCTCAACTCAACCATTTCATCCAGCTTCTCCTTCTCTCTCTCTACCTTTTTTCCTCCATGCGATCAAAAAACCAACTACAAACAGCAGAGTAACTAATCCCATTAAACTCCCAATCACACTTCCAGCAACAATCTCCCTATGTGTTTGCTGCTGTACATACACTGCATACATACCTGCATCAGGACCGTGCGCACTACTCTGAGTCTCCTGCACCCCCACTCCATTTACAGTACTATGATCACCGAGCCTGTTTCCATCTCCTGAGAGGTCAAGCTTCCGCTTGCAGCGGTGAAGGTAGCAATATGCGGGATGAGCTTACCGTAGGTGATATTCCCATCATCACCCAGCCACCGAGGTAAGTGTCCAATTGTCCTTTGACCATGATACATCAGATGAATATCATATGGGGACGGGTGGTGCATGGATTGGCAAGCGAGGATTGAGTATCTTCTTGAGGGCCCCACGCGGGGCGTAATGCAATGAGGGCGGTCAGAACCGCTACGGGGAGTTAGTGCTGCTGAATGCGTGGCAGAGGAGAGGGAAGCCCACCATCGTATAATGCTGGGGTTAGCAAAGCAGTCGTCGTCACAGTGGTCCAAGTCTCGATAGGGAATGCATGATGTGATGTAATTGATGGCGGTTGGGTTTCCGTAACCGACTATTTTTAGATGAGAATTCCAGAGGCAGGTATTAGAGCCAGCACATGTGTAAGGATTATCTAGCTCAAATTTAGCGTTAAGAGTCAAGGAGGTTCCAAGGAGATTGTTCATACTTAAATCAAAATTAATGTAGCCACATACATCAGGAGCTTCGTAAGTTGACGGTATGTTGTCGGGCGCACGAGTGGCGAGAGATGGTGCTTCTGTGGCTAGTGAAGCCCTTGTCACATGGGAGTGCTTGCTCTGGTCCGTGGATGAGGGTCCTGTCCATTTTACAGCACTTGCAAATGCTGAATGAACGAACCAGGATAGGATTTTGTGAAGACGTCTGGCCATGACATTTGGGCGACAGCGGGTTCCCAAAAGTGTTTGCGAGGATGGGCTCGGAACAGAATAACTAAATATTGAGAGATTTAGGGAGAAGAGCACGAGAACCATGAGGAGTCACACCACTAGATAATGTTGTGTACATTTCAGCCCTTCGATAAGGTGCATGGACGCAATGACTAGCAACTTGCCAAGCTGTGAAGTGGTCACAGTAGAAAGTTCCCCAGAGGACGGAGTTCAAGGCGAAAATCAAGTACTGAGAACATGAGCCAAAAGTCTAGATCCTTACATTATACTACTAGTTGGAAGATCCCGAATTTATGGGAGCCCGAGCACGCTTGTGCGATCGTGGGGAATGTAGGGCAAGGATTCCGAGCTCCGAGACAAACCGGAAGCCTTGCAGACTGATCAACTTGTGGAGGAACAAGCAACGTTCAAGAAAATAAAATCCATAAATGGTAGCCGGATACCCCTGCCTAGTCTATTTTTTGTGTGATCCTCTCCAAAGCCGATTGTAGCTGTTTGAATATTTGAAATGGATTATTTTCCATCCTCACAAACGCCAGCGCCTGCGATGCCAAAAATATAGTGTTATCATCATGATGGTGCTGCGGCAGCATCTGATTCCTCTATTGGGACATCAGCGAGTGCTGCAGCAGTGCCAGTGGCGTGAAATCCATCCAAAGTTACAGTGACCGCTCCCGCTTGAACGAGCTATCCGATGGTTAGCTAGGTTAAGGAATCTCGAATGTTGCACTTACTGCTGATCTCAAATCGTCAATCAAATCGTCTGGATCCTCAATGCCTACACATAGTCTGATAATATCCTCAGGCATCTTTCGTTCCTTCCGCGTCTTTGCATCAATGCTCGCGTGACTCATCTGACATGGCATACTGATCAAGCTGTTGACACATCCAAAGCTTACACTAATACCCCAGAGTCGCGCGGCCTCGACGATTCTCTCCGATAAAGTAACGTCGCCGGTCTCAAAAGACAAAACAGCTCCTGCTCCTCTTGTGAAAGAGCGATGTAGGTCGTACTGCGGGTGGGATTTCAATCCCGGGTACCGTACTCGGAAACCATGTTCCTCAAGGAACTCGGCGATTCTCTGTGCATTCGCCTGCTGCTTCTCCATACGGATTGCCAAAGTCTTGATTCCTCTCATGAGTAGGAAAGCATCGTTAGGCGCCAATCCACAGCCAGTGGAGTTAATGGTGAAATACATCTTGTCTCCGATAGCCGGGTCGTTGAATGCCAAAACTCCAGCCATGATATCGTGATGTCCAGAGAGATACTTTGTTCCCGACTCGTACACAATATCGGCGCCAAGATCGAGAGGGTTACATAGCATGGGGGAGAGCATAGTGTTATCAACCACCACCAAAGCCTTGGGATTCAGTTCGTGCACAATTTTCGCAATCGAAGGCAGGTCTACAATCTTGATCAGAGGGTTTGTTGGTGTTTCCAATAACACCATAGCCGTCTTTGCCGTGATAACTTCCTGCACCCGTTCCGGGACCGTGGTATCGACATGGTGTACGATGATGCCGTGATTGGTGGCCATGTACGTCAAGAGCCGGTTTGTACCTCCGTACAAGTCATCGCCGGTGATAACCTCGTCTCCCGGTCGCAAAATTCTTGTAATGACATCTAATGCCCCCATTCCTGAGCCCACAACCAGCGCTCTCGAAGCGTTCATGATCTTCGCAAGGTGCCTCTCCAAATGTGTCCGAGTGGGGTTTCCTGAACGTGTGTAATCGTACTCTGATCCTCCTGACGCAGAGCTCTGCTTGAAGGTCGCCGATTGATAGATTGGCATGCTCGAGGCTCCATACTGGTCCTTGCTCTCTGTGTACACCAACTCCGTCGCCAAAGCGTATTTGCGGCCATTTCGAGGAGTCGAAGGTGCTGGGGAGGGCGGCAGATCATGGCCATCGAGATCAATGTGAGGAAATGCTTTGCCTGCACTTCCATTGAGCTTTCCATCTGTAAACCCTCCTGAGAGCCCTGGCGGTGTAGACATTTTTATGTGTCCGAATATCGGTGGGATGGTGGCGGGGTGGGCTCTCGTTGGGAAATTCGGTTTTCGTCTTTAGTTCTCAAATGCGACTGAGGTTGAGCTCAATCGATGCTAGCAATTGCTCTCCGGGACTTTTAATCCATGTACCACGTAAAATGAAAGTGAGGCTGGAAGCTGAAGTTGTTTGAGCCTGGGAGTCACAACACGATTCGTGGGGTAGGCAAGGCGCAGTGCCGGTAGCGTGCCTTTTTTGGTACAGCGTGAAATGACGTGCTCGAGCCCAGGGGCTCATGCGAGCTCAGTACGAGAGTGGATCTGTTTACTCGCCACGTAACAAGGGGTGAACCGGAAGACAAGTGAAGCAAATAAACGACAAACAATTATGGGAAGAGATCAATGTCTTCTATATACGTCTGAGCTTTCACGCGCGCTCGAGCAACTCCATCGTTATCCGCCGCCGCTCTATGTTAAACCATAAAAACGCCTTGGCACTATATGCTACACCGGTACCCAACAATTATCCATTACCTCCACAGGCTTAATCCATTGACTCCGCTGCGTCATTTTCGTCAAAGTCCTCGTATTCATCACTTGAACCGCCAACCTTCTTCTGCTTGACCAGCTTTGCTGAGTGCCGGGCATGATTATCTTTGATAATCTGCCCACCCCCCTTTCGCCCGAAGAAATCTTCTGTGCGAATGCCCCTGATGGCATCTGCACGAACACCGGTCATGGTAGCTCCCGTCTCCCTCTGCTCTTTCATGAACTCCCGTACTGGCACCATAGCTGCATCTCTACAAGCTTCTTTGATATCACTGCCTGACATCCCGGCCATCACTCGAGTCAAATATTCAATATCGAAGTTGACAGGGTCGACCTTGGTGTCCTTCAGGATGAGCTTCAATATCCGCCGCCTTTGTGAATTGGAAGGTAGTGAGACTGGGAACTTCTTAGGCATTCTTCGTAGAATAGCCTCGTCGATATCTTGTATTCGATTTGTTGCACCGAGAATCATAATTCGGGCAGGAAGGCCGGCTTCGTTTGCAGATGTCAGACCATCCCAGAGAGTCATGAACCTGTACATATTAGTAGTGACAATGTACGCGCCTGTGAAAACTTACTCTGCCTTTACCATGCCGCTGGCTTCATGCTCTCCACTTCTTCTCTGCCCAAGAACAGCATCTATTTCATCAATGAAAACTATCGTTGGTTGTAATTTCCTAGCCAAAGAGAACACAGCTCGTACAAGCTTATTCGAGTCTCCATACCACTTTTCTGTCAAGGTCGAAATATGGAGATTGATGAAGCAAGCACCACTTTCATGTGCAAGAGCCTTTGCGAGCATAGTCTTCCCACACCCAGGCGGCCCGTACAGGAGGACACCAGACGGTGCAGCGAGAAGTGACGACGAATGCGAATATAAGTGTGGCATTGTCAGAGGGTAAATGACGGATTCTTTCAGCTCCTCAATAATATCCTCGAGGCCACCGATATCTACAGATGTTAGCTGAAATTCTTACAAAGTCTTGGGCAAACCTGACCGTCAAACCCAACAGATATGTCCTCTGGTGCAACAACTTCCATTGCTATTTGGCTCTCATATTGATCTAAATTAAAGTCTTCCTTTCGAGGTCGCCTTGAATTATCTGTTCCTCTACCAGAATCATCCCCCGAGTCCATATCATCTTTTAATCTGTCGAGTCTTCGTAGATTCGCTGTCGCCTTGACTCGTGCTTGCTCATGCTGCTCTTTCTCCGGATCCGTTCCCAAAGGTAGGCTCGAAACTACACTCTTCGCAATATAATACATTGAGAAGCTCTACAACGCGCCAAATACTTAGCAAGGGTGTCTTCTGCTTGTTGATAGAGAGGGCTGGGATGACGTAACTTACAGAGACAACAATAAGCAGGAGATCCTGCAGGAGGCCATACTTCCTTGACCCGCCATCACCCATCGTGGTAGTTTTAGCAGAAGCGTCTGCTATTCTTGACTTGAGTGATGGAAGGTTCGAGCGCTGCAGATAGTCTGCCTCGGTGTCAACATTCAAGAAGCAGGCGCGGCCTACCGAACTTTATCGCCTCGGTGGCTGAAAGATGATGTGGCTCGTGAATCTAGACCCTTTTAAGACAAGCCAGTTTGCCCTCCTGGTCCATCGCTTATCTACCCTAATAGAGACTAGCGCTAGAGTGGATCTTGGCTGCCAATTTATTTGTTTACATTGACAGCCAGCCGCGCATCATCCCCTCATCCCCGTTGCTATCCCAGCCACGACTTCTCAGCATCCCAGCACTTATCTTGCGGGTAGCATTCAACGAGATCAAATACGACTCACAATTCAATTGCCTTGCTAGGTTTCGATAGTAGCTTCTGACGCCGCGTCACGCGCTGCCAATTGTCGTTGTCCCAACGCGACTACTAGCATTTCTGGGAGCATCAACATTCATCACCAGGCTCAATGCCGAAATCAAAGCAAGGGTACTCGACGTTGTCTGGGCTGATTGAATCAGACTCGGAAGGCGCGCAATTCGTTGACGCGATGCCTACTCCAGATTCAGCTGCTGAAAATAAGGCGCCCGGAAAGAAGGCGCGTGGACGACCAAAGGTAGCAGCTGTGAAAGTTACGAAAAATAAAGCCCCAGCTCGTCGCACGAGTGGCCGTTTGACTGCGATGGCAAATCCAAATCCCTCTGCGACAACAAAGAACAAGAGACCAGCGTTAGCGGACAAAACGAACCAGCAATACGCGAGCGAAACGGAAGAAGTAGAAGAATTCGACATGAACGAGGACGTCGAAATGGGAGACCAGGATATCGAGGATTCTCTTGTTGCGGTAAAGCAGACAAAACCAAAGGCTACGAAGAAGAGGTCGGCCACAACTGCTAAAGGAAGATCAGCGCCAGAGATTGCACTTCCCAAGGACAGTATTGACGCCACTCCCGAAGCACCGAAGCCAATTTCACGCGTGACGAAGAAGAGGGGTCCAGCCAGGAAAGAGATCGCTGCGGATCCCTCACCGGAGAAGGTTGTAATGGAAACGCAACCACCAATGGATATTGATGCCGACACGGAGGAAGAAATTGTTGAGGAAACTGTCACTAAAACAGCTCGTAACGCTTCCGGTGCGTGTTCTAATTCGAGACATCGTCAACCATCTCTGCAGCGGCGACGGGCTGGTAGTGCCTCGGACACGGAAAGAAACGATCCAGCGTTGAGAAGAAAGCTCGGCGAGGTTACAAAAAAGTACGAGAATCTACATCTCAAGTATCAAGATCTTCGGGAGATTGGGTTGAAAGAGGCTGAGAGGAATTTTGAGCGCCTGAAGAAACAGAGCGAGGAAAAGACGAAAAGTACATTTTGTGCGCCTCTCTCCATGGAAGTGAGCTGACTTTCTTAGTTGCTAACAACCTTATTGCAAGCCTCAAGGCCGATGTCGCTGCACAGACGGCATTGGCTAAGGATTCGAGTGGAATGAAGAGGAAACTTGACTCGCAAAAGAATGAGATTGCTGCTTTACAGGCCCAGCTCGCAAAGATGACGGTCTCTTTGTCGGAAGCGCAGTCAGAAAACAAAACTCTATCTGCAAAGCTAGCTGCCAATCGAACAGCGGCTGCTTTAGTCGAGAGCACAACCACCAAAGTCCCAAGTAGTGCGGTCAAAGCAAGTGGTGGCATTCGCATGATTGGTTCTGCGGAGGCAGCTCAGGCCGCACAGGCCGCCCAGTTGAAGGAGGACATTTACAGTGATCTTACTGGTTTGCTTATCAGAGGTGTGAAGCGTGAGGCTGAAGAGGACGTTTTTGATTGCATTCAGACCGGTCGAAATGGCAGTAAGTTGAGAATACTTTCGGCTTGGATTTTACTAACTCACTTGATAGCTTTACATTTCAAATTGGCCGCCGGACACGAGAAGTCCGCCGACAGCTACGATGATGTGCAATGCAGTTATATTCCGCAGCTAGATCCAAGTAGGGACAAAGCTTTGATGGAGCTGCTTCCAGATTATCTCGTGGATGAAATCACGTTCCCAAGACCCCAGGCAGCTAAATTTTATGCCAGAGTTGTTAAAGCCTTGACAGAAAAGCCAGCTTGAGTGCCCTTGCAAAAGCGGTGTGAAGTAAGGATTTGGACGCTTGGCATGAGGAGTTTATGGAGCTTAGGGCGTCATCTTACTTAAACTTGCCGGCGTAGGGACCTCTGTATTCTTGGTTGTTGTATTATACCTAGTCTGGTTTCAGCCTGAACATGAACATGAATAGTCATCGGTTTTGATCTGCCCATTACCTGGGAACATCGCAAAAATTTAGTGGTGTGCTTTTACCCCTGAGCTGAACCCCTGAATGGGTCGCCCATCAGGCCCGAAATAGAAGCTCGAGGGGTTATCAAGCAAGTAGAATAATCTTTTGCACATGACATAATGATAGCAAGTGAAAAACAAAAATCTGTGACGAGTAATAAATAAATGCGAAATGGCCTTCTATCTCTTACTTGCGCTTGAATATAAGAATCAGGGCTTGGTGGTATGTGGAGAGACATTTTGCATTTAGGGAGTTCTCCCTATTGGTTAAAAGCTGGGCGATTTTATTTTTCCGAAGATGACATACATGTGCCGCCCATCAAGGTAACAATTCGTTAATCTTCAAATCCTCCCTACTACAAGTACTGAAAATACCTCTTCACCAAAATTCATATATGATTTGTCCATGCAGCGGACGCGCCATTCTTTTAGTAATTTCAGAAAAGACCACATTTAACGGGATCCAGACCGTTCAATTATTTCCTGACGACGACGCGGTTGACATCTTCTGAAGGGGAACATCAATATATCCCCCTTACTATGGCGCGAGTCAATCGTTTTGGCTTTTTGGCCATCGCGCTCACCTTTCATTTGGTCTACATCTTCTCGATATTTGATATCTATTTCGTCAGCCCAATAGTCTCTGGCATGCGCGAGTTCGAGGTGGAAAGGCCCGAGGGTGTTGAAGCCCCTGCAAAGCGTCTGGTTCTTTTCGTTGGTAAAGTTGCAGCATTGCGTTTTAGCTGTTTCTTGTCCACTGACTTCGTCAATCTACGCAGGCGATGGTCTTCGAGCAGATAAAGCTTTCCAATCATTCCCGGAACCATATCCAGAAAACGATGCGGACCTCGCCCCCCGACCCCTCGCCCCCTTCATACGCTCGCGCGTCCTCGAGCATGGCACCTTTGGCGTCTCGCATACTCGAGTCCCTACAGAGTCTAGACCTGGACATGTAGCTCTCATCGCTGGATTATACGAAGATGTATCTGCGGTGACTACAGGATGGAAATTGAATCCAGTGAATTTCGACAGCGTGTTCAATAGGAGTAGGCATACATGGTCCTGGGGAAGCCCTGACATATTGCCAATGTTCGAGCTGGGTGCTGTACCGGGGCGGGTGGATGCGTATACGTATGCTGCAGAAGACGAGGATGCTTCACAAGACGCCCTTCAGTTGGACCTTTGGGTCTTCGATCGAGTCAAGGGCCTCTTCGCTGAAGCTGCCAAAAATGCGACTCTGGATGCTGCATTGAGACAGGACAAGAATGTTTTCTTTCTGCACCTTTTGGGATTGGATACGAACGGGCACGCTTACCGGCCATATTCGAAGGAATATCTGAACAACATCAAAGTCGTCGACGAGGGAGTGAAGGAGATTACTAAGTTAATCGAAGAATTTTACAATGATGGGAAGACTGCTTTTATCTTCACTGCCGATCACGGAATGAGTGATTGGGGTAGTCACGGCGATGGACACCCTGACAATACTCGAACACCTCTCATCGCATGGGGTTCTGGTATTGCAAAACCTATGACTACGCCTGGTGCGATTGCCCCAGGCCACGATGAGCTGTCTCAAGATTGGGGTTTGGATCATATCCAAAGACACGACGTTTCTCAAGCAGATGTGGCCGCATTGATGGCATATCTCGCTGGCGTTGCGTTCCCGGTTAATTCTGTGGGCGAATTGCCGTTGTCATATTTAGCAGGAGACGTTGCCGCTAGATCTGAGGCTTTCCTCGCTAATGCAAGGGGGATACTTGAAATGTATCGAGTAAAGGAGGAGCAAAAGAAAGCTACCGAATTGCGATATCGGCCTTTCAAGCCGCTCGGCGATGAAGGCCACTCGGTGGAGCACCGGTTCGCGGTCATCAGAAGTCTCATTGATCAGGGAAAACACGAGGAAGCCATGCAGGAAACCGCTGCCTTAGTCAAATTGGGTCTGGATGGATTGAGATATCTCCAGACTTACGATTGGCTTTTCCTGCGAGCGTTGATTACCATTGGCTATCTAGGATGGATCGTATTTGCATTAACGACTGTCATAGACCTTCACGTACTCCACGGCAGGACCAAGACCTCGAGGACTCTTTTCGGGAATATCTTCTTCTCTTCCATTCTCATAACACTTTACGCTTCCTTCATCGTATCAAAATCGCCACCCACATACTATGCCTACGCCATTTTCCCCGTGGGCTTTTGGGAGGAGGTTTATGCTCGGCGGAATGCTTTGACAGAAGGAAGAAAGGCTTTGTTTGGCCACATCACTTCCGCTGGCGGCTTCTCTGTGCTCCTCTTGAAAGCTGTCGTTGGCTTACTTTTGATTGAATCCCTAGTAGGGCCGCTTAAATTCCCTTCGCGGAAACAAAACTAACTTACATTCCAGGCACTTGGTTACACTCATCGAGAGGTCTTCTCGATTTTGTGGGTAGCTGCTGCATCCTGGCCGGCGTTCTATGGGCTGGGTTTCCTACGGGCAAACAAAGAGCGTGCAGGCACATGGGTAATATCTTGCTTGGCTATGAGCTCATTTACATTATTGCCTGCGATGAAAGTTGAAGATATCACCCTTATGTGAGCATGCCTCCTAATACTACTGGAATTAGAGCTGACGTAATCCTATAGCATGTCCGGGGGCGCCCTAATGGTTGCAATTGGTGTTTCTTATCTCATATTCGAGAAAAAATTGCTTTCAAAGTCAAAACTAGCTGGAGACTCAACTGTACCAGCGGACAACGCCTTGTCGAGATCGCTGACGGGAATTCAGGTGAGCCACTTTGAGATCAGCCCTATGACATGATTTCTGACAGATGCAGATTGGGCTCATTATCCTAGCTATGATCGTCACAAGGTCAAGCGCCTTGTCCCTGCAAGCTAAGAACGGACTTCCACGAGGAAACCAGATTGTCGGGTGGGCTGTTTTAGGTATGCATATTATCGATCAAGCTAGGTTCTTCCTAACTCTCAACAGTTTTGTCTCTACTTATGCCATTCTTGCACCGCCTACAGCCTAACAATCACTACTTACACCGATTGATGGTCATATTTTTGACGTTTTCACCGATATTCGTAATCCTCACGATATCTTACGAGGGACTATTCTATCTAGGCTTCTGCGTAACCTTGATTACCTGGGTTCGCCTCGAGCACAAAGCGTACACGTACGAGAATCCACAGCTCAAATCTACCACGAATGGTACCGCTGCTGTTCCTGCATCTCTGGCATCTTCTCCGTTCCGGTCGCTGACCCTCTCTGATGCACGGGTCTCGTTATTCTTCCTCACGCTGCTTCAGTCGGCCTTCTTCAGCACTGGGAACGTCGCTTCAATTTCGGCTTTCAGTCTAGATAGCGTTTACAGGCTGATTCCTATCTTCGACCCCTTCTCCCAGGGTGCCTTATTGATACTGAAGCTGATGATTCCCTTTGCGTTGATATCGGCCAACCTGGGCATTTTGAATAAGAGACTGGGAGTAGCACCATCAGCGCTCTTCATGGTGGTCATGGCCATTAGTGACTTCCTCACTCTGCACTTCTTTTGGGTTGTCAAGGACGAGGGATCGTGGTTGGAGATTGGCTCAACGATCAGTCACTTCTGCATTGCAAGTCTGCTCTGCATGTTCGTGGCCAGCTTGGAGGGAGTTAGTGAGCTGTTCATCGCCGGCGTTGAAGTGGAGGATAACTCGACGCAGTTAACAAAAGAAAAAGAGCTCGGTGGAGTTGTCAATGGGAAATCTTCCAACGGCATCTCAAGGAAACCTGTCTCGAACGGGACCAGTACATAGACTAGACAAAGTATATATGTCGATATGTCACGATTAGGAAATGGAGATACCTCAGCTCCTTCACATCGTCGCCTGATGATTGTTTCACCTGTGACGCCTTTAGCTTACTTGAATGTCTCAAACTGAGACCATAAGTTGAGTTTCGTCGCAAAGAGTCATCCTATTTCCAAGTACCGTAGATACTAGCTAGAAGCTGACAAGGAAAAGCAGAGTCGAGCCAAAATGGTTGCGAGGAATGGACCTCGGCATCTCCACTTTTCCCTGCAACCCTTCCGTCGTTTAGAGTTGCGGGCCCCCCTAGTTTCCGGGGTACGGCTGCAGGAGGATCATAGGATGGCACCGTCCAGGCGGTCCGCCGCACCCTTCGGCGAGGATGTGAGGTCCGATTTGAGTTTGCGGGCGAAAAGGGGGCGTGGAGCGGGTGAAATAGGAAGAGGAGCTGACGTAGAGGATTCCGATTCTGGTGGTTCTTGCGGAGAAGATCTGGGGAAGGACACAGAGTCCAATACTCCAATTCCGTGCTGACGGGCTCAAGAGCCAGGTAAGATTACCTACAAGACCAACCCGTCACCCCCTCTCATGTGCAAAGTTTTAAACTCGGACCATACACAGACTCAAAGGGCTTAATGATGAAACTTCCTGTCTTCCACCGTATATACGGACACGACTTCTAGAAGCTCAAGGCATAACGTGGCTGAGGCTCTTTGTCCCTATTTGGTATCACAAGCTTGTCTCCGTCTTAGTTTCGAACAAAGCCTCTGGCTAGACTTGCCCAGCCCAGCTCCGGCTTCCAACTGCCCTTGCTCCTGCGGGATCTGCAGACCTACATCTCCATCATTTCCCCATTGCTCCTGGAGCCGGGGCCCCTGAGCCCTAAGGTAGGATCCAGAAGTGGTCGGTGGTGTTTGACCAGCCCGAAACCATCCATAGGCTGGGACAAGGCTGTCAGCCCTCCACGATCGAGTAAATACCTACTCAAAGACATTATGATGGTGCAAAAGAACGACTTTCAACATTTTCCCCTCGAGTCACCAGCAGCAGCAGCAGCAGCAGCAGTACCAGTTGCATCAAAATCCGGGTTAACACGCTCAACCCCGCACGTGAGCCTTTAGGCGTTGGCTCTGGAGCGCCTCTCAAATCTACCCCAGCTTTGCTGACCACCCAGAACTGACGCTCACTCGTCTTCGCTTGTGCGGTCACCGAAGCCTCTCAAAACCCCCGATCAACAACATCAACGACAACGACAACGAACCCACTGAGGATCGCTGCTCGACCGGAACTTAAGAACGCAGACGCATTGAATGCAGCGGATGAGGACAGGAGAGCATCATGGATATGGCCATGGCCTCGAGCGAGCCGGCCGCGCCGCCGCGACCGAATACATATGGCGGACCGTCTGGCAACGCACCACAAGGATCGAACCCAATGCCAAACAATCAGACTCCAGGCCACCCGAGCTTTAGAAGGTGCGTCGAGGGTGCGCGCCTACCGCTGGGAAGTATATATCGCTGACACGCAGCTGCAAAGACAACGTGCGTCGCGAGCTTGTGAGGTACGAGAGCAATCCAATTCCTTTTGTACATGCGGCGGTCAAGTGTGCCTCGGCACCGAGGACCAAAGTAAATCGTATCAATTGCTAATCAAACATCATCTGAGCAGACCTGTCATGCAAGAAAGGTAACCAATAATTCTCCAGAAGGCCACATGCTGTGGACGTCGATCATGTTCATATTTCAGATGTCGCGCTGTACAGGCTCAAGAAGGTTGACGGCTGTAGGTTCGCTGCGACGCTGCAAGCCTGGGAGTGCCATGCACAAACTGCGTTGCATTCTCCATAGAATGCAAAATCCCGACGCCGAAACGAAAGAAGACGGCCGCTGGCAAGGCAAAGGACTCGGATAGGTAGGGCTGCCGAGGTATTATAAAGGTCCTGGAACTGACACGAGCAGTGACCGCGGCGAACCTGTCGATGAACGCTCGCCTCGAAACGATTCCCCTGGTACAGGTCGAAGCACCAGCGTTTACAACTCGCAAGATGGAACTCCTGCAACCTCTCTCACCGAGGCACAGTACAAACAGCGACAGGACGACGATGGTACATACGCACAATTCATGAAGCCCAAATTCACAAGAGCTCCTATCAAGGAGGCTGGTAGAGTTGCATATCTTGGAGAATCTTCGAATTTGACCCTCCTGGTCCATGATAGACACGGCACAGCGGATGTTGTGCATTATCCTCTACCTGAGAATGTAAGAGGATCTAGGGCACGGTTGACCGAGTTGGATAATGTGGAAATCGATATCCTCCATCAACGAGGAGCTTTCTTGCTGCCACCACGATCTCTTTGTGATGAGCTGGTGGATGCGTACTTCACATGGGTTGCCCCAATCGTCCCAGTCATCAACCGAAATCGATTTATGAAGCAGTATCGAGACTCGAAGAACCCGCCTTCCCTCCTGCTCCTCCAAGCAATCCTGCTCGCAGGATCCAGAGTCTGTACAAACCCCCAGCTTATGGATGCCAATGGATCAACGACACCAGCAGCATTGACGTTTTATAAACGCGCGAAAGCCCTCTATGACGCTAATTATGAGGATGATCGAGTTACCATTGTCCAAGCTCTCGTACTCATGGGATGGTATTGGGAGGGTCCTGAAGATGTGACGAAGAACGTCTTTTATTGGAGCAGAGTCGCTACAATTGTGGCCCAAGGTTCAGGTATGCATCGAAGTGTGGAGGGCTCACAATTAAGCAAAGCCGACAAACGACTCTGGAAGCGAATTTGGTGGACCCTCTTCACCCGTGACAGGTCTGTTGCTGTCGCTTTGGGCAGGCCGGTACACATCAACACTGATGACTCTGATGTCGAGATGGTATCAGAGGAGGACTTCATCGAAGATGATAGTGGCGAAGCACCTGAGTTTCCGCCTGATCGGACGCATGTACAGTTTTTCTTGCAATATGTAAAGCTGTGCGAAATCATGGGTCTTGTACTCTCACAACAGTACTCCGTGGCGTCAAAAGCTCGTCGTCAGAATGCCATTGACCTCACTCATAGTGATATGGCTTTGGCAGACTGGCTTCAAAACTGCCCCAAGGACATCTACTGGGAGCCGTCTCGGCATCATTTCTGGTCTGCTTTGCTTCATTCGAATTACTACACTACGCTTTGCTTGCTCCATCGGGCTCACATGCCACCAGCAACAAACCGAAGTGGGGGAGGTTACTTGGATGAGCCCTCCTATCCTTCAAGAAATATCGCCTTCCAAGCCGCGGCAATGATCACTTCCATCATTGAGAACCTTGGAGCACATGATGAACTTCGATATTGTCCAGCTTTCATCGTCTACAGTCTGTTCTCTGCACTTATCATGCATGTGTACCAGATGCGATCATCAGTACCTTCGATCATCCAGGCAACTCAGGAACGGATGCGTATCTGTATGAATGCTTTGAAGGATGTGTCGAGGGTTTGGCTTGTGGCGAAAATGGTGTACACACTTTTCGAGTCTATCTTGGGTAATAAGGTCCTCGAAGAGAGACTGCAAAAGGCTGCCGGCAAGAGACATAAGAAGATGGCCCAGAGTCTGACCCAGGGCATCAACCAGGCCAACCAGGTGAAGAAGGAAGAATCGACAAAGCGAAAGTACGATGACATGGCTCTCGATTTCAATGTCAATGCTCAACCCGCTCCTCAAGAGTCATATGAGCGGTCGCGACCTCAGACACCGAGCCATACTCCTGGACGTGAAATGGGCCACGGACTTGCTCCCATGGCCGCACCACCGATTTCATCGCCAACTTCTACGAGACAAAATCAAGATACTTTCATGGGTGGAACAAATTCTCGTCCACACACGAGACCCCCTACCCCGTTCAACCCCTCGTTCTCCGTTCCAGCAACACCACCAGATTTGTACCTTGTCACTCGAAACTCGCCAAACCTTTCACAATCTATCTGGGAGAACTTTCAACCAGACCAATTGTTCCCTGAAGGATCAGCCAGTATGCAAGCTAATCAGCTCTCACCTCCACCGCCCCACAATTTGGATCCAAACTTGATGCCTCAAATGGGAATGCATCAGCAAATGCCAAACCCGGGTCAAACATCTCAGCTTCCTCAGAGGATGCGAACCGGACAACCTGGTATGAGTAGCAGCCCACCTCAGGGGAACATGCTTCAACCGGGGGTGGCTGGTTATCAAGTTCAACAAAATATGTGGCAAGGCGGATTTGATCCGCCCATGCAGGATCCTCAAGGCCATAGTCCAAGTGACACGTTGAGCAATACATCTGCACAAGCAGTGCCTATGACTATGAATGTTGAAGATTGGTTAGTTGTTCCCTGTAATTGAATTCTGTGCAGCGCACTAACAGGACTTAGGTTCCAATTCTTTGGTATCAATGGTGATCTTAGCGGGATGAACGGGGATGTGCCTCTTGCTTGAGGACATGGCTTATGAAACGGGTTGTTGGGGTTAATGGTGTCTATGTTCCTTGGCAAATGGAGCTGTGGAGGGGTGGGCTTTCGATTTACAAAAGCGAACGGTCGTGTTGATCGTGTACAATTAAACTGGCTGTTGCATATCATGAGAATGCGCTTGGTAATTAGGACAGGACATAAAAGATATTTATAAATCTAAGTGGAGTAAACCGTCACTCGAAATAATACTGGTATCTCATGAGGCTGAATGCGCGGATCCTAGCATCCCCGCTAAGATCCCGGCTTCTACAGCCACTTGTCCCCATCAATCACTAGGTATCATTCCTACCAGGCTATCGCCAGGAGCGAATTCACCACCAGCTCCAATCAAATACATCAACAATCTCTCGGAATGCCATCAACATAATCCCGTTTCTAGCAGAGCCATCGATCGGATGTGACAGGAAACCAGCTCTAATGCAGGCACACTGGGCAGGAGCCGCTTCCGCTGCCGCTCACCATCATGATATCGTCGTCCTCATCGACCCGCGTGGCCACCACCTCGAACAGCCGCTCCAGCTCGATCCCGCGACTCGACAACTCGAATCGAGCGGAGGGGAGCAATGCAGGCGAGATCAGGCCGAGGAATCGAAGGCTGGCAACTGCGGAGCAGGAGCTGGTGAGTACCAGTGCTACGAGCACGCCTGGTGGCAGTAGGGCTGTGAGTCCCATTCCGCAGAAACATCCGAGTAGGAGGGTTGAAAAGGGAAAGGGGTTAGGGGATCAGAGTGGGAGGCCAGTTGGAGGCTTGTTGGCTCCGCCTAGAGAGGCGGGAGGTAGGTCGAGTCCAGTATCAACTGGGGTGTCGGGGATTTGGTGGGGGGCCTTGCAGGAACTTGCCAATTCGGTGCTGGGAAAGGATGTGGTTGAAGATGAGGGGACGGGAACTGGTGAGAGCAGTACCTGGGGGAAGAAGAAAGCTGGAAGTGGATTAGGGAAGATGAAGCTGCCGAGTACTTGGGGACCGGAAACAGGGTTACCGAAGAAGAATGATGGCGGCATTGGCATAGGGAGCACGAGTGAGAGAGATGCGAAACTGATGCAGAGAAAGAGAGCCGGGGTCCTAGAGGGAAGGGATGAGGATAAACAGATAATGGATACCAATGGGAACTATAAACGGAGGACGTCGACGGAGGAAGCAAGGCCAGGCAGCTCGCAGGAAGACGACCACGCGCTGGTTTATATACATCATGTTCAACCCAACGATACACTGGCAGGTGTGGTGCTGAAGTATAATTGTCAGAGGGAGGTATTCAGGAAGGCCAATCGATTCTGGCCGAATGATTCGATACAGATTCACAAAACGGTTGTCCTGCCGGTTGATGCTTGCGCGATTAAAGGACGGCCTTGCGAAGCTCCTAACCCGAACTCCCCTCAGGGAGTAGATCTCCTTGCACCCACACCAGCTAGCGAAGATCCGCCATTCTCAGATGGAAGTACATGGCCAGGAGCCCCATCATCGCAAAACGGAACGTCTGCAGAACGTCCCGAAGACACTGAACACCCGTGGACTCACGTCCGCTGGGTTCTAATTGACTCGTCACCCAATTCGAACCCAGTCGAAATAGCACGAATGCCGCGGAAAACATTGGGATACTTTCCACCTAGGCGAAGAAAGAGCCAGGCTACACTTTCTTCCGTCTCTACACCTCGTGGATCAATGGAGTTCCCACGAATATCACAGTCTGTTTCACAGACTTTGAATGATCCCTCCAGCAGTACAGCAAGCACACCTTCAAGACGGACGAGCAATCTCGGTCCTCGACCTCAACAACCTATGAACGCCATTGGAAGTTACTTTCCTCCTGCCAAACCCGGCACTCGTGCACGCCGCGAAAGCGTGAGCGAAGCTGCGGGTCGGTTAGGATGGTTCAGCGGCCCAGGTGGCGTTGGTACATTTGAGAAGAACGTAAGGAGACCTGGTCCAGCACAAGATGGCTTGAACAGTTGGGCGAGGAAACATGTGCCTGGTCTAACCATTGATTCTCTTCCTTCGACGTCAGTATTGGGTGCAGAGACTGCCCATTTCGGGTTTAACGATGAGCTGTCTAGTATAGCTGAGGGACCTATGAATGGCAGGGCAGTCAGTGGAACCAGTACGCCTAGAGGTGGCCAAGGTCTCGGTCTTGAGAACGCTGCGTCTGTACTCGAGGGCTGGGTGCGGAAACTGGCTACCAAAGTCCCTGGAACACCGACCATGGGTGGTAGGGCAGATCATCCAGATCTTATCGAGCTATTAGATGGAGCGGGTAGCGACGACGGGAGAGCATTCGATTTGAACCCTGGCGTTGGGAGGAGCGCAATACCAAGTGGGAGAGAAGATCTGGATGGGATGATCAGAGGCAAAGCGACTGCTGGTGCCAAAGGAGGCAAGAACGATTGAGTACTTAAGCGATTGTTGAATTTAGTGACTCGGCATGCATGAGATGGAGGCGCATTGGACACGGTGTTGGGTGAGCGGACTTATTATCTTTTGGAGCAGGGTTTCTTGTGACAGCTGAACCGGTTGCTTGAACTTGAGATATCACAAGATAGTATACCAGATGTCACAGTATTACGTGCTACTTAGAGCGTGAAATGTGACTCATTTCAGTCTTTGGTTGTAGTAGGTTTTATAAGATAATTCTGTAAAGCAATCACCCTTCCAGCTCCAATCCATCTGAGGCAAGTGCCTCTTGCGCCTATTCTTGTTTTCTTAGCACAGCAGGTTCCCTTGTAGTTGTGCGGCTGGAAACTGCATACCGAGTAGCAGAATGGGTGACCTGATTGGGGCACAGGATTTGCCAATGATTCCTTCCTTCAGCTGCCAAGTTCAAAGTCTAAAATATTAGTTGCTAAACCCTCATGTCTTCTTCATTCATCGCAATAGCAAAGCACCAAAGACAAGACTGAAGCCTTTACACCACTGGTCTCATTTTTATCTTCCTCCATAATGCGCCCTTACCAATGCATGCCTCTAGATAGCGAGGCGAGCAACATCAGGGTCATAACGTTATTGCCAGCGTCCATCTCGGACAGCAACGAAATTAGGATTTTGCTCGACACGGTCCAAATCCAGAGAGGCTATGAATCTCAGTACGAAGCACTTTCTTATCTTGGGGGAGCGCCGAGGATCCGGTAGCCATCTGTGTTGGCGCCTCGGGAGACCAAAGCACCTCCGTCATCCAAAATCTTGCAAGCACATTGTTATATCTTCGGCACGAGACTGAGGATCGTCAGCTTTGGGTTGACGCAGTTTGCATTGATCAAAAGAACCTTCAGGAAGGTAGTGAGCAAGTTTTGAAGATGGCCGACGTCTATCGAATAGCGAAGCGTTTGCCATAGTGTGGCTTGGGGCTGGAAACGAGGAGACTACCAAGGGGATGGAGATCATCAGGCAATTAGCGTCGAAAGTAGAGGTAGATTGTGACCTCATAACAATAAAGCCATCTGCACAGGCCCGTGAGTCCGATGACCTTTCATGGGCAGATAGAACCATTCGATTCCATTGAACTGTCACTTGTATCTGCCAGATAGTCACTGGGCATTAGGTCTTTGAGCCAAAGTCGAGGGGTTGTGTTACAACCCTTTCTTTGAGAAAAGTTTGAAGAGGAGAGAAAAATATGCTGGCGAGGGGGGGCCGGGGCGGGGGTTTATGGTCCGGACTAGTCTTCATTTGGATGGCCTCGCTGCTCCGTTCCTTCTACTTTGGCTTCAAGTGGTGGGACTGTAGCTTGAATTGGCCAAAAGTGCTTTGCGCCAGTTCTGGGACCCTTCTGCTATTGATAAATTGGCGCCGGGAGAACTGAGGTATATAGACTATGTATGGCCATACCTCCGCGACAAACGTTTTATCACCACTCTGGAGGGATACATAGGGTTTAGATCATCAACAGCAAATCCAGGCGACATTGTCTGTGTGCTCCTTGGCTTCAACGAGCGGATGCTCGTACATCCTGAAGAGGATGAAAAATGTGAGGTCGTTGGCCTAGCTTCTCTCTATGGATTGATGAACTGTGAAGGCCTAGTAGGCCCTCTTCTGGCGCCCTTTGAAGCATTCGTCACCTTTGCGACTCCGCTGCAAGAGTACTGGTATGGATTCGTCAATCGAAAAACTGGGGAATTCCAGAGTGAGGATCCACGAAAACCTCCTCTTCCGCCAGGCTGAAAGAAAAAAGAACACCCCGGCCACAGGTGGAACGATCTTTATATAAATGTAGACACAGGAGATTACTCGAGAAAATACGATCCCCGGCTGAAGTTTGGCAGCCTGCTGGATGCTGGGGTCAAAATAGAGAAGTTCACCTTGGTGTAGTTCGCCATTGCAAGTCCACAAACCAGATTTTCTGGGAGAATAAGGTTGGAAACTTCGGACTTCATATTTCCAAGTGACTTCTATCCTACGAAGTATGAAGAATTGATTTGTTCAGCTTGTTAGCAAGTTTTATATTCAGTTAAGTCTGTTGAAAAGCGTTATATACATCGCAGTCCGGATGAAATTGGCCCTCGTGTAAGAAAACCCTTTTGAATGCTATCCGTCTTCCCTACGTTCCTCAGCTCCTCAGCTAATCATGCTGCTCAAGCTAGTATTAAGTACTCTACATAAGCTCTCATCCAAAGAGCAGCAACAATAGCCAACAGCCCAGCGCGGCATCATTCCTTCTGGCACGATAGGTTTCCTTTAGTTTCCAATATCAAGGTTGTCGACCTTTGCATACCTTCGAGAGCTACGCCTCGGTCTCAATTCGGGACTCTGAAAGATGTAATGCTGATTCTGGCTTTTTAGCTATTTGACATGCAGGCAAACTTTTGCCGAGGTGCTCTTAGAAGAAATGATGAGGCTGTTCGATGGGATCGAGAAGCAGTAACTGTCTCTATGGTCAAGAGGCAAGGGGGAGATCAATAAACAGTTGACACAGTTTTGTAATTTTGTTCTGTCTCTGGTCATACACCAAGCTTCAGCTTCAGCTTCAGGCAACAAGGTTTCTGTAGTAAATGTGGTCATAGCCGACGCATTACACGCATCCATTGTAGAACCCCATTGATGGCGTAATTTCAGTATTGGCCTTGACTTATTAGTGTGCCGCATCAAACCAGGAGTAACAAGTATAAGACTTACAGTTTTGGAACTCTTCCAGACTACTTTTCGCACGGAGTTATTGTTAGATAACCCAGAGATAGCTATGCCGGTGACTCATCTCATTGCCATGGAGACGGTAGCAGTAGGGAGGCTCTCGGTAAGCAACATCGTACTTGTAGCCACTTCGTCCACGGCGAGGAACCAATTGCGCCATTTTCGACGTCTACCAGAAAACATAAGAGCTGTATCCGATGGTGTCCGAACGGCGTGATGACCCTGACTTGTAGCCAGGCTTTGACATCCGGAACGGATCCGGGACGGAATGGGCGCCTCTCGGAACTTAGCGGTAAGACCAGCCGCAGGGCATAGCTTTGCCAGCAAGCATTCTGATGAAGACATCGAAGCTCAGAATTGCGGTCGCTTGCTCTAGCGTCTGCGAGTCTTAATGGATATAGCATCTTGCTGACTCCGGCCATTGGCATGCCATCGATAGCCCTGGTTGCGTGAGTAACACCATTAGCTACAGTAAGAGGAGAGATATTGAGTTTAATGAGCTCTTCAAGTTCGAACTCTTTTCCTGGGGTCAGCGTCCATATATTCTCCGTCGTCCATTTCCGATCTATCTCTTTTTTTTTCCGGGGTTGACTCCAGAGAGCTATCTGCGGTTTCCTCGGCAGTTCCGTACCCTGAGTCCTTGGTCTGGAGGGTCTTAAGTGGAGGAGGAGGCTTAATAGCCTCTTCTTTTCTGTCGAGGTGCGCCTGCTCGGGTGAGCCCACCTCGGCTGGCGTCATGCTCACATCCGCCCCTTCATCCACCATCATTGATTCCCTTTCAAAGTCGAACAATGTTCCCCGCTCGGGAGCTAGCTGGTACGCTTCTCCTTTGTGATATCCATAGGGTTGCCGTGGTTCCGGTGCCGTGTTTAACCTTTTAGGGGAACGATGATCATTGATCTTGCCGGAAATAGAATTTATTTTTTGCTGTATTGTGCTTTCTTGTTCTATGACTGGCGACATCTCAGGCATCTTGTTGGTTTCGTGGAAAGTAGTTGCTATTGGAGTTGCCATTAGTTCCGAGAGTGTGGTGGGTGTTCGCTGTGGCCTGCAGATTGGTATGGTACAATACCACTCCGCTTGGCATTTGTTATGGAAATCTCGGAACTTGTCAACAATCTCTTTACATTCTGCTCTTTCCTTCGGCCTCATACGAAGGAGTTTCTTTTCGACCAGTTCCAGGACGTCCAAGTAGAATTCTGTAGTTCCTTGTTCGTCGCGAAGGGATTCGAAAATCTAAGAGAGTCAGATTAAGAGATTGGGCATGTACGTTGTACCAAAACTTCATTGGGAACTTGCCTTTGCAACCGATCTCTTCAACTGAACACTTCTATCTGCGGGATCTTTGTTGGTAGCATTGAAGAACACGTCCTCGGGGATCTCGCAATTGTCCTCCTTGATTCGATCGGTTTGAAAATCCTCGACACCTTTCCACCCACGACGATACCAGATTAAGAACTCTAGCATAACACAACCTAAGCTCCAAATATCGCACTTCTGGGAGACTTTCTCTCGGACATCGTATTCCGGGGGCCGATATGTGCGTGTTCCAGCAAGATTGGACGCATTGACTGTCTTGTTATGGTGGAACATTGTCAATCCAAAGTCAGATATCACGAAAGATCCCAGCTGATCATCCATATCTCGACCAGGAAACGGAGATTTCTTGAACCAAAGAATATTCTCTGGTTTAAGATCTCCATGACGACCATGGACTCGAGGGTTGGAGGGATCTCGTGTCTCGCGAGAGGGAAGCTTTGGGTCTGGAGTGTATTTGTGAATGGCCTGAAGCCCTTCGACAACTCCAAGCCATTGTCTGCACACCCATCTGGCGAAGCAGCAATCTCTTGAGGGTTCATTAGGATGTGGGTACAGGGTATTCCAGTAATGCAACAAGTTGCCGTCCGCCCAGTGAAACAGAAGATGGTACTGGCCTCGATAGTAATATGTGAGCAGAAGATTGATTAAATGTTCATGTTGATTGTTTCCACTAAATCGCTTTAAGGTATCAACTTCCCGCTGGAAGTCATTATAGTCAGTCGAATGAAGTCGCTTGATCGCATACGAAGGATGCTCAGCGTCGTTGGCCTAGGGTAAATGTCAGTCTCTATAATCGTTTTGACTGAGGATGTGAAGATACAAAGGTCACCACTTACAATGCGAATGTTCTGGTGAGATTTGTGGATCTTGACACGCCTTACATCTGCAGAGCCTCCATGTTGCGCGAGGGGCTCATCCACCTTGTAATCCTCGATGAATGGAAGTACAGACCGGTCGTCCAGATTGTAATGGCTGACTCTACCGTCATTGGAAACAAGGGAGAAATATGGCGCAAGGACCTGCCATTGACTGCTTTTGAAGCTTTCCAGTTTAAGGTCATCCCATTCCTGAAAGAATGCAATTTCGATCTCGCGATCTGGCTCCCCCTCTCGTCCTTTCAACTTCCGATACACATCAAAAGTTCCTGCTCGCTCCCCGGTGCCATCGCGGAAGAGAAACGGCAGGTGGCTGTCAAAGATGCCCTTGTCAATGAAGTCGGTGATCGCAGGGACATTATCAACCATGACTAGAATCGCAAATATTTTGCGTCGGGTGGTCAGTTCTGATTTAGATCCTTTGGTTCCCCAGACCTTTTGGGCCAAACCAGCATCCTTTCCATGGCGGAGCAACTCGCCCTCAATCACTGGTATATTGATAATTCTTTCCAATTCATCAATTGGCAGAAATTTCCTATGCTCCTTTTCCCATGACGATGTTTGCAAAGCTGCACGGATCTTGCGCCCTAACTTTACAGCAACATCTTTTGCCTTTCCTCCCACTGCTTCCTTTGGAGATAGATCAGAATCGATGTTTGCAACACGGCTTGGCGTCTTAGGGAAGTTGGATCCAGCTTCCGCAACTAGTTGGCCTGTGCTGGTTGTAGATACGATAGGGCTGCTGCGCCTTCGTCTGGTCTCAGCCAGTTGTTTCGCATCGCCAAGGTCATTGACAACGCTGCTGGCTTCCGAATCTGTGAAAGGATTGCGGGTCTTGTTGTCATTTGGTGGTCTGAGAGAGGATGATCCAGGACCTTCAAGCTGTGCGGTTTTGTCCCACGAAAGTATGGTTGGGAGTTGCGGCTTCGAGTCAGACGATTCAGACGGGTCGCGGGCCTTGTCGTCCTTTCGTGGTCTGAGAGAGGATGACCCAGGACCTTCAAGCTCTGCAATTTTGTCCCACGAAGGTATCCCTTGGAGCTGCTGCTCGGAGATATTGTGTCAGACATTTCAGACTCCATATGTATTTATACTAGCTTCTTGAAACGTAAGTACTTACCTCCTTGCGCTGTGAGTGACCAGCCATCCTGATCTACATTATTTGCTTTGCCTAACATGTGAATAGGAGGATATTTCTCTGTTTTTTTTGTATCGCTAATCCGTAAACAATAGCTGTTCAAATATGACGGAATCAAGGCGACGCTGGTAGTGGCTTTCTACTGTATGCCTTATGTTGCGGCTCAGCCTGGGGTATTAAGGGCGAGGGGGAACAATTTTCGCCCCCCTTTCCAACCCCAATGAGATTGCGGCCTGTCATCCACATTACAAAACCCCACCACGGGAAGGGAGGTGGAGGCTCGGCGCTTGCTCTTGTCTTCTGGCACTCCAGGGTTTCCCAAATCGTGCTTCAGCCTCATGTTGCGTTACATCGGGGCTGCATTGTGGAGAGGCTTTGCCCCCTTTTGCATAATGATTGACTAGGATTGGATGTTCTGCATCCATAGCAGAGCTCAATTGACCAGTCTTTGCGAGAGGGGGGGCGGGGCTATCTCAAAAGAGAGTGATTGCCATGCGTCCCGTCCGTTCATCGCTCGATGGTGGGTGAGAACGCTGCGCGGATGGGTGTGCTTGTGCGAACGGGAACTTCTTTCGAAAGCATGTTGTCTACATTTGCAGTTCATCTTGCTTGCTGTGAGAGCACTCTCCGGCATCTTCAGCCGTCTCGCATCAGGTGCAACTCGGTTCTTAGACACTTGCCTATCAGCGTTGTTTGCATGACTGCAGTCTTCCAGCTTGTTGGTAATTACACTCGCACATGCACTTGAATAATCTCAGATTGAGGTCAACGACCCCCTTGATTTGTATCGAGTCTCTGTCCGACTTTGAAGCAGATAGAATCAGTACCCGCGCGCTCTTTAAATGAACCATGGCTTTGCGCAATCTGGAGGCCGAACATTGCTCCTTAACAAGGCTCTGAAAGGGGCTCAATTTGTGCATCCTTGGTAAGAGTCTCCGAGAGGTTGTACGGAAGGTGGTGGTGGTATCACTCGTGCGCAAGATGAAGCCATGGCCAGTGGCTGAGCAATGCCTTAGCTGGTGTAGCACCAGCAATGCAATAAGCCCCCGAAAAAGCAACATCTCGGGCTCGCGTGCATCCTGCTTCATCCGTGGCCAATGCACATGCCTTGTGTCGGGTGTCCCGCGGGCGTGGCTTGCTCGGTGAAGAGTTTGCAGTCCTGATTTGAGGTCGCATGATTCGGTGAGCAAATTGAGGGGGCAAGAGGCAACGAAGAGTTCGCCGTCGCTTACGAATACGAACCTATAAACGTCCTGCCCAGCCTTGCCTCTCAGCAATCAAGGGGTTTGCTAGCGAGGAATCCTCGAAAACGCCTAATAGGGTGCCTTACCATCGCGCTGGCCATCCCCCCGTTAAGACACCTAGCCTGACTCAATTCAGCCCAAATTGCTGTCATTCATGACGGAAGCCTGACTGAGCAACCCATTTTACTGTCTTTGCTTATTGTATATACCTTGGACGATCTCAACCCGAGTTGATCAATAAGCCTCTATACATTCGTCAATCGTTCTCTGGAAACTGCCCCACTTTTACTCGTATTCTTTTCTAAGAGCCAACTCAAAGTCACCAAGTCTATCTTTACCATGGCTACCACCGTCTCGATGGCTTCTGCCGATGTATACCTGGAGGATATGACCGTCGAAAGAAGTCTACACTGCAAATACGTCTCAAGTCCACGCAGACTTTCCCTCGAACTCAAAGATCTTCTGGGAGCCGGCCAGTATAAAGTAGAGGTAACGTAGATTATTACTCAAAATTGATCATATTACTAACCTAGAATTCTAGATGCGACATAATGTATATAACATACGTGCGGCCAAAGACTTTGACGTGGTAAGTTGATCATTTGTTTATACCTGGACGTTGAAGCTGACTAACAATTTCAGACTCGACTCATGAGTCGGTGTCAATATCGACCGAAAAGTACTCCTCTGGGAGAAATCAGTACAAATATATGACCTCCACTCGGCGTTCAGGGAATACAATTTCACATTCGCAAGAATATAGAAGGAAGATGGTTTCATCATGCACTTAAAACTATGTTCTTGTTATTAGCGGTTCAGGCGTTATTTTTATTGCATAGAAAAGCAGGATTTTTGGAGTAAGGCATTGGAAATTTATTTAAGGAAGCAGGTTCTATCTTGCTTGTCGGTGTTCAATTTTCTTCTGCTATTATTTTGATGCTTTACAGTTGATTTGGGAGTATTTTAAGCAAGTAAAGAAAGCAGGCTTTTTTTTAGATCACTGGGTTTTATATGTTGGGTATATAATTGGGGACTCTCCCTTGCACGTTTACTTCATCTGGCCTTCTTTCCTTTTTACAATAGTGAATGGTAGCTAGAAAATCTCGAATCATTATCAGTGTAGCCTTAAGGCTGAGTAATTTCTGCTAAATATAGTTTGTGCGCTCAGCACTGCCGAGCCACGAGCTGAAATTTTTGAACAAAGTATGTACTGATGATGAGTGACATTGCGTGAACTTTCAGCCAATATCTAAGGTAGGATATAGGAATAATCGACATGCGTGGATGCCTCTATATTTTGACGGATGGAAACTTTTGGGACACATGAACTCCGACTGATGTCCTGTCAAGCATCTGCAAGCGCTCAGAATATCCAATCTATCAAGTCAAAAGATATGTTGCAGAGGTACAACTAGAATAAGCAGTAAACTAAGAACAGTTCATTCTACTAATTACATGTCATCATGCAAGATGATATTTGAAGTCTCCCGGTGAAATAAGCGAGCTCGTCGTTAGGAATGGGCAGAGATTCAACACCAACCTCAAACCTCTCCTCCAGACTTGGATCTTGTTGTTCTCGATTGATGCCAAATAACAAAGTAATACCAAGTTCCAACTGTAAGAAGTGTAGCGCAGACAGTGAAAACAATATAGATCCATATTTGACTTGAGACCATAGCACCACCATTCCCACCTCCATTTGAGCCAGACCAGTTGAAGAAAGTCATTGAGAACACGCTCTGGGGGCGCAAGAGTTAGCACCTCAAATAAATGAAAAATTAAGTACGAGTTATGGACTAACCGCGAAGAAAGTTCCGGGCAGGAAGACCATTGTCAATAGAGCAATGGATCTCATGTGCCTCGAGTCACGTGCAGTAGCCAAGGCAATCTCGACATTGGTTTCGCCATGGGCCTGAATAGAGATATGAAGTTAGAGTGATCCTTTCGAAACGGGAGGATATTCTACCCATTGAGTTGCCATGGCCATTCCTTCTACTCTCATGGTGCAGTCCCGGATCTTCTCCTCGTACTCGTCAATTATCGCTTCAAGGCGGTCCTTGATCTTTCGACCTGCCCTCCGCATTTGATTTTTGATTTTTCCTGGTTTAGGTGTAAGCCTCGCAGCGGCATTTGAGCTGGATAGGGCGCTAGCAGTTTCTGGCATGTTGTGGTCTTTCAAAGTGTCGCTATCCTGACGCTTGATCGACATCATTTCCAGCCCAATGTTACTATTTTCAAATATATTCTGCGTCTTTAAGTCAGAAGCGATCACTTCTGGCATTCCTTTCTCGGCAAACTGATTGGTTTCGAGATCTTCTACATGCTGGACCATCTTCGATAATTGCGCACTCCAGCCGATCAGTCCATTTCTGAGATAGGCAGTATCGAGATATGCTGTGCGCTTTTCTTGCTTTCTCTTCTGTGCACCCAGAACTTGAGTACGTTCGGTTTCATCTGCATCAAAATCAAGCTCAAAGATCTTGGTCTCAATCTCGTCGATCATGGCTTCAACGACGTGCACATGCCGAGTCCTTTCTAGCTCAGCAAAGATGCCGGGCAATAAGAGAGGATAGGCTGCTTCGACCGTTGCAAATGACAGCCGTCTGATGATCTCTTCTTCGACTGACAGTGGACAGCCGAACAGAATGGCGAAAGTCAAGCCGTAGTGAGGGAAATAAGTAGCAGTAAGTGCGAGGTCTATGTCCCAAGCATTCGACGTTCGACAATTATAGACTGTGGCTAATATTAGTCGCACGAATTATTGAAAATTGCCCGTCTCTTCAATCAGGGGCTCACCGTTCGCCATGTATGTTGGTCCACCTGGTTCTCCCATCTCAACTTCCGAGCTTGAGAAAGTTTGAACATCTGCTCGACTTATCACTCGGGATATGGATCCATGAGTATAAAAGCATTTTGTGATCATTCGAAATACGCTTTCTGAGAAAGGGAGAGTGCGTACACCCCGTCTTCCGCTCCCCAATGGATTTACGGTGGGACTTTGCCCATCAGTCGGGCTTTTCTCTACCAATGAAGCAAAGGTCAACGTTCTCTGCTCTCTTGAGAGAAATGGAATCTTTTTCTTATATTGATCGAGCCATTCCGCCGCGCCCACGCGATCGGGAATACGGAATTGTGGTTCGCCTGCACGTTTTGCTAGGCTGTAATAAAAGTTAGTAGAACTGAAAACTGTATTCCGTGAATTCTTATACAGTAAAATGAAACCTGACTTTGTTTCGTCAATGCGCGGTCTCTCATTCTTCAGGCCGATTAGCAGTCATCCACCAATAATCGGAAGATGTCTCTAGGCCAGCAATACAGGGCATTCATACCGATTCCAGCCAAGAGGACCAGTCCTTCTCTGTTTTCAAAGACAATATTGCAGGTTCCTTCCGTGCTGTGAGCGACGGGCCAATATGAACAGGGTATCGTTCATACCTTGTCTCCAGTTGTCATCCGGACGACGGTGGTATACTTCTCGTCCGAATCCTTGCCATAGTTATAAACATTACGATAATCACTTTTGCTGATACCCGTAACATCGCGAGCCCAATCCCTCTCCAAGATTTTCAAGAGTTTGAGTGTGTGCGCAATTGATTTTGGTTGCTACAGATACAGTAGCAGCGGGTGAGTTGACACCAGTTGAGGCTGTGCTCTGTGAGGCTGTGAACTTCCTGTCACTTCCATTGGCTGACCAGATGACCGGAACGCCCTGTCGTTTCGAGACTTCGAGAACGGAAGGTTAATTTTCGGACACCAAATACTATCCCCCCTTTAACAAACGTTAAATTCTCAAGATTTGTGGGGCTGGGCGCCAAAGGACGACTGTGAGTGGCAGGAGAGCCCTGTCAGCCACCTTTGCACAAGCCAAAATCTGGTCTGTTGTAAAGTCCAGGGTGGCTGTAGAAGGTTCCAGAGAGGTGCTGCTCCCTTGTCGATGGCTAAAACTGAAGGTTTTCACTGGGTAGACACCCTGGAAAGTGATCCACACAGTTGCCTTTTTTGACCAGATTTAACGTTTGTTACTAGTATGTAAGGGGGTATCCCTTCGTCCGGCGAGACATGTCCACACGCTAAGCAAGGGGGCTAAGCGAGCAAAGAGACCAATGAGGAACAAAATAATCCGCTCGCTTAACCCTTGCTTAGCGTGTGGACATGTCTCGTCGGACGAGGAGATAGTATTACGGTGAGGTCACTGGGCAGATAACGAGCCTGAGCTCATCAGATTGTACTCGACAGGGGGGTTTTTTCCCCTCCCAAACAAAACCCTAAGCTTCTACGCGATAAAAACGTAAATTAAGTAAAGGGCAATTTATGTATTTGAGCACGGTAAATATACCTTGGTACAAGAAATATCTCGGTGGCTTCGGGCTTTTGGTCATTTTGAGGTGAGAAGAAAGCTTTTACATTACTTTAAATACATCCAAAAGTGCAAAAGTAATTTTCTACTACGAAACTTTTGTTTATCAATCAACTGTCGAGCGATACCTAGTTTGCTGCCCAAGTCACCAAAATTTACACTCCTTAGGGCGTATACACAGGCTCGAAAATGGGAAGCATGCATTTCGAGTATTACAATGAGTGACAGCGCATTTACATGAACAAGTAATTGATATGCACTTTTAAGAATACCAACCAATCAATTCACAAGGCAGACCAGGCTCCTTAATGGGCGCGCAAGTCGGCGTGGCGCCTTGTAGCCCCATCAGACATTTTCTGTGTTGCTATCTTCAAAGCCTCAAGGCTCCGCCTAGTGGCGAAACTTGGCCGGACATATCAACATAACGTATCCCCTGTCGTCCTCAGTTATTAATAGTCCTCAGGTTAATACTTCAACTTATTCCTCGCATTAAATCTCCTTAATTCATTTATTTGGAGCCTTTTCAAAGTTTAAAATGCTTGTCACTATTATTGTCAGAACAACATATACGGAGGAACGTGCATTGGCAGACTTTTTCACTCAAACCTTTGGAGTTGGCACTTGTACTATCCTTGTGAGTAGCTCTTAGCTTACAGCTGTTTGAGATTCACAGGTCTAACGCTGTTTGCAGTGGAAACGTGGACGATTTCAATGCACCATTCCTCGACAACTCTCCGCAGTATGTGCATTCTCCTACAAAAAGCTGACACTTGTTGGTCTTAAATTCCAGAATACTGTATACTGACGTATCGGGTAAAGGATGAAGTCGACCAGCTGAAGAGAGCGGCTCAGGTTGAACATTATGAACCGGGTTCGTGATCAACAGGGTGCCAACTCACTAGCATTATCGGAATCAATTCGGATTCGCAGAACTTGAGTGGTGGATACAATACGAACGTTGCATGTGGTCATCGAAGGTCATACACTATCATTGTGAGGTCGTCCTGGAGTACAGGGCGAATTTCAAGCCCAAGCATGGGGAATCGACGAAGGAATATTCCTTATCTTTGGGAAGAAAAAAGTCATGTCAGTTTAAAAAAGTACTCGAATTCATTTTAAACGAAAAACAGTTTAAGTCTAGCTCCTCAGCCACCCTAGCAGGAATGCGTCCGGATTTCAATCTACCTCATTTCAGATTTTGCCCGAACCTAGCCTCCTCTGGGTCATTCAAGTTCATCTTCGCGAAGCCCTCTGCACTCAGAGACTGATGATATCTCTTCCCGTCTTCAAGTCTGTGGGTAGGCAATTTATCCTGCATACTATTCTTTCTCACCATTTCCTTTGCTCCCGGAGCCAATCTTGCTCTCGTTCCCGTTGGCACTCTGACCAAACGGTGAGGTTCAGGAGTCTTTTTCATGCAATACTTAGCTTCTCCGATGCATCTTTGATGCATGTTGTTTAATCTCTTGAGCAGGGCAGGAGATTCCCCCCGCAGCTTCTCAGTCGAGATGACAATCAACATATCATTCTCGATCATATTCAGCAGATCGTGGACGTAGTTTGTACAGTTGGGATGGCGATGGAGATCGTTGATCACCTATTCGAAGATCGCTTCTGTCATCTCAGGTTCCTGGAGTTGAGAACATGGAGTATAACCGCTGTGAACTAGATCTGAGAAGGGGAATGAAAACATACCTGTGCAACCTGCAGTTTAATCAGAGCTATGTAAGGCTGGTCTGATTGATCCTCACCATTGCGCTGAAGGTCAAAGAATATGTCGATCTTGGCTCCGTTGATATAAGTGGTCGACCGGGCATTATCAAAATGGTTCTTCAATTCCCATCCCCCAAGAAGCCAGCATATCATCTCGAGGTAAAAGCAGCCCAAGGTCCAAATGTCGAAAGCTCTAGAGATTACTCCGCCTTCCAGGTCACATTCTGGAGGCCTATACGAAGGGGTCCAAGTGATAGTTTGGTTTGGGACCATTGAACGACTTTTTTCCCGGTTGAAAGCAGAGAGGCCAAGGTCTCCAATGACCCAAATACCTCTACCCGTTTCCTGCGGCGACTTAAACCAGAATATATTCTCAGCCTTGATGTCTCCGTGACGTCCAAATAACTCGGTTTTTGTCAAATGTAGTGGAGGATTGTGGATTACTGTCACGGCTTCCATAATTCCTCGGCATTGATTTGACACCCATCGTACGAAGTCGATATCGTCTAAGTTGGGAATGCGGTTATAATACTTCCAGTATGTGTCAACATCACACTCAGCGGAAGGGAAAATCATGCTAAACTCTTCTTTATGAGTGAAAGTTCCCAGGAGCGTAACTAGATGATCGTGCACAAGACCATTGAACTTCTTGAGCATGTCGACTTCCTTCTGGAACATGGTCACATCCTTATGCTTCAAAGTCTTGATGGCGAAAACTCCGCCTGAAACATTGAGCTGAGCAGAGATCGTCATGTCAGTCAAGGTGTGTTCCTTGTATAATAATTCTTGGCAAGATATTGCAACAAACATACCGCTTTCAGATGCTCGTGAAATTCATGACAAAGTGGATGAATTTTCACCTTCTTCACGCTTCCGTACCCACCTGACATGGTCTCGCTATTGCTTTGCAATTTCTCTTCACACCAAGGCAATATTTCTTTTTCCTCCAGTTCCCAGTGTTGTATGGTTTTATCATTATTGAGTGCAAATGTCGGAACGAGTAGACGCCATTGGTAATCGTCGAATTTTTCGTGGTCATTGTCCCCCCACTCCTGGAAGCAAGGCATTGGTTGCGAGTGACTTCTGTGCCGAAGTTCGCTGCTCCCATCATCGCCGTTGTAAAGTTGCAAGGGGAGATCTCGATCCCAGATTCCTCCATTATTGTCCTCCACAAAACGCCCTATTTCAGAAACTTTCTCCAACAGTGCTAGCATAGCCAGGATAAAAAGATACGATTTCTTGTCATTTTCAGACTTGGAAATATCATCATTATCATCATCATCATCATCATCCGCCAGACCACCCAAAATTTTGTTTGTCATTGTGGTTGCATCAAGGTTGGGGCATTTCTCCTTCAGCTCGTGTTCGATCACTTCCCTGTGCAGAACGCTGGTCAGGAGTGCTGGCGGCAAGAATCCTCGATTGCCACGTGAGCCTGTCCCAGCCTGGTCCATCATACATCTTTTGAGCAACCGTCCCATGGACGTGAAGCCCTTGTAATCCGGCAGCTTGCTGAAATCGAATTCGGCTTGAGGCAAAGTTTTGGCGCTGCGAATTGCGAAAGATCCAGTTGGAAAAGAGTTGAGCTTAAAGCGGGGGAGATCCGTCTCCATTGTTGAAGATCTTGACCGGCAGACCAAATGCTGCAGGTGTTATAGGATATGTAGTAGTGCTCTAGAAAAATGATAGTATGCAGGCCTTACAAACGGAAATCATCTGTGAAGCTGGTGCCTGTCTGCAAATGTGGCTCATACAAGCTGGGCACAAGTTAGGTAACAGAAGTTGAGTCACGTGATTTGCGGTGCATCTCCAGCTCTTCCTGGCTTCCATGGCTCCGGCTGGAAAAGTTTCTTTCGCTGCGGTGAAGTTAAAGAAACGTGGTTTGGGTAAGGAAAGCGACTTTACAATGCTGGTCTTGCTCACCAGAAAGGTATATTAAAGTTGATTGATGGAACCAAGAATAAGTTTTGACCGGCTAGTGTACCGAGATCTCTCAAGCTTGTTGAAAAGAATCCTATTTCTGTTGAGATATTATGCTCGCCGACTATCCCTTACTGCCGCAATACATTCTTTATTGTCTAAGCTCGTGTTTCATAGCTACGAGCTTAATGTAGAATTCTTCATCGTAACCCACGTACTGAAGATACTCATAGAAAAATCTCATTGACGGGGCAGTATCAGTGTCAGCCTTGACATATTAGCATCAAATTCTCACATCAAGATTAAACTAATATACGGCTTACAGCGTTGAAAGCTTTCAGTATCTAATCTCGTCCGACTTTATCAGCTTCGTCTATCGTAATTGGTCGAGTGACAGGTTCCTCCTCAAAAAGATCACGGAGCTCTTCCTTGTAGGGTATAAGTCTCTTGTGGTCATCTGTGAGCCAGCCAACAGGGATTCTAGGCCATGCCGCTCGAATAGTTTCATTGTGCTTTGAGATCTTGCCATCAAGAGGCGTGGCACCGATTTGCGCAGCCCAGTGTTCCTTGACGTACTCTGGAACCTGATTCATCTCGTTGCCACTGAGACGATCCGAATATCGAGGCTCGGTATAAGTGCCATAGTATTTGTAGCCACCATGCCCGCGCCGAATGAACAGAGGATATGTAAAAGGTTCGTCATCAAACTCTGCCAGAATACAGGAGAGTTAGGCTCCATAACATCCCGGACGGCGTGGCAGTAATGGATCATAGTTGGAGTTTAATACCTTAAACGACTCGATATGTGGGAACAACCGCTTCTCTCTAGTCTTTGGTGGAACGATCCAGAATCCACTACGGTCGGCTGTACCGCCAAGCACCTTTCTGAGATAATCGAAGGTGAAAGTCTCGCTTGATTGCTCCGGGAGTTGCAAGTCGGGCAATGGATGAAGTTTTTCAATCAGCTCTGGCATCCGCATACCATCATATCATTTGATAACTTCTTCCGTTACCGCTGGCAGATTCGAGTCCTCTATAAATCCGTCTGGTTCGGGGGACAGCTCTTGAGCATTACTCGGAGACTCCTCTCTTGGCTCAGGCGAGCTAAATTTATCAGTGATTTATTCTTTGAGGAGACCGGAGGCAAGTACTCATGCATCATACCGATTCGATATTAGGCTGTCCTCCTCGCTTTTCACCGTTGCGTAATCTTCAGACTGCCTTCCAAGTTCTCGGTCTAGAACTTGAAGATCTTCGTGGATTCCAGAAGAGCCTCCTCTGAATCTCTTCCTGCTCGACGAAGCGCAAGTTGAGGTAGCATTTCGCTTTCTACTCACATCCACGCTTCCTACCTGTTCTCTGAAAGAATGGTCAGTATCAGGAGTCCAAATGATTAGTTTTCTCACTTACTGCATCTGATTGAGAGGCAACTCGGTGGATGTTTCTCGGGATTGTTGGACTCCTCCTTGGCTAGACTTTGACATGATTGTGGATAGCAATTCCGGCACGTTGTAGCTTTGAGAGCAGATTACGGTTGACAGTTTTTTTTTTCTCTTTTTTCGAGCAAAAGGTGTATTTGATTGGCACCCAGGAAAGTTGGACGTGAAATTTAAAAAGCGGATCACTACCTGTCTCAGCCCGCCCAGCCTCTTTAAGCACATATTCACTTGACCTATTGTAAGCGAAGCGAACAAAGGAGGAAGTATCAACTGTTACCTCTTTTCTAAGAAGCTTCCCTGCTCGGGCGGGGGAAAGCAGACTTGGATATAAGGGTTGTCACCTCAAATAAAATGGAAATACCGAAAAAGCTCTTCCTCAAATCGTTGCAGGGGCCGAAATGGTCCGGCAATATTTGATGAACAAGGAGGGCGAAGCGGACTGGAGAATGGCCCGAGAAGCTTTCTCATGTGATCTTTTGGAAGAATCACTTATCATGTCGCATGTGATCGCGGAAGTTCAAGCATTATTCTATGGAACCAGCAGCCCGGAAAAATACTTCTAGATCATGAGAGGAGACTTACTAACCAGAGTCTAGCATCAAGTCGCACCTGGAACGATCGCAAAAATAGTCAACATGTGATAAGACCTATTCCCCAGGAATTTGAAACGCTCGAAGAAGGCACTCGTTCCATGCCCTCATATATTTGGCAGCTGCCATTGGTCGCTGCCGCGTTCAAGCTTCATGTAGAGAATCGAGGAGAACAAGGTATAAAGCGATGTTCAAAAGGGTGTACTCTTGAACTTTTACTGCCTCACGGGCTAGCTGTGGCTGTGGACCGCAGCTCTGAGGGTACAAGTAAGTCGCCGGCTTACCCAGGACCTGAAGATGTGCTTTATCTCTCCAAAATATTGAGAAGATTTCCAGGGATTCCCTCCTTGACGCTTCCTACTCTTTCGACACTCGGATAGTGCTTCCCTCGCGTGTTTTGGGCTTCACCCATCGGCGTAGAGCTTGCAGACGAAGGCTCATTGAAATATTTTCGAATCAGAAAGAGGAGAAGGATTATGGGACACAATTTATCAGGAAATGCTACAGTAAGACTCAGATTTTCGGAGCAGCGTTGCCGACTTCACTCATCTATTGGAGTAGATTGGCGGTACGATTCTGTACCCAGTTCGAAACCTATCCTTTGAGAACAATACTGATATGAAGTTCTGGGTAGGAGCTAGGTCTCTGAGCTCGAAGAAGTGGACTTGAGAGATGAAAACATGTGTCTCATGATGTAGTCCTGGGGGCAACTTCGATGAACACGAACACAGCAGCAAGGACAAATTTGTTCGCGGGTTTTTAGGATTTCAGGGGTCAATTAAAGACCATGCTGAGAGAAACTGTGATTATTTGTAGAGAAGGGAATAATGCAAACATGTAACAACAGGATCAAGAGCAAGCCTTCAAGCGGTGATCTTCGTAAAAGGCGTGACATAAACCCCACTCGAGATTTTCACTGTAATGTATAACTATAGGACATTCTATGTGGTTGCGATTCCTATGTGCATTTCCTATGTGCTTAATTGAGACGTGCAGTGTATTTTCTCAAGAGAAGAGAGAACGGTATTGTGTAAAAGATCCCCTTCAGGGGGGGGACTCCTCGGTACTGTAGCGACCAAATCGCGAAACGCGTTCACGACCTTGAGGACATCACAACATGTTTACGCGCAAAACACCTTACAGGTACCGCTGATTCAGATCCTCAAATGCGATGCCAATCTGCATAGAATGTCGCTATCCAGTCAAGACTCTTTACACAGAATACTCTGGGGCCGATGACCGATCCAGCGGCCATGGAGTCCGCCTCACAGTCTGCAAGAACTGCGGACGCTTCTGCGATAAATACGTAGAGCATGACTTCGTGGTGCTATTTATTGACCTGGTGCTGATCAAGCCTCAAGTATGTTTGGACATCTGCGCCATGGCTATTGCTGACCAGCTGAAGGTCTATCGGCATTTGCTGCACAACACATTGATGAGAGAGCAGGACCAGTTCGATGTACGTACCCTGCCAGCGCTCACCATCATTGACTAACACTCAATACAGCCCTCAATAATCCGCCTCGGTGTTCTCCTCCTTCTCTTCGACGTCTACCTGACCTGGGCCCGCATCGAGAAGCAAACCTCCAACCCCTCTAATGCCACAGCTCTAAATGACAACAACTTTCTACGCCTAGCCCAACAACCCATAGTTATCCAATACGTCTTCTTTCTTATACTCTGCGCCCTCTCGACCCTTTCTTTCCACCTCTCGATCCGCTTCCTGACCTCATCGACTCTCTCCCCTCTCGTCCTTTTCGGGCTGATACCACGCTATTCACGGCCGAATTCTGTCAGCACGGCATTGCTTGTCAGTTCAAGTACAAAACTTTTCCCCATATTAATGGTTATATGGGAATATGATGTCCCAGCTGCGGCGAGGAGTTTAGGATGGGCAGTAGTTGCGAATAATGTGGAGGCTTTGAAGATCTTGTTAGACTGTGGGTATGGGACAGCTGCTATCTTGGCTACGGTTGGGGCTATTAGCAGGTGGATGGTTGGGAGGGGAATCCTCTGGGTAGTGGGTTTGGATGGGGTTGATACAATAGCGGATTCAAGTGTTGCTGCGGATGGGAAAGCATTGTGGGCTGTGGTGGAGTTGGGAAGGGAATGGGGAGGGAGGTTAGGCCTTGGCTAGTGAAGATAGACATCAACTCCTTGTCGGGTAAAGTGACCATTGTCCAGTACTAGCTGTCCTTGTTGTCCCCCTTTCAACGGATTACTGTGCGAGTAAGCCTTGCTAAGTTCAAGTTGTTCAAGTAAGTCATGCTTTCATCCAATGTTGAATCGAAACAGCAAGATTCAAGTGTCCAGAGCAACCTCGAGTTGAAGTGTTCACCAGCCTTCTGATTCATCGGACGTGTCTCCCAATTTCATATCAATACAAGATTCTAAAATCTGACCCTTTGATCTGCGAGCAACCTCAACGCCAAAAAAATACACCCCATGCACCAGAATTCCTCGACTCCTGGTATCTCGTTCCTCAATTTTCGTGTATCGAAGATGATGTTAGGGTGTTTCGCCGAGGTACGATGAGTGGATGCCATTGTGCCAGGAAGGTAATAGCTACGAAGCATATGTTAGGAACGGCCTTGCTATATAAAAGGAAGACAACCGTACCCCACATGATATAGCAGCTTGCGAATGAGAGGATCAGGGAGCTTCGCCAGATTCTGCAGATGTGTTAACCAATTTTCTCAGTAGTCCTGTGTATGGGAGTTTGAAAGATCTTTGGAGGGATGTGGGGAAGATGGGCGCGTACGTTTGGGTTTCGCCTTTAGGTGAGAAGAACCATGCTGCTCCACAGGCAAGCAAGACTACCACGAGGCCGATGATGATGCTCCAGCTGCATTGGCGGACGAGCGTTAGCAAGCGTTCTTTCTAGGGCACATATTTCAGTATCACATGGTATGGATGTATTGCATACCCGTTCGCCATAGTGGTGACTGTTCGTGAGCTTGTGATGGGAGCTTGGAGATGTTATTGCGAATCTACTGATATCGCAGGAAGTTGCGAAGCTCGTGATTAGTCAGCCACTAAATCTATCCTGGTGATTGATGCAGCAACGTTCTCTCCCGAAAAGTTCACTCCATATATTCCATTTTTGTTGCAATTGGTTTTCCCATTTAATTCTCAACTTCTGCTTCATAACTTTCTAGTTCTCAAACTTTAAACCAGCTTCTTGTCTCACAGCTCCATAGATTCCAGCAATATCACCTGCCTCGCCTTTATAGTTCTTTACCATCTCTAAATGGGCATCTCCAACCTCAACATCTTTCATTCGTGTCCCAGCTTCTTTCGCTAAAGCCATAGCATGTCTTGCATCTTTCCTTGCTAGATCGACAGCAAAGAGGGGTTCTTCTCTCTTGTGGTAATCGCCCGACAGCATTCGAGTGCTGTATGCCGTGTAAGGTCCCGGAAACATCGTCTCAATGAACTGATGGAGGTTTTCAGTTCCAAGTCCAGACTTCTCAGCGAGCACATGACCTTCCGATAAGGCCTCAACCATATTCAGGATGAAGGTATTGCCTATGACCTTCAAAAGTGTGGCCTTCCCAACGGGTTGGCCACCAAAGTCAACATATGCTCTCCCCATTACACCCTTCGTATACGGCTTGACCTTCTCGACACTTTCTTTGGGCCCTGCCAGTACACACACCAGTTGTCCATTGTCTGCCATAGCTGGGGCTCCAAATACTGGGCAGGCAACAAACTCGGCGCCGGAATCTGTTAACTTTTTTGCCAATTCCTCCGTCGTGGCTGGATGTACGGTCGAGCAGTCCACGAAGAGTTTCCCCTTCGTAGAACTTTTCAATGCGGCATCAATCGTATCATTGATTGCTGCATCATCTCCTACACAAGTGAAAATGATATCTGCCTTGGATACAGCTTCGCCAACTGAGGAAGCAATGGTGGATTTGCCAGAAGGCAGGGACTTGCTGAGATCGGTGGCACGTTTTTGAGTCCGATTGAAGATGATCAGAGGTTTGTCGAGGTTCCCTTTCTCAACGAGATTCTTGCACATTCCCTTTCACTCTTAGCAAGTACTTTCATAACAAGCGCTGACCTACACCTACCCTACCCATGTTCCCAAGCCCTATCCACGCCAATTGAGGAACCATCCTGTCTGTCTATGTCTTTTTAGCTTTAAGTTAAGTGTGGAACGATTCTTGAGGTTTCAAGTGAGTAGGAAAGAAAAGAATTAAATAATTAATTTCATTGATGCGGAGTGAGTGCGGTTATTGCGGACCTCAAAACAAAAGCCGAGCTAATGTAACATGCTACTAGAGCAAGTGTGCACCAGCGAATTTTACAGCAGTTTCTCTTAGACATGTTGATCAATTGGGACTTTATTTAACCCAATTGGCTTTCATCCCACTGTCCGCTCACTTCCATCTCATCTACGGAGCAGAATCGTCCTCTCCTGACTGTGAGGGGAAGCTTATCGCGATAAGAGCAATGCCGATCCGCCGATTTATGATCGGCCAGAAATTTCGGGTGTAGCCAAACCACCAGAACCACACCTTTTCCCCGCATCTGAGCCATGTTACAATAAATGACTCTCCAGCTTCATATATCTCTCAATGAGTCTGCAGAGATGATTTTGTGCCAATATGCACAATGCTCTTGCAAAATCTAGCCTCAAAGGAGGGCAGACAAGTGGTTGGTCATAATGTGAGTCAACAGTCCTTCAAGTCTGATATTGCCTCTGATTTGACAAGATACAATTATGGGTGAAGCGTAGAAGACTCAGTGGGAGTGGCCCAGAGCACGGCAAGCGCTATTATGGTTCCGGAAAAGGCACATCAACTCAATTGAGGGAGGAACTGGCAAGGGAGCATGTGAAAGACCTCTCCAACCAGCAAAAGGCGAAGAAGGAAGCTAGGGCTCTAGACAAGGTACAAAGTCCCTGAATGAAATTGGAAACAAATTTGACATGTTCTAGGACTTTTTCATGTCTGTGCTTGGTTCATCTGCCACAAAACGAGAAGCAAAGTCCTACCTCCAACACTTCACTCCAACAAAGGCTCTCTCACCGACTACAAAAACTTCCTCTGCAACTGAACAGAAACAACATGCATTACGCGGATGCGGTGTTAACCTTGGAGGATTCTACGCACCAACCGCCATGGAAGAGAGTCCAAGATTTGTTCAACATCCAGAAAAGAGGACCAAAGCTGCTCTTGGTCCGCAGCTTCATGTTGCATTGGTTAGGCTTAGAGCTCCTCAGACTCTAGACGACGAAACAATCAATGGCGTTGGGAGGACACTATCTCAACTTGGAAGGCTAGGCTTGATGAGTGTTGTTGTTGTTGACTGTGACAGCCAAGCCACTCAAATCCAGAAAGTGGACGCCAACTGGAGAGCCCAGCAAACAAAACAGGCAAATCGAGTCATTGCTGCTATTGATGCAAGCGGAGAATCTGGAGCACGACTGGTGGACAACGTGATTGGAGTGTATGAAAGCCTCTTGAAGCAAGGCTTTGGCCAAGAGTTGGCACACGTCGCATTTCGGAAGTTGTTAATGACTCCGTTAAGGCGGGGTGTTGTTCCTGTTATCCCTACTGTTGGTTACACAGAAGTCACCCAGAGAGCAGTACCTGTTGCTGCTGCTGATATTGTACTGGCTCTCACAAGAGAATTGGCTGGGATTCCGTCAAAACTGGTACAGGATGAAGACCCACATATTGTAAAAGATCGTTTACGAACTCTACGGGAAGAAGTATCACTCGACCGTTTGATTTTACTGGATCCTCTAGGAGGCATCCCTGCTTCTGATCTGCCCAATGGTTATCATGTCTTCTTGAATATGGAGCAAGAATTTGACGGTGCAAAGGCTGATTTACTGCATTGGTTACAACCAAACCCTACCCAAGAATTTGTGCAACCTCGAGATAAAGAACACCATCTATCGGATCTTGGGTCGAGTAATCCTCTCTCGAGATTTGCTGAGGTCGAATTTGGGGGACCTCATTCCGTCGAGTTATTGCGGCAGGAGACGGAAGTGGAAATATCCGAAAATATGCACCATCTACGAAACCTCGAGTTAGTAAGACAGGTACTTTCGATACTGCCACCCAGTTCATCCGCATTGATTACCACTCCTGGGGAGGCAGCAAACTCTGGAAAGGATGAACCTTTCCAAGCTGCTGGAGTAGGGACTCGACGACAGCAGAACCCCTTAATACACAATCTCCTCACGGATAAGCCAGTCTTTTCTTCGTCTTTACCAATGGGCCGTCTTCGCGGGCAGACGGCTGTGAAGGAACCAGTGTCTCCAGCAGAAAGTATCACTCCAACGACTTTTGCGAAGCATGGAATGTCTGTCACCATTTTTCCAGATCCGAGAGTTGCTCCTTGGACACCACCAATCCCAGGGAGACCCAACCTCACCTTAACTGATTCAAAAATTGATCTTCCTCGACTGGTTCATTTAATTGAAGACTCATTTGGCCGGAAGCTTGATGTCCAAGAGTACCTTAGACGGGTCAACAGTCGAATTGCGGGTGTCATCATTGCTGGAGAGTATGAGGGTGGAGCTCTCCTGACTTGGGAGACACCGCCTAACGTGAGGGATGACGGGTCTCCGGAAAGCAGATCACGAATGGTCCCTTATCTTGACAAGTTCGCCGTTCTCAAGAGATCACAAGGCAGTGGGGGAGTAGCGGATCTAATATTCAAAGCGATGGTACGGGATTGTTTTCCGGACGGCGTTGTCTGGAGAAGTAGGAAAACGAATCCAGTGAACAAATGGTACTTTGAGAGATCTCGCGGTACTTGGAAAATACCAGGCACAGGTTGGACTATGTTCTGGACAACGCCAGAGTTGAGCATGGATAAACAATTATTCTTGGACTACGAGGGGGTCTGCAGAGGTATAGAGCCCTCGTGGGCTGACAAAAAGGCGATACTAGACTAAGTTAAGAAAAGAGAATACCATGAGCGTTACTGCACTAAAACTTGAACTTGCTACTACGATAGTCAGGGGTAATTTTTGAACTTCTCATGGAATGTGTTTGACCGAGTCTCAACATCAAATCCTGGAATCTTGTGATGGTCATTCTAGGAACTTGAGATACATAATCAGAAGAGGAATGTGTAGATTATCAATTTTCTTATCACGAGGTCCAAAACTCACCTCACTTGAACGTCTATCACGTGCAAGACAGGGATGCACTAGTGTGCGACGCTCGTAAGGCGCCGCAATCAGTCTCGAAGCTGTCCAAATACGACACTTCTCCAACGCAAATAAACAACTGTTGAACACGCAATCCATCAAATCCGTCCACCCTCCAATCTGCCAAGATGGACAAAGTTCAAGCATTTGGTAAAAACTTTTCGTAAGTCCACCAACAGTTGGGAATATCAACATCAGCAGAACTGTTGATCTGTCTGCCTTAGCTATATCATGTGCTGATGGCGGTCGCAGGGCCTCGTTTACTCCCTTCGCAGCTCGGACACAGCAATATGTAAAGGAACAGCTTGGCCAGGCTGAGGATAAGGTCAGTTCATCATCTAGTTGACGGCGCAAGAATGATGCTAATTTCCTCTTTCCAAAGACCCAGCTCCCCCCGGATTACATCGAGTTGGAGAAGCGGGTCGATGCCTTGAAGCAAGTTCATCAGAAGATGCTAGCGGTTACGTGCGTATAATCCTCTCTTTCCAGGCCCCTTATCAATCACAAGCAATGTCTGACCGTTCTAAACAGAAACCAGTACTCACACGAAGCTTACGATTATCCTGCAAACATCAAGGAGAGTTTCGGTGACTTAGGTCGCACAGTCAGCGAGAAAGTACACCTTCTTTCAACTGCCACCTCACCTGCCGAAGCCCAAGCTGCCCTCACTGCTCCCCCATCTGCGAAGCCACAGCCTAAGACATTCAACCACGCAATCGCCCGGGCTGCCTTGGCCAGCAGCCACCTTCTGCAGCAACAGCATTCAGGCCCAGGAGAAGATCCTCTTGCGACGGCTCTCGAAAAGTATGCTTTGGCTGAAGAGCGTGTTGGCGAGGCCAGACTTGCCCAGGATTCTCAAATTCAAAGCCGTTTCCTTGCTGGCTGGTCGACAACCCTGAATACCAATCTTATGTTCGCGACACGGGCTCGGAAAAGCGTTGAGAATTCGAGATTGTTGCTTGATGCCGCGAAAGCTAAGGCCAAGGGCTCTGGCTGGAAATTGCCAGGCCAAGCCAAAGCCGACGGACGTGACGAGGAGATTGCTAGTGAGGAGGCTCGAGTTGAAATTGAGCAGGCCGAAGATGAGTTTGTTGGCCAAACAGAGGAAGCTGTTGGCGTCATGAAAAATGTAGGTTCTCTTCTAATTCCTCTAGGTACTACCACTAACAAAACCAGGTCCTTGATACCCCTGAACCACTCCGAAACCTCGCCGACTTAATCGCGGCCCAGCTTGAGTTCCACAAGAAGGCATATGAAATACTGAGCGAGCTCGCACCAGTTGTGGATGGCCTCCAAGTTGAGCAAGAAGTACGTCGGTCCGAAGCTTTCTCTGCATAAACGATCGCTGATGAAGCAATCTGCAGGCCAGCTATCGCAAATCCAGAGATGGAACTGCTTAGAGTAAGCTCTAACTGGGCTTGTAGGAGACAAAATCTTCATTTTCGTCGACGAGGAGTGGCGGTGATTTATTCTGATATTCAGGGAGGGCTGGTGGCTTACAAGCTGACCTCTTCTTTTTCTGTTTCAACTCATTATCTGGGCGTCACGTACGGTTTATTCGAGTCAATCGATAAGATTCCCCCTATTTTTCCTTTTGCTTTCTGTGAAGCCTGGTATATCATAGCAATCACTAAATCTTAGCTGCTGCAAGTTTTCATCAGCAGGAAGTAGTTGGGATATCCTTTCCGTGCCAACATCCACATCCACCCATGCTCTTGAGTATTTACACATCCTGGCCATCGTGTTGGTATATTGATGTAATGTTCTCCTGTATGTTCTACTAACTTCAATTTTCAATCGTCATGTATTTTGTGTCCACAAACCCTCACTGTCTCCAGGCAACTGTCTCTACTTTCCTATCCCAGTATTTCAACGCCTCATCTCTTCTCAACATACTGTTCTCCTCCATACCAGGCAATCTCCAAACAGTGAATCCAAATCCACTCTGTTTCAAGCTCGTCACCATAGGGCCCAACGTCAGTCTCCTCACCGTTATCCTTTGACTTTCCAACTCCTCAATAGCTAATTCGGCAAATCGGGCAAGGATCTCATCAGAAGTACTTCCTGAGCTATTTACTAGAAGAACGGCTTCACTTTTGCCATTCTGAGGGAAGGGGATAAAGCCTCGATCGGGGTCAGATGTGTCTGTGAGGAGCTTTATCATCTCGCTTGTAAGTGCTTCCGGGCTAGGAACGGGCGAGATCTGTCGAAGGCCTGGCTCGCCGTGACAACCTAGGCCGAGCTCTATAGTTGCTGGTGGGAGCGTTTGTATTTCCGTAACGATGTTGTTTGGGAGTGCAACTCTGCAAGCAATCAGGAATCTGTAACTCCCAAGAAGATGAGAATACATACCTATCAAAAGCTACAGCAATCGTTCCAGAATTGGCGGCAATATATTCCATCACATCACCTACTCGCTCCAAAGACTCTCCTTGATCCGCCAACGCACACGCAATTTTCAATCCCACTACATGCCCACTCAATCCTCGTCTGCCTACTTTCCCACCTTTCTTCTTTCCTACTGCGACGTCGTCGCCGATGGGGATGAAGCGGACTTTGTAGCCTGCTGCAGTTGCACGGGTAATGGCTAAACCGGCATTCAGGATATCACCTGTGTAGTTACCGCAGACGATTAAAGTCCCTTTTGAAGGCGTGTTGGGCTCTTGACAAAGCTGGATGGCGTTGAAGATCTGTGAGGCTGTCGGGGAAGCGAAGATGTTGCCTGAGACGGAACAGGAGAGAAATGAGGGCCCGACGAAGCCGGAGAACATGGGCTCACTGTTGACATGCAAGTAAGGAATTGAATAAAATGCCGATCTTTCAAATGCTTCAAGACTTACTGTCCACCACCTGCAAATCCAATCGTCGTCACATGATCTTTACGAAATGCGTCCAAATCACTCCTGTAAACAATCTTATGCGTAGGAGAATAGCTGAGGTTTGCATTATATTCTGTGAGTCCAATTGCAGCTTCATTTATGGCATTGGCTGGGTCGTTGATAAAGTGGAAAGTTTCCTTCGTAGCTTGTTTTATTTCTGCTGCCATCGTCGGCGGAGAACCTGGGATAGTACTGGGGGTTCTTATATTTAATGCTTGGAGGTCGAAATCAAGATGAGCTCGTGTGCTCAACAAAATATGGGTAGGAATTGAGGAACTGATGAGAAAAACAATGCCAGTGATCCGGAATTTATTGGGATGACATACAAACATCGCCTTGGTAGGGAGCCTTCTTCGGATGGCCCGAAAAGGGAAACCGGGAGTGCGGGGAGAATGCCGATCTCAGGGTGGGGAAGCTCGCTCTTCCTCCGAACATTTCCTGTCATTTTCTTCGATTTTCTTGGGATTTTCTTCTCTTTTTTAATCAGATCATTTTCAGCGAATCTAAATCTTTCAGAGATGTCGTTGGTTGTGGAGCAGACGCTCCCTTACACTACCACAGAGCTCCAGCTCGAAGACCCTAAACGATGGAGCCGTTTATTTCCTTTGATACGACCTTCAGTCAAAACTGTCGAAGCTTCAAATGGACAGACCTTGGTGGTCATCGACACAGCTCTTACTGGAAGTAAAAATGTGTTGTTCACAGCTATTGGAACCGTGGGCAGGTTCTCCAGCAAGATATTGAGCGAGTCTCATCTTGCAGCTTTTACCACAGAGCAAACTGGCCAGTCAATCATCTCAGCCGAAGAAATTCAGACGATTCTGAAAGATAATGGTTTTCCAACACAAAATGGAGTTGTTGTGGTAAGATCAGGCTCAAAACAAAATCTGAGAACATCACACAATGTCGTAGAGCTGTTCCTTGAGGGAGAGTTAAAGTTTAATCATGTCTTGTCACTACTTCCTGCAATCAAACCGGAGATTAAGTAAGTTCGTTCACCGTCATCACAAGAAGAAAGCTGATCGATTGAAGAGTGTCACTTGAGAAGACACAGGCCCTATTGGAGCACTTTGCGAATTCTGGGGTTATTACCACATCTAAATTTCATAAGGAGAAAACTGGAAGCTGGCCGTCAGTCATCCATGGTCTCGATATTGCAGAATTTAATTCGGCCAAATTAGCTGTTGACAAGGACCTTGGCAACCTGCTCGGCTCAAGAGAGTCAGAGAAGGATGAATTGGTTTACTCCGTCCATTATTCGAATATCAATGGACTATCCCAGCTTGAAAGTAACATTCTGGCACATGAAATATCCGAGTATCTTGGTGTGTTTAGCCATGTCTCATCTTACTTGTTGAAGGTTATTGATTCATTTTAGCCAACAAGAAATTGGCCTCACATACCACTCACTCAACCATCCTTGACAACAATTCAGAGGCACGTGGATGGGCCCTCTCACTCTGCGCTGTGCCTTCAAAATACCTGATCCCGCAAATAAAACAGACACCTTCCCTCACCAGCAAGATTGAGACGGTAGTAGCTGCCGAACCGAGAGGAGGATCGTCGAAGGTCCAATTTTCTGATCCTCAAGTTCGAAATATCATCACAGCGGGGTGTATGCGTGTGATTCAAGAAGAACCTACAATCACCGAATACGATACCATCGTTGGAGATGGAGATTGTGGCTACACCTTGCGTGACGGAGCAAAACAGGTCCTGAGTTTCATCAATAATGCCGACCTATCCAAGCTTCCGTCGACACTGAGCAATCTCGTCGATGAGCTTGAAACCAATATGGGCGGAACATCTGGTGCTTTATATTGCATCTTTCTCTCGTCCCTTGCGCAGAATCTCTGGGATGCTCCTGATTTTCCAACTGCATTACAGATGTCACTTGATCATTTGTTGAAATATACCCGAGCGAGATTGGGCGACAGGACATGTCTGGATTGCTTGATCCCATTCGTGGAGACTCTGAAGCGAACTAACGACTCGGCCATAGCTTTAGCTGAGGCTCAGAAAGGTGTTGAGGGGACGAAGAAGCTTGAGGCGAAGTTAGGTAGATCAAGTTACTTGGATGAGTCTGCTACGAGAGGTGTCCCTGATCCCGGAGCCTACGGGTTATGTATGCTGTTGGAGGGAATGGTTGGTGCTCAGAAAAATCTCAGCTAAGTAAACCTTGAGGTGGTTGAATTCAGGAAGAAGGGATGCCCTGATGTTGTATATCACGTGATCTCGCATTTACCAGCCGAAACTCTCTCAAGATTTCGCCCTGTGCATTGCTTTTCAGATGACAATCCCCCTCGCTTCTCCTCATCTTCTCATCTCATCTTCTCATCTTTTAGTTCATCTTATCTTGTTCTAGTCACTAACCGAGGTCCTAAAACGAAATTATTGGGCGAGACGTCTGATCATCCTTAAGCGAGGCGTTTCAGGGGCATCTCACGATCGTATCTGATGGATCTGATACTAGACGAGTATGGGAACTTCGGAAGATCTAATCTCAGGGAGGATTCCGCCAATAACCCTACTCTGATCGATCTGATGCTCGGTTAGAATCAAAAGATCTGACCTGTCAAAGTATTCCGCCAATGGACCTACCCTATCGTAAAAAGAGGCTCAAACTTTGATCCCAACTGCATTATGGTGGCGGGTATTCTTCCTCTTGGGAAGCTCATAAATACATCGTGTCCCTGATGTCTGTCAAGCTGCAAGTCTATCGATCATTTCCATTCTTTCCTGTACATTCATTCTTTCAGTCGTTTCCTTAGAAATCCATTCATTCTTTTCCATCTACGGTTGATCCGAGATCCATAATGCAGCTCACACTTCTCGTCTCCTTCTTCGCCGCGACTGCAGTGGCAGTCCCAGCTATCCTGGGTCGAGGTGATGCAACAGTAAACCCGGCCGCGATCACAGGCACAACATGTACAGATAAAGCAACGTAAAACCTCCCCATCTTCTCACCCCAACCACACTTTCCTAACTAGCAACAGGACTCTGGTCGATCACGACATCAACGTAGCTCTCCTCTCAATCTGCGGGGGTATCTCAGGAACAATCGAACAATGCGGCGGTTCTCCACAAACTACAACTGGCGCTTCTGGCACAGCGAAGTTCACTCTCACGGCGGCGACGTCGGGACAGACGATTGATATCACGAAGGGACGCTGGGAGGGATGCGTGAGGGCTGCGAGGGCGGTTTGCGGGGATTCGCCGTTCACCAGTACGTGCATCGGTGGTGCCGATGGTAATTCCGGGAATGTGGACTTCACTTTGGCGGCGAACACTTGTTGAGCATGACGGAAATGTACCTGTAATGGGACCTGTAATGAAAGGAGATTGATGCTCTTTGCGCAGAAATAGAAGGTCTGGCTGGTACTGATCCACAAGAACTGTTGATTGCTCTTTGCCTGTGTTTATTCCCGGATATTTCCAACATCGCACTCGGACCTAGAGTAGACTCCGGCTTCCAGATCCAGACTACGGGGAAAGATTAGCGACTCGAAAATTTCCTAGTTCAGACGAGAGTGATGATCTGGACCAAAAGTTGGTCTCTAAGTCAGGGGCTCTATGACACGGGCGTTTCCAAGCTCACAACTCCACGGGGCACCTTCCTCTTTCCGGCTGGTAATGACCCAGTTCCAAGACCCGGGGGCGGACACGCGTCTACCCCCCGCCTTACACGCGCGGGGTAGCAGCGGAGGAAGCCTCCTACTACTTCAAGTGCAGTAGCCTGGTCATAAGAAAGCGGCCCAGACTGCGATGAAATTGTTCTAGATGCACTTTTATTTCCATCATCCGGCTATTGTTACTCCGGCTTTTGAATTTGGTCATTGCTATGCTTTTTGAGGACTTGAGCAATCTCGTTCGTAGCCAATGGTTTAGGGAGATAGAGAAAGCCGGTTGGAAAATCTCGAATAGTCCTCCTTATTGTCAGGAGGTTGCTAGACCTCCCGGAATGTTCCCGTCGGATATAATTTTGCACAATGCCAAGCAAGGTCTTGCAGCAATGCCAATGGAGCACGGAGTCAAACTCAGAAACTCTACAACCGTTCAGGTCGGATAGGGGCTTGGTAGCAGAAAGGGTATATATATCATAGCTTCCATGAACTTGTTGCTTCAGACAGTCTTATTCACGGCATCTTTTTTCCTGTTCCTAATGTACAACTTCCCTTCTTCTTGAAACCACGGTAATCGCCTTTCACAATGTCGAGCCATAATTCTGAACATATAAACGACAAGCCGACTCTTGGTCAAAACGAACTAAGTCGCCAAATGACCGTCCAACTAAGCCCAGACCAATATGAACGTCTCTTCTTTCAACCCTCAGCCCCCAAAGGCGATCTTGCCAAACGCCTTGGTACGTCCTCCCCTCTCTCCCCCGTACCTCACCCCTCTAATCTCCCTTCCCAACAGGAAATCCCACACTAGTCGGCGTCCTTGGCTTTCTTGTCCCCTTCTCCTGCACCATCTTCTCCCTCCTCCAATTTCAGGGCAGCAGCCCCTCCTCCATCGCTTCCATCTCCGGAACCTTCTACTTCTCTGGCGGCATCGCCATGATCATCGCTGGAATCGCAGAATTCATCCTCGGGAACTCATTCCCCATGGCTGTATTCATAATCTACGGCTGCCACTGGACGAATCTCGGTTACGTGAACGACCCTGTTCATGCTATTGTTGCGTCTTATGCGACGAAGAGTGAGCCAGGCGCTCTGTCGCAGCTCTATAATGCAGGTCAGGGGCATTACAATATTGTAATGACCTTGATCACCTTTGTCTTTCTCTGTGGGTCGCTGAGAATCAACGTTCCGTTTGTTATCGTGTTCTTCGGTCTGGTCTTCTGTTTCAGCTTCTTGGCTGCTGGGCATTATCAGCTAGGATATAACCCAACTATCGCTGGATTGAAGCATGCATTCTATTACTTCAAGATTGCTGGTGGCTTTGGGTTGGTATCTGTGATCACGGGGTGGTACTTGGTGAGTTTTTCAGCTCGAAAGTGGATAGACTCGTGCTAATTTGTGGCAGGCAATTATCACTGTTTGTGCAACGACTGGAGTCCCTTGCCCACTTCCTATCTTCGACCTTTCTCAGAGGGTGTTTGCTCATAATACCAACGCCCAGAAGGGTGAGCATGCTGGAAGTGTCACTCAAGGTTGAAAGTATGATGAAATAGAGCTGAATCGAGAGAATTGAGGAACGAGACCAGACGGCATGTCAAGAGACCGTAAATCGCAGAACGAAAATGGGGCAGGGCGCAGATGTAGTGGCCATGATGCTAGCATAAAATAGAACTAGGTTTCGAAGTAACTCAAATATAAAGCCTATCAAGCGCCCTCTCTTTTCAGCGAACCTTCTGGTATGTACTTTTTCACCTTTTGTCAGTCAAGATATTCAGTTCTTCACGGCAGACATGAAGTCATCTTATCATACACTCGCTGCCTTCCCCGGCATCCCTGATTCACTGTCCTGGACTTTTGAAAGCTCTAAAAATCTTTCGGGTACTGCAAAAATGATCAAAAGAGACCTGTATTTCGATAGTGCTACTGCTACGGCTATTGCTGGAAATAAAATTGCGGGGATGTTTCTTATTCCCTGATCTATTGTAAAAAGCCATCAAGCACGTCCAGGGATCGATTCAAACTATTGAACACTGCAACTATTACCAATCTACAGGCTATGAATGTTGATGACATATATGCGAAATCCGAGTGAAACTATGCAAAGTACAGGTGACGACGGATGAGTTAATGGAGCTGAGTTCTGGAAATGATTAGAGAGAAACGTCTTATCTCGTAGGCATTCTAAGGTTTGTAACCTTGGAAGCGAGTAGCCTCAAGTTGCTAAGGATGTCAATTTTTAGACCGAGCGAAATTTCTCCTATCTGAATTGTGATGGTGGTTGTAGAGGATATTCCCGAGAGCCCCTGCGAGAAGCATGATTCCAAAAAAAAAGCTTTCAACTTCCAAAAAGATAAAATTGTTTCTCCAATCGAGAATTGATGCTATTCATTCACTATTTCCTAATGATACTCCGTGTATATAAATCAACACTAAAAAAAGGGGGACATTTTGTATCACGTGAGCACTTCAAAATCCCAATGCAAGGCTGCGATTCAGCCTCCTCAACATTCCACTTCAAACCCCCTCCTCCAACAGCACAACAACCATCCTAAAGATGCCACTCTTTGCACTCCCCCTCGCAGCCTCCTCAACAACATCCCACTCTAAACCTACGAATACTCACCCATATGCCCATCCATCCCTCACAATCCGCAAACGCAAACGCTCTCGCGAGCCCTCGCCCGCTTCCTCCGCCTCCTCCCTCTCAAACGCAGACGCCCTACCCGCATCCACGAACCCACTGAGCCTGACACCAGATGAAATAGCACAGTACAAGCTCGCGGGACTGCAGCTTGACGAAGAGATTCCTGCGGTCAAGAACTGGCCGCACCGCGGGTTTGTGGGGGGCGTTGTGAAGAGGGATCGTAAGGGGAAGGGTAAAGAGAGAGCGTCCATTATAGAGGATGAAGAGGATGACAGGGATGAGGTTAAAAAAGGAGATGCGGGAGGGGATGGGAAGGAGGAGAGGGCAGAACGTGGGCCACGATTGAGATTGCAGCATCTCAGTGTCTTGACGACGATATTACAGCGCTGTTTACTGGAAGGCGATATCCAGCGCGCGAGTCGTGCGTGGGCGATGCTGATACGTGCGCAGGTTGGGGGAAGGGGGGTGGATCTTAGAGGGAGTGGGTATTGGGGTATTGGTGCTGAGTTGCTGATTCGTAGTCTTGATCGGAAGAGGAAGTATTCTTATGATGAGGCATCGGATGATGAGGAAGAGGAAGAGGAAGAGGGGATGAAGAGGTGGGGGAGTAAGGAAGGGTTGGAGAAGGCGAGGGATTATTATGAGAGGTTGATTCTGCAGCATCCGTATAAGAGGCAGTTTGATGGGAGTGTGAGTGCGTTGGACTTTTGGCCTGCGATGGTCGGGTGCGAGATCTATGGGATTCAGTTTGAGGAGAAGGAGGGCTTGAGGAGGGTTGCTAGGGAGGAGGAAGAGGATGAAGGTGGGGAGAGAAGTGGAAGTCAAAGTGAGGAGTCGGAGGACGATGTAGAGGATGATGATGCGGGCATTGATGGTGCTTTTGCTGCAATTCAAAGGAGGAAAACTCGCCGAATGAGGCGTAGGGCAGAGAGGAGATGGGTAGAGAGAGACGAGATCCGAAAGACGGCTCTGGTGGCTTCAGAAAAGATTGCTGCCAGGCTGGACGATTTGATGACAACACCCCCATATTCTGACAGTCACAATTTGCTCCGACTTCGAGGGATGATTGCACTCTATGTTGGAGATCTGAGTGTTCCGGAAATGCCTCTAGGCGAGGCTAACGAAGAGGATCGGGGCGAAGATGATGAGGGAAGGCGACCACTTAGAAGTGCTGACAGGGATACCGAAAGAAGGTTCTTGTACAGGCAACGAGTTAGCGATCATGAGCGTGGAAGAGAGAAACGGAAAGAAGAACAAGAGCGAGCGAGGAAGCTCTTTGACAGGATTTCAAGGGAAGGAGGCGATGTTGAGGATATAAAGATGCCCTTAGAACAGGATGAAGATGCAGAGGAATTCTATGACGCGGAAGAGTAAACCCCTCCGTTTGTATGAATCGTCGTTCAGGCTTCTACAACTGGTATTTGCATTCTGAAGAAGCCAAAAAGCTTGATATCCGAGGGTCTCAGCATTTGTTGATCGCAACCACTTATTGGCGGGGCTTTGTATCAATTTGGCTTGCCCCTGTGCATCTGATCATGTCACTTATGGCTTGTCAATGACTCCTACATAATTTTACCCTCGCCCGGGACGTGATGGAACACAAGGCTTGATTGACAGGTTTCGGTCACGGAGCTGAAACAAAACATTGAGGTTCCTTCTTTCGTCCGAATTCACATAACCGCTTTTGGTTGGCGCTTTGACGGTGCGAAGAATAGGGGAAAGGATTGAGGGTGATCAGTATGATTTTGTTTGTGAAGGAAAAACTTCAGAGACTATCAATAAATCTCACAAGATGGCTTGCCACATCTTCGGGGGCTTCAACGCAATGCCAATGACCAACACCTTCCAAAATTTCGATTCTTTTCCTGTCCTTGGGTGTCCCGTAGGCGTTCAGAATTGCCTCAGCGCCAGTAAGAGGAGCAGTCTTGTCGTCGGAGCCAACCAAAATGACGAGAGGAACTTTGATACTGTCGTAACTCGGCTTAGAAGCTTTTGCAATCACGTTGCAGAGAGACATATAGCCTTCTGAGGAGGTTCCGAGAATCAGACTTCGGATGAAAGCATGCTGGAGAGCGTTGGCTTTCGTCCCTGTTGCACTTGTAGGAATGGTGTTTGCAAAGGTCTCCAATCCATCTGTAAAACATTTAACCTCCGGTCCCCGATGTTGAAGTCAAAGATGGGGATGGAAATACGAACCTTTCTTCACTACTTCAATTCGCTTTGAGAAGACATCCGCCATTGCTGGAACAGGATTTACAGGCCCAATTAGCACGACGCCTTTAACACGATCCGGATGCTCAGCAGCAATATAGCTTGCTATTATTCCACCCATTGAATGGCCTACAACCACAATTTTCTCTCGTACTTGCAGCTCATCAAGAAGGCCGACTACATCTCTTGCAATGCTGGAGATGCTTTGCTCTGAATTGCCAAGTCCGGAGAGTCCCGAGCCTGGTGTATCAAGAGAAATGCATCGGGCCGTGGATTTCAGAGACGGCGTGATGGTTTTGTAAAAACAAGATGATGATCCCAAGCCGTGGATCAAGAGTGCTGTGGTCTTGGCTGGGTTCTCATCATTCTGGTCGATGGTGTAGAAGACCGACTTTCCATTGATTGACACTGAAGGCATTGTTGCTTCGTTCGTTCGACAGGAAATGCTTCTGGGTAACCTAGATTGCCCGCAACTGGAGAGCTGGGAATAACCAGAGGCTTGAAGGTCCCCGAACTAAGGTAGGTCCAGTGAACCCGACATGCCCCGCTTCCGCATTTGGTCGGGACGGATGATGTCACGAACCCGCAAGATAGCAACTGCATGCATGCAGTCCCCGGGTTCGGACGCACAGGTATATCTTCATCATCTTTGGCGCACTTTACCTCGCATCGGCCAATGCTTGAAACGGGCATGAGCACGAGAGAAGCTACACGTGATTTTCCGAATAAGGTTAGCCTGCCTGGGAGTTACCTCTAGTTGGCCAGGTTCATTTAACTTCCTGTCTGCAATAACATACCCGTCTACAAATATTCGCGTTTTTAAGCTGTGATTGACTCTTCTCATGAATAACCAGATCGCATCCTTGCCATTTTGCAATTGTAGCACTCCTCCCCGTTCCGAATTGGCTCGAACATTTTGATGCCCCCCGCCAAAAGAATCAACAAAAAGGAAACTCGAAGTGAGCCTTCAAAGCCGAATCTGCTCCAAGACTCAAAACTGTCATCTCAGAATTTGAGACTTCAGACTGGTTGGTGAATTTTCCTTTGAGGCGCAGTCTCAACGAGTCTGGATCGTGACCCATTACGGCCGACCAATGGACTCATGCTAATTACAAACCTTCATTCGAACCAAAACATGCACTCTCCAATATTGACCACCACAAACCTCTGTCTTGGATTTCGAGGACCGAGTGATGAAAACGAGACCACGTGTGAAGATCAACTGGTGCAGGACAACTCGTTAATCTGTGCATTCGAGGGTCAGTTTTCAAAAGGGAAGGTATGCAATGGGAAGGAGTCGCCGCTGTGGCTGGATCTGGGCGTAAGCTTGTTTTCTTTAAGAGTTTGTGGAGCAAGAGTTTGGAGATGGTGGCTGAGGATTTAGGCGAGAGGAAAGGGGGATAGGGGCTTGCACGTGATCAAGAAAATAGAGTGATCTGCACGAAAGAAGCCTGTGAGGATGCAAACGATATATAGCCATGAAGTAATTAATACTAATTCTTGCGTATGCGCCCAGTCTCTAAGGCCTCTTAGGTGATTTCTATCAGAAGACAAAGGATCACGTGCTTGTAGCTCCACACCAACGTACCTAAACCACCTCAGACCTGAGTTGGGTCTTGTCTCTGTGGATTTGATCAAGGAAACCTGTTCACCAAGGGAGCACCAACTATTGTGAACTGGTGATCTATCAGTTTCCGTGTCCGGAGTACAGAGCTCGTGCCCCTCGGGAACGGCCTCCTGGTAGTTGCAATAAAAGCTATCAGAGGAAGGGAACCTATTGTAGCAGTATGTACGAGTCCTTCTATGGGCGGTACTGAGTACAATATTCTTCTTCTCTAGAGCCAGATAATGGGTTATTGGATTGAGATTTATTTCCATAAATCCGGGAACCCCGCCCCGCCAATAGCTTAGCTGAGCAGGGATCGCATGTCGGGGGATTGTCGGCTGGCGGCCCCTCTCCACAACCTCAGTCGATGACTTTACACTTGTCCAACCACATCTGCCTTCTCCGGGTCGCACCCCGCCGGCAAAACAACCGCCAGCGGAGCCGATTGTCTTGGTTACAACGCCAAGATGACTTGGACCCCCGGAAGCTTGCTAAGCTAAATCTAAGCATTCATTCAGCCTTCTCGAAAGGACTATCGGGTAAGGGATAACCTTAGGGGTAAGTCACAAACATCTCTTATTGTCCAAATAAGCTCTGCTAGCAACTACTTGACAGGCCACCATAAACTCATTTCATTGGCAATTATTATATACAGAAGAAAAAGATGGCCGCAACGAATGGCAGTGCTAATGTGGCGGCTGACTCGAGATTCGATCCGACCTTCACACAACATGTCATCGAGGCTACGGGCCCAAAGACTACCCCGCGGATGCGGCAGGTAATGGGCAGCCTGATCAGACATATCCATGACTTTGCTAGAGAGAATGAGCTTACAATTGACGAATGGATGGCCGGAGTGGAGATGATCAATTGGGCAGGGAAGATGAGTGACGAAAAGAGGAATGAGGGTCAGCTCATGTGCGATGTAATTGGACTTGAATCGTGAGTTGAGCAGTTCTCCGGGACTTGTTCTCAACAGCTGACCTTCTCAGGCTTGTCGACGAAATTACTTTCAAGAGAGCTGCAGAGACAACAGATGCAGCAACTGCGAGTGCAATCCTCGGCCCCTTCTTCCGGCACGATGCACCCATACTCGAAAACGAATCAACCATTGTGCACGATGTCGACGACGGGGAGATTACATATATGCACGGTAAAGTGCTAGATTCGGTCACAAAGAAACCAGTGGCAGGTGCTTGGATTGATGTGTGGCAAGCTTCTACAAATGGGTTATATGAGCAACAGGACAATGACCAGGTAGAGCACAATCTGCGTGGGAAATTCAAGACGGATGAAAATGGACACTATGGATTCTACTGCTTGAGGCCAACGCCGTATCCTATTCCTTTCGATGGTAACGGACATATATAGGGACTCTATAATCTGAGGGGACTAACAATATCCTAGGTCCTGCTGGGAAGCTCCTGCAACTTCTAGACAGGCATCCTTATCGACCTGCTCACATTCATTTAATTGCAAGTTAAATTGATCTAATCTGGGATCCGGCTAACGTCAATAGGTGCAACGTGAGGGTTACAAGCCAGTCACTACTCAGATCTTCGATCGGAAAGACCCATATCTTAAAGACGATTCGGTGTTCGCTGTCAAAGATTCTCTCATTGTAGACTTCACGCCTTTGAAGGGTAATTCGAAAGCTACGCTGGAACTTGACTATCCGATTCATCTTGCTCCTCAAGGCGAGTCTCACTGAGGAAGACATTGGTTTTTCAGAATACAGTTACTTTCACGACACTCAAATGACACACAATGCATGATTGGGTGATGTGAAAATCGGTGCGCTCTCAAATTTGCCAAAGCAGCAAGAAATAGTAAGCCCCTTGTCCTCTTGGTCCAGTGATTCCAATTGTACAAGACTGCTTCACCAGTGGGTGTCAGAATTCGTTACGCAATACTGGGTTTCAATGTACTATAGCTCGAGGGGCATTTAGAGCCTAACTGACATTTTACTTTCTAAATCTTCCCTGATCTGAGGAACAATCTGAAAAGTAGGGGCTCGTCACTTTACGAATGTTCTATAAGTTACAGTACATTGAAACACAGCTTTGCGCCACGAATTCTGACAACCACTAGTGCTTCACCCATCGATCAAAACTATGTCCTGTCTCCTTATTCTCTAATTGAATCCCGGCCCGCCTTAGTGAGCGGCCGTTTTGGCGTCACAAGATCACCTGCTTCGTTGTGTGTGTGAGAGAAACTTCAATTCCCTTAGAATTCTTCCGACAAGTTATTCCTCACAGGTGTCTGACTCGCTTGTGCCTGTATTGTGGTCTCTCTTGGTTGTCGGCTTCAGGGCCTCGAATGGGGGGCGCTCTCTCTCAAGGCGTGTCTTCTCCGCCCTGGTGAAAGGGTAAAAAAGAGAATCTGGGAGATTTTTCATAAACCCCAACTCTCCCAGGTCTTTCTTTGGGAGAACTTTCTTGAAGGCTCTAATCTCGTGGTTCTTCTCAACCGTGGCCTTTGCGAGCTTATTTGGCCGCGAGGGTATCCCGGTGAGTCTCCATTCATCCCAGCTTGGGAACTGTCCATCTGTAGCTAGTTCAAAGCCAGCGTCAATGTAGTGCTGGACACGAGCCTCCTCAGCGGCTCGGAGATCTCCCCGTACTGATTCTCTACTTCCCTTTGTAGAGAGGATCGCATCTTTCTCCGGTCCATCCTCCATGTAGTTGACATGGGGCTTTCTCGTTTCGCAGCTGCTCTTCGAAGTGAAAACTATAGTTGTCCGCTCACCGTCGAAGTGAGCAATGCAGTGGGCCAAAACCCTCGCATCCATGACCAAGAAGTCTCCGGCTCGGAAATAGAACCGTTCGTTTAACTCAGAGCAGCAGAAATCCCCCCCGCAAAGTTACCAAAAGTGGTCTCCACTGCTAACCCAAAGTCTCCTTCGTCCTTGTGGTTTGTGACAGACTTGTTCTTAACTCGAGCCATAAATAGATGGCATTGATACTCGCTCAACTGCGGCAGATATTCTAAACCGTATTTGGTAAATCCGGCGACTATGAACTCGCGCTGCTCGCGTGATTTGGCGAACTTTTCGGGTGCCAAGACCTTGTAAAATATGCCCAAGGCCTCTTCGACAGGAATGAGACGTAGTTGGTATTTTTTGAAGGCAGCTCTACGGACTTCCCTAACTTTCTCTGGGAGGGTGTGTGGGCCACCGCGGGTATCTTCACTGAGAATATGGCAATAAGGTCCATTACTCTTTGACGTCTGGTGGCTCTGTTGGCCTCTAGCATGCTAAAGTCCGAAATGACCAGCGCCATGTCCTAGTCCCTTGCTATCAAGATATGTTATCTGAGCGCGATGGTATCCGTCACTTGGATGCCGGCCGTCAGTCTTTTGAGGATCGTGGGAGGGATATTCTCGCTCGAGTTCCTCATCCCATAACCTAAGTTGTGGCTCCAGAGGCTTGTGGTCTGGCACACCACGATAACATTCGTCGATGGCGTGAGGCATCCAGCACAAAGCCAGCTCTCCATCTGAAAAGTAAATTCTACAACCTCGCAAAATTGTTGATGTAGATGGTAGAGACGGATCTTGCTCCACGCTTCGATGTTGTGTATCAAATTCGTGGCGGGTGAGTGGGATCTCATACTTAGGGAGGCGCTCGGCGAGTAAATTAATCCATTCCTCGCAATATCGTAGGTGTGGAAGTCTATGCTCTCCGGGATCCTTAACAAGGTTGTTGATGAGGCCTACAACATAGTTGTTAGAGCAATCAGATTTAAGAAGCTTAGCTACTTGCCCTTATCTTTTAGATCCTGCTGAAACTCCTCAAACCAAACCTCCCGCTCTGCCATCAGCTCCCCGTCGACCTTCTGCCACTCCTTGTTTTCCTCATCGAGGATCGCTCTTAGCTCTGCTTCACTGTGCAGAGGAAACTCCTTCGGACAGGCCTTTTCCATCTCAAGTTGGACTTTCGTTCGGTCGAGAATTATCTTTCTCGGGGCGACGACAGATGGTGGAGCTGAAAAGGAATTCAGACCAGTGCCTGGAAGGTTCATAATATTTTGGGCAGATCGCTTGTCCATTTTGTATTGTCTGTTCCCGACGAGACCCTTTGGATGACAAGCCCAAGGATGTAGACTCGAAAGCAGGGGATAAAGGGACAGATCGAAGCTTTGGGCTCGTAAATAACGGACGAGACTTGCGCTCAATAATAGAAGAGAGTGAGCTAAGTTCTGCAAATAACTTGCTAGAGGTGTTGTGTTGTTGTAGGGTTTGAAGTTCGTCTCGGTGTCACTTTGTGACTTGGCAGGTAGATTTTTGTTGAGGGTAATAATCACAGTGTACAGTACAATTTATGACGCTAGTTCTCAGCATGAACCAAATAGCAACGCTTAGGAGTGGTCTATTGTTCGGCTTTGTGAAGGGGTATGACGTTGTTGATACCGAACCTCAAAAAGAAATCGGTAACTGTCATTACTAAGGAAGGTAATTCAGACATTTTATGCTTCGACCTGTACAACGACATTTTTTCTGGTCTTGAATAACGGGAGGAATCTATCACTGACTGATGACCAGGTATTAGCAGGGGCGGCTTTTCAGCAACTCCAAACCCCCTTTTTTCGAAAGCAAAGAATACTCAGAGCCCCGAACATACCGGTAGTTGTCCGTCCAGGCAAAAAAGATTTGCAAGAAAGCTATAGCTCATACTGGCATATATACTTGGAGTATGGAGGTTACAACGGAGCTATATGTTTCAACTGCTTTCGCTCGGTGGAAGTAGCCAACTATATACCAATCGGCTTCAGGACTACAATCACCAGAGCCACGCCAGTGTACCGTTTGTTTGATGCTGGGAGGTGTTTATACTCAATTGAGCTGCTTGAGCAAGCAAGTTTGATATGGACTAAAAAGGTCGAGCAGTGATGGAAGATGGTCATATGCTTTTCATTTCATTTCACTTAGAGCGAGCACTACCTCGCTGCTACGAGTTTGCATACATTATTACAGGAAGTAGAGACGAAGTGGAATCATAGGACGAATGGACTCCCCATATTCTTTAAGGATTTAGTCAAACACTGATCGAATCAAGGTAAGCGCAAGAATCCTCAAAGCCAAGTGGCCAGCAAAAAAACACCAAAGCCTTCCAGGGAAATTTAGAGCTTGCTTTCTCTCTGTAGCATAAAGTCATGCTACCAAGATTTGATCTGCTCCCAAAGTCGAAAGCTCCGGCAGTTGTTATTCAATGAAAACATTTGCTTCAACAACGCATCAGCTGCAAAGCCAGATTTGTCTCAGGAATTGCTTAGGCATATTTGTTCGAAACCAAATAGTCACAATCAATGGGCAATTTTCACCGCACTGAAGTCAACACGTGACCAGCACCCCCTTTTTTAACCGAGGGCACAGGTCACACTCAAAGTTCGAGTTCAGGTTCAGTGAACAGAGCAACCGGATGACCAAGACATTTCCTCACTGTTCCTCACTTCTCTTATGTGAAACCTTTCAAAGAGTAGAATCCCTAACAATGTGTCAATGCCATTCTTTTTACCCTTTTTCCGCGACCTCTTTCACGAAATCGAGACATTGGATCAAATCCTCTCAGTGGGCCTCTATATCCTCAATTACCGTCAAGGAGTACCACTTGAGCATCCCGGATAGAACAATTGATGAAACAGGTCTTCAATTGAGTCGAGATTCGACAATTGAGGTTCATATTTACGCTTTTCCTCTTTTATGGCTTATTTTCGGCCGCTAACGAAGCGAAATGCCCTTTTTCTTGCCGATGGGATAAAAAAAGGGGTTAAGCGATAGAATGAAGGATGAAAGATAAAATTAAAGGGTTTTACCCTTTTTTCTTGAGACGATACAGAGTTCTCAGAAACACATGGATTACTTTCTACTCGATTTTCATCGATAGCTTGTCTGGTAAGTGCTTAGATTCCATTGAAAAGTAGCTCATGGTATTTGGAGTTACATGATAAATCGAGTTCAATTCACCGATCCGGAATAGCTAAGCTAAATGAAATCCATTCCGTCGTATCTTGGTACATGCATAAAACTCCACCCAATATTAGACAAAGAGAGATTCTGCGGTGAGGTATACGAGGCTTCAATAGCCGCACTCAATCCATTCCGATAAAAACAATGAAAATTATTCAACGCCAAATCTAAGACTTCGTATCCGGACCCAAAATATCACTAACGCTACCCGTCGGCGAATGTGAAGGGCTGTATTCCGAACTGCCAGGCATATATCTGAATCCATCAGCGACGAAACTGCTTGATTCACTACTATCATTATCTTCATATGCTGGTAATTCCTCTCCATCGCAAACTTGACTTAAGATCTCGAATTCTTGCATCAGTGGTCTCACTTCTGTTGCTGGGATAGGCGCGGGTTCAACAACAGTTAGGGAACGACCTTCTTCGGCGAAAACAATTTCACCGACGACTTCTGCTGCGTTGCGGAGTTGAGTGATATCTTCAGTCATCGTCGTTGACACTCCATCTTCGGCATCAGAGAGTAAAGCCCTGCGCTTCTCTTCGTAATCATCAGGTTCAGAGTCTGACTCGTTGCCTGAGATGCGGGCTAGGAGTCTGGTGATGGCATGCTTGCGCATAGCTCGACGATAAGCGCGGCGACGATGGCGCTCCTCTCTCCGTGTTTGGCGGTCTGCACGGCGTTTGGGCGTGCAGGCTCTTCGATGAAGAGCAACGATTAGAAATGCGAAGAGGAAGCCGATGATTACAAACTTGATGACGTGGAAGGCTTTGCCCAAACCTCGTGGTCCTGGCCCGTGAGGAAGGCGTCCGTCGAAGTGAGGTGGGTCTCTATGGCCGGGTCTAAGTTGCTCATCTCCAGGGAGGCCGAAGCGCTCTTGCTCAAATTCAGGACCTGGGCCCCCATGGTGTCCCGCGTCATGATGAGGTGGCCAGTCAAAGTTTGGAGGAAATTCATGCCCTTCTCCGCGATGAGATCCATCGAACCCAGGAGGTGGAGGAGGCATATCGTCTGGGGGATGAGGTGGATGGGAAGGACCATCCATATCGGGCTCAGGGTGAAAGTCAAGTTCTTGTGCCCATTCTGGCGACGATCCCGGAGGGTGTCCTGGAGGATGTCCCGGGGGATGTCCCGGGGGATGTCCCGGAGGTTTTCCTGGGGGCTTTCCATGGTGGGGTGGTTTTCCGTGGTGAGGAGGTGGAGGAGGATATCTGCAGATTGGAAGAGGAAGATGTGGGAAATGAGGTCTTCCAGGGTGAGTATGGTTCCCTTTTGGGGGCCCTGTGCAGTTCTTGCCACCATGGAAAGGTGGTTTAGGGAAATGAGGTTTCTTCCAAGGGTGTTTAGGGAAGTGTGGCTTCTTGAAGTGTGGGTGGTCAAACTCTTCATTATATACTTCGTCGTTGTCGTCTCCGCGGATCTTCCCATAGAGGTGGTGAGCAGCGCTCTTAGCTTTATCAGCGACTGTCTTGACAAGACACTTGAGGCTATCGCATTCCTCGATCTCTGATTCTGAGTGGTGCTCAGCCATCATGCGAATTGACTGTTCCTTCTCGAAGATCAGATATTGAAGCTCTTGAAGTTGGGCTTGCATCCAATGGAGCTCAGCGATGTCATCTTCAATATTATATCGAGGGAAGCCAACATCTTCGTCGGTTAGTTGAAGAGCTTGTGGGTTTGGATTGGCGGCGATCTGGTCAGGAATGGAGAGGTCCCTTTCGATATTCAGAATTTCCATCGCCCCAGTTTGTCTGAACAAAACCGAGAAACCGACATCTTGAAGAGCCTCGCCATCAACAAATTCGACCAAAAACTTCATGAACTGAGAGTCTGGGAGACCATTGATTTTGATGCATTGGAATGACCATGAGGCGATGAGGGTTCTGCGGTTGATAGAGAATGTACCACGTCCTGTTGAGATATCACCCTGGAGGGTTTGAGCTAACTCCTGGCCGTCCACAGTCACGTTTCCATAGCCACATGCTGATTCAGAATTGGAAATTTGGATGCGGAATGCCAATGCGGAATATGAATCGGCTTGCCAGTCATCATGTGACCTTGAAGCAGCTGGAATATCGACGTTGATCTGGGTGTATATCCTGTCTTGAGTTGATCCATGTCAGCTAGGCATCCTTTGACAGAAAAACACAAGATAAATACCAATAGGAGTAACTTGATGATCGAAATCGACTTCAGGCAAGACGAAAGCTAATGCGAGCGCCGGCGCGAGCACCAAAGCAGCGCTGATAAGGCCGCGCATAGCGAAGGCTCTTTCAGAACAAGACAAGAGAGGAAATATGAAAATGAAATGAATTATACGCCAGTCAACCTAAGGAAAGCGACTTTATTGACGCATAAAGAGATCAATATCTTCCAAACACAGTAAGGTAAAGGACTGAAAGGCTGCCTGGGGGGCTCTTGAAGAAGTAGGCTTCATGTTTTGGTGTGGCTGCGCAATGTCTGAGGGTTCGTCTGCGGCGCTGCTGCAGAACGCTGACGACGACTCGGACACTCGGGGCCCTGCAGAGTCCAGGCCTGGCTCTCTCCGCGGCGTAACAGCGAATCGGAGCCATCAAATCCCCATTTGGCGCTCTAAATCCGGTGTTTGTGATGCCAGACCCGTAGATATGGCTTGAGGGCGACGAGGCAGGTGGATCTGCTGCCGTTCAAAGTTTGTGAACAAGAAGGTACACACACGAGCGACCATGAAAGCCTTGACATTATTGACATCGGAGCTAGCAGCTTGGACGCACTGACGAGGTTGAAGATTTCGCGCTCCACCTCGTCCACTTTCCCGTGACCGTCATAGTGCGAACGAGTCTCAGCGGCTCAGGACGGCCCAAAGTTCTTTTATGGACACCAGTACTGCTTTACATCGACCACTGAGGCTCAGACTGGTATGGGCTAGCTCATTTCATGCTATGACATGGCTGAGCGACTCCAGGTCCAGAACTTGGATGCTTCCGTGATATTTATCCCGAATGTCCTCACTCTTCGCTTGAGATTGCTGAAAGCACTGCAGTTCGGATTTCCGTGATTTGAGAAGCATCCATTCTGTCAGAACTGGTATGGGAAGACGGTGTCATTTACACGTACCTCAGCTAAGCCAAGAATTTCACGGGAGCCTCCACTCAGTTGAGAGAACAGAAGAGGCTATCTTGCCAAGCGGCCGCATTTTTGGCTTGGTTGAGAGGTTGGCAGTAGTGGCCACAAGCTGGGAGAAGAGAACAGAAGAGTAAGAAAGACACTGCCGTCCTCGAATCGGATAGAAGCGTCGCTTGCCTTGGCAGCTTGCAAAAGTCACCAGCAGAGTCTCCGCGGCACAAACTTATTTCTAGACCTAAGCTCGGTTACACGTTGGAGGCTACAGGAAAGAATTGGAAGGTGCATGACTGAGTATGTAAACCTGATCTTTGGGGGCCTGGTGATTTTCGTCGGCAAGACAGAGTTGAAGAAGGCGTGAAATGTGATGTAGAGGAGAGGGGAAATGAAAAAAAAATTGGGAAAAGGTGGAAAATCAGCGACAAAACTCTTGAATTTTGCGGAGTTGCATTGCTTCGTAATTTCAGGGTGCATGACTGAGAAGTCGAAGGGAGACGAGAAGGAGCGATCTGCTCCGATTCACTCGCCTAACGCCCTTTTGGCCAATAAATCGATTTGTTGGCCAACAATTTTAGTTTGACCAATACAGCAGGATGCTCACCAAACGTGCAATTTTTAATTGTTTCCTCCCAAATCCCATTCTTCGATTCGCCTAAAAATAATATATTATTGCATGGTGTTGTTAAAAATGCAAAACAACCTTCACTCCCACCACTTTTCACTATATTAATATTACGAAACAAGGCAAGGAAACAAGGAAACAAGCTTCACTTCCACCACTTCTCACTTTTTCTGACGCTTCGTGGCCTTAACAGGAGGCTCCCACTTCTTCACTGCCTTCCTCACCCTTTTATTCCTCATTGCCGGCGTCGGAGTGGTCACAGCGGCACCTCCACCACTTCCCTCCCTCCCAATAGGCCTCCCAACAGGCCTAGTTATATCCTCACCCCTCTTTTGAACGGCGGCCTCAACATCCCGAGCAAATTGCTCATCCAAGTCATCTTGAATTACCACTGCAACTGCCCCATCAAGCTCACGTCTTGCGGCTTGAGCATCCTTCCGTGCTTGAGTAGCGGCAACTCCCTCTTTTTGTTGAGTTGTGATCGATTTGCGGTTGTTACTCAGGGTAACAGCTTGAGGAAGGGTAATCCTCTTCGTTTAGGGAGGAGTGGATTAAGGAATATCAAAAGTGACGCCATCCAGGACCGCTTTGAGGGTAGACGCTTAGTGAAGGCCCTTAAGGAGGCCATGGGAGCATAACAGAGCGTAAGCATTCCGAACAATTTTGATAACACGGCAAGGGAGACGACAGACCTCTATTGACAGGCGGTTTTTCGGTGGAATGGCGAGGGTAACGAACTGACCGACGGTGAAACTGGTTTTTGGGCCCCCTTGTGCAACCATTTTTTCAGCAACCCAAACGTTCTTCTCCACTACCCGACGGTTAAGTTCCGACAGCTCAGACAGGAGGAAGGCCTCGTCCTCACTATTTGGCTCTTCCTCCTCCTCTTCCCCGTCTTCGGAATCAATTACCTCACCCCCATTATCCAGAACCTTTAACGAAAGACCCCAAGCCTTACAGCCAAACCATACTTTGTTAGGAGTAACCCTTGAAGGGAGACAAGATAATGGAATTGTATTCATGACTTCTTCGATTCCAGGGAGGTGACGCTTCCATTACTTATAACCTGTTCCACCTGAAACAGCCGCAAGACGTCTTTTGAAAACGTAATTAAACTGCTCAACAGCTCCTTGGGTTTGTGGGTAATAAGAACGTCCCCGGATAATTTTAATGTCTAGGGAGTCGCAAAGGTCTTGAAATTCGCCCTTCAATTTAGTGCCATTGTCGCAATAACTACAAGAACTTAGTAAAGAACGGGTATAGAGCGGACAAAAGATAATGACTCACACCCGGTATACACTTCCCCTTCCATTACTTCTCAACCACTTCTCAAACATACTAGCAATTGTAACAGCTTCCTTATCAAGAAGAGCGTCACGAATATGACCGATATAAGAACTACCGTCATTAATACTAGTCCGAAAATCCATGAGGTCAAGGAGGATACGGTGGCCAGGGCCTTTAAAAAGAATGGGAGTAATTGGTGCTTTATCGACAGTAAGGGTATTGGAATTACAGATTTTGCACCTATTTACAACCCACGCGATGTCTTTAAAGGTAATATTATAATACTATTTGGAGATCTTAAAGTGGGTCTTCGTGATTCTTATATAAAATTAACGAGAAAGAGTAAAAGGGGGTGAATCAGGTGATTTTCATGTGACTTACCAAAGTGCTTCAAAGCACGATGAATACGGTATATGATATCGTACAAGTCCCAAGTACAAACAGCATAACGAGCAAGAAAGAGATAACCTTTTATAATCTCCGCTTTGCGGTAGACTTGATTATCTTAGAGCTTAAAGTGACGAAGAGCCTGGGTGCGAGTATTAGCGTCAAATTGTCTCTCCTCCCTAGTCTCTCCTTTAAGGGGACCAGAGGGGTTGTTAAGCCAGCGATGGTAGTCAGCTCGTTTCTTCCCAAAAAGGACTGAACGGTTATTTGAACGCTCAATATAATGCTTATAAAGATGGCAGAGATCAGCGTCTCAACATTCACGGCCGTCAACTTCTAGTCCAGGATCAGGGAGTATAAAACGAGTACCCCGGGGGGAGTTATTGATATTATTGATATCAAGATGATCAGACATAATGCCGAAGGTAAAGTTGAACGAGTTATAAAGTAAAGGATAAAGGATTTCAAGAGTAATGGGATTGTAAGTAAGGGTACGATAGTGTTAATAGAATTAATTAAGAAGTCGGAATAGTCTTATTATCTTAATGAGAAACTCTTAAGAGAAACTAGAGACTGTTTTAAGGCCAAAATAAACAATTCTATCTATTGGAACTTGGCTGAGAGGATATTGAAAAAATTTAATTGACGGGAATATTTCTTTATTTTTTTTAATAAGGATATTCTCTGAATGGAAAACCTTACGTAGCTAAAATCACTAAAACACCACCAAAAAAGCACTGAAATGCTACTAGAACTTTGACCTGACGAGAACGGCGTCGTTAACGGAATCGTTAACGGGATGGCATACGCCCTAAACAGCCTATTTAATATCCCCATATTTTGTGACCGTTACCCCTTAATTAAATGAAATGAATTCGAGACTCAAAACCTAAATTTATCACGCGTTTGGTGAAACTAGGTCTTTATTGATCAAACGCGTTTTATTGACCAAAAAGCATGGATTTTGGTGAAACTAGGTGTTGTGTTGACCAATGCGGCGTTTGGTGGCTGAATCGGAGTAGATCGAGCCCCTTTCCAGCACTTCACCGAAGCGAGATGCATGTAAACATGACCAGATTGTAGCAGATCCTCCTTTCCAAGGCTATGAATCATTAACCAGAAAGGATCTGAAGATTTGGCTCTTAAGATTATCTCTGCAAGGTAAACACAAGCCTAGACATCGATCACGATGTCAACACTTCAGGTTCTTGCTCAAGTCACGTGCACATGCCCGGCTGGGCTCCGGTGACCTCTTCAACTTAAGCTTGTCGAAAGCATCAAATCGCGAAGCTCCAGCCCACCTCAAAACATCAACACAACCACCAATAATGGTAAGTCTCCCGAACCCTCTATTCCTCGCTCCATAATTGCCTCACCTTTAAGTATCCCAATGTCCAAGAATTATAAGCTAACAGTTGTGGCAGCTTCCCTTAGGCCTCCTAACGGCCGCGCAAGGCCACCCCATGCTTGTGGAACTCAAAAATGGCGAGACGCTGAACGGACACCTTGTTACATGCGATACATGGATGAACTTGACACTCAAGGAGGTAGTGCAGACAAGTCCGGTACGCAGGCCCTCTTCGTGACGCTTTAGTTGTGGACCTTGTGGGGGAAAAGGAGGAAAGTTGAATGTTGGAAAAGAAGCTAAAGTTCTGTGTGCATAGGATGGCGAAAAGTTTTACAGATTACCGGAGGTGTATGTGAAAGGAAATAACGTATGCTGATCTACACTCTGGTGAAGAAGAAGGTGTCTAATGGGATATGCTTGGCAGATCAAGTACCTCAGAGTACCAGACGAGATTATCGACTTAGTGAAGGATCAACAGTCAAGCGATCAAGGAAGCGGATACAGAGGTGGCAGAGGAGGTGCGCAGAGAGGCGATCATCGCGGTGGTGGGGACAGAGGAAGAGGGCGTGGTGGTGCGAGGGGGCGGGGTAGAGGGCGGGGTTCGTGAGAGCTTTGAAAAGATTATGGAGTCTGGCGCAAGGTCTGGGGCTGCAAGAGGGGATTTTCAGGAAGATCATGAAGTGGGATGACGAGAGAAAACCGAAGCTGGAGTTGTTGGAGAAGACGGCAGAGCAGAGAAGTCAGTAGGGAAAGGCAGGCCCAAAGTTTCTAGAGCACCTTCGCAACCATTTGAAAGTCACGACAGAATATACTTCTTTGAATAGAGGTTCCTCGAAGACTAGCTGAGACAATGATAAAGCTCTTCCTCTGCCAAATAGAAACGAAGTAAATGAATCTTGAGCTGTATTAACTCTCACACGTGACTCGATGCAAGGCTGTGCCAAAGCTCAGAAAACTAAAGCTTCAAGTCGCGAAAACCACGACACACTTCAAATGCCCGTCACTCGAATCCCAATTGATGGACTATGGCGCTGCCTCTGTCCTGCAATCAATTCCATTCCCTCCGCACGATCGATAACATCCAGAGCAATCCCTCGAAAGTCACGACTCTCTCGAAGTGACTCCAAAGCTTACCTCCGACCTCGAACTCAGCCACTTCATAGCTCAGCTCGAACGTCAGCGCAATGGGGAGAAGGCTGGGCAAGCACCGCTGGGTTAACAGCCAGCAATACAGACAAATCTCGCACCATTCCTCCCCGCAAGGATGAACCCAAAGAAATCTTTATCTCAGACAACCCCCGCGGCAATGTCGAGGAGACCCCGATCCAGAGACTTCACCAACATTTGCGGCTGCTGTGTACGGAAATCGGTGCTTATCATAAAATCACTAAGCAAGTTGAACATCTCATCCGTGAGAGGGGAGAGCAGCCGGCGTTGATACATTATAATGCGCTCGTACGGGCGAATGCGGATGCGGAGTTTGGGAGCGCGGAGGTGGTGAGAGATCTGTTGGTTGAGATGAAGCAGGAGGGCATTGTTGCGGATTCGGAGTTTTATCATGGGGTTCTGCAGGTTCGTGTTAATGAAGGACTTTGTCAATACTGGCTGACTGGGTTGAACAGGTACTCGCGATTCATCCCGATTACCTTCTCCGTGACCAAATAATGCAAGAAATGAAAGAACGTTGGTTCGGACTTTCTCCAGAGGGATGGCATCATTTGGTTGTAGGACTCATCCGTGACCGTCAATACGAAGTGGCTATGGATAAGCTGGAGCAGATGCAGTCGGACGAGATTGTAGTCCAACCATGGCTCTATGATATCTTCACATTCCAGCTCTGTGAGGCAGAAGAGCTGGATGAAGCTTTCAAGCTGCTGCAACACAGATATGATAACCAGAGAAGCGGAATTCTACCCAGTGTCTGGTATTATCTTCTCGACAAGTTCAGCAACGCTTTCCACGTGAGTCAATCCCTCCCCCTTCTTCACTTCGCGGCTAACGATTGCTAGTATGAAGGGACGAAATTCGTTTGGAGACGTAAAGTTGACACTTCAGACATGATGCCTTCAGATGGTATGTGCCTCTCAACCTTAAACCTCGCAGCGCGCCATTGCGACCCTCAGCTCGCCACAAGTTGCATCCGAATCCTATCAAACCGGCAATCAGTCCTCTCTCCTTACCACTACGAGGCCCTTCTTACTGCCTACGTTGGCGTCCAGGACCTTAGAACTGCTTTCAGAATCCTGACAATCATGACCAGAGCCGGCCTAATCCCAGATGTCAGCACAACCCGCCCCATATTCCTCTATCTCACGTCACATCCTACCCTTCCTTTAGACGCATGGGGGCTCCTGACCTCCCTCCATGAAGCAGGTCATGAAATCCCTATAGCCGCTATAAATGTGATCCTCGAATCTCTCAATGTTCTCGGAGAGGTCGACGAAGCAATCCGTATCTATAAACAGCTGCACAATATTTGCAAAGGCGGTCCCAACACAGAGACCTTTAATATTCTATTACAAGGAGTATCTAAATCCAGAAACAAGAAAGACCTTGCAATGTTCCTCGCAGCCGAAATGGCAGCCCTTGGTGTAAAAGCCGACAGGCTAACCTACGACCGCTTGATTCTCTCTTGTTTGCAAGCTGAAGACTACGAAGATGCATTTAGGTATCTCGAGGAGATGATTGTCGTTGGGCAAGGCAAGGAGACCGAAGATGGAAAGAAAGGGTGGTGGATGAGGATTGGGACGGCTCAGCAGTTGGTCAGAAGATGTGTGGCTGCTAAGGATGAGAGGGCCCGAGCTTTACTTGATGAGATGACAGAGAAGGGGATAGCAAATCATAAGTTGAGGACTTGGGCCGAAGAGCAGTTAGGGCAGGTTATGAGGGAGCCGGCGAATAGAGCCGTGCCTTGATGAGGTTGTATGATACTGGACAGGATACGAAAATATGACGACTTCTATTCTAGGCCCGCTGTTTCATCAACTTCAATAGGTTAGCGAAGAGAGAAGACAAGTGTCGATATTCAGAGTTTTTGATTTTCAGAGAGACAGCGCAACAGCCGTTGATCCGAAGCGGGGCAAGTTTACTTTTACCTCAATCCTCCTTGCTTCTATCTTCAATAACAATACATCCTCAGACTCAAAGATCAGAAATGCCTCCAGCCGCCTGTTGAAGTCATCAGTTCTCGTGAAGGGTTATTTTAGAGTGCCAGCCGGGTGGGAAGCGGTATATTTTATTTACTCGTCCCTGCTCAGCAATGACGAGCGTGACAACGTTTCCCGATCGTGTTTGCCTCCAGCCGTCTTGCTGTTATTACAACGACCGCTTCTGCTTATACAAGCTGCTTTGCTTGCTCAAGTAGAAATTAACTGACTGAGCCTGCCATTAGATTATTAAATTCTCTCCTTCCTTTCCAATTGAAAGTCCTTGCTGTCAGCAAGTTAAGCAATGCAAGGGATCTATTACAACAAAAGATTCCGAAATAGGTTCATTAATCACTATGTAGGAACTCTATGTACAACCCAGTCAAGTCCTGCTAGGCAAGATTGTTCCAAGTGTAAATTGAGTATATCCCAAAGAAAAGAAAGAGCAAGTACCGCAAGCAAATGTGTAGAAAAACGTCAAAAGCTAGAATCAACGCAAAAGTAATGAGAGAGTGCAAGATCGCGTGAAAGCACAAGCAGCCTCCATTGATGCGAGACGGTAGGTGGCCAAAATAGGAAGCCAAACCGCAGTATCAGAAGGAAACCAATCACTCCATCAACCCATCCGGAGTCCAGAAAATAGTGAGATCTTAGTGGCGTTTGTCCCCACCTTCTCTCAGGCGCTTGATCTCGGCTCGTTGTTCATCTGTAAGTCGAGTCTCGAACTTCTTCATGGAAAACAACCGGAATTCAGCCTTATCCGCATCTGGAAGGGCCTCATACCACCGATTGATGTCTTTAAAGTGCTGACCACCTCCGAAGGTTGGTGTTGCATTGCCCAACTGACGCAGATAAGTATTGACAAATGAGTTTCTAGATCGCACCGTAAAGTCGCCCTTAGTTGAGCCTCTGGTTGAAAACGCGCCCGCCGAATGACCCTTAATGCCAGTGAGACTGGTTATGTATCCATGTGCGTTGGCGCAGCCCTCTGTAGTCTCCAGAGCCATGCGTTGATGGAAATCGCACCATGTCAGAGCTCTTTGGATACTTGACGATGATACTCCATTTGTAGTATTTGGCTGCTGTGATTGTGCTGCTGGAGCACTGAGTGTACCGGTATCATGATTCTGGAGACCTTGAACTGGCGAAGAGGTGGTACCATTTGTAAAGTCGCTGGTTCCATTCAATGGGACATAGGGATTTGTACGGCAATGCTCGTCACTGCCAACGACGCTTGATCCGGCATCTTGGCTGTAATGTGCTTGAGCTTGAGCTTGAGCTTGAAGATTTCGATACTAATACAATGTTTCAGTCATTGCTCACTCTTCATGTCCGTCAATCCATAGAGAACAGATTACGCTTACCTTCATTTTCAGTGTGTCGATTTCGATACCTCTCTCTCGTTCAAACCAAGACTACTCGAATGTCAGTATAGTAACTAATTCGTAGTTCGTAATTTCTTACGTAGATTGAGTCGATCGAAATTTGAAGGACATCACTCAATCTTCCAGCCTCGCCCTCAGTAACTTCTCTGTTCTTCGCATATGAACTGCAGAGGGTATCATGCTGCTCATCATTCATTAACGCGACGAACGGTAAGACTTTCTTCTGCAGGCTGTAGTCATTGTCCTTCTTTGCAGAGTGGGTCGAGGAATCATTGTTCGAAAGCTACACAGCAATGATTGATTAGTTGGTTGCTTCTTTGCAGTGAGTGGATATTTAGAAAGAAGACCAACAGTTCTCTGTGTAAGATTACCCACTTCAACTTTTGCAGTTTTGTTCTTAGCTGAAGTCGCAACTGAAAAAGAACATTCATTAGCTAAATGTCGAACATGAAGGTGAGATGGAACTGCTTACCCGTCTCTTGTCGATCAGTATCCTCCGGATCGAGACTTACAGTCTTAGGAGGAGACTGCGAAGGCATGTTGATTATCCTCCGTTGATTGGTTGAAAGGAGGTAAAGAGGTCCTCGCTTGGAGTGCTTAGCGAGACTCAGGAGCACTCAGGGGGCGCGTCAAGGAGACAACAATTACCACCCTGAGGATGTACAAAAAAGTAGATGTGTAGAAGGAGGAAGGGAGAATGAGTATCCGAATATCCAAGCACCTCTATGATCTGAGGGTGGATGAGGGTTGTCGCGGTGATATTGAAGGAAGGTCAAGGAGGCTGGATCAGCTGACTTTAAATAGACGCAACCCTCGGGCGTGCAAGACAGCGCTGTCGAGCTAGCATTAAATCTCTGAAATTGAATGTATGAGCAATGCTGGAGTGAATTTGCACTAGTGGAGCTGCATGCATCATGGGCTATGCAATTGCATAGCTGTTCACTTCTGCAGGAGAACATGCAAGAGTCAAAAACTGCTCCTTCATAGTTCATCATAGTCAGGTCTTTGTGCAAGAAGCTAGAAGAGCAGATTTATAAATATCTAGCCTATTGGAGTGGCTGGCCTCGACTGAGTCGACTTTCAATGAATAGTCAACGAGGTCCAACATCCTAAACCCTTGTCCCGCCCCATCCAATAACGCATTGATCTCAGTATCAACAACTTGAAAGGTCCTCCAGCCTATATCAACTCCCTCATTGCGCCTTCGGTGCGTTGTTCGGTATGACCAAAATTTTCCCAGTCCAGAAACCGTAGTACGTTTGCAGATTTCGCCGCTAGACTTGTAGAATTGTCGATCAGAGGGCATTCGGAGAAATCGAGCTTCAAAGTGACGATAGAAGCGTAAGAGGTTGCAGAAGTTCAAGGAACTCTTTGCCAAGCTCAAGGTATTGTAGGAGCTGGAGGGGATGAAGAATGAACTATTTTGCCTCAGTATTCCATCTCTGCTCAATCACACATGGTACAAGTCGACTCGCCGCCTAACACGGCCATCGATGTTGATAAAGAAATTTTTGAGTGGAAATCCCGCGCCTAAATAGCCCAGTACTGCGGTATTCAGACCAATTGTTGCAAAGTGGATCGATCTGGAGAGCTCAAACACTGTAATCTTACCTTGACCATGTTCGTATCAGCTCCCATATGAGGAGCAACCTTTCGCATCGAGCCAACCATGAAGACTCGCTCTTCACGGAATACTCCTCTAGAGCCTCTTCTTTTGCACATGTGAGATATCGTAATCAGTTCCACACGGTGTAGTGACCCAGGTGGGTCGAGGCCGAAGTTGGGTTCGAGGTTGATCCGAAGCATTTTGACCTTTTAATTGAGGCTGAATTGCCCTCTAATCAATCTTTTTAGCTATCTTTATTGCTAATGGTGCTGCAAGGTGTTCGGTAGTAACTTGCAGGATTTGCCTTTGTGCAAGTGGGAGATACTTTGGGTCCTTTACTTGACACTTCCCAGACAACGCTGTGCCTTTCTCGAATTTCCTGCGGATAGGATAGCTAAAATTAGGCAAACTACTTCAGCTCTGGAGTATACATGGAGTTTGGAGGAAATCAATCATACATCTCAACCACCCCATTCATCTCCTCCGGTCCGTCAGAGATTAGATCAACCAGAGGCACAGCCATTGTTGACAGTAGATGGCTGTATGTCAACAGAAGTTGGAATAGTAAGATTTGAGATAGATTAGTTTCTTAGGCAAGTTTTTCTCATTCCAGAAGATGTTGCGAAGGTAATGTTGAAGTGTTGTTCAGGGATTGCCCCAGTCGCGGCCTTGTAATCCAGAAAGAGAAAGTATTGAGTGGATGCTAGTAGAATAATTCTGAAAGGTGATATTACCACAAAGGATTTTAAAAGCCAAAGGAAATGTGTTTCTGCTCTGCTCTTCTTCCAGGGGCATCTCCACTGGTCTTCAAATCCATAGCCTCCAAACGCGCAACATGTTCGGCTCCGAAGAAAAACTCCTCCAATGAATTTGAGAAACGGTAGAATCAGAACCACGAGTACCAGAAGGCAAACAAGAAGGGGATGCTGAATGTCGATGGCATCGTTGGCTATCAATTGGAGAGGGGTGTTGATGATTGGAAGGTGGAGCAACAAGCGATGGTCTCTACTTCTATTCCAGAGAAGAGAGAGCTTTATATCTGCACTTTGTGTTGGAATTGGTGATCGTTTCATGTTATTGCCGGGGATAATTACATGTTTGTATCAATTGATATGTTGATCTCCAATACCACTCCTGAGAGCAGATGACCAACTCCTTCAATGCGCGTGCCAGACTCCCAGTCATGCTGCAAAGGTAATACATGATTCATCAAAAATTTATCCATCTAACAGATCCTAGACCATCACACAGCACCGATATCCTCTATATGCGAGTGTCGAGCCACCCAATCTCCAGAGAAAGTCGATATCACAAAAGCAAATCATCAAACATCATCATGTCCAATAAATCCAGACGAGACTATCCACATTTCTAATTCAATCAGGGAGGCATCAGCAACCTCAAGATTTGGGTATTGCAAGGTACTGCGTATGCAGCTATTCTTTGCCACTTGTTTGGAAGCCGGTGGGTAGAGCGCAATCTTATGATTCTTATCCTTTTACTCATCGCCTCACAACTGCGACTTACCTCTTCGACGCTCGTATCCGCAGAACAGTTCTACTCGAATGTCATTAAGGATATTACATGGGTTGGTTACCAGCTATTGCCAAGATCAGACTTGCCATACTGAGATCCCACGTTCTAGAAGAGCTGTGCCGAAGAACGGAGCAACACCACTGAGCGTATTTCGCATCAAGCCTTGACCTGGACTTGTGTATCCGCTCGAATATGAAGAAGATTCCGATAGCAATGGGAAGGAGGGCGATCGTTGGGGCAATCCAGGGCGGGTAACCACACTGTATAAGGCTATATTAAAATGGCAGAGCGGGAGAAACCCCGGCGCCCACATGGCACCATACGGACTGATTTCTGTCAAAATTCTCCAGCCATTCGGCTTCATGATCGTTTTGTCCTGTCGAGTTTGGAGGAAGTTGACAGCGAATCCAATGATAACTCCGATGCACAGCGAAATGTAATGCAGCCTTGCAACAACTTCGCACCATTCGCGTTCCTGTTGAAACTTGATGGGTGCCACAGAGAAGAGGAGTAAGGCCACAGACCACATGAGACCGATCTAAATCTCAAATGCAAAGACCACAGACCCAGGAATGAGTATGCACTTTCCCTTGATAGAGGAGTTGTGAAGTACTTTTTTGGTGTTCTTTGACTTCGAAGTCCAACTACGCTGCATACCTCTGGCCGCCAGCTTCAAAATCATGTTCTGATCCTACCCATGGCTATTCTCCTTCCTTTTCTTTGGGTCACAGGCCTTAAAAGCATCTCCTAAACTTTAAGTAAGCTTCTGCAAGATTGACTAATTGAACGAACTGTGTCGCTTCAGGATCTAAACAACCATTTCATTGAAGTTTTCGATGGCTGTCATCGAGGGCAGATCTTGGCAGTGATCCAGTTATCTTCAGATAATATTGCCGCCGCTACGAAAAATTATTTTGCAGAAAGTGTGAGATTCATTCCTCAAATCAGAACTCCTGGACAGGTAGACTGACACGCGTGGAAAGGCTATCTTTCCTCAGTCCGGTTGGGCTTGCTCACGGCCTACATTTCGAAGCACCGAAGCAGGGGAGTCAATTCTTGCTGATCCGAAAATGACAGCCTCCTTTCCAAACTTGGCTCATGTTTGGTCTTGGGCTCTACTAGAAGACTCCTTCTCGAAATGTAATTAACACACACCAAGATTCCAAGCGCGATCAATGGAATCTATAAAACCGAAGGATCAATAAGTTTTATACATCTGTGACATTTATAAATCATCTTATCATTATTTCAAAGTCCATGTTCTGCCTCTTCATTTTGAGATTTCAAATATAAGCCTGGCGAGGATAAGCTTGGCTGTTCCTCGCCACCTTTGAGTTTACCGCTTTCGGCTTTAACTTTCTCATTGAGTATCTTTCGCATCCGTTCCTCTGATTCTCCTGATCTTGTCTCATTCTTGCCTCAAGACGGTTCATAGCGCGGTTATTGAACCATTTCTTCCAGATCTTACGTCCGAAAGCACCTCCCCTCGAAGTGTGTGTCCAATAGTGACCCTCGTATTTACGTTGTTTTGGTCGACCGTGATAGCCTTCGCCTATTAGCAAGAGATCAAACCTTCACATAAAATAACTCACAACGTCCGTTATGTTGCTTCTTCCTCTTCGTAAATATCTCACAATCGCCACAATAATGCAGATTTCTCGGCATCCAAGACTTGATTCTTCGATGTAGCCGCATATGTCTCGTATAACATTCACAGTGTTTAGAAGACCATCCCGTCCTGCATCTTTTCTTCATTTCTGGAGTTGAACGTCCAAGTTCTTCATTGCGTTTGCACACTGCCTCGTAAGAGGCTTTGTGGCATTCCATTTTGTGTGACCATCTTGGGAGAGATCCATCCGTGCCGCACAATGGCCCAACGTCGGTGTTTTCAAGGGAGACAATGTCTTTCGTTGGTGAGAGGTCATGCATGGTTTTACTGGAAGGCGTGAGTAACCAGATTATGGAAGAAGGGACGAAAAGGGGAAGTACCATGTGAGACGAAGACAAGTGAGATCATTCGGCGGACAAGATTCGAGAATCAACCCCAGGATTTCGGGAGGAAAGGAAGTAAAACGAGGAAAATACATGGCTGGTTCTGAGTTTCTGTTTGACAAGAATAGAAAAGATAGGAGAGAGTCTTCAATTGCGCAGGAGTAGGACTGAGATTCAAGTCAACTTTCGAAGCCATGGAGGCGATTTAAGTAGATTTCCAGTCGCCTCATCAGGAGAACAAGGGGTCTCGAAATAGAAAGGTCAAACACGACTTTGACACGCTATCACGGGACCGTTGCCAGGCAGCAACCAGGCCCTGCTGAAAAGGGGGGCGAATTGAGGCGGATTCAAGTCATGTGGTAGGCAGCAGCCACCTAATGCATCTATTTATAGTACTCGGGGGCAAATTGTGACTAAGCGAGATACGCTAAGCCCCTCCCCTCCCTCACGTTCTTACTCCTGTTGTCGAGCAACCCCTCCAATTCGGTTCTCGTTTCTGCTGGAGGCAAACTATTTCCTCAATTGTGGCTCTTTTGTTTTGACTTCATAGTGGGATACTGCAGCAACCCTGAGCCAGCGCTCGAGCAAGCGCAAGAAATCTTGGACTGAAACTATGCCACTGGCAAGTGGGCAGAATTGGTGTTTAATGAGCTTTTTACTTGAGTATTTCTGAAGGGCTTTTACATGACTGCGTGGTATGAGACTGATGCCTCGTCATTCGAGGCAATAAGTCTGGCATGGTAATAATTTTAAATACAGGTTAGAGCATCGAAATTGATTGTAAGGGACTTTCAAATTCCCCAGCGATAAATCTTCCTAATACCAACTGCTTGTAAAGGGAAAGAACGGCCTGGAATTTCTCCTCTACTCAGACTCAGCACAAAGCCATGATGGAGCGAAAAGATTGCACACCTTCGTTGGCAATCCTGCTTATTTTCGTACGATTGATCTGAGAATCCACATCTGCCCTCTTGAAAAAAGAGATCCTATTGTGAACTCAAAAGGGTGAATTTTGCTTGCTTAATTGTAGCAGACTCACTTATTGGATTTGAACCGCAACTTGATTTCTTCCTGAACATCCTTCTCCGATTTTCTATCCTCCAACCACTCGAGACGGAATTCGATGGCTCCTCTTGCTGAAGCTACTATGAAGCAGGGGGCACAGGTCACACCTCCATTTTATCAGAAAGCAATCCCACTGCTTTCGGTTTGTTCATCAGTTAGCTATACAAAGGCGCTCTTGACTTTTTGGCTACTTTTGTTCTTCACGATTTACTAATATAGTACAGTTCTCTCTTTGAAATGACTGAAAATATAGCATCACCGAGCTTGCGGACAACGGAATAGACCACCTCGTTAGGCACATGATCCTCATGAGCCTCTTTGCCTACTATAAACAGGTGGGTCTTGCCTATACGCTCACCTACGGGTCTTCCAACTACATCTCTTATCTCTGGTTGCATTTCGCAATAGTTGATTCCCCAGGAGACATTAGGATGGGTGCTTGGAGTAAAGAAAGCATCCCGAAACCCATCTCAGAGTGCATTGATTTTGGTGTTGGTGCGTTGGAAACCCCAAGACTTCCTGCCAATAGGGCCATGGAAGGCCCAAGTACCCGTCCAACGTCCAACTATCACCAGCATGCTCTAATAGAACTTTGCCCTGATGCGAGACAGTGAAGGAGACGCGCACTAGGAACAATCTAAAGGATGACAGATCTCTAGAGGTCGGTCTACTTTGCTTCGCTTTAGTGTAAAGTAGAGATAGGAATTTCTGCGTGGCACGAATCTGGCTCAAACTTGACAGGCTTTGGAAGCCGTGGCTTGCATGATACATAGAGAAGCACTCTCAAGAGAGTGGTAATTTCCTAGCTCTAGATAGCGTTATAGATAGCAACTTGCAAGGAAATCTGGTCTCACCGTTTCAGGATCCAAGCTTCGACAGTACTTTGCTCAAATCCTGGCGCACACGATTTTGAGCGAGGATTCAAATGTGGGTGATACTAGGCGATGGATCTGGGCCATGACTGAGAATCAGGAGCTTGGAGTGGAGGTCTTAGCAGAGCTGAGTGGCAAGAACGGCCTTTGGGTTGCACACGCAGAGGATATGGATCCCTGCGACTATCATTGGTATGGAACGGACGGTGCTTGCTTTACGCTGCTGTATTGAGTGCTTGAGGCATTTGGGATAATGGAATGGTTCGGGTATATTGGGGACTGCTCTATGGGCAGTGGAGTAGAGATATGAGAAGGCATTTGGCGCTGTGGACGACATACATTTGCAACTCCATGAATTAATTGCAGTTAAAACACGTGAAACAAAGTGCTGACGCTAAAAGTATTTCCTTCAGTGGCTCTCCCCAGGAATTCTGTTAACGGACCTGCGGCTCCACGTTTTATCTCCGGATGTTCTCCCTATACCGTTGTCAGTTGAGACAAGCTAAGGCCTGAATATTTGTGCATTCCGCAGCTACGAAGATTCAATCATCAGAACTTCATCACGAAATAAAAGTAAGCATCAGGAACTTGGTCTTGAGATAATATCCCTTTTCCATTCATGACAAAGCAAACAAAAAGAAGAAACCCAAAGGAGAGCAAATCTTGAGCTATCATAATAAATACAGATTGATTCCGAAGAAAACAGACCACAGGAAGAACGGAAGAAAGGGAAAATGAAGCGCTCAGCCAATTTTGTGATTTCTCGACCATTCTTTTCAAACCTCCGTCCTGCGATTAAGCAAACTCCTCGAATCCATCCGCGCTCGCCACGAATATTCTCAGCATAATTAACCAGCCTCGCGGAAGCTAGATCATTACGCCCTCCCCTTGCTCCCCTAGTCTTCGGCCTTTTCCACACTATTAAGGATCTGTGATTAAAGAGACAAGAATTGAAAGTAAAGTGCCTGTTGGTCGTGTCGATACCGGATTGACGGAGGTATGTCCGATGTAGCATTGTAGACGGCTTAACGGAGCGAGAATCCCTTCCTCTTTCCCTTTTCTTCCAACGGTCTTCCACTCTCGATTCGTGACTTCTTCTCCTCTAGCTCCATTCGTTGACGTTCGAGTTGCTCCTTCATCTCGCGATGACGTGCGTACAGCTCCTCTTCGCTCTGCTTCAACTTGCTCTCCTTTTCGGCAACCTTCTGCTGGAAGACCATCTTCATCTCGGCTTCCATCTTGGCGAGCTTCTGCTCGTGCAGAGTGCGCTCTTCCTCTTGCTTGACAGCCGGGTTGACCTCCTTAAATACACTTGGATCTTGAGCGACACCAAGAGCGGTGAGTTTCTCAGATCTGTAATTCTCGTACAGAGCGTTGTTGGTGTGCTCCTTGAGTTCCTCCATGTGGGTTCGAATCAACATCTGGCGCAACTTGACGAAATCGCAGTGTTCCTCATTATCGACTTCAATGATACCCCATGGGTACTTGCGTCCACGAACCTTGCGCCCATCTGCGCTCGTGATCTCAGAATTGGCACCAACAACCGCGAATGGAACCTTTGACATGATCTCGTTGTTCTCGGCAATTGTCTCGTCATCATCAAGTTCGTATCGAGGACCCTCGAATATTTGGATATCGTGGTGCTTGATATCAGCAAGAATCTAGAAGTATTAGCCGGGATGAACTGTTTGGAGTCTTCAGACATACCCTGGCCTTGAATGCGATGATCTCTTCATCGGTCATGGTATCAGCCTTGGCAATGACTGGGATCAAGTTGACCTTGGTATGCAGTCTGCGCATGACTTCGATGTCCAATGGCTTCAAAGCATGGCCTGTTGGCTGGATGAAGTACACACAAGCATGAACCCTGTTGTCAACAATGTTCATACGGTTGACCTTGTTCTCAGCATCCAAGTAAGCATCAAAGCGCTGCTCAATGTTGTCCACAATTGGGCGCCACGACTCATCATTGTTAACGAAATCACCAAAACCCGGGGTATCAACAACAGTCAAACGTAAACGAACGCCATTCTCCTCAATGTCCGCGCTAATAGATTGAATGGAAACAGTTTTTGGGATAATGTCGAGACTAGGTCCTTTGCGCTCGCGCGGCGGGTAAAGCGAGGTGTTGAAAAGGGTGTTGACCAGTGTAGACTTTCCGAGACCGGATTCGCCTGCGACTTGTTAGACATGTGAAACCACGCAAGAAAATCCAACATACCAACTACCATAACGTTGAAATTGAATCCTTTTCGGACACTCTTGCGGTGCCACTGATTTGGCAGGTTCGCAAATCCGACATAGCCAGTCAACTTTCTTCGGACAATGTTTCGCATATCGCTGGCCTGTTGTGCAGCGACCTTTGGATCGGTTGAGCTCACACTTTGTGGTATCTCTTGAGGAGACACGGCCTTGCCATTTGGTTGCGGGGCTGGAGAGGCTCGGGGGGGTGCCGCTGAGGCAACGCCATTTGTAGCTGTGTAAAAACATAAGATGTCAGCCCAATCATTCGTGATATGCTTTCGTGCTGTCTGACTGAGCTTCTCGGACACCCAGTCTTCCATGGATTCCTCTTTCTGGATAACGATGGGCTGAAGGCTTGGAGTATCGACATCGAGCATGCTGCGATAGAGAGGTACTGCTGGATTCGACCGTTGGTGGCGATGCAAGCTTCCTGGATACATTCGACTCTGGGAATTGCGATCGAGCTCTTTTATTGCCATGATTCCGCCCTTCGTTGAGCTCTCAGAGCGAGAAACCCGCGACTGTTGAAGCAAACTGGACATAGCAGAGCTCATTGATGGAGAATGTCACCGAAGTGCAATATGCCTTGTTTCAATCCGTTTGCAGAGTGTGCGAAAAGGTTCGATATCGTGCTTGAGAGGATGCAAGCTCCCTATGCACGAATTTGCACGCTTGTTGCACTGCACAATGTCGCTTGAGGGTATTTGGGGCTTTTAGGTTCGACAGAGAAGTTTTCGTGATGATGAGAACGAATTCGGCCATGGTTCCTAGGCTCCTGCTACTCTGAAAAGAAACGTATTGCTTACCCATTGTCTTGATTTTGAAGAAGAAGGATCGACTTGGTTTGTTGTAAAGGAAAGGGCGAGGGAATCTGGATCAACAGAAGATCGAAATTAGCTTCTGTTCTAAATGCCGCCTGTATTGCGCGGGGTTGTTCAGATGAACACAGACAACCACAGGTCTGTACGTCTGCACTTCGTATTCATGGGATGGGGTAATGCGCGACGCATGGGATACGATGAACACGTACCAATTGTGCTTATCCACCTGTCACTCGCGTCTGGCGCAATCGCAGAGGATTCAAGGTCTCGATATGTCGCTTGTGAGAGTCGATCTGCTATCAGCGCAGCGTTGTTAGCGGTGCTGTTGATGTTGGGAATGTGTGACAAAGTTTTGTGAGGTCCGACGTGGACTTCGCACAGCAAAAGGGGTTTTGGGATATTGACAGGGATGGTGCAGTTGTCATTTAATTGTATCCCGCATCGTTTTGCTGAAACAACAGGAAAAAGAGCTCACCAGATCTTGGGTAGAACAGACAATTGAGTGGTCAGAAGGCTACAACTATCGAGGCCCAGGGTAGGCAGAGGTCGTACGTGGTCGTGCTGGAGAAGGAGAAGGTTCCACGGAATTAAATGCTGGTTCTTGAGGACTCGTGGAGATGCTCTGAAAGGGGCAGCACTAGCGCCCCTGATTTGGCGTAGCACATGTAGTAGCGCAACACGTGATATGTCCTGAGTGGGTTCAGAAATTCTCCATTCGCTAACGGTGCTGGCACTGGTCTCAGACATCTGCCGGACTCAACTGTGATTGGCACATAAAGTAAGGGGAAATCTTGGGAGACAGCCGACGCCAAGGCCCAGAGGATAGGAGAGTTGCTTCGATAAAGGCTGAAATATGGATAGGAGTGGTGCAGATGAAGGCGAATATTCTTCCAAAGGTAGCTGTAAATGCTGCTATATTGCATTTGACATGATCTCGCTGACACAACAATGAAGGGAGCAGCAGTTCTGGCCCCGCGCTGCGTGAAGCGTAAGTTGCTATTTACCAGTGTTTGGAACGGCTGTGCCTGGCTAGTCCTTTATCACCACCTCTGACCTGGCATTCATGCCAGTCGGCTGGTTATTTACATTCTGTATTCATCTTACTGGTAAGCCAAACTGGGTCTTGCATGTACTGCTGACGGTCACCTCTATCCTATCTGCTTAGGAATTTCTCTACCAGCCCAACATTCGTTTGAACTTCCTCCATCAATAAATTATTCATTAATACGGATATTGGCCCTGAGATCTTGCATATCATCATCAGCCTAAAAGAGAGCGAGTCGTACAGGATCTGGCACATTGCGATGCACAGTGATATCAACGATTACGTTGAGTATGATGGATAATCTCAATTAGCCGTGGCAGTATGACCTGCTTGGAGAAGTTTGTTAGTGTCATGTCTGCCATCCAAGAAATCCTCATTGTCTTCAAGCTTCATTAGCCTTGGCACGGTCGTGGTTTTTCCAGAGGGCACGCGAATCAGCGACGCTTAAAAGAACAGTTTCCTCTGAGCTGCAATATATGTATCACGAGTGTTCCTCCTAATGATTTGGATACGGAGTCTGATGTCAGGGACTGCCCGAATTTAAGCATTTGCTGCCGGGCACCACGGTCTGCAATTAGGTTGGAGTCAGGCTTAATTTAGCTCGGTTTTACCTCATACATACTAGGTAAAGATTCTTGGCATCGGAAATTGGCGATTTGGATTCACGTAGTGGAGTTCGAGCTGCCTCCATTTCTGGTCTTGGGATGACTACATGAATTGTGGATAATGCCACAAAGGACCTAATCTATTTGTACTAGAGGCAAATCAAGAGAGTATTACTTAATACTCACTTGCTTCTTACGTGAGTGGACCCGACTCTTCATATCACGGCCAGTCTCTTGCAATAGGAATATATATCCTCTCATGAAAATAGTTTTCGCAACCAAAGCATTCCTCACTCCCAAGCCAATGATGTCCTCCCTGGAAGCAGAGCAGCAGGAGCTTCTTATTGTCTACCTGAAATCCAAAGCCTCACTTTCAGAGTATCACCTATGCCATTTTCTGTGTCCAGATCCGGATATTTTCGTGGCTCGTCAAGGGCAAAGTTCAGATGCGGTAATGGCGATTGAGGAGGTTCGAGCGGCAGTCGAGGTGGGATTGGGGGAATGTAAGAACCTAAAACAACAGCAAGCAGCTCCAAGACGTTCCCTCCTTACCGTCAAGATCTCTCTGCCCTCATCTCGTCGAGAGCTGGGAAGGACTTCAAGGAGAAGTCTCAATAACCCCAAAAGCACATTTGAGGCTCGCGTACTACAGGAGCCAGCATACAGCTCGGCCGAGCTATGAGAATTGGTTTGAAGCTGCGTGTACGGTCTCGGAACTGGAGGCTCGCAAGGAGTCCGTGAAAGGAGGTTGGAGTTTCGAGGTCTGGTTCACAAGGTGGTTCATTGCCGAGGATGTGTCAGCAGCTTTTCAGCCACCACCACAGCACTCCGAAAGTCATCACAGTTTTCTTTCGAGACTTCAAGTTCCAAGAGATGTTGATCAACTGAAACAAGCCTGACAACTGAACTTTTGAATGATGCTGGCACAACCCCAGCAGCGGTCGATCAGGCTGAGAGCCCAAATTTGCCTAGTCGAGGGAATTGGAAGCCTTCTGTTTAAAAAGCGGTCGAGAGCGGAATTGGCCCGCTAGCCGGGCCTGATCCTCTCTCCCTTACAAAGAGTGAGATATAGAAATGTCTGGTGGTCTTTCAAACATAAAGGAGGAAACCCTGGCTTAGTAGCTCCTCCCCGCTCTGAACTCCCCGCACTTCAATTGCCGCTCTTGAAGGTTCCATGAGCGGCTATATATATTATTATCCCTGGCTGGTAATGATCACAAGAAAGGACATGAAAACAGTGGTATAAATTTTGTTTTTGCTTTAATTGCCCAGAATCTTCACTTTGTCCAATAAGCGTTTTGTTTCAATTACATGCTCCTCTGGCCTGAAACCCGAAGAGCTCACTTCTCTTCCACCTGAGGACCCCGTGACATGGCTTCCCTTGATATCATTTCTTGGTTTTGGCAACACTCTTTTCCTGTTGTAGTGATATCAATCCTCTACGTCTTCCTCCAGAGTTGGCTGAAACCGGGTTTACGGTCCATACCCGGCCCCTGGCTTGCGAAATTCTCCAATATCTGGCGCTTTTATGATGTTGCAAAAGGTCGACCAGATATAACTTTGTACAAACTGCATCAGAAACACGGAGATTATGTGAGGCTTGGGCCAAGAGTAGTCAGTGTTAAGAACATTGAAGTTCTGAAGACGATCTATGGCATCAATGCGGGATATGGGAAGGTAGGCACGAAACCATCGTTTCTTGCGTGCCTAGAGGCTGACACAGTTTGTAGAGTTCGTTCTACAGAGTACAACAACAACTGGCTAATGGAAAGCCAACCGTCACTCTGTTCACATCCCTGGATGAGGACTTCCATGCGAGGATCAAGAAACCCATCTCCTCGGCTTACTCCATGACAACGGTCACCGATTTCGAGCCATTTGTAGACCAAACCATCCACACTCTTGTCTCCCAGCTGGACAAACGCTTCGACACACCAGGGCTTCCTTGCAATATTGCTACATGGTTTCAGTACTGTAAGTTTCATGATTATTCAACGTATCAAGGCTTAGCAGATTGGTAGATGCATTTGATACGATCGGAGAACTCACATTTAGCAAATCTTTGGGGTTTCTGGAGCAAGGTCGAGATATCGACGGCATTATCAAAGCATTAGAGAGAACTTTCGACTATGCTGGAAAGGTTGGTCTAACGCTTGTGACATGGCACGCTTCATCTGACCAAAGCTTCAGATTGGTCAAATGCCATGGCTGGACTACGTCTTCGTCAAAAATCCTATCCGAGCCAAGTTGTTCGGCGCTCAGACGGGGCCAGTCGCACGATTCGCACGAGATAGGTTGAACGAGCGTCTGAACCAGAACGAGAAGACATCCACATCCTCCAAGCAACCGAAAGATTTCTTGACACGGTTTCTCGACGCCAAAATCACACATCCAGAAACCGTTGACGATAAACAAGTCTTCTCCTACACCGTAACAAATATGTTTGCCGGCTCAGACACTACTGCAATATCTCTCCGTGCGGTTCTCTACTACATTCTCAAAACCCCACAAGTCCTAGCGCGATTGAACGAAGAACTCTCAGCCGCCTCCCAAGCTGGTAGTTTAAGCTTTCCAGTGACTTGGAGACAATCACAGTCCCTCTCTTACCTCGATGCCGTTATCAAAGAAGCCCTTCGCCTCCACCCGGCCGTCGGACTCCCTCTCGAACGTCTCGTCCCTCCATCGGGGCTCCAGCTCCCGAATGGACCTTTTCTTCCTGCTGGTACGATCGTGGGAGCTTCACCGTGGATCATCCACCGGGACAAGAATACCTTTGGCTCGGACGCAAATGAGTTTAATCCTGATCGCTGGCTAAAAAAAAAGGGAGAAACAGAGGCTGAGTTCAAGAACAGGGAAAGGGCCATGGTGAGAGCGACCTTTACGTTTGGAGCGGGGAGCAGGACGTGTATTGGGAAGAATGTTAGTTTGTTGGAGATTTACAAGGTCATTCCTTCGTTGTTTTGGAGGTATGAGGTGAGTTGATGATTACGGTGGGGGCTTTTGGGGAACAGTGCTAATAAGATTGGACAGATTAGGTTGAAGGCTCCGGACAAGGAGTGGGAGTTGACGAATGCATGGTTTGTGAGGCAGAAGAATATGGCTGTCTACTTAACACGAAGGGAGGGGAGAATATAGAAATTTTTAAGTTTCATCCATTGACGGTCCGCCCCACAACTAGACTGTGGTGGGGGCCGTGGGGAACCACGCGAGTAATGCGGGCCTTGGTCGCGGTCTTGATTTAATCGAAGACGAGGAAGAATCCAACATCCCTTCGCTAACTATTAGCAGGTCAAGGGTAACTTTAAGCAGTGAACTACAACTGGATCCTAATTCCACGAACTATTCCTCCCAGCACCCCTCACCCCAAACATCATCTCTATCTCTCTCACTGGCAAAACCCTCCATTGTGCCCTCTGTCTCTGGATCAAGAAAAACAATTCGACTTCCTCCTCTGCAGTCATATCCGACGATCTGAAACACAATGTGATCCTTCCTAGTCTTAAATGCTCCTTGGATTTGAGTCCCTGTCCACAAGCCCTAATCAATCCCCATACTCTCTGTTCCGCGACAACAATCTCCCTCTCAACATTCTTCATCATTTTAAGAGCTCTCACAGCCATTGGCGCCCACGACTCATTCGATACAAATGCGCTCTCGTGAAACGCAACGTTTCTGAGACTGAGATAGTCCTTCTCATGCATGCGGTCAAGGAGAGCTGCGGCAGCATTTTCTACTGCCTCTGGGCCCAGGTATAGAATATCTATCTCCCAGTTGAATCTGATATTACTGGGGTTATAGTATGTTCCGAAGCACTTGGGGTATCTACGTATAACTTCGTTCCTTGATTCTTGGCAGATGGCAAGAGCGACAGGCGGAGGTGTTTTGGTGGTGAACCCGTTCCATGGGATGTGGATCAATTCGATGACTCGAGGCTCGGTAGTGAGGTTCCAGATCATAAGTCTCACTTCTGGAGGTAGACGCCTGAAGTCGACTCTGTTGTCATTGGTGGTGTTCGCTGGGCTGGCTGAGGAAGTCGCCATTGATTATGGAGGTTGTGGAAGAGTTAAAATGTTATGAATATATTTACGAAGATGGGATTCTGATAAAGACTGGAGTTTTTGGAGGAGATCCCTAAGCGTGCCCTAGTTGTACGGGACGGACCGTGATAGCTTCATTGTTCGTCATCGCCTAAAACAAAGGTAGCAAGCTAATTTTCTTGATATTAACAAACTAGATCAAAACCAGCAGTAAATCCAAAAATGCGGTATTTGAGGGTACATTTGCTCTACTAAGAGTCAGAGGAAGAGATGTTGGAAAACAGAGCGGCAATGGTCTATTGTAATTAGTTCAGTGGACATGAACTTCTCTTAATACCTACTCAGGGTAATTAGGACCTAATAATAGTAATTTCGGACAAGCAGCTTCTATCCTTTAAAGGAATTAGATCCGGTGAGCAAAGGGAGTGTAGGGGTACAGACTAGAAATGGAGGGCGCGCTAGAGTTCCTTCCTGATTTGAAAACAAAATCCCAAGGTCTCGTCTCTCCATCCTGGTAACTTTCCATCATCATCTCTGCGTGTCTATTGTTTCAATAAACCATTAGACTTCACCTTGGTTGCCATGTACCACGACTTCATGATTGCTGGGGCGGCTCCGTACCTCTTTGGCATCTAAGCTCAACGGCCTCAAACCGAATCTGAGAACATTCAATGCCTTACCCTCCATATTTTATTGTTCGTCAAGTTAGGGTAATTGAAATATCCAGAATATGCGTCTGAAGAAATGCACTTCCTACATGGGTTTGACTGCGTAGTTCCAAAAATCTCAGGATTAAGAAATTGATCCAAGTGCAAGGCGTCCGTATTCGAGAATAACATTGTCATTGCAACATGGAAAGGGAGCAAGAAATGAGAAAAGGAGGCAACGGGGTCCCTTGCCATTTTTCCGTTGACTATTCAGAAGTTTGAGCTTGAGATCAATCCCGATCCTCAAGCTGCGAGAGAATACTTGTGGAAGTAGAAAGGCACGATTCAGAACATTGTACGTGGCATTGAAAAAAAAAAAAAGATATTAGCTCCACTAAGCCCGGTGATCCGAAGGTGAATATTTGGACAAATTTCCACTACGCAGCGCGGGGAGGTCATGTCACGAGTGAGGGAGGAGGTATTCGATTTTCGTTGCAACGTTTAGCTTGGGGAACACCTCTCGGCATTGTAAGCATCCTCTTCAAAAGTTGAATGTATTATAAAGTAGTTGGGAAAGCCAACATCATCTGGGAAAGTCTTGCTGTGCTCATTGACTTCCTACTTATGTTCACTCATCACCACCGGTCACCTTGACCAATTTCGCAATATTAACATCTGATTAAGCATCTAGATAGCTTACCAGACCCCCCGTTCTCGGCGGAAGAAATTACGCAGCTAAGCCATAGTATCACCCCTAATTCCACAACAGATGCCTCGCCGCAGCCCGCACTCCTTTGCCAAGAGGTTAATAATTCTAGACCAGACCAAGTGCAAACTGCCCACTGATGATAAATCACATTCTAATTGCATTTGAAACTCAAAAATACTGGGGAAAAAAAGATCTATTATGTATTACTCTGTTTCTTATTCCGATGATCCGGATCCAGACCCCCGAATCCAAACAAAATCCAAATTTAGCGACCTAGACTCTAATCCTCTCTAACTCTTGATGATAAACCTTGATCACTCATTCAACTGTGGCTTCTGTCAAATTCCACTATCCACCGACTCCCGAATACACGAAATGTAAAGTTCTAAGTAGCAATTGCCTAAGCAACAGCGAACTTAGATCTCGCCCTCAATTTAGCACCATAGGCATACAACACAAACATTCCAATTATACCAATGACACTCAGCCCACCCAGCACACTAACACCCTTCCCAACGCCAAGGTTAATGAACAGTGGCCGTCCAAACAAGATCGAACCACAAGCAAACGCAGACCTCAAGAAATCATTACCAGCAAACAAGCTAGCGGCGTACTGTGGATAAGAGAGTGGTACGTAGACGAAGATACACTGCATGACGACGAAAACAGAAGCTCCGTAGATAGTGATGCCGATTGTTGGTACAATCCAGTGGATATCTGGTCTCGCCGTCCATCCAAAGAGGAACAAGCCAATTGTAGGACCGAAACAAGCGAACAGAGCGGGAACGAGTCGTGACTCTTGAGCTCGGAGACCGTGCTTCATGATGTCGGGGATGAGGTAGTAGTGAAGGTATCCGCAGTAAACTGCAATACCAATGAGACATGCGATCAAGATACACGTGAAAACGACACCAATTAGACCCAAGCTGAAGCCGTAATACACAGGATAAACCAATGGGAAAACCTATACAGGCGTTAGTATCTTCTACTTCTTTTTTGATCGCTTAGGACTAGAAAACCTTACCTCAAAGAATGAGTAGTAAATCCCGTAGATAATCGCAGTGTAGACATTCACGAACGCGATAGCAGGGTCCTTGATCGTGATTTCCATCGGTTTGATGATGGCATCGATTACGATTGCGGTTGGCTTCATGTTCTTCTGGTCGATTTCGGATTGAGATTTGAGGCGGTTGTCACCAGTGAGCTTGCGGAGACGGGCGGCACGGCGAAGGAGGATATTGGGCGTTGATGTCTCGGGAAGGAGAAGAAACATCACGAGGAAGATAGGACCAGCGGCCCAGAGGATCTCCCATAAACTCCAACGCCAGCCCTTCGCAGTGACTGCGAAACCTGAGATGAGGGGACCCAGCGCCGGGCCGCAGTAAGCGGCCGATACCCAAGCCACAAGAGCGTACGGGAGGTAGAGCAGGGAGTACATATCTTGCATTGTTGCTGCGCCGATGGCAAGACAAGGAGAGCCGAAGAAGCCTTGCAGAAATCGGAGAACTAGGAGTCCAGCAAAGTTGTTCACAAGTGCCGTTGGCAGGGACAGGATGGTGAAGAGTGCCATTGTTGCAGCATAGACTGGGGATCGTCCGATAATAGGAATCTCACTCAACGGCGCCCATAAAAGCGGTCCCATTCCGTATGCCAGAACGTAGAGGGAGAGCGGGAGAGAAGCATCAACAGGCTTGACGTGGAACTTCTCCATCACGCCCAGCTCACTGGAAGTGTAGATAGCGGAGCCGGTATAAACAACGAAGGTATAAATGCAGATGATCAAGGAGACGACGAATCGCTTTCTGTTACTCCAATTCTGAGGGTTGGCAGGATCGTCCGTCGTATACCAGTCGACGAGTACGATTCCGTCTTCTGTCTTGATTGGCATGACGGGCTTTGTTTGTGTCCGCTCAATAGCAAGTTCTGCTTCGACTTCAAGACGGTCTTCGGTGTAAGGTACTGTTGAAAGTCGACTCTTAGTCCTGCTGATATTCAAAGCCGCGGCGTCTTCGTATGGCCCGGGCTGCGCAGTCTCGGCTTTCTCTAACTCATCACTGGCAGTGTTGGCAGTTGCTGATTCACTAGAGTCACTCGATCGTCGACTCTTCTCTTGTGTGACTTGTCGTGATACTGGTGGTGTTGATCGTGGGGCGTGTCGTTTTTCTTGGGAGGTAGGTGAGTTGAGAACCGCATTGTATGTTGCCGGCAGTTCGAAACCTTCCATCTCTTCTGGGTATTTCAAAACTCTGTTTCCAGTAATCCATCTTATGATTTGGCCCAACGGGGCTTCTCGAATAATATCTGCCATGATGCTGTGCAAAGAAGCAGCTGGTGGGTGTGATAGAATATAGGGAGTAAAGAAACAGGATTGCTGGAAGGTTGAGCTTCAAGATGAAGCAATGCACACAAGCTAGAATTTCTGGCCGGAGGATGAAAGATAACCTACCTGGGAGACAAGACAGTATATATAATCAACATCCATGAGAGCTCTTGCCCGTCTGACATGGTAGCTACAATATGATAGCTTGCGGTTCTGACAAACGCACGTAGACTCTTAACTCCATTTCTAAGCAGTTTCCGCGGCTTTCAGTGGCTGTCCGCTCGGTACAGCGCACTGGTGCACCATTAATACTGTAAGAGGGCATTGAAACCTAGTATGATAGGACAGGGCAAGGACAAGAAAGCTGTCATAAGGAGTTAGAGTTGGTAGGGGCCGTATGGGATCGCTAAAAGCCTATCTGCGGATGTAAGCACGGTGGCTGCCGCCAAGAGCCACTTAAAATCCGATGGCGTTGCGAGTGAGGCAAGGCTGCTGAATAATCTCGTGTGACAGCTTTGGTGGCCCTGGTCAAAAGTAAGCTGTGACGTGCGAGAGGCTTTGTCACCGCACGATTAGTGAACATCTGCTTGCCTTGAAACGTGGAGGATAGATGGGTTCAGATTTGTGCACCGCCGTTATTCGGCCGTACTGGACAGGGTGAGAAGCTGCCTTCGGATTTATGTGATCCCCTTGGCTACTTCATACGACGAAGTTCTGATTTGAGACTTGATGAAAATGACATTCTAATCACGACTTCGAGTCACTCCAGGTTAACAATGCGAATTCCAACCTAATGGTCAAGGAGCTCTGCACCCAGTCGTACAAATGGACCCGAGATACTTATTTGAGTTTTGAAGAAATTGCCCGGACTGCATAGTGGCTTGATGGCTTGCCCTACTGTGACAAGGAGGCTTTTGCCCAAATGGGACAAAGGGCATTTCCTCTTTTGAGACTGTACGGAGTTAGGATCCAGTCACATGGAAGTCACATGATATTTCAAGAGCCGTTTTTAGAACAGTTTCCTACTCGAGTAGCATTGAAGATTGACAAGTCAGACCTAGCTACATACTTTTAAATACACAAGCGCCCTCCAGCTCACTGGGCAGGTTTCACCGGAATGAAAGCCTCATCCAACACTCTGCCATCTTTCAAGACCACCTTTTCAGCCGGCAACATAACAAACAGCATCCGGCACCACTGGTCCGACTTGTTGATCCAAGAATGAATCGTCCCCATCTGCACGATGATTTCTCCCTCCTTGATCGTCTTCTCCACCCCACCATTCAACCTAGCCACAATCTCTCCCTTCAAAACAACCGCATAATCCAGTGTCACGGTTCTGTGGAAGGGACTCTCCGCTCCTGGAGCCATGTCTGACGTGCCGATAATTGTACCTTTGGGCCCCGGGCGAGGGATGGCGGTTGTGAGGAGCGGAGGGAGATCAACAGTGTTTGATGCAGGAACAGCATCAGTTGTGAAGAGGGTTGCGAATTGACTTCCATTAGGCCCAAAGGGACCGAAAAGAGGTGCTTCGGTATCTCGAGAGAAGAAGGATTTTCCTTCGTCATTGTTTGAAGCGATGACAATACGAGGAGGTGGGAGTTGAGCTGCCATGACGGGTGATTGAGATTGATTGCTGATGATTGAAATTGATTGAATATTGAAGATGATTTGAGATTGGACTTTTCTCGATTGAAGAACGAGTACTGAGTGCTGAATAACTAGAAGTGGGAAAAGATTCTGATATTTATATTCTTTTCATCCAAGGCCAAAGCTCAACGATTCGTCGATTCCCGCTCCTTTGAATAAGCCGTGGAGCTGAATCGGACATACAATGGAGATAGCCCACATGAGGCACAGCTTATGACTCCTATGCCAGGATATATCCCGCTCAGCCTTACCGTTTGCAAGGGTTGACAGGCAATCACGACTCTTTGCATAATTTAGGAAGCAGATCCCACAAATCCCACAAGTTGCCGAGTTGAGCTTGACCGAATGCGGCCATGAGGTCCGCCAGAACCAATCAGATGCACTCGCTGAATTCGCCAGCAAAGTTCCAGCGAAGCGAGCAGCATTGGGGTGGACCGTGCAATGAGCCCCAAAACTAGGCTTTCACTTTCACTGACGTCAAAACCGAGTTTGATATGTAACTAGGATGTCTTTTATTGTCAATTAATGCCTGAGAAGACCCCATGTATAGCTAAAACCCACATTTTAGTTACTCCTAAAGTCAGTGAAGAGGCTGATTTGAAAGCTTGTTTCGTTAGGTGTAAAGTAGCTGGCTTCAACCAAGATAGACGACAACAATTACTCGTCCTAATTATGAGTGAAACAATTTTCGGAGTGTGGACAAGAGTCCAGGGTTGTTTCTCAGAGAGAAACGAAAGACACGAGGTGTGAGGTAAGACAAATGGAGGCTAGACCTCTGCTTGACAGAACATTGATAAAGACAAATTGACAAAAGGTACTTTGAGTCAATGAGCAGAGTTGAAGGTTTGCAGAGCTCAAAGCAATGAGGCTGACATGAAAGTACAGAGAAAAGTTTGGGTCTCAACACCTACTTGATGGACATGAAGGCAGCTCCTCAAGCCCTCTGAAAGCATTAACTGCCACCATGTCAGAGCAAAAACACAGGCATTACATGACGCAAATGACACAGATCACAAGCAAAAGCAGAGCCTAGCCCCACAGTTTCATTTACAATTCCATTGATTTCTTTTACCACTAGCAGACACAAAAAACACAACGCAACGCAAAGGCAGCCGAAGAAAAGCTGCAAAACCACGCATCACCTCTAACTACGAGTACACATCCTCCGCCCTTATTCCCCTCTTTTCTCCCAACCACCACAATCTTATACCGGAAGAAGCAGACCAGACTAGAAGGCTATGATTCAATGACGCATTATCAAGGGAACGGCGCTCATTCTCTCTCTGTCCGTATCAACGACCAATTCTCCGTTTCCGCCCTATGCTGCTCAATTGTCCCATATCTGCAGTGCTTCACCAACACAAGCAGTTTTTCCCATTCAATTCTCGCGAAAGATTCGAGTCAAGTCGCGGGGGCAATTTACGAAGCCTTCTTCTGAGGTGGCGCACCGCCGACATATCTCCCCACATCAGTAGCATCATGGAATGACCTCGCACCAGTCTTGACACCAGTCCAAACCTGTCTAGCAGCAGGGGGTGTAGACTCAGCACCAACAAGACTATCAATTCTCGCCTCAAGTTGTCTAAATTGACCCTGAACGAAAGCGGATTGCGCGAATCTGGAACGGAGGAAGGCAGTGTAGATTGCAATTAGGATCCAAGAACCCTTGGTAAACGCGATCGCGGAAAGGAAGAGACGGCCCCAGAGGAGGATTTCGAGGATGGCAACGAGACCCATGGAAGCATCATAGTATTCCTTGACGAATTTGCCAATGGTCTCAGCAATCGGGTTGGGCTTGTATGTTGGCTTGGCAGATGGGGAAGCGCCTGCAACTGGTGCCTGGGCAACAGGTGGCTGGATGGTGGGGATAAGGTTTGTCCGGGTGTAGGTAGCAACGTGGAAGATGGAGTAGATGCCAAAGGGGAGCATGGCAAGCGGGTATTGAGGGGAGAAAAGCCAGACAAGGGCCATAGCTACGAGTGTGTTAGTAGAAGCTGGTGTCAGGCAACGAGATAGAGGACTGACCCAAGTATTGAACATTCTCGTCAGCGGCAAGAGAAATGATTCCTCCTTGAGCTTTGCTTCCAGCTCTTGAACGAGCACGGAACGCCTTATAGACCACAATCCCATACGTCACTGCCGCGGAGACGAAGGCAGTACGATAGGAGAATTGGGCCCATCGCGAGTAGTAGTTGAATGTGATATACGACAAGGAATAGCGGAAGATACAGAAGAGGAGCGACAAGTGCCTGTAGGACTTGGTTAGTAGCTGCACGAATTCTTATATTATGATGTGCAGCAGGGAACAGCAAGCTCAACCCCTGACGTCGGGATGCAGCTCAAAGTACCCATTGCCCAAGCTCTACATTATAGATCGAAGATGACAGGATTGAGAAGCACATACCCGACAAACCAAGCAACTGGGAAGAAATTAGCATGCGCATTCGTGCCACTTTCCAGACCGACACTTACATTGTAGGGTCTGCGCGAGCTGCAAGAGTCTTTGCTGTAGCGGCTGGGATGCCGAAGGAAGGGGCGCCATTGTTGAAGCAGCTGAACTCGAGATCTGCTAGCTAGAGGAGATATTCGATTGTTTATCGCAGTGGTTTTGCAGTGTCTTTCGTGTTATGGAAAGCTGTCGTGTGCGAGAGAAGAAAGTTGGTGGTGCGGAGCTTCCTGCAGGAAAATCAGAAGGCTGGCCACAACGTCAACGTCACAAGCGACCCAAGCTGACTGCTGCAAGCGGAAATGGATTCACCCACCAGATTTTGAATCACGTTTGCGAACTTGAGGAGAGAGTATGGTACAGTAGGAATCATGCGAAAGTCAATTGAAAGCGGCGTAAATGTTCAATTATTCCTACTTGTGCTCAGGTGTCTGCCTTGATTCGGCGCTTGAAAAGCCACATTGCGTTTTTCGATTCTCGGTTTGGTTTCCATCCAAGGGACCATCGTCATCGCTGTGGCTGGGCGTCCATTCGGGGGGATCATCACATGCAAAGAGCCTACAGGGATCTGAACTCGAGCTGCACACTGAAATCAAGTTCCGTCTGGGCCAGACCATCACTATTTGAAGAACAGCTCACGCGGTGGGGGCTTGATGGGCCAATTGAAACCAATGAGGGGTAGAGAATGAGGGGGACCAATGCACAGATCAGAGAGAATAGAAGCTACAAAAATGAGAGATGGTCACTCCAAAGTCACAAGAAGAGGCGAATAGCCAATCGAAGTATTTCATTGTGGTATCATCCTGACTTGTCGTCACTAACTCCAGTATGCTGATGCAGATGCATTCCTCAACGCTTGAGAAAAGCAGAAATCCCCCGAACGCCGCTTGTGCATTGTACCCACCACATCCATTCACGCTCTTTTGGAAAGTAAATTCAGTACAAGCATTTCAAGCCATCTATAGACGCCTCCCACGCTTACTTGAGTAATAGCGGTCATCTCTGCCTCCGGGTCCGCCTGTGCGGTGGTGTCCTTGAGGGGCACGCTCTGGCTGAATGGGCTCTTCGACCTCAACCTCATACTCCTCGTACTCGACTTTGTGGTACTCGTCGACAATCTCTCGCTCTCGTTTAGCTTGTTCGGCATCCTGCATAAAACGAATAGTACCTTGGCCTTGAACACCGAACTTCTTCTGTGAGCCAGACGATCTAGGGCTCAGAGTCGCAGGAGAAGCACCATTGGCACGTATGTCAGAAGGACTAGCGGGCGTGATTGGCGTTTTCGGAGTCTTGACGTTGGTCTTGAAACCGTTCGTCTTGACAAATTCGTGGTACTCGGTATAGCGGCTAAGCCCAAGTATCTGCTCAACTTCTTGGTTGTATTTGATACGAATTTGTATAAACAACTCGATGTTGTACTTCGGTCCCACATCTGAGGACTTTTGAAAGTGGGTGTAAAGGTCAAGAAGATCAAGTATAGTTTCAACCACCTCAGCTCTGCTGGTAGACCATTTTGCATAATCCTTGGCAAGGTTATTGATGATTCGTTGATCTTCAGCACTCTCGGTAACCAACGCCGCAAGCTCGGTGCATGCGAAAGCCATGGTGGTGGTAACTTGCTTCAGGGGAGCAAATGTTTTGTGTAGATCAATCATCATATCATAAGCAATGTTGCCAACCTCCTTGCTAAATTCAGCATACTTGAGGAGCTTCATAAGTGTTTCGTGAGGATGGAAGGATCGGAAATCAAAGCCCGACGATTCGAGAACGAGGCGTTCTAATACGATGATAACCTTAGATTGACCTTCAAATGTCTACCCAGAGAATTAACCATAGTTCACAACCAATGTGTGGAAGACTTACCACATCGTCTGGACTCAGATGGTCGGCATTTGGGATTTTCAGATTATGAGCAGCGCACAGAATGTCTCTCGACTTCTTCAAGGTATCCTCAATCTTATTTGCAGTGAGAAGGGCAGCTGCAGCTGCATCTTGGTATTGGTAGTCGGTGTCTTTGTGCATTATACGGAATTTGTGGTAATGTATAGTTGCCACGGTGAAGGTGCTGACGGGGCTGTTGACAGATCAGCACAGAAAATGGTCTATTGATAAGAAAGCATACAGTGAAAGTACCTTCCGAACATCATTAATCCATTGAACGCCCTGAAGTCTGAACTGGTCCTCGCGAGTAGGGTTGTTGCCAATAGCTATCATGTGGTTGTTGAGCTGCTGTTGGAATAAGAAACGCTTGGCCACGTAGATGAAGGAGGTTGGGACTGCTGGAGGACCATTGCTACCGTTTGAAGCGGGTTGAGCCGGCGCCATACTGCCAAGCGTAAGATTTCGTTGTACCGTAGTACCGTTATACCGTAGTCTTCTGGTAGAATGTGTCGATTCGCAGACGCGGAAAGAAATGCGAACCCGCAGCAAGAGGCTGTCGAGAAATCAGTCAAGTCGGCGATAGGATTTCCGACAAGCCAATGAGGTGTCGTAGCGATAAGGTTTCTTAGCTTCCACTAAAAGCGGCCACTGACATTTAAGCGGGCGGAGGGGAGGGTTGATGTCGAGTCAGATAACAGGATCTTGCATTCTTGTGAGTGTACATGACTGAGTTGTACATTCAGTTCCGAAGATACCTGCTAGATAAATTCCTGGCTCTGACTGGTGCCTGTGGTAGATAGCCAAGCGGCTCCCAATACATCAAGTCCCTGGAACAGTTCAAATGCTCCCTCTCTCATTGTCCCCAAGTCAACTAAGTCAACGCAATTGCCTCTTCTTTAAATGAACGAAAAACTCCTTGTACGTTCAAAGACTATCACTTTGATTAAATAGAATGTTTAAAGTTTCAAGTCCTCTCCATAAGTGTCCGGCTGGGGACTTAGATACTAGTGCCGCTTTTTCTGTCATTCGAAAGAGGCCCAAGCTTCAACCCTGTCAGCCTCGTCAGCACTTCCATCAGAACAACAACTCTAGAGAAGCAGTCGCACAAAACCATATCTATCATCGCCACTCAGAAATAAACCCCTCTTCCATCTGATAGTTACGCTCTACCCAAGAGATCCTACCACGATGGCTAGACTCACCACGCTCATCTCCATCCTCGTCACTGTGCCCCTTATCAGCTCCTCTATCATTCCAATCCTATCGAAACATCAACAACGTCCTCTATCAGACGATGATGACAATGACACGCCCCTCCCCCTCATAATCTGGCACGGTCTAGGTGACAACTACGCCGCCGAAGGTCTTGCAGAAGTCGCAGAAATCGCCGAGGAAGTCAACCCGGGGACCCTGACCTATATGATCCGCATGGACGACGATGCCTCGCAAGACCGATCCGCAACCTTCTTTGGCAATCTAACCCTTCAAATCGAAAAAGTCTGCGCCGACCTAGCAGTCCATCCCATCCTATCAACAGCACCAGCCGTCGATGCCCTCGGATTTTCTCAGGGCGGACAGTTTCTAAGAGGTTACATTGAGCGATGCAACTTCCCGCCCGTTCGAAGCCTTGTGACATTTGGGAGCCAGCATAACGGTATTTCGGAGTTTCAGAGATGTGGTACCACAGATTTCCTCTGCAAGGGAGCTCAGGGTCTTCTAAGGGGAAGCACTTGGTCTTCTTTCGTGCAGTCGCGTTTGGTACCAGCGCAGTATTTCCGCGATCCAATGCAATATGAACAATATCTCGAGCATTCAAACTTCCTGGCAGACATTAATAACGAGCGGGAAGTCAAAAATCAAACATATAAAGAGAATTTGGAGAAGTTGGAAAGGTTCGTGATGTATGTTTTTGAGGAGGATGAGACGGTGATACCGAAGGAGACGAGCTGGTTCTCGGAGGTAAATGGTACGGAAGTGACGCTTTTAAGGGATAGATCGCTCTATAAGGAGGACTGGCTGGGCTTGAAGACTTTGGATAAGAAGGGTGCTTTAAAATTTGAGACGACTAAGGGGGGACACATGAGTTTGAGCGAGAGCTTGTTGAAGAAGGTTTTCTCGGATAACTATGGTCCTTATAGGAAAAACCTTGGGGCGAGTGGAGAGGGTAGGGAGGATTTGTAGGATATTACTATGCTGAACTGTATACCATCTGGAGTTAAGAGAATGAAGCAATCGATTATGTTGCTCTAGTGCGCTTAAACCGTGTCCTGTCACACTTGCATGCCTTTCAAGTAATAGCCGATGGTGCTTCGCACCCAGGATCTTGGAGCAATCATTTGCAGCGTACAAAATGTACAGTAGTATCTTATCAGCTACAGAAACCATTTTTATCCGTCCCATACTCCTTAGACGCCAAGCCATGCATCTCATAAACCAAGGGCTTCAAACAGCAATCACTTTTGCCTTCTTGCTCTTCTTTGAAGCCGTAGGGACCAAGCTGTCAGCATCTCCATCCTTCATCGCCTCCAACTTTTGCAACTTCAGCTTCTCCTTCCTGGCCTTGATCTCCTCGCCTAATTTATTATCGTTGCTTTCTAGCAACTTCTGCTTCTTCTCTTTCTTCGGGCTCTCAACTTCACCACCCTCAAGAGCTCTGCCCTTCCTCTTCTTGCTGACCTTCGCCTGCTCAATCTCCCTCACCGCCTCTTCACCAAGTACATCCTCCTCATCAACCCACAAATCACTCGCCAGCCAAATGGGCATCGCGGCCGTCGTTTCTCCCTTCACATAAAGCGCCCTTACCCCTCTCCATTTCTTCGGCACGTACTTCTGTACTAACGCTTCAACAGCGGCCTCGATATTCTCCGTGAGCTTCTCTGGACTCCAATTCGCGTACCCAACCTTGATTGCAGTATTTGTACTTGGCTTAAGGTGCAGAACAGTACAGTGAATGGCCTTCTCAATCTCTGCAGCAACATGTTTTGGATCCGCTGCCCCTCGCGATCCTTCGCCCGCCGCTTTAGCGCTCCTCTTCCCATCGGTCTTCGCTGGTGGTTTTTGAATAGATACAGGAATTGGTCGTTTTGTAGTACTCTTGTAGAAAGTCTTCCCTAGCAGCTTAGGTAATTGTGTGATAATTCGATCATCAGCGAGGAAGATATCGTGTTCTGCAAACAACTTGCGCTGCGCTTCGTACTGTGTCCACTTCTTCCGGAGCTTGGTAACTCCCACAATCTTTGTGATTCTTTTCGAGAGAGCGGTAGGGAATGCAGGGGATGCTACGAGGTCTTTGTACGTCCGTTGCGGGTCGGCGGTAATGAGGCAGATTGTGGTTGTAGCGGAGGTATTGAGGGGGTGTGGGAGGGCAATCTTGGAGGACTTCAGACGCTTCTCGTCGACGATATGCTTTTTGGTCGTGAGTGTGAGCCAGATTGGCGCGGAGGCCGAGTCTTCGTCTTCTTCCGAGTCCTCATCATCCTGGATCAGACTCTTTTTCTCCGACGAATTTGTCTTTTCTTTCTCCTTCGATTGAATATGTGTTAGAAGAGCCTTCGAGGCTTTCAGGGTCTACGAAAGTGTCAGTATGAATGCGCGATACGTATGAGGGGACACACCTGCTCATGGCTAAGCTGATACGGCGAGCCGTTTTCCACCTTCAAGATCAGTGCAGTTGAAGTTGGAGACATGATGGTAATGTTTAGGATTGGAAATCCTATTACGCAATCATGGATGAGGAAGAATTGTAAGAACGATGTTGTTGCATGAATCCCAATCGCAGTTGGTGTTCTCGATTGTCCCGCAAAATATTTCTGAGATTTTTTAAGAAGTCGGCGATTTACTCCAAACCTCCGACCGCGCTTTTCCCCTTTCGGCGTTTCGAGATCCAGACCCCACGACAAGGCTGACCATGAACTCTAAGAAATTCTCTATTTCTTTTGTTTTCGGGCTAGAAAGTAAATCTATTTTACGTTCTCATTCAAACCCGACTTTTTGGAGAAGTTATCAACACGTGATTAAAAAATCCAGAGGGGGGAACAGTTTTATGCTTCACTTCTGTCACACCGCTTTCACTTACATGCAACAGGCAGAAGCGTACCAAGTTCTGCAGTAGAGGTCCCGTTTCAAGGAACAGAATAGACTATTCCTGCATGCTGAGTGGGCTTATGAAAATCAGAGAGCCGAGGACTGAATAATTCGCTGCTGTACGAGACCCGATTTGTCTCATCGGCGCGTAGGATTTCACGTCTCTAGCGTGTGCCGCGCGATGAGGAGGCTGGGATAAAGGCCGAGGGGTCAGCGCCTGGGCACGCGACTGAGCAATTAAAATGCAATTGATTATAGTTTGGAACCGAAACAATACTTGGAGTTTACTTTCTAAAGAAGTCCAAATTTTGAATCAAAAAGAAAAGTTTTGATGTGAAAGTTGTGAGACTATTAGAAAGTCCTTGACACTTCTGTGCTATGCACGCCATATTCTTGGACAGCGGGTAGAAACCGAACCTGGGATATAATCCAGCTCCAAGAAGTTCTCCAGAAAAACGAGAAATTAGTTTTCAAGTTGAAAAAATAAGAAAACAGAGAAAGAAATAGAAATAGCAGAGGGTTTTTCCAAAGATAAAATCCCGAATAAAATTCGGCGAGTTCTGAGGGGCATGCAAGTGGTTGGACCTTCATATCCCAAGCGAATCTGAACGCGCTAGTCTTCCTCGCGTTCCTAGCAGAAACCCGATCTTCCACACTCATTCAGGTCGACCGTGTTCATGACCTTCAAAGTCAACCTCCCTCTAACTTTCTTTATCACGCCCGTACTTCTACGTGATTTTTGCTTCCTACAATACCTTCTACAGCACGCAATTCCTCCAATATCAACCGTGGTGTCAGTCGCGTCCAGGCGCGGTCTGATATCACGTTGAAAATCCTTCTGCTGCCGTACAGAGCCTCTGGTAGATGTTTGCCATGATGGACTCAACACCAAGCAAGATCAATGCCCAACCAAGTCTCCCTTCGACGGCAGGTGTAAAGCGTCCAGCTCCAACACTGTTGCCAGCCATCGACTTCGAGCCATTCTCCTCTTCTCCAGCTTTCCCACGGCCAAGCAAGAGACAAGCTCGATCTTCGCCTTCCGAACGCGAAAATGCTTTCTCCAAATACCCTACGCCAAATCCAAGCTCTACAACAGGCATCATCTCCTCGTCACCACCACAGATCGCGGCTAGACCTGGATTGCAAAGAACTCAATCCTCGGTCTCAGAACGAGCTCCTCTGTCGGCTGTTCGCAGAATTCGTCTGTCCGAGAATGGCGAGCCATTACGCATGGGCAGATCGAGAAGCTCTTCACACTACCAATTGTCTGCTAATCGTCTGATTTCTCGCGTCCATGCTGAAGCTCGATACATTGCTGCAACCGTCCCTCTCGTACCGAACAAGGTGGAAATTACGTGCAAAGGCTGGAATGGATTGAAGCTGCATTCTCAAGGAAAGACATGGGAACTTGCGAAGGATGATACTTTCACGTCTGAGACCGAGAACGTAGACATTATGTTGGACGTGCAAGATGCTCGTGTTCTGCTCCTTTGGCCGTTGAGAACTCGGAAGTTATCAGCAGACTCTTCCTGGGATGATGAGAACTCACCAAACAGTCCACCATCTGCTACCAGAGCTAGTCCTGAGTTGTCGATGCAGTTCTTTCGTCATCATCGTGGTGGGCCTCACGTTTCGCCAACCCCAGCACCACGGGGAACTTCTGTGAATGATCTGCGCAAACTCTTCTCTGCCGATATTAAGCCTGCCGTAGAGCCTGCTGTTGTCAAGATATACGAAGATGCACCGTCTCCGGAGGATAATGAGAATCAGGTTGCAGTCGGCGAGTCCATGGTTTCGACACAAGCAGCAACCTCGTTTCCTGCGTCTGTCGGGAGTCAGTCCAGTGAACTTAGCGAGCCAGAAGATAACGTAGAGGACGATCCAGATGAAGAGAATGACCCTATTGTTCACTCTTTCGGTCCCTTTGGTGCTAACATCTCTTCCCGAATGGCTTCTTTCACTCATGGTGCCTCCCCAGCAGCAGCTCGTGCTCAACAAGAAGTTGGTGCTTCTCCCAAGGCGAGATCTAGCAGCGAGTCCACTCGCCAGGCTGATCCTGGCCCTATTGTCAACCATGTGGTCAACCAGCTTGCGTTCTCCCGCCTCTCATCCACACCCCTTTCTGTCATCATGAATCACCTCCCAGCAGATCTCAAAGGTGGCAGTCTGACAGACCAAGAAAACAAAGGATTGACAAATGAGGAGTTGCGAAAGTTGCTGAACGCTACCGCTTGTATTGGCGAGATTCATCGTGAAGGAAAGGATGCAGCCGGCAAGCCGCTCGAGAGCGAGTTCTACTATGTTCCGGAAAAGGACGACGACGCGGAGAGACGAGCTGCGGTTGTTGATGGACTCCGAAAGCCAAGCCTCAGAAACTGCAGGAAGCAGCATAAGGTACGCGTCTTACAGACATGATGTCGCTACCATTTGCAAGACTAATTTGATTTCAGCAATACTACTGGAAGAAACCCAAAACCCCGTAATGAGCTTAACGCCTGATGTTGCAGTCGCTTTACGACACCCCGTTTATACGGCCTCGATACCACACCACTTTTCTGTTGTCGATATTTAGTCATACCCAATGCATAGCGAGGCGTATGATGCTTATTTTCTTTGCTTTCCCGCCAGGCAATTATGATGCGCCGGGCGGATGTGTTGTTTGTCATCACTTTCTTGCTTGAAGCTCGATGAAGCGGCAAGATTTTAGAAGTTGATGACGTTGTGGAATAGTGATCAGCATAGGAATCGAAATATCAATTGCATTTCCCAACTTCCATTCCCGCTCTTGAACAATAAACTTAATACAGTTCCAGGAAGAAATTCGATGTGCTACTTGTTGACACCCCTTCGCTTAACCCCTCCAAGCTTCCCCGCACTCAACAGACCCCTGAAAATAGGGGCAGCGGCAGCGCCAAATAAGCAAATACCCCTCGTCTCCATACCTAGGAATCAGATGTCAACTAGGTACTAGTAACTTTCTGATCATCCCATTCTACACAACCATCATGTGTGATCCCCCCTTTTCCTTCCCCAACCAAATTCAACTGCCGAATTGAATCACGTTCCAGAGGTTTCTTTTAGTCAACGCCGTGTGACGGTATCAGGCTTGTAACGTGATCGAGTTTGTTGATTGAGGGGTAAATTGCCACTCTGGGAAAGCATATAAGGCAAGCCGACCCTGAATCAGAAGGTTGCATTCAGTAAAAACGCACACGACCTTGATCTTAATTCAAATTATCCAGGTAAGATTGATTCAATTGAACTGTCTGAGATCTAGCTGATGGAGCATGGCGTGATGCTCTAGTATTGAATAAAACCTACCGGCTTCCAGGTGCAACAAACCAAAACAAGAACGAACCAATCTCAACACCTGTACAGAATACCACAACAATCATGACAACACAAACAACCCAGCAACCAGCCGCTGGCTCCCCAAATGCTCCCTCAGCCACTCAAGCCGGCGTTCCCTTCCGCTCTACCACACACAACTACGCCGATGCGCAAGCTCACGCCGAGGCCCAGGCCCAAACGATCCGCATCCCCGATGGCAGAAGAAACAGCCAGGGCGAGATCTTGCCAAGCCCGACGGAGAGCTGGAGGCCGAAGATGAATCGGGTGCAGAGTTGGAACCAGGAGGATCTGAAGAGGAAAGCGTACCAGGTTGAGATGGGGGAGTGTGAGAAGGGACAGGGCACGGGGTTCACTGAAGGAGGGGCGGGTACGAGACTTGTTTAGGGGATAGATTGATTCGATGGGGAATTGCAACAAGAAGACACGAGGGAAGATGAAAGGAGATCAAAAAAAAAATACATGGTGGGGCGGTTTGCGGATGGCATTGATGCTTGGTTTCGGCGTTCGCTTTACGGGTCTGTTTCTTGGATTTGGCATAGGACACACACGTGGGTCGCAGTCGAAGATTGCATAGCTGGCGGCTCGGTCCGTTCATTCAGGATACATGCGATTCCGAAGTGCAGTTAATGACACACATTGATCATACGTCTCTTCTCATTATGTTGTAGATATCTTCATTGAGCCTCATTCCTATCGTCGAGCTCCTTAGGAATGCTGGGTCTGCCAGCCCGAATCCTTCCCATATAATGCTGTAGAAACTGCTTTCATTGAGATTGTCTGATCTAGGCAACTCTTTTACCTAATAAGCAACAGCTACACTCCCTACATAATTCTCTATAGTCAACACCACGGTTCTGTAATGACCCCAATAATAACATTCTATATCCCTGCTCTTAAAGCAGACGTAATCTAAGAAGACCAAACCGCAGCATAGATCAAGATTTCCATAGGAAAATCTTCGGTCTATTGGGGAATATTGAATTGTTCAGAGTTAGAGATAAAATGAAGGGTACAGAGAGAGTATGTGAGGGGGCCGGGGGGTAAATGTAATGTTTGTGGAGAGAGCGCAAGCAGCAGCCTCGGTGCGTGGATGTTCAGGCTAACTGCCTCCGAATTCCTCTAATTTGACGTGGAAGAGAGAATGAAGCAAAGGGCTCTGCGGTAAGAAACCTGCGCATAAAATCTCAAATTTGTGCTTATTTGGAACTCCTCGTGACACTGTAAAACAAGCGGTTTCCCTTCTTGGATTCGGTGTGTGTAAGAAATCTCGGTTTTTATGAGAATACCCGGTCATGGCCCCATGGCATATCGGTGTGGCAGTTGGCTTCTCATCGAGCTATATAGCAAGGCTATTATATCTGCATACTCTCGATCTTTGAGTGGATGTGACTGGATTTTGACGTGGATACAGCAAGACCAGATGGCAGCGAGGATTGAGATGCTTCAAGGAACGAGTCAACGAATACCCAGTCGAGTGCTTTGAAACAGTGCGGATATGTTTCTGCTTCGAGCGTGGCGACGATGTTTGAAAAAAAATGAGATGTGGTTCAACCGATGGTTGACAGCTTTTGGTCGCTGACTCACCATTGCACTGATTGGCTGGGTGCCTTCTGACTACGCATCACAACATCGTCTGTCTCGTCCACTCTCTTCTGCCTACATACTCAGGGCTACACAAAGTATGACAGATCTGCAGCCAGCTCACAAGTCTCTGTGCATGATCTCCGCATATTCCATCTCTTCACAACTTGCTAGCCCTCTCATATGCCTGCTCGATTACGGTTTGCACCTGGTACTCACGAGTCACGAGAATCAGCTCGGAAGTCGATTCGAAGTGGGTCAACAACCGCTTGCTGAAGTGTTGATGAGAAGATATCTGATCCCATTCTCCTTAGCTTGTTTAATACAAATTGTTTTGTCTGCCAGACATTGGTGGAAAATTGTGGCTCAGAATCAATCTCTCGTCAAGCCAGGGGTAAATTACACAAACTTGTTTTGGTATGACCGGTGAACAAGGATCAATAGGCGCAGATATATTGTAACTAACACTGTTTAAGCATTTTCTAACAATCGTTGATGTCCTGTCTCATCTTGGTTGTATATCTGCTAATAAAACAATGCATGGCGGTGAGGAAACCGTGCACAAGGCGGTATGTTTCTCCGCAAAGTTCGCTCTGTTACTGCCGAGGAGGCGGTGCCAAGGCGAGCCTCTCTTCAATATCAGACAACGCCCACAGGCCCCTCCATCCTCCTAGCATCTTCAAACCCGCAAGTGACGGGACAGGATCAGGCTCAGGCAAAACTGCGTTGTTAGGTCGTAGAATGAATCAAATGTCCGAACTAGGTAATTAGAGTGGGCACTTCTTCCCCTTAACGCTGGTGCTCATCTCAGCTTCTGCGTACATAGAGCATCTGCAAATCTTTTTGAAATTTTTATCATCAGCAATCACATTCTTTTCGTCACGTTCATTACAGTTCGCTGTGCTCCATCCGTTTTCGAATTTGAATATCCTTTCATCACGTTCATTACAGTTCGCTGTGCTCATCCTTTTTCGAATTTGAATATCCTCTTCATAGATTGAAGCCGGCAGATAGTCTTACCACACTCGGAGTATCATTATCACGCTGCGCGCCGAACCTCGAAGCTACCTTTGCCATGTCTTTTCACAAAATCTCCACTGTTGCAGGAGCTATCGCTCTGGCATCACATGTAGCTGCTCACGGCACAGTCACTGGGATCATTGCCGATGGTGTCTAGTAAGTTAATTTTGAAATGGATTTCATCACCCTCGCATAACTAAGTATGCTGGCAGCTATGAAGGGTATCACGCGAATTTTCAATACATGCCAAAATCAGAACAGCCAGTGGTCGTTGGCTGGTCGATCCCCGACGATACTAACAACGGTTTCATTGCTCCAGCTGAATACACGAACCCTGATATCATCTGCCATCTGAATGCCACAAATGGCTAGACTTCTGCAACAGTGAAAGCTGGCGGAACAGTAGAGCTACAGTGGACACCTTGGCCTAGCTCTCACCATGGGCCGGTCATTGGTACGCTTCCAAATTCACCTTGGCATTTTGCTCCCGCTAATCTGACCAGACTACCTTGCAAGCTGTGATGGAGACTGCAAGACCGTTGACAAGACCAAGCTGGAGTTCTTCAAGATTGATGGTGTGGGCTTGATTGATGATACCACAGAGCCTGGTACCTGGGCATCAGATCAACTCATTGCCAACAACAACTCCTGGGTCGTCACCATCCCAACCGACATTGCCCCTGGAAACTATGTCCTTCGCCATGAAATCATTGCACTGCACTCGGCAGAACAAGTCAATGGAGCTCAAAACTACCCACAATGCGTGAACCTGCAAGTTACTGGCTCGGGAACCGCCACACCTAGTGGAGTCCTCGGTACAGCGCTTTACCACGAGACAGACCCAGGAATCGAGATTAACATCTACACATCTCTCTCGACCTACGTTATGCCTGGCCCATCTCTCTACAGCAAGGCTATCAGCATCAGTCAAACCGCTGTAGTCACTCCCTCCACCGCGAGCCAGACATCCTCTGCACCTGCTGCCAAGATCACTGCTTCTTCCTCAGGTGGCATTTTCCGCCAAACTTCAGGTGCCCCATACACAAAGAGCACCATCACCATCACCATCACCAGCACCCAGTCTGCCTGCAAGGCCAATCCCTTCGTAACCTCTACTGTTACGGCCAGCACTACATCAAAAGCTGTAGCAGCTCCTACATCATCTGAAGCAGCAGCAGCTACACCACCTGCAGCATATTCTCCCGTACCCCCAACTAGCCCCACCCCCCATAATCCAGTCTCCGAGCCCGCAAGAACGACACTCTCAGACCTCCTCTCCTGGATCTCCTCCTTCTACAACAAATTCAAGGGTACCTCGTACGATAGCAATACCGTCGCCCGCCGCCACGCACGAGATGTCTCTCATGCGTAAATTGAGAAAGTTCAACGGTGCTAGTTTCGCAGCTGAGGCAACGGAATCTGGATGCCCTCACCCAACTGGGTACTACTATTATTCTTACGGTACTGGATACCCGCATGGCACTGGATTTGCCAAGCCAATTGATGTCAGCGTAGTGGTTTCTTGTAGATGCTTTTCTTCCCTTCTTTTCTGTGTAAATATATCTTTTGCTCGATTAGATATTGAGCTTGCTCAAGTGTAGGACTTAAAAATGAATTTTCATCAACAAATCGCGCTCCTGTTCTCAGTCTGCTCTCAATAACTTACCGCGGGTTCCAGGCTGTCAAAACCAGGGCCAGGTTATTGAATGCAACTTAAAAGTCTGGTTTTCAGTGTCCCATTCATGCTTCTATTAGCTAATAATGGTAGTACATGGAAGCCTAACCACCCAGCCATCCCCATACCAATTTCCGAGTCTCGAGTGATGAGAAGAAACAAATCAATTTCCTTGCTGATAACAACCACCACAAAAGCCCAAAAACCACAAAAGCCCAAAATCGTGTTCTCCCAAACATGAAATCCGTCATACCCTCAAACTCCCACAAAGATTCGCAAATGGAGAATCCAGCGTCCAAACACCACAAAGCGAACCTGATGCCAAATTCCTTCTAAGGGTAGATCATGGAAACAGTTGAACAAGTCTGCTTTGCTCTCCGCCGAACTTAAAGACGAACCTGTGCTTTACTCTTCGCCGAACTCAAAGATGAATCTCTGATTTACTTTTCGCCGGATTCAAAGACGAAATCTCTGCATTGCTTGTCGCCGGACCATGCGCGTAATGAAAGTAAACGGAGGTGAGAACCAGTTGACTGCAAGTTCAATCAGGTCGGCAAGGTTTGCAAGCATCTTCAGGTAGGGAGGCTTGGTACAATTGTCCCATGCCACAATGATGATTTTGGCCTCGAGGACCTCTCTGATGGTCAACTTCGCGAAATGCGAAGCCTTTCCCGACCCCATGACGATGACTTTATCTCTCAACTCTGGCAAGAATTTGCCAATCTCACTGTGCCACTGATCGACCAAGTGAGATGGCAATAATATCAATGTTGCATCTGTTGGGATGGCGCCTGGGTGAGTTGCACTGGCGTTCTCATCAGAGGTCTCAATGGTCTCCTGGGCGAACCCCTGATGAGAACGCCGTCTCCTCAAGAAAGGAGCAGGAAGCCAACAGAGTAATTTTAACTACTTTTTCTTCAGTGAAGTTTCGTTGCCTTCCTGCTCCTTCGTAGGTGAGGATATCCCATCGGAAGGTAGAAAACTCTGGCTGTGAGTATTTCCCCCCCTATGCGCCTATCCCCACCCGTTAGGACCACCCACTCCCCTCGTGTAGGAGGGTGAATGATCCCCCGGGGGCCTCCCCCTAGTTGTAGAAGAGAGAGACCTCCTTCAGTTTTGATAACCCAGACCTGCTACTGGGTCCGCCCGTGCCCTTCCATGATGTTGGAAGACCAGACCTACAGTTTTGGTAACCCAGCTCTGCTACTGGGACATGCAGCTTTTGCCAACAAGGATTGCAAGATGGTGAGCAGTTTGTGGAGCAGACCGTTTTGGCCCTTGTGAAAGATTTCATTTGTCCTTTTCGCTGAACTTTGTTTGCTCTTCGCTGAAGATTGTTTGCTAGCTGAAGTTCGTTTGCTTATCGCTGAAGTCGGCTTTGTTTTCCACTGGTATTGAGAACTCTGAAGGAACTTTGCTCTTCGCTAAAGTTGATGTGAAATGATCGATGAAAGTACTTCAGGATACTTGAGTCCTTTCCGCTGAAGATCAGTTCGATTTCGTTGGGGTTGACTTTGTTCTTCACTGATGAGCGTTTGTCTGAGTTGACATAAGCTGGGCCGGTGATGTGCCTTGATGGCACTCGTATCTTGACAGAGGACGCTTCAGCAACGCTAGACTACCAAGTTAGAACCAATTTAGAGAGAGATTTGCAGATTTCTTACCTTCCAGAAGCATTGGCTTCCTGCACCAATATCTCCAGGGCAAGCCAAGCTCCACCCCCTTTCTTTTCGGCAAAGAGTCCGGCCGAGAAAAAAAGCCGGACGGGAAACGCTGAGCTACAAAGAAGCAAAGCTGTCAGTATCCTTACTATTATCCAGAGATCAGACGGGTACTTACAGTTGCCACGTTCATGCTCACTTGGAGTCCCAGCCCAACGGAATGCCCGGCGGCCAGGACCCTAGTCGAGTTTCCTAGGCTTAAATCCAAGAGATCGAAGTGGTGGAGGAGTTGTCATCTTTCAAAATGCATCGTTAGCATAAACACTTTTCAGAAGATCTCATGTTAACAGAGTGCTAAGAAGGCAGGATTTGTCTTGAATGGCAAATCCAAATACCGGAAAGGCGTTTGCCGGTCTGACTTCGGTGTAATGAGGGAAGAGAGAGGAGGAGTGATCTTTAGCGGCAAGATGCTCTTGTCTGGCATTCCAGAGAGTATTCTCGTCTTAGACTTCAGCGAATAGTGAAAGGAAAGAGTGAGCTTTAACGTCTGATATTCCAGAAAGAGCTCTTGTCTCAGACTTCGGCGAAAAGCAAAGGGAAAGAATGAGTGATCTTTGGCTGCAGAGATGCTCACGTCCGACATTCCAAAGAGAAGCTCTGGTCTCAGACTCAAGCGAAAAGAGAAGGGAGGAAGGATAGAGGAGAGATACGCCGAAAGTGAAAGCCTGGAATAGAATAAACAGTAGCATTCAGCTTCCAAGACGAAGCGTTCAGTGTTACAAAATGAGTGCTTGTCTTTCACCTCCACGTGAAGCAAAGAGGAGGAATGGGTGTGCAAAGGAAGTAGAGAGAGGTGCAAGGTGAGGGGATGCAAATGGAGAATCTTTCTTTAGTAGTAAAGATGCTCACCAGAAAGAGCTCCCGTCCTTGCCTTCGGCGAAGAGTAAAGCAGTGATTTCGGCTTTGACTTCAGCGAAGATCAAAGCAGAGATCTCGTCTTTAACTCCGGCGAAGAGTAAAGCAGAGACGCGTCTATGACTTCGGCGAAGAGTAAAGGAGATATTTCGTCTCTTACATGCAAGAGAGGAAGAGATTGAGCTTGAGAACAGACGGGAGGTTCGCGTTACGCGCTGAAAAGGGAGAAAGGACGGGGAAAGGACGGCAAAAGACATCGGACGTGAAGGAAATAAGGAGAGCCCATCAACATACCTTTGATATCATTTCGATCGCCTTCCGCAACGTGAGCTCGTGGTTGTTGTTGATAGCTGGGGTTGGGGAAGATGGGAAGAGGGTTTTGAATAAAAAATGGAAAAGGAATTTGTGGGAAGTAGATAACATGTTCGTCATCACGGAAGTATAGTAAATCCGTACCTAGTGAGGGGGCACGATACAAAACGCTAAGTCAACGCTAAGTCACGAGGAAGACGAGGCTGAGGTAGCATGAGATAACCAGACAAGACTTCTTGAAATATGAGTGGATTTGTGGCTATATTGCCATCAGAGAAGAGTAATCGCAACGAACAGCATAACCATTTCTCTCCATCCCAAAGCCATCCCCATGAAGGAGGTTACCACCCAAAGCTCAGTATCAAAGAAGCGTGGTACTCGACAAACTCTCGATAATATGCAAACTCACACAAGCCTCGCCCTGATATAATGCAGAACGATCATTCCTTCCAACTCCCCACTTAAACGCCCTGCTAACGTGAACACCTTCAGAAACCCTCAGGTCCTTTCCCATCAGTTCCTCCTGTCTTGAAGAACTCAGCAACCACACCCACAGCGTAGGAAGCAGCTGCAACCCAAGCCCCCCCAATCAAAACCTTCTTAAATTTACCCCGATCTTTACGACGAGAACCCTCACTATCATCGTCCCAGTTCCGCTTGCCGCTGAATACAGGCTCTTCTCGTCGAACATCAATATTGGACTTGAACGGCGGATCAGATACACCAGGGAAATCATGGTTGACGAACCCTGTTGGGCTTGCAAAGTTGCCAGTTGCAGCAACGGGGCTGCTTTGCATACCATCAATGGGGTTGGTTGCCTTGTAATTCAGATTCTTTTCGGGGAATACTGGCTTCGATTCAATACTCGCCCCCTTTAGCGCACCTGAGCGAACTTTCCGGAATACAAGTACATCCCCACTCCCAGACACAATCTCATAACCTTCTGACTGGAGTGGCTGGAAGTGTGGGAAGAATTTTGCTGGATTTGATAATCGAAGAAGAACCTCAGCAGGCGTCAATGCTCCTGAAGAATCGTGGACAATCGAAGTCGTCTCGGCTGTACTGATTGATTGCATAGTTGGGTCATATGCAAGTATCTTATACAATGTGGGCTCGGCATGTTCTAATACTGGCTCGCAGGCTGATGATTCCCTACTGGCTTCAGTCATCAAACTTGGTTTGGCGGTACTGTCAGTTTGGCGATGCTTTGTGTCGATCGTGCCGTATGTTTCCTCGTATATCTTGCGGACCTCCTGGATAAGTTTTCGATCACTTTCCTTCTTCCTCATCTTTTCCTTGTGTTGCTGGGTTTGGTCAATGTTGGCTCCATTTTTTTCAAATTTGTTTGCATCCCGTTCATCTTGTCGGCCAGTAGTACGGTTTAATGAAGGCTCAATCCTCACAGCAGTTGAGTTGCTTGAAAAGGCCTCGGTTGAAGTCATTCCAGAGTCCTCGATGGGGTGATTTGAAGTGTTCGTCTTCTTCCTGGGACTCAAACTTCCAGAGCTACCTTGTTCAAGAGTCCAAGAGGTCTCGAACTCCTCAGGAAAGTCTCGGACGAACGTACCAGTCAACTTTCTTGAACTTGGCCATCCGGACTCAACTTCTGCCAGTTTGGTATCTATCCGACCACGAGCGTGGGCGGCATGGTTCTGTAATTCACTATGCTCGATCCTGAGTTCTTCAACGAGCTTTCGAGACTGCTTAACTTTCTCAGCAGCAGCCAGTTCATCTGCAGATGAGAGCTCGCTTCCTTGAAGGTTATTAAAGTCGCTCTCTAGTTGCTTCCTCTTGGCCATTTTCTCCGAATCGGTCTCCTTTTTCGGATTTTTGATGATACCCGAGCCTGCACGAACATCACTGGCTCGAAGTAGGTCAAGGTCATCTTTTACATCTTGATAGAGCCTGCCCAACGCACCACTCACCGTTCGGATGAACCCTCCGCGCTTCATAGGAATATCTAAAGCTCCTTTGTGTCCGTAGCTGGCACGTGAATCATAGTCTTTGAGACCTTCGGCGACTGGGTCACTTGAGGAGTTTCCATTACGTTCGTTGTTGATCTGGGCATCATACTTTTTCAACTCTTCGTGTACTGGATCATAGCCGTGAAAAGCTTCTTCTACAGGATCCAATTGAGGCGTTATTTCCTCTGACTTCTTGATAGATTGTCGGCTTGTAGTGTTCTCGTCATACTCCTTGAAGGCTGTCTCAACAGGAACAATTTTCTCCGATGTCTTGATGCTAGGTTCATCGCGAAGTCCCTGGCGGGAGATCTTGCCGTCATAGTCTTTTAAACCACCTTGGATAGGGTCCGCATAGTCAATGGTCGCTCCGGCAGGTTCATAAAATTGACCAGACTTGTAGTCAACTTGGCTATCGTACTGCTCCCAGCCATCTTTCTCGACCGAGTTGGCAAACTTGGCGTCGGATTTAGAAGGCACACCCTCTCCACTGAAAATCTTGTCATCGTATTCCTTCAATCCACATTGATCAGGACGAGAATAGTCAATGTCTTTTTGCGCACATTTGTAGAAGCGACCAGATGCATAATCGACTTTGTTGTCGTATTCCTTTAGGCAGTCGTGCACTTGATAATCCTTCTTGGACACGTCTACCTTCGACGATACACATTTTGCGGGTGCAGATCCTTTGCTGGAAATTCTCGTGTCATAATCCTGCAGACCTTTTTGCACGGGATCAAGACCATTGGTCTTGATAGAAGCAGGATCATAGAACTGGCCAGATTTGTAATCGACCTTGCGGTCGTACTCCTCAAATCCGTGGGCCGGGTCGTACAAATTGCTTGATGTACCAACAGGACGGAAGTCGTTTCCAGTCCCATCGGCTGGTAGGGGTTCTGGAGCGGATTTAGACGAGGAAGGAGGTAACTTGTCTTGAAATTGTGATCGATATCCCTTGAAAGTCTTCACTGGGATCTCGATTGGCTTGCGGCCGTTGTCTACAGGAGCTTTCGACTGATTCTTGAATACTTTTCGATTCGTGATGGGATCAATCTCATACTCGGGTTCCGAACTAATATTTGAGTCCTGGTTGCTTTGGAAACGCTTCCGGAAGCCTTCTAGGTCGTACACAGAAGAGGGGGACGCGTAAGAAGTGCCAATTGTGGTGGTGCTCTCGTGAGAAGCTGGATCAGTCCATGCCCATATTCTAGATGACCTCGCCCGGATGTAATCGTACACGGCGTCTTGGTTTCTGAAAAGCTTGTCTACGGCGCTCTGTTCCACGTCTTCGATTCCTTTTCCAGTAGACTTCTCGGGCCTTCCCTTATGATCAAGCAATTCGTCAACATCGACCCATCTTCCACCCGGTCTCGGATCTTGTCCTCGCCATGCACTGCACATGAATCCCTTTAGGCCGAGGTGTTTGGGATGGCCTGGAAGATGACGATCCCAGGAAAGCCTTCTGTTCAAAGCCTCAATATACTTATGTTTCACCACTCGATGACGACGACGAATTTCTTTTTGGAAATTTGGATCAAGATATGATGACCAAAGTCCCAGTCGAAAGTCTCGGGTTTGTTGTTGCGGCCGACATCTCCGAGGCAAGCTGCCCACTCGCCGAAGCAACGTCGTCGAGACTCTCCAAGTATTATTAAGAGAGGTCGAGGTCATCTGGACCGAGGTGATTTGTGATGAAAGCATCTTGGATTCTTATCACCGTTGGCACATAGTCTTTGTCTGCCTGGTTTTGTCAGTCCGCCACTAGTCAGGACATGGATAGAACTCCATACGCAGGTCTCAAACACAAGAGTATCTACCCACCAATGAGCTAAATCATGAAATCTAGCAGAGTATAGAAGAGGCAAAGAGCGTATGGTTTGTTGCTTTCGTCCTCGGTTTTGGAGATTTGTTGTCGTGGACCTAGTTGACAGTCAGCAGTAATCATGACAGTTTCACATTACTCGACGCACTAAGAGCGATGTGCCTTGCATCAAAGGGCCCTTTCTCCCGAGACCTTCAAAAGCCTGTCAACAAGTATGGTGTATATGCCAGCTTTGTTCTAATTGCAAGAGAGTCGTGAGCTAGAGTTGTGGGAGAGGTTTGTGAGGAGGCAGATAGCGCAGCTCGAGGCCGAGGAAGAGATCACCGTCAACGCTTTGGTGGAGTTTCCTCAAAGTTTCGAAGCAAATACAAGACCTCAAAACACACCCAAAGGGCGAGAGTGCGCATTCGGTATTCGAAAAGGTGTTGTAATTGTTGTTGTGCTTGGAGTTGCTCTGCACGCCGACGTCTTGAATACGGATCACCGGCGTTACCTGAGATGTTCACAGGTACCGAGGGGCTGCGAAGACTGAGATATAAGTAAGAGGGCACAATGTAGTTCTCTGCGAGCTTCAAGTGTGCAGGGAGAAATTCTAAGATAGCTAGTTTGCTGATTGAGATTTGAGAAGGAGGTTGGGTGCTGGTCGTTATCTGCACGCTCGAGATACAGCAGCCGCCAGCCCAGGAATCACTTAATGCGGGGTAGGCCATGCTCCGCATTCACCCGTCACTAGCTGGACCAGGTAAAGCAGCGACCAGTAGCTTTATAGCAGCGAGCCATTGGCATGCAAACCCCCTGTAATGACGAATGCGGCAGCGGCGAGGATTCAAAATTATTCTTAGTCCAAAATACAAAACCACCACAACCACAACTACATCCAGAATTTAACCACTCCTTTTCTTCTCCATACATTTTACTTCTTTCTATTCTGCAGAACTGCAGCCAGAGCAGGCACCACTTCGTCGCCAAAACCTGATTTCTCCTGCCCTATCCACGCCTTCCATCCCGCAACACCGAGATCGATTGCTTCCACCTCGAGCCTTGCCCATGTTTCCCTAATGTCACTCTCGATTTCAACATCTGTCTCTGCCTGACTTCACAGCGCTCAGTCAACATGAGCAATCGACAGTACAAGTCGCAGGCCTCTAGCAGCCGTGCTGCCCTTGCCGCCGGAACTTTCGGTGGCTTCGGTTCTGCGTCGTCGAGAGGCAGTGTGCTCTCGTACCTTACACCTCCCCCTGAATTGAAGGCCGTCAGCGACCCAAACATCGTGGTAGCATTCAAAGGCTTGTCCAAGAAAGATGCTACTACGAAGAGTAAGGCCTTAGAAGATCTGCGTGCGTTTGTACAATCACCTCCCGAATCTCAACAGGAAATAGATGGCGCAATTCTAGATATATGGGTAAGCCAATGCAAGCTCTACTCATCTCTGGCCCTACTAACCTACATTCAGGTGCAATTCTATCCCAAATTGGCTATAGACAACTCACGACGGGTCCGCGAACTGGCACATCAAGTACAGCAGCATATGACCACGGCCGACAAGAAACGCATGCAGAAACTTATGCCTGACATCGTAGCTACATGGCTTGCGGGAATGTCGGACAGAGATCGGGCAGTCTCCAAGGCAGCAAGAGATGGCTTGACGGCTTTTCTGAATACCGACGACAAAGTACTGATATGTTGGAAGGTATTTCAACCACAAATACTGGATTATGCCCGAGGCGCTCTGGACGAAACCCCACAATCGCTCTGTGATGACAGATCAATGAGTCCCGACGAGATGCAGGAGACCTATCTTCGAGTCGTTGGATCGAGTGTGTCACTTGTTGAAAGCCTCCTCACCCAAATGAAAGAGTCTGATATTGGTAAGCACCTGGAAAAATACGAACTTTACTTCAACAGCAGTCCTGCAAAGCTCTGGGGCCTAGCATCTTGCGAAGATGCGTTTGTCAGAAGATTGGTAGCTCGGCTACTGGACATCTGCTTAAAGAAGCAGTGTGGGTTTGTTGAAGCCAATCTCGAGTTGATAAGCAAAGCATTTATTGCCGAAGCATTGTCCAGTTCTCAAACCTCTTCAGCATTTCAACTGATTCAAGCTTTGGAACCACTTACCAAAGCATATCCAGAAGTGTGGACCTCGTCATACAAGACAAAAAAGTCTGCTTTTTCCAAGCTCCAAAAGTTCATTGCCAAAGGTTCTCAAGGTGGACCTGCGGCTTATTGGCAAAGCCTTCAGTCTCTTCTAGCAAGCCTCCCTTCAGGAGTACTTCCTACGGATATCGATGCATTGTTGGATTTCTTGTCTGCCATTCGCGACGGAATCAATAGCAGGGAAGAGCCCCGAGGCAATGCGGAACTGGCTTGGACTAGCTATTTCCACATTGCCGATCACTTGGCCAAGGACCTCTCTGACGAAACTTTACAAGGAAAACTCTTTCAACAATCTGTGTTTCCAATTTTCGAGCACTACATGCATCCCTCGGCAGAAAGCTCGAAGTGGTCGCTGGGTCGAAATAGCCCAGCTCTTGCTAAGGCATTCGTTATTTGTGCATCAACAAGAGAAGCTACGTTGCGCACGTCGCTAAGTCACGAGTTTGAGCGATTGGCGGGCGATTTTATTATAAGACTTCGGACGTCTTTGCCAATGCAGTCTAAAGATTATGAAACTTCTCAGACCTCGATTGTCGCTGAAGGACATCGGTGGTTTTCGTTCGTGAACGAAGTGTTCACCTTGGTGCCAGAAATCGAAACAAGCAAGATTCTCGAGCAAAATTCGAGCAAGATCATTACTGCTTCATTCGCAGCTATAACCATCCGAAACGGAAAGGCGTATTCAGCTGCAGCAGTTGTGGATACTGCTATGCGCTTGACACCCCGTTTATTCCGGATTACGGAGAACATGGATTCTCTCATGATATTTTTCGAACTGGACTTCAACGGTCTGCTCGATTCTCCCTCAATGAAGTATCTGGTCTCTATGCTGCATAATTTTGTCCATTTTGCTGAAGAGCGATCCGAATTCGCAAAGTTCTGGCAGTCTGCAGTTTGTAATGTTCTGCTACTTCCTGAAGATGAGGAAGATCGAAAAATTCGAACTATTACTGCACTTATCGCAAGCCACGACGTCAGGGACATTGCTGCGCTTAACGACGAACTTCAAGCTTTCTTACATAGCATGTTTGTCAAGGCCTTGCACGGAGACCAGCAAGCCTGGCCAGTATTCGAGACTGCAGTTACTTTTCACACTATCGCATCTGCTCAAGAAAGTCTGCTCGTGGCTCTAATTCTCTCAGGCCTCGATATAATCAATGCCTATGTCGAATTTGCATTGAATGCCTTGGAACTTTTGGCAAAAGAGCACAAGGACGTTTTGCAGGATCATAACACTCGGGTAAGCTTACTGACCAAGTTGTTGGCTCTCAGTGAGGTCAAAGACAATACGAGTGTGTCCTCCAAAGCCATAGCCTTGCGATCCTTCGTGGAGCCATATGCTGAGGATCTGGAGAAAATCGACATCGTACGAAATAGGGTTGTTGAGCTCGTTCACAACGAGCTAGAAACCGCATCCCCTCAATCTCTACTGTAGGTTGTCGTGTTTCCCTTCTCTTCGCTCTAAAATTCTTCAGCAATTCCTTGCTAACTCATCTTTAGTGTTAGTACGCTTTTGAAGGAGGCAAAAGATGCATTGGCACTTGGTCAAACGCCAGAGGTTGTTGCATCATTCTTCCCTGGTCTCCTCCATTGGAGCGACTCTCTTGCGCCATTCCTCGGAAAGCACCCTAGCTTGGAACTAGGTGTGCTCAGACCATTCGGTGGTGCCGTTTTCCTTGTCAGGGACCATAACCGTAAACATCCTTCAAATATTCCTAGGGACACAAAAGGCTACTCAATGGCCTTACGAATGGCACTTTACGCAACCCGCTTGCTATGTCTTCGGCACCTCCCTCAAATCGTCCCAAAAGAGCAAGAAGTACACTATCTCTATTTTCTTGCCCTTACGTATGAGTTAGTAAATGACCAGATCGATTTATGCGAGGAGAATATGCTCTTTGCGTCAAATCTGGATCCTGATTCTATGGACGAGATTCGAGAAATGCTCCGAAGCATCTTATCGATATTTTCTCTGTGCGTCTCTGGAGCTCCTTCGCGGCGGGAGGATGCTCCATCGCTGCCCCATTATGACACTTCTCAGACAATCCGGGACCTCATTAGCAGACTTGTTGAAGTTTCGAGAGCCCCAGAACCCCAAGGCTACTATGCTGGGAAGGCGCTCTCCCGGTTTCTTGGCATCATATGGGCTCGGCAAGACTACGCTGGCGGGGACAACTGGCTTCAGCAACTAGGAATTATGAACAGTACGACCCAAAACATATTTGGGGCCTCGGCGATCTTGATAGGATTTGGACACAATCTTCGGAACCAGAGTGTAGTCCATATCCTTTGTAATAATCTTGTCAGCGACGTAGCAACCTCATCTCCGCACGACGAAAAGACTTTTCAGAAGCTTGTTCTTCTTAACTCCTGTCTTATGGTCTATGAGGACGAAACCGAGATACCGGTCGTCGCTCAAATTCGATTGATTTCTGTGATAAAGCAGATACTCTCTTGGTCCGAAGTACTGACTACCACTCATATCGAACTCGCCTCGGAGGTGTGCCGTGCTCTACATCGGCTGCTTCCTGCAATTAAAGATGTCTACGGTTCTTACTGGCAAAATGCGCTTGAATTGGTGGCAGCTATTTGGAGCTCCGACAGGACGGATAAGCTTTCAGGCAATAAACTTCCTGCGATCGGGATGTCCTTGAAACTGGTGTCAATCTTGCAGAATCTTGAAGATGCCAACGATGACTTGGCTGATGCGCTCGCATTCACTAACAAGTCAATCTCCCGTGGCCTGGTTGACTTACTAAAGCTTCAGCGATCAACGAATAATCTACCACTTCAGTTTGTTGACGAGCTTTTGTTGAGACAAGTTAGCAAGATTAACCCGGCCACTATCTCAGACGTGCCAGAACTGTTTCCTCTACTTGCGTCAGATTTTCGCCTGGTACAATCTGCTGCTTTTGGTATACTTCAGAAGTTAGTCGTGGATTCTCAACAGCAAATCTCTCTCGACGCAGCTCTTGAAGGAATCGGTAGGTCACTTTCATGGAGTTGTTTGAAGGAGCTAACATTTATCTAGATGCGAAACTTTCGGAAGAGCTGTTGTCCTTACTGCTTGATGCCCCGACAATCGATCAGTATGACGATGCAAATCTCGAATTATTCCCAATTGCTGTGCGCGGGTACCTACTCTCATGGCACCTTGTCTTCGACTCCTTTTCATCGGCTTCCAGTAGGGTCCGCAGCAACTACAGCGCGTTGATTGAGGATGGAAACTACATTGAACCATTTCTGAACTTCATGTTTGACGTCCTAGGACATTCTGCTGCTAGCGCTCTCAAGCTTGAAAAGAAAGGTCTTGACGATGCCATGATCCGAAAATACGACATGTCCGCGGCGATGAACCTAGAATCCTCCGGGAGAGATATGCACTGGCTTCTTGTTAACCTGTACTATCTGGGCCTGAAGTATATTCCAGGTACAGTCAAAAAATGGTGGTTGACTTGCAAGGATAGACAAACCTCCATTGCCGTCGAAGCCTGGACCGAGAAGTATTTCTCGAACCTGGTTGTACAAGATCTCCTGGATGATGTTATCCAGTGGTCGGACACGCAGGAAACAGGATCAGAGGATGAAAAGACCCTTTCGATCAGAGTTTCTAAAAACTCACGAGAAGTCTTCGCTGGGTATGAGATCGATGAAATGGAGACGAGTATTGTCATTCGTCTGCCTTCTACATACCCTTTGAAGATCGCCACGGTCGAAAGCGTCAATCGAGTTGGTATACCGGAAGCTAAGTGGCAGAACTTCCTACGGTATACGCAAGGTGCAATTCAGTTCACGGTAAGATATATACTCGAAAAGCAATCACACTTCAGCACTGACCAATATTCTAGAACGGTTCTGTCATAGACGGCCTGGAAACTTTCCGCAAAAATGTTGCCATATCTCTGAAGGGACATGAGGAATGCGCCATTTGCTACTCGATTGTCTCGTCCCCTGGGAGGAAACTGCCGGATAAGGAGTGCCCCACTTGTCACCACAAGTTCCATAATGAGTGTCTCTACCAGTGGTTTAAGCAAGGTCACAGCAACAGATGTCCACTTTGCCGGAACGCCTTCCCTTACGGTGCCAAACTTGCGAATCGACCTCGTTAGCATCTTGGATCTAGAATATATCCGATCGTGCCTTGAAATATTTCCTGTCATCAACTTTCCCATTCGGACTAGGCGACTCCCAACAAATCTGACGGCTTGGTTACTTAGTAGAAACCTCAATTTTGGGCGAACCGCATTGGACGAGCGTGATTTTGGCTGGCTTTTACTGTTTGAACTTTACGATACATGACATAAGGGACAGAGCATAACGTATATCAAGTGCTGACGTGCGGAAGCCTGTTTCCATAATCCATAAAATACATTTATGATACTGCGAGGAGTAGTTATTAACTCGGGGGTCTTGCTTTAGATTTCCACGCTATGTAACTGTCATTTAGATAGATGCTGGCCACTTGACAAGCATACCGGCTTTGCATGCAATGAAAATTTGATACAACATAAGACATTTACGTCCGAGCTCAAGTGCTTTGTAAATTTCACTTTGATGTTACAGTACGCGTGCGCACTTGCTAATTGGAAACTTGCTAAGTTGAACTTGCTTGCCTACGACTATTTTTAAACTTGGGTCTGATATCTGTTTGCAATTGAATTGCAGGCAGGAGCAGCGCTGTAATTTCCAAAGCCACATTCCCTCTGCTGCTCTAGGAGCCCGGGTTTCTCAATATAGATCGAGAGGCTGTCAAAGAAAGTCGAGTAGGCAGCTAAAAATGAGGGCTGCGCTTGCTTACCAAGATATTTCTTTCTCGCTGGCTTCAGTTTCCTTGGGATTCTTGGTCATACGGTAGATCATCAATGAGGGCTTGGCCTCGATATCCTTTCCTCGGCTGGCTCTGCGAGCCTTCATCTACAGTCCGCCACACCATCTAAGGCTCAAAACAAGCTGTTCGATGCTGCGATACTCGGTGCTGTCTTCTGAAGAGTCTTGGAAATGTGTAGCTGGGGTTTGAAAAGTCAACCCTGGTGCTGATTAAGAGGTAGATGGATCGTGTGTTGCAAGATATTGTGCTCAAAAAGGCGCGGCACAAGTACAAGCAAGGTCTGAGGTGTCAAGACTTTTGTATGATAGCTGGTGCCTGCTCTGGTGCTCGCAAAATACAAAAGTCACTGTCTTGACAGCGAGCGTCAATGTGTGTTTCCCAGTATCTGTCCCAGGGGTGGGCAACATTCGATGATTGTTCCACACAGTCCTGACTTTGAGAAGCAAAATGGGAAGTTTCTGAAATGCTCTACAGATCTTGATTAGCAGTCTTCGGATGTAAAGATTGGGCATGGGAGTCTGGCCTCGGCCATCGACACTCTCTTGCATCTGGTATCATCACATTTCACTAAGGTAACGAAGGAGTCAGTGATCGCTCAATGCAGAATGTTCCAGGAGAAGTGGAACATTGTCTTGGGAGAAACTCCCGAGGCAATCTACAAGAGGAAAGAGTTTCTCCCCTAATACCTACCTTTGTCTATCAGCTCGAAAAATCTTTTGTCGATATACTCCGCAATTCTGTTTCAGCTTGTCTTCGAACAGTGAGATCAGATATAACGAATAGACTTAGTTCTTTCAGTCCGAAGGCGATTCCATTAATTCAGATATAAATGCCCTTCCAACGGACGACATCACCGCCAACGAACGACATCACTCACGACATCATCACTCACGACATCATCACTCACGACATCATCACTCACGACATCATCACTCACGACATCATCACGCACGACTAGCTCAATTTCTGGTTTTCAAATTGAAAATTCTGGCGTTCCCACAACATTTTTTTCTTTCAACTCGAACTTCAATTTCATTACAACAAACCATCCAACAACCTTACTCATTTCGTCCCTTACTAACAAGTTGCAACAACCAAAACACAATGGATCATCCGAAATTCTCTGGTTGCGAACTTTGTAGTATGCACAATCCTATCCCTTTCAAATCCTCTCTCTCCTTTGACACAAACTGATTCACCACCTTTCATCCTCATACAAAGCTGACTATGTCTTGCAGCCGAACAGTCGTGCTGCGTTACTGTAAGTCTTCCTGGTTACCCCTGAGTGATGTTTACTTCCTTAGCGTGCTCGGCTGTTAGCGTTGTTTTCTCCTCCAAGCAGCACGAAGCTAACGATTATTTAAACAGCACGGCGGCGAAGGTCTGGATCCTAACGATCCAGAACAGAAACAGTTCGAGGGTCGCACAGCTACATCCGTTCGTCTCGAACAAGACGAAATCAAGCAGGCTATTGAGGTAAGCAGATGCCTTCCCTTCTCACCACTATTCAAAGCTGACCGCGACCGCGTTCAGATGTCGAAGATGGAGTCGAAGATGGATTTCGAGTACGAGCAGGAGAAGGGTCCATTCTGCTGCAGCGGTACCGGTAAGGGCCGCATGAAGCACGGTACGTATGTTCTTTGGTTCTCCTTTGTTTCCAAGCGCTCGAAGATCGTTCAGTCCAGCAAAGCTGACTCGGAGATCCTACAGATGTGAGAGCTTCTGCAGCATGGATTCCCGATGAGAAGCATCCCATCATCCATGATTTCGTCGCTGCTCTCAATGCCGACGATATCGTCTATAAGATCGGTGCCTTGACCCCAGAGGAAAAGAAAGCCATCAAGACGGTTATCAAGGCCAACGTTCGTGAGGATTGGGAGGATGTCGGCACCTATCTGTTCGTCAAGTCATCTGAGATCACCGACAATCCGGTCAAGTCATACACCTGCTTCGCCCGTCTCGACACCCCTCAGCGCTTTGAGAACCTCGGAGAGCGTGGCTACGTTGCTTTCCACTGCCGCCAACATAGGAAGTTCATTAGGGTTGGATGTCACACTATCAAGTGGTCAAAGAATGCCAAGTGGGCTCAGTGGGAGAACAAGGCGCTTGACGAGCTGATGGGCCACCCCCAGAAGCCTGTCAACGATTTCGGCCAGGAGCCAATCACATTCCCAGGTATCTTCGGTTTGTGAGCATTGGGCATGGAGAGGAGAGGTTTTTACGTGGGGAGAGTTGTAGCTAGAGGGAGAGAATGATCCGTAGGATCTCATGCAATGCGATAAGCTTCGTACCATACCTTATATCTTGATTCTGAAGTGATTGTGATTATATCCATTTTTTGTCTTGAGTGGTTTGGCGCTTTCGTGTCACTTTTGCGTCACTCTTAGAACGGAGCCTTACCATAAGTGAATGTCCCAGTAAAGCTTGTATATTTGAATCTGTCTGAAATAAATGGTAGAATACTGGAAGCGTCTATGGCATTCGAAGTGATCTATTTTCCAGTATATCTACATAATCTGGGACCTACAGAGCTATGGGTACTTTTCTTGTACTGCCAGGGTCTAGAGGTTTCGAGGATTTCGATACCTTTGGTCCGTTCAAGATTGATGCCAGTAATGAGAGACGTGATAATAATACGGGTACCAGCTGGTAGGATGGATGAAAGTGCGGTGAAGGGGTATCAGACAAGCCCTCTCTCCTGTGCTGGAAAATAGGGGCGTAAGCGAGAAAATGCCAAGAGCCGCTGTACAAATCTAACTGCCACGTAATCACACTTTCCATCATAACTGAATTATTAGAAAATGTAATTGTTTATTGATGTTCTGCCTAAAAATTAGGTATCATCAACAGCATGACTCCAAAGCCACATGACGCTGTCAAAGTATGTTCAAGTCAATATCTCCAAGAAAGACTTGGGTCTTGGCCAGCCGCTATTTTGCAACGCAAATCGTTTCAGTTTTCTTTTGAAATATCCTCAGCCTCTCATCTTCTGTTCTTCGCCGTTGCTTTTCGTTGATTTGATGCAAGATGAAGATGTGCTTGACCAGCTCGATGCTTGCCCCATCATAATCAATACTGGCAGCGCTGGAGCAGCGCATCCAAAGATGACAAAATAAGCCGCCGCGGGGTATTCATTATTTGTTATGATGAAATCCGTTGATGCAGCTACACCGGAGCAAATTTCATCTTGACAAGGGAGGCCAATGTGTGGTTGCAATTAGATATTAGCGAGAGAACCAAGACCCAAAAAGAGCCAGGGGGAGCACTGATGAAGAGAACTACATGATAAAATACTGACTTGAGGCTATTTTTACTAGTTCAGTCCTCATGACGGATCCGTGATATGCGGCGATGAAATTCTCGTTATGAAATCGAGAGTAATTTTAACCCCTGAGCGACAGCCTTCGGAAGCTTCAATGATGAAACTTAGATTCTCGCTCAACGAATGTGTGGAGATAACTTTTGTACCTCTCAATCTCAGGTAGATGAAAGGCTTCAACATTCAAGACAGCGGTTCACTCCGTTACTCTGGTTCTTCCGTGGCGCGAAAACGTTGAGTGTGACAGCTTTTCGAGTAACGAAGAAAACCTCGAAACAAATTTGAAGACCTCGAGCTGTAGAAATACCACGTTACGCATGCATGTTATGCCTTCAATGTTCGGTTCCGGAAGGTCACAAAGCTGTAGCTTACCGTGTGGCTGCATGTGAAAGTTTCAAAGAGCAGGTAATTTACTGGCTTGGTATCACAAATGGAAAGAACGTCTGAATTAGTCTACTTTGAATATGTTATTCAGCAATAATAATCGAGTTATGATGGGAGTTTTACCTTTTGAAATGAATGACTGCTTGGCTTTTGCCTAGCTGAGCTTCTCCAATAAGTGTTTATGTCTGCTGGACTCGAGCCGCCGAATCGAAACTAACTCAAGCTCACTATCTTTCGTGACACAAGAGGTATGGACAAATGTTGTAAAGAAGGACTTCTGTATGAGCCCGTCCGTTATTAACAGGCGTGATGCATGAGTGGCAGTGGAGCCCACTGCAGGATGCCAATGCCAGAAGAAGGCAAACATGGTTCAGATGACAGTTCCATGGGCTGCACGTGCTAAACTAAACGGTGAACCGACATATTTCAGTTTCAAATTGAGTGAATCACTGAAAGAGAGTTAATGGAGAGGCTGAATCTCCCCTTTTGGCTGTCTGTATGCATGTCATGAGTCTCCTCTCTTCGTCCATAAAAGGGTCCCCTCTCTCATGTCCTCTCCCAAGAGTCCCCAAATCGCACATATTCTCTCAACCCTACATTTTCTGAGCATCCATCTTTCAACAACTTCGCCATCTCTCTTATTCCAAAGAACATCACAGTTCCCGCCGCAAAACCTCTCAACCCACCACCTTCAAAATGAAGCTTCAAGTAACACAACCCTTTCTTCAAGCCCCTCTTTACCCATGCCTCAACTAACTGAACATCCAGTTGCTCCTCTCCCTCACTCTCACAAGTCTCATTAAAATCATCTCCGGTCTCCCAACATCCACTTCTACCACCCTCAAACCCGAAACCATTAGCCTCACCAAACGCTCCACCCTCTACTGCCACAGCGGACTCCCAGCCGACGTCTGCGAGAATGAATACGGCGCTTCTTGCGATGACTACGGTGAGATCTTTACGCCAAACTACCCGAGTGATGGGGAGAGCTGCACTAGTCGCTCTTGCTGGTGTAGCTGGTGGAAGGAGTGAATCATTGCTCTTGAACAGGTTAGGGAATGAGGTTTTGAAAAGGATCTGATGACTGATGGCTTGATGACTCGATGGTTTTATGGGGATGGACTGGGGTAAGGAAAAGTGGTTATGAGGAGCTTTAATGAATTGCATGGGCTTCCTGCTTACAACATGCGTGTTGGAGTGAAAATGCCTCTATATTACGCCTGTGTGCTGCACATATTTTTGATTCACTGCTATTCTATTCTTGACTGATAAAAAACTGATGACTCAAAGCCTGCAAGAATTTAATCGGCTTGATCTTAGATTTAGGAGGAGGAAATACTTACCTCCACAGCAGTAAACCTCTTTCCACTCTCATAACATACCAATCTCTTAACCAGATCGATGGTATCCTCACGCACGCCCGGCAACAGTTCCTCCCACGAAAGTCCCGGAAACTCCTGGTACCACTCAAAAGGTGGCGTTGAGAAGCTCGTGGCTTCAGGCCACGTCTCTTTGGTCGGTGTTCCGAGGGTCTTGAAAATACTCAATATCAGCCCAAGCTGATTTCCATCCTCCGATGTATCTCGTGACTCGAATAGTGGTTTCGGTGGGTTCCGTAAACACTCGACGAGCATAGCACCTGCTGCCCACATATCGAGACTTGTATTGTACGACCGGTTGCCAAAGAGGGCTTCTGGTGCTCGGTAGCAGGTCGTGCCTACTTCGAGAACTTTGCGGTTCGGTGGCTCATCGACAGCTGAGAACGTTGGATGCCATGTTGTGCCGAAGTCTGAGAGGTATGCTGGACCACTCCTTGATTTGAGGAGGAGATTTGAAGGCTTGATGTCTCGGTGGATTATGCCATGTTCGTGGAGGTAGGCAAGAGCCGAGAAAAGGTCGTGAAAGCACGATCGTGTGAAGCTTTCTGGAACAGAGCCTGAGCCTATGATCTTGGCGAGTGTAAGTGGCATAAATGGGAATACTAGCACGAATCGTCCTTCCTGATCTCTGAATTTCTCTATTAAATGAATGATGGCGGAATGGGACGCTTCTGTCAAGATTTGTACTTCTCGGGCCGGGTTGTGAGGCTGCACGTCTCTAGTCTCGGTGATGACTTTCAGGGCAACGGCTTTTGATCTGTAGACTTCTGCTACAAGACCTGATGCTAAGTGGTGGCAATCTTGATATTTGCCTATCAAAATTCCCGGGGTATCTGGAATTGCGTCAGGATGTTCTAGATCTGCTGGAGCGGCAATAATGCCATTGCAGGCGTTCTCGTAAGCTTTCTGCAAACATCAGCGAAGGCACTTTGAACTGTTCAAAGTACTTTTCATGGGATAACCTAGAATCATGGATAGGCTTTTTGAATGAAACTGATGAAAGAGAATGAGAAGGCCTTGTATGCCCAGAACTTGGTAGCCAAGTCTCCAGCTATAATGGAAAGGAGGGATGTATAGTCACGTGACGTATGCACTTTTTCCATCTTCAGGGGCTTACTTACTCGTGATTCAGAGGTATTGTAAGCCTCTGCTTCTATATCAAAAGCTGTCTTATGTGCAGTTCCCGTCGAACTTAGTCCCTTTACTTCAATACTTTTCCTCCTGCAAAGGCTGATCAGCGTGGGACCGAGGATGAGTCTAATAATGCGTACTCACAACTTCTCTATGTTTGCATACCGCTCCGTTGCACCCAATGAACTCCTCCAATTGGACTCGAAAGCCATGGCAACTTCAACCCTACCCGAAGTATCGGGACCCTCCTCGGTCCAGGTACCTTAGGCTGTTTGGCTCGATACTGAGTGGGTTTTACAAAGAGCAGACCTACTACCGATTACCCGTACAACTCTATCGCAGATGCAAACAATTCAGGCTTCCTGCCAAGGCCTAAGAGGCTAAGAGAAGAATGAAGAAGAAATGTTCCGTTGAAGCTGTTAAGACCCTGCGCACACTTTTTATGCATTTTATGCAACCCTCTCGCCGCCCTTACAGGGATGTGGCCTCCAAAGGTCCGACGATCCGCTAGAAAGAGCCGCCCGTTTTGGACCGAGATGAGTTGGGAAGCTGCTCCTCTTCGATGTCCGCATCTCACCGCGCCAACAACGTCTGTGTACATGTGTGCTACTCTGGATTATGCGCCGGTCGTCATCTGATCTCTGAGCGCCAGCAAATCCCGCGAAGATGGAGGCATTGTCGAGGCAGGAATATCCTGCTATGTTGGTAAGCCAGCTCTCGCATCCTCAGTGCAGTCTTCAGTCTTGGCAGGATTGCTGACATCTAGAAAGGAGCGCTTGCCTCCACAGGGAGCTGTCCAAAAACTTAACGAGCGTGTGAAGAAGATCGGGAAGACCAATTCAGAGATCGCAGATTGGCTGCAGGTACAACACATTGAAGATCAGCTTGGCCGGATCATGGTTGACAAACAAGCAGGAACGCCGGAAGGTAGAGGATCAATATGTAGCTGGTCTCAGGAAGCTTGCACGCAAGCCGTTGCAGGAAACTGGACAAGACCTAGGGCATGTTTCTGAAAATGCTCTGTGAGCACGAGCTAACGTTCTGTACAGAATATTTGACGGGCCTTGGAGGAAGATCGTTGCAGCCATCGAGGACATTGCACAATCTCATGCTTTGCTTTCGGAACGAATAGAAAAAGATGTCGAACTGCCATTACGAACCTTTGCCACCAACAATCGCGAGATGTCAGCAATGACAACAATACAGGGGAATCTAGCTTCCATGGCTAGAGAACTTGACGACGCACAAGAAAAATCCGACAAGTTGAACAGAAAGGGAGGCAAAGCAAGCTCGCTGAAAGTGGATGCAGCATCTTCAAAATTAAGCACTGCAACCTCGCAATGGGATTCACAGGCACCTTTTATATACGAGACACTCCAGGCACTTGATGAACGGCGACTAAACCATCTCCGGGATGTACTCACTCAATATGAGACTCACGAAGCAGATGTCATTGAGCAAAACCGAAGAACAGTTGAGCAAACACTTAGCGCATTATTGGAGGTCGACACAGCACAGGAGATAAAGAACTGGTCACAAGCCACCATTGCAGGAAAGCCATTTAATGAGAGAAGGACAAGACAGCTCTCTACTGCCGGCAGTGGTAGCGGTGGAACGTCCAGTCTGGCTCCTCCTCAGACACCTCGATCTAACACAGACAACCACAGCGAGCATTCTGGCCCGAATGAGAAAGGAGGTAAGAATATGATACTCCATGGCACTCTGTTAAATTTGTGCACTGTAGTAGTGAGCTAACGTGCAAGTAGAATCTAAAATTTCAAGACGGTTTGGAACCATGCTTGGCAAGCGCCGCCAGAGCATGGTCGGTACCTTTGGGCGAAACCCATCACCTAATAAGGGGTTTCAACCATTTGGCCAAGGTCGAAGTTCTGGAAGCAGAGATGGACCTTCCCCACAAGCTTCAATGGGCAATTTAAACGATTCCCCATCTCGTGACAATCGGCTTTCCTCCTTAGCCGAATCTCCTCCGCTGCAGAGTCCAACTTCACAAGCAAATGGAAACCCAGGTGTGGTAAATTCGGACTCGGCTTTCATTGCAGATGCAGTAGCTACAGGTCCACCCTCTCGTGCAACGAATGGCACAACAGGTGCAGCCTTATTTGGAGATTTGTCAGATGTACAGCCTCCACCTGGACCCCCACCATCTCATTTGAAGCCTGCTTCTGAAGCTCAAAAAGACTCCGAAGGCTACACTATACCAGCATCGATGAACGACCCCATATCCCAAGCAGAGCATGATGCAGCACAAGAGAATGAGCAACAACAATTTAAGCTGGATATTCGGAAAGAACCAATCCCTGAGCAGGACGCAGACGCGCAAGCGGCATTGTCAAATGTTGCAAACACCCTGAGGTCTTCCCACTTGGCAACGCCTAGTCGAAAGGCCGGTACCGTGAGGGGAAGGAGAGATGTCCGAAACACGATGTATGTACCACCATCGAACTCGCTAGACGTGAGCACATCCGAGAATATGCCTCCTCCATCGCCTGGCATTGCCACTGGAAGGGCAGCAGCACTAGCCGCACTATCATCCAATGACCGCAGTAATACTACGGGCTCTGATACAACCTCGATACGCTCTGGTCACTCGTTGGCAAACCATACTGTGGCCAAACATGCGGATTTGCACCAACCAGGATTGAACGCATCCATCATCGAGACAGTGAGCGCAACACTAGAAAATGGAGAGATCAAAACAGCCAAGATTAATGGCGAGATTGCTCTGGCTTACAACAAGGCAGAGGCTGAGGATTCTTCAAGTAAGTTAGGCACATATTTTAACGGGCCTTCATGCTGATTTTACGTAGCTGAAGGCACCATCCGCATCAATAACTTTCCAAACCTTGAAGCTATCGGTCCAAATAGAACTTTCATTCATCCAGTCATCGGAGATAAGCCAGATGAATTCACTGTAGACCTTGCAACCATATCGAAGCCAGCCGTGGCATTTACATATAGAGTCCATATTGACGACGAGGCTGCTTCTGCCAAAGGTCCCTTACTCCTCAAGGTCGCTTGGAGACGTCAAGGCGACAAACTCGAGCTGAGGGCAGATTACAGTCTGAATCCGGTATACAGTGCAGAACCGGTGACCTTGCATGGTCTTGTTCTAGTGGCCTTTTACGAAGGATCTAAAGCCATTGGATGCCAGACTAGACCATCTGGTACTCACATCAAGGAAAAGTCACTTGCATACTGGCGGATTGGGGATGTGACTCTTAAAAATGAGTCGAGCACAGTGATATGTAGGTTTCTAGGCGCCGAGGGGGCGTGTCCCGAACCTGGACATCTGGAGGCAAGATGGGAGATCCATGGCTCTGCTGCAAGTGGGATCAGTTTGTCAAGACTGGAGCCCAGCCAGGGCAAGGAGAAAGAGGAAGATGATCCATTTGCAGATGAGTCGATTGCTAGCCCTACCACGGTATCACCGGTAGGGAACTGGGTCGAGGTTGCGACCCACAAGAAGTTCGTCAGTGGCAAGTATGAGGCAACGGGGCCGTTTGTGCAAGTGTAGGAACTTCAGCGTTTACCTGTGCTATAAGTAGCTTCTATAATTCCCATTTGTACATATCAGCATGAATAAAGCATTGCAGGTGCTGATATTGGTTAACTCATCACGTGATTTTTATGATCGCTTCTGAGGTCCTCTGTTCAAAGTTGATAGCCTGAAGGGACTTTGCCAATTGTCAAGCTTTTGCACCTAATTCCATTGCATGCATACCGAGCTTCCGACTCGCTGAAGCACTTCTAGGTCCCACCATCCACGAAAACCAAGCTTTTCTGCCAAGAAAGCCAACTTTTGAACATCCTCGTTTAGCATTCTCCCTTGCATTCGCCAGCGCGAGCTCTTCCTAATCGTCTAGACTATTGAAGAACTGCAGATCTCGGGATGATATCTCGAGCGTTCGAGAGGGCGAATGAGAATTTTGAGCGTGATGGGGTTCCTGATGTCATTCGCAGGGTTTCTCGCTTGCATTCTGCAGAGAAGAGGGGGAGCTGTGATGGTGTGTATATGCTGTGGTGCTGCAGCTGAGATGACGAGTCTCCGCACTCACTCGCACGTATCGGCCCTCCCATGTGTGACCCAGGGTCTCTAATGCTTAATGCTTAATTGGTGTATTAGGAGCCACGGACATTTTCGATTCGTTCTTGATGGAGCAGGAAGGTGGCGTGTTGTTGTCTACGATCCGAATTGGCTGCCATGGCTTAGTTGCTTTGGGAATTGAGAGATTTGTGAGGGAAGAAGTGGGGATCGAACTTGCTTTTTGAGCTGAATGGGACGTTTGGATCAGGCTTCGGGGCGTGAGCTTTCAGGTGGGTAGGGATTAGAGTCGGAGGGAGCGAAGATGTGGGATATGCAAGTGAGGGGTAGATTTGAAAGGTGTGGTGGGGTGGGAGGTGATGATGAGGACGCGAGGGACGAATGAGGGGATTGTTACTTGCTTTTGCCTATAGCTTGGATGCTAAGGCGTTAAGTGCTGGCTGAGTGGAAAGAAGGGTATATATTGAGTTATTTCTCGCCACAATTGACAGACTATTCAACTTCTCCATCACATTCGAGATATACTCAACTTATAATATCCAGCTTCAGTTCTCTTCATCTACCAATACTCCAAACAGCAATCATGTCCGGCTACGGCAACGACGACCAGAATCAGGGAGGTCAAGGAGGTCAAGGTATGCAGCCCACATCTCGCTTGCCTCTTGAATATACATTGACATTCTATAGGAGGCGGATACGGAGACGACTCCAGCGGCGGCGGAATGGGAGGAGGCAATGATCAATCTGGCGGCGGATACGGGGGCGGCAATGATCAATCAGGCGGTGGAATGGGCGGCGGCAATGATCAATCAGGGGGGTATGGAGGCAGCGGAGGATCGGGAGGCGGCAACGACCAATCTGGCGGCGGATACGGGGGCGGCAAGGATCAATCAGGCGGAGGAATGGGAGGCGGCAATGACCAATCGGGAGGCGGGTATGGAGGTGGAAATGACAGTTCGGGCGGGCAGGGTGGAGGCCAGGGCGGAGGCATGGGAGGTGGACAATCTGGCGGACAGGGTGGTGGATCAGGAGGCTTGGAGTCAGGGCTTGAGCAGAAGGGAATGCAAGCTGCGGAAAGCTTTGCTCAACAGAAAGGATGGTAGTTATCAATTTTAAACTTGGGATTCCCGCCTTCAAAGGAAGCCTTGGAATTCCCTGCCTTCATTTGGTCTTCCAGATTTGGTACCTCATTGATGCACTTGGGCAGGAATTCTGAGAACTCTGATCCATGATCCGTTGCCACGGTACTTGGGACAGTTGAAATCGACAGCCCCCTTTCCATCTCCATCGCATATAGCCTCCGATTCAATATTCTTACATCTGCAACGGCCGCACGTACAGAAAGTTGCGTTGCACATATTCGTCGGACTTCTGTGGTTGCTTTTCTTGAGCTGTTGAGATTGCTTGGTCTGTAGATTCTATAGTAGTTTATCAAAGAGAGATAGAGTTTGAGATATGAGCTATTTTAATTTGAAGCGGGTTATTCAGGGTTAAAGATAAATATGGAAACGGATGAGCAATTCGACCAAATAAAGTTATGAATTCATACTTTGACTAAATAACTGGAAACCAAAGACATTACAACATTACCCTTCGACCGGTATCTAGTGTTTTCTTGTGGCTGTTACTAGGTTTGACGCTGAAATTACTTGACTGGTTCTGTGTTGAGGAGTAGACGAGTCCGATTTGGAGACTTGGGAGCAGATAGGCGCCGCGGACCGGAAGACAGTGGGCGAATATAAGCTTTCCAATAGATTGGATTGCTTCTTTTTAGACAGTCGGCATGAAACGACAACGACTGTGGTCGCTATTTCCTTCTTTGGTCCTTAATATAAAAGTTGAAAATGATTTGATGCCAAGAGCAGAACAATTTCTCCGACATCGTCTGAAAGATATATTGACCCCAAGAATAGCACAACCAGCGCTACGCGGTCATCTGATCTGATCGTCTCGGTCACGCCCGTCTGCTTTTGTAACCAATTACTGGTGCAAGATTTTGATCAAGGATTCTTTTCGCTCTTTAAGCTCTTCAAACTCTTGACAGTGCCGTGCCGAGGACAGCTTCCGCACGGAGGTGCCTCCATTCGACGGTAGAGTTTGCGAATCCGAGATTGAAGGAGCTAAGAATGGCAAATCATAAAACAGAACACTTGTGTTGGTACTGTACCGCGAGTTCCAATACGGGGATTGTAGGCTGATATCAATTCATTTCGTCCTTGGCCCGCCCAGGTGATCTTAGCGAGTGTTCGCGCTGAGCGGCGGCTCGTGGCGACTGGGTTCTAATTTGAGGGATATCCCGATCTAGTTGTGGGACGGCAAGTTGCGGATCTTAGGCAGAAGGGCGAGGTTTGAATATTTGCATTCGCACATTACCGGAAGATTTGACATCGCCAAGCAGTTGAGGTGAGGGATGGAGATGAAGTCGCTCAGTGTCATGTCGAAGCGAAGAGAACCCCTCCCAACATGGACTACTGTAGTCCCACCAACCTTAAGCTTACCCTAGACCTTCTCCTCCCTCGGTGCCATCGACTCCATTCTGTTCAGCTTTGCATTCTCCCATATGAAGGGGAACTGGTATAATGGCCCCCCCCCTTTTGGTAAAATGGCACCCCCCCTAAAACCGGTCACATTGCACACCATTTAATAGTCCTTATCGAATTATATTATTTTCCTTCTTTAGAGGCAAAAATTTGAGGTAGAAGGCAAGAATTTTTACGTGAAGGACCCCAAGTCACATGATATTTGATCATGTGACATTGTAATAACTATATTTAATCGGCCTATAAGCCTTATCTTTGCTTCTATCCTTATTTATATATTAAAATAAATATAAGTTCGCATTTATAGAATAGGAATTCTTAAAGGCTTGTACACCTGCACGTGACCTTATTAGGTAAGCAGACTATTAGGGCACGTGCGATCTGTGAAATACTTTATTTCTACTTGATTAAGCATCGATTTTTTTATTAATGAATTAAGTAAAGGGTAATTTAATATGCGTTAATTGTTTCCTGAACACGAGGGCCGATTTCAAGGGGGGGGCCATTTTATCAATTTGAGGGGGGGCCGTTTTACCAAAAGGGGGGGGGGCCATTATACCAATTCCCCATATGAAGCTGTCGTGAAGTTTCTAGGTCTATTGCTAGTTTTGAGTTCTCTCCAGCTGCACACAGTCAATTTGTCCCGTCCCATCGAAGCTGTTGAGCCAACGCGGACCTGGTCAGTGGTCAGGGCTAAATGCCCTCTCTTAGAGTCTGGCCGCTGAACTATACTCCCCAGTGTATAGAGACTTCGTCACCAGCGTGGCATGAGGCCTGCATCCCGAGGTCCAGAAGTGCTGCAGCATCCTACTTAAGAGAATCAGGGGCGAATTTGAAGTTCTTCACAAAATAGAAAGAGTAGCGGATGGCTCTGCAGTCTCAGCAACACATTCAATCAACACCATCCCATCTTATCGTTTGGCACAAATGCGGATCATCGTAACTCCATCCCATGACTTCCGCAGGGGCTCCTGGAGTAAAGGCAAGCCACCCACCGAGTTTGGAGACTGGAGCTATGTACTCCGGCCGGTGGAAGATTGATGTGTTGTGTCAATGAATTGAAACTCAATGCTCTGCCGCAGTAGTTGTTTTTCTTGGGTCGTGAAGTACCTGCAAAGATGTCATACACTCGTATCTTGATTTCGTTGCGAAATCCAAGATCCTGATCTCGCTAGAGTCTTCCACTTCTTCGGCCCATCAGAAGTCTCGCCGAAGCTATAATCTAGAGAGTGGCTTCCTAGATCTAAACTGCATTGGTAGGGCTTTCCACATCATTTACCTACTCTTTTTCTATACATAGCACCAGTTCAATATAAAGTACTATGAATCTTATATGAACCTCAGCCACAAGCACTCCGCGGGCCACGTTCTTTTCGGTTAGTGCCTCAATGAAAGGGGTTTTCCGATTTGGAATTCTCGGACATGGAACAGATTCTAGGTTCATCTTGCCCAACAGTCGTGTTCTCTCAATTCCTCGCCAATCTTTTATCCGTTGGGCCTTGGTATGATCCCTCGTATCGTTGCATAACAACCCATGGTCTACTGTTTATGAGGTGTTCGTGATATTGCTGTGGGGCAAACGGACACCTCTTTTTCCTCACCAAAAGGCGGACTCGGGCATGGAAGCGAGAAATTAGGTATAGACTAGGACGACGGTACTTTCTGCGTTTGACCTTAATATGAATTGCATATTGGGTGGAAATCACCCGGTCCCTCGCTATTTAAATCCTCTTCGTTGGCTACCGAAAGTGTATAAAAACCTTCCTCCTCTCCTTCATAACCGACTTTCTCCAGCATAAACAAAACATCTTTCGATTCATCCACCACAGGTATACACAGTCTCCAGCTCTCATCGCACTGATAACCATGCTTGCAATTCTATCACTCACGGCCTTTGCTGTTGCGGCACTCGCAAACCTAGTCCCAGATGTCCCCACCCTGTCAGTTGAGCTCGGTACTCCTGGACTGGGCTCGGGATCAGATGTGATGCCACCAGATCTCACTACGATTTATATCAATAATATTACTTATGGTGGCAGTGGCTGCCCCCAGGGTACCGTTGCCCAGTACATCTCAGCCGACGTGAGTAAATATCCAGTGTTACTGTATCCGTAGCATACTTTGGAAAGAGCTAGTTACTGACTTCCCTTTCTCTTACAGCGTCACACGTTAGTTACGACTGGATTGCTGCTTGACATCAAGAAATTGACAGAACCCTGCTATCAGCTTTACCATCATCTTTGACTCGATGATTGTATCTCTCGGGGGTGGAGCAAGTATCACTGACTCACGCAAGGACTGCCAGATCAACTTGGACCTTCACTACCCACAAGGCTTTACATAGAGCGTTTTCAATACCGAGTTCCGTGGTTATGCTGATATCCCAGCAGGCTTCAAGGGTGTGCAGCGAGCTGATAACTACTTTTCTGGGAGTATGTACACCTCCAAAAAGTGGACAATGTCTCTTTCTCTGTATTTCCTTGCTGACAATACGCTCAATCAACAGTGACACAAACAGCAAGAGCTGAATATGATTTTGCAACAGCATATGATGATGATTATTCTAAGATTAGCAATATCGACGCCGCATCCCTCGTCTGGGCTCCTTGTAGCGCGACCCTTCCTATTAACATCAAGAGTGAAGTCCAGTTGACCGGAGCCAGAGCAACAACCGCTACGCAGGCCTTGTTGACTATTGATACTGTCGATGGCAATATCTCGTGGATTGCTGGTATCTAATGGAAGAAGTGTTAAGTGTAAATCACTAAATTCCCACACAAGTCTTACAAAAGCGTATATATAGAATGAAGCTCACAATTTTAGGCAATTGAGCTAGCTCATAAGCTGTGTTCTTAATGGGACGAAGGGGATGGTTGATTAGGTCGGACGTCGGTCAATTGAGAAGTTAAAGCTGACCAGTAGGGGATTTTGCGAAACTTTTTTGAAAATTCTATTGCTTGGATTCTTTTGTATCTCGTATTTCATAAGAGACTCATATCAAAATTTTGATATGCTCATATTTGGCACTTTTGGTGTGAGCTGTATGGACTCAATTGCGAACAATCGAACTTCCAAGTGGATGAACACCAGCAAGTTAACAGCTAAAGAAAAATGTTTGCACTTCTTGAAAGCTCGAGCCAAATTCAACCAAAACAGGCATTCTAAAAATCTGACATTAACTAAACAAAGCTTAGGAAGACTGATTATTTCTGGAAAAATAAAGATAGATACAGTCGGCAATAGACGGTAGAGCCAGTGAGAAAGGGGGGAGGTTCACGTGATACATTTATTCTGCGGGACGCTAACCCCAAAACTTCACCGCCTAATACTGCCTGTAAACAAAGCGAGCGAAGCTCCACCATCTAACAATCCATCTTGGTTCGCGCCACTCTCCGAATATCAACAGTTCAATTGCTACCGAGAACACCATAGTCTCCACGAAATTTGTGTTAGGATATTACTTCATTCATCTCCGTGTAGCAACCCCGGGTGACGCGCCAGCTAAGCTCTGCGCCGCCAAAACGGCGCCTCCATAACCACCTAGCGGAGAAACATCCATCGACGATACTCATTACTCAGTAACACACGCCCCAACGTCTAATATGGCTATTTCCGAAGCCGCAGACGAGTTTTTCACCTTTGAGAGCCGGGTTACGTCCTTTCAAACGGTACAGCAGCTGTCGAAACGAAGGGCATCGAACGCGAGCTCCAAAGCACCTAAGTCCATAAAATGGCCTCACAAATTCTTCTCTCCAGAAGAGGTCCGTATTTCAATTTCTTGCTATGTAGGGGGCCGGCTAACGCGCGTTTAGCTCGCGAAAGCAGGTTTCTTCTATTACCCAACTCAAGGCAACCCCGATAATGTCGCCTGCTTCCTCTGCCATAAAGCGCTGGATGGATGGGAGGAAGATGATGATCCGCTGGTCGAGCATCTAAAGCATTCTCCAGATTGCGGCTGGGCGATTGTTGCGACAATTGAGAAGCAGGATGGGGATTTGAGCGAGGAATATCCTGCGAGCGCCAGGATGATTGAGGCCCGAAAGGCCACATTTGCAGATAAATGGCCTCACGAAAATAAAAAGGGCTGGAAGTGCAAGGTTAAACAAGTAAGTGGCGTGTTGTCTTTACGGTGGACAAAATTGATGTTTGATACAGATGGTGGACTCGGGATGGAAATACACCCCAACAATGGAATTTGATGATATGGCGACCTGCACATATTGTTCACTAGCTCTAGATGGGTGGGAACCGTCGGATAAGCCCATGTAAGCTCAACCAGTCGCACCTTCTGTATTTGCTAATACTATCAGGGAGGAACATTTCAATCGATCGCCGGAGTGTCCATTTTTCACTCTCATCAACAATCACAAGCAAAGTCCAGCAGTTAAAAGAACGAAATCGAAGAAGGATCGAACATCGAAAGCATCAAGATTATCAACACAATCTACGTTCACTGTAGTGTCAGAAGCCCCATCAGTTACCGACGCTCCAGCCGAAGAGGAAGACAGTATCCTAACAACTGCCACGAACGCCACCGCAACCCAAGGAAAGAGGATGGGCAAGGCGAAGAAAGCGCCTGCTGCAAAGGCAAGAAAGACACGGGCGAAGAAGGGCGAGCCTGTTGAGGTTGTAGCGCCAGAACCAGAGGATGCCGATTTTGAGGTTAAGGTAGATCCAGAACCAAAGCCGACGCGAGGAAAGAAAAGGAAGAGTGCAGACGACGATGGTAATATGCAAGCAACAGCCATTGAAATGGGTTTGCCGGCACCCAAACGAAGAGCAACACGGACTCGGGGTAGCATGGCCGAGGATGCATCGATACTCGAGTCCACCAATAGTGTCCAGCTTGAAATATCGAAACCTGCCGGTAGAAAAGGGCGGACTTCCATAAGATCCACTCGCAAAGCTTCAGTGGCATCACTGGCATCATTACGAGCACCGGTTATGGATGATGAGGAAATTGACAAGGCACTAGAGGCTGACCTGGAAAGGCGGTTGACTGACGATGAGATGGAGATAACCACTACTGCTGCGGTAAAGAAGCCATCTAGATCAAGCAGAGCCATGGAGGCAGATCATACAATGTTTGGTGTGGGCGGTGTCAACGTCGATGATGCTGCGATTGAAGCAGAGCTGGACGCAATGGATGTTGATTCGAAGCCATTGCCAAAAGCGAAGGGCTCGAAAGGAAAACAGCCTCGAAAGCCTTCTGCAAAGCAAAAAGCTGCTGCAAAGAAGGCCGCAGAAGCCGAAGCTCAGGCACAGCAGCTCGCTGAAGAAGTCGAAGCCTCACAGCAAATGGCGGCGGAGCTGGAATACAGTATTTCCATGCAGCAGTCGTCTCCAGTCATTCAACAGAAAAAACAAAGAGCTCTCTCGAAACAGCCAACAAAACCGAGGCCTGGCAGAGCGACAAGGGGTTCTGTTATGTCAGTAAATGACAATGTATCGGTTGCTGAAGACTATCAGGAGTCTAACGGTGACCAGAAGGATGATTCTGGCCATGAGACGGATGCAAGCGTTGCCAGTCATTCGACTGCAGTTACAGGCGGACCAACTCGTCGCGGAAGTACCTTGAAGAAGGCTGGTGGTAAAAAGGGAAAGAAGGCAGTAAGCAGAAACATTGAGGAAATTGTCCACCAGTCTCGGGCACCGATTCCCAGCATTGAGGTTCCTGAGGCTGTTCCTTCTTTCAAAGGCAAGAAAGGCATTCACTTCGAAGAAATCAGCATGACAGAGGAAATTTTCTATACACCAGCGGAAGAAGCACCCCGACCAGCAGCAGCGAGACCCGCGCCTAAAGCGAGCAAGACGAAAGCTGGCAAGACACGAGGACGACCTCCAAAGGCAACTCCTGACGTCTCTACTATTGAAGACTCTACTATGGTGGATGCACCTCCTGCTCAGACTAAAGCAGTTCAAGCGAAGATGATGCCAGCTCCAGTTGCCCGATCGCCAACACCAGCTCCAAAGGAGGCCACTCCTACCCAATCCCCCCAATCTTCAGATGCAGAGAACCACCCTCCTTCATCCAAGCTTTCGGCAGTCACAAAGAAAACGGCAACTCCACGTTCAACAGCAAAACGCATCCTATTAGCTCCCACCACGCCATGCCTATCACCTTCGAAGCGCAATGTCATTAACGAGCTTCAGAGCCTTAATCCATGGACTGCTGTTAACTTGGAAGCAATCTTTTTGATATCACCAGGACGTGAGAACGCCATTGGCAGTGTAGCAGAACTGTTTGGTGGGGCAGCAGACAAGATTAAGAACGGTGATTTGACTAGTCCTGAGAAGAGGATGACTGTTGAGGAGTGGATCCATCATAATGCTCAAATGGCGGAAGAGAAGCTGAAAAATGAGTGCGAGAGGATGGTGGGCAAGTTTGAGACTGAGGGGACGAGAGCTATGCGTGCATTGGAAGGTGTTGAGTGCATTGAGTAATGGGCTTATCTGTTAATGTCGGTCGGTACTGGTTTGGGTCACGAACATGAGGCGTTTGGGTTGATAGATTTGATTATCGTATTGTACTGATTTACTCCTGGACGACGATGCCACCCTCCCATTGCCATATCTGCAAGTGATATCCCTCGCGATAAACCAATCGCCATAACTCCATTGTAATCTTATAGCCCGGCTATTTACATTCATAATCGAAGCAAATATCTACAGTGAACACCTCATAGCCATCTGCCCAAATCGATAACCTCAAACATCAACCCTCAAAGTCCCATCCCTATTCGCCTCCTCATAAAACTCCAGTGTAAGCGCCGCCAAAAAACAAGGAATGCTCCCCTTCTCCTTAACCCAAAACTTGATCTGGTCTGCGATCTTAAGCGCAAAAGCGCTCTCGGGACCACCACTGATCTTCATCGTGCCTTTCTCACCATCGAAGACAATGCTGTTTTCATCATCGCCTTTGCTGGGGTAGAAAAACGATGTGACACGCATCTTGCCGTCTTTCATGAAGACGACATCCCAGCCAAGGAGAGAGATAACTAATTGTCTGAACTCGGAGGATTTGGCGCCCCAGACTTTCATGAGGCGGTCGTTGCGTTTCTTTTCGGAGGCTAGCGCGTCTTGGGCTTCTTTGATGGCACGTTGGGATGCAGCGAGGGACGAAGCTGGAATGGTAGTAAGCGCACCCCTTCCTTCGAGTTGTAAGAGGAGATCGGCGTTCTCTTGGCGCAGTGCTTCGAGAGTGGAGTGCTTGATGGCTTCGTAGTCCGATGTGGGGTTGGCTCGAAGTGAGAGAATTCGGGTCTTGGATGCTTGACTTGCTACAGCGAGGCGCTCTTTGGTTACGGAAAGCTCTTTTTGGAGGAGCTTATTGGAGGTTTGGAGGGTTGTGAGCTCGTCTTGTAACTTGCGGTTCTTTCTTGCGTATTGACCAAGACGCTCATTGTCTTCGGAATCATCTCGCGGACGTTTGCTACCTGTGACTTCTGCAGCTGGTGCTGCTACTGGTTGCGATTCTCGAGTTGTAAGTTCACCATGAAGGTTCTGGACTTCCTGTCTATATTGGTCCACCATATCCTCGAGCTCTTGAATACGCTTGACCTTTGACTCGTCCACATTATCTGGCTGGAATGTGTCATCTTCCGCGTCGTAGGCTTTCAATTGAGCTCGCAGGTATTCGGCTTCCTTGACTGCAAGGGCGCGCTGTCTCTCTAAACGAAGCTGGGCTTTACTGTTGCCAGAGCCTCCAGTCGACTTGAGCTTCTCGACTTCCGTGGTCAACTTGGATTTTTCTGCTTCCAACGACTGAATGATGCTCTCTTTTGAAGATAGCTCTGGTTCCAATCCACCAATCCGCTCGACCAAAGTTGCTGTCTGGAGACGTTCTGCAACGAGTGCTCGCGCCAAAGCTTCCGGAGAATCAAACTCAAGCTGACCCTCAGTTCCAACTTCACTTTGAAGATAAGCAGTCCAAGCCAGGCGCTCGTCCTCGAGCCTCTGGCGCTGGATTTGTGCTTCTCCGAGTTCGTTCTCAAGTCCTTCCATGGCGTCAAGCTTTCTTTGCAGTGTTCTCTTTTCTTCCTCCACAACCTCCACGCTCTTGTGGATTTGTTTGAAGTGCTTAATCTCCGCTGCTTGCTCTCGATTGGTCACCTCCAGCTTCTTAATGTGCGCGACCTGTTCACTCAATTCTCGTTGGATGACGCCAAGCATGTCTGCATCTCCACCTTGAGCCTTCAGCCGTAAAACCTCAGCCTCTAATGCACCATATGCTGTGTCCCTAGCCGCAAATCTTTGCTGAGTCTCCTGTAATAGAGCCTCTCTCCTGTCAGAATCCTGCTGCAGCTCCTCAACTGTGCGCTGCAATGTCGAATTTCTTGTTTCCAGTTCCGAGGCTTTACGTTCGATTCCACGCACACTCTCTTCACGCTCGGATTTGATATCTTCAACCTCTTCCTCAAGCAATCGTTTACTCTCCTCGATTTCCCTTACACGCCGTTCAAGCGCTGCCTTCTCGTTAGTTGCTTCATCCTTTAGTTCCTTGACTTCCTTCTGTAAGGCTTCGTATTGTCGCACAGCTTTAGACTTCTCAGCTTCTGCTACCTGTTTCTTATTGAAGTCATCTTCGGCCTTCCGTCGTGCATCTCTGAGCTCGCTCTCGTGCCGGAGCTTCGCAAGCTCTTCCTCTTGCTTGTGATTGTCGATAGTATACTTCAACGTCTTAATCTCCGCCTTCAGTTCGTCCATCTCTCGTCGTCTCTTCTCGCGGTCTTGTTCGGATTCGAAAGCCGTTTCATCCTTTGGAGGGCCTGCTGAAGGAATTCTTGTCGAATTGCGGAAAGCGTCTCGGGACGGTGGTCGACCTGATTCAGCTCCTGTTAGGAAGTCGTACGAAGGCTGGGTTGTCGCTGCGCGCGCCTGAGCAATCTAAAACTTTGAATTAGTATATATTCCAGCTTCACTTATTGATACAAACCGTGCCATGACAATTTCGAGAGGAAGGCTTACCCTTGACTGAACCCTGGGAATACTGCTGCCCATGCTCACTCGGTGACCACCACCGATTGAGCTCCGCCTTCTAGACGCTTCGGTCGCCTGCTGAGGGGTGTGCGCCCTCATTTCTAAAGATGGTGAACACTGTGCGCGCTCAGATGGCGGTTGTGTTGTTGGTGTTGTCGCAAAAGGGTGAGGGACGTTCGCGATTTCCCATCACGTGCAAGCAAACAACAGTTTCTTTGTTGACCGTTGGCGGGGAAATGGACGCAATTGGAAGCGACTTCCAAAACCTCCTTTTCAACCCTTCACATTTTTCTCACTTCTCGAAGAGAAGATTGCGATCTTTAGAAAAGGTATGACGAAGCCTTAAAGTGCTGTAATGGAGCAGGACTTCGAGGTATGAAGTCTTCATCCACAAGGGTACAATTCTTATCTTTCCGCTCAACTGATCTCTATTTCTGGACCAAGAGAGACAGGCACTCCAAGGTGAGCTTCAACATGGCAAACCTAGCTCATCTATTTCGATTCTTCTAGGTTATTTCAGACACTTTTTATTCAAATCGTCCACTGCGCACGGTAGATTGGGGATACTGTAACAGCTTGGACGCGGCCACTAAAGGCAGGACATAGATGTAAATGAATATCGGGCTATTACCAATGACACAGAATCAGGAGACTGAGCTGATGCCTCCTTGAATTCCAATGTTTCACATCCAGAGGCTAAATGCCTTTCGCGCAACCAACGGCTTATTTTGCCAGAGACGGGTTCTGCCGCCGCTAGACGCGGTGGCGTGGGGATAATTGATGATGCCAAAACGCCAAGCGACGGGATCTGTAAAATCTCAATGTCCTGCTGCACCTCGTACTTTCACCACAACTCGATGGAGATTGACTTGCGGTGACACTTTTGCAGCTTCTGCTGCACCCACCTGTTTCTACATTGAACGAGAATCATTGTACAACCTGGCGTGGTGCAATGGCTCTCCGCTTTGCTGTAAGGGTTTTTGGCTCCCTGTCACATGCCATGCTGTACTGACCTTTGACAGCGCTTCGGAGAGCTTCACTCTACCAGATATCTTGGTATATCGAATCGATCACGCCCTTTAAGGCATGCGCTCCTTCCGATGCGACGATTCCTAGCACAATCTACCAACGAAGCTGGAACAGGGAAATCTCCTAGCGAAGCTTCCTCTCCCTCTCCTTCCCAATCCCCCCAATCTATTGGAACATCGGCACCCACTCCCACATCGACGGCACCGAGCGACTGGGAGGATAATCCGAACTATGCTATATCCCATTTCTCCGAGCTGCCGCATACAAACTTCGGGGTGAACCAGCATATAGTGATCAACGATGAATTCAAGGAAGCTTTGCGGCAGATCTTATGGCAATTTCGGGCGCCTATAAGATATGCTTTTGCATATGGATCTGGGGTCTTCCCACAGTCTAAGCCGGTACGTGACCGCTGCGTTGATTCTTGGCACATTGAAATCTGGACATGGGCTTTGATTTGTACCATTGATCTGGGGTTGGACCTTTCGATCATCTTTTCTGAAATTTATTTGCGTGTCTAGTTTATATTGTGCTGTATTCTCTATTCCAATACATTTTAGAATTCTGCATAGTACCATCTGTTCTCGTTCAATATGTTTTACGTCTTTCCTTGATATAAGATTTACTGATGATCATATAGAGCACCGCAACTCCTTCCAGCGCCACATCTATACATTCGAAGCCGCCTCCTGCTGTTGTCAAAGCACAAGGCGGCAACCCAAAAATGATTGACTTCATATTTGGCGTCTCTTATACCCAGCACTGGCATTCTCTCAACCTCTCCCGACATCGAGATCATTACTCTGCTCTCGGATCACTCGGATCTGGCGCATGTTCATATGTACAAGATAAATTGGGAGCTGGTGTATACTTCAACCCATATGTTACGGTCAATGGCACCCTCATCAAATATGGCGTGGTGAACTTGGACACGCTCTGCACAGATCTTTCCGAATGGACGACCCTATACCTAGCCGGACGCCTCCATAAGCCAGTTAAAATTCTACGAGATGACCCACGAGTACGCCTCGCAAACCAAGTCAACCTTTTGTCGGCCCTCCGAACAGCCCTATTACTACTACCCCCAGAATTCACAGAGGAAGAACTGTACGGCACAATAGCAAGCATCAGTTACATGGGCGACCCCCGCATGGTTCTCCCCACTGAAGACCCCTCCAAAGTCGCCAACATAGTAGGCAACAATCTCCCTCACTTCCGGCGTCTCTATTCCCCCCTAATCGAGAACCTTCCCAACGTCAACTTCAACGACTCCAAATGTTCTCAGCCCGACTGGTCATCCGACCCTTCCGCCAACGTCCGTCTAGCACAGGACATGGACCCCGTCAAACGCGGGAACATGGTTCGCCGCCTTCCCAAAGCATTCCGCTCAAAGCTGTATTTCCAATACCAGAAGAAATACCAGATCCCACAGCTGGAATTCAACAAGATGCTAGAAGCGGCTAGTGATGAAGATGCTACCAGAATCAATCGGCGACAAGGTGGCGGCTTCGAGAGAAGAATTGCAAGTGAGCCTCCTGAGGATTTAAGGATGGAAGTCAGGGGCGTGATTAAGAGCACGATTGGCTGGCCGAGTACGAGTCAGAGTCTGAAGAGCGTGTTGACTGCGGGCATTCGGAGGAGTTGGCGGTATACGAGTGAGAAGATCGCGAGGTATAGGGAGGGGAAGAAGAAAGCTGCTCAGGCGGCTAAGGACGAGAAGGAGAAGGAGAAGGACGGAGCATGAGACGAAAATCCCAACGAATTGGGCACGTTGAGTTCTCGTCTCATTCCCGGAGAGTGTTGGGAATGTTCCAGAGCGTTGTGGATGTTGAGACTCATCGTCAGAGAGTCTCTGATGAAGTGAGCTTTCTTGTATGTATGAATGTACGAAAGTATTGGGGTTTGGGTACATAGATGGCTTCGGCTCGATTACAGTCCAGCAAGTAGCTAGACCACATTTCCTTTGTCAGATGCATGGAAGGGAGTTACTGTAGGCCACTGCGCCTACCCTCACGAATCAAAAAGCAAATTCCTCAAAACCCAAAATTCGTCGTGAACATTCATGAGTTTTCTCATTCATAAATCGTACATGAAAGACGTAATTGGTATCCCCAAACTCCAGCACTCCATACACTTAAGGAATCGGTATTACCAGCCTTTTCCAATAACATCATCCCTTCAAATATACTCGCTCAACCCCCGGTCCTCCTGCCCAATAGTCAACTTATACACCGTCTTCACCCTCCCCTTCTCCAAATCTCTCTCCACGTCCCCCGCCCCCTCAGCGTGAAAGCAAACCTCGCCCTCCATAACCTCACTATTGCTCCTACTCGGTTTCGAACTCTCTCCCCCACTAGTAGTTACGGAAGTCCCGCTATCATGCCGTTTTTGGAAAGTGGAGGAAGAGGGGAGCTCGAATAGCGCGTCGCCGGTGGTGCCGCTGAGGTTCGTGTTGGCGTCAGGGAAGAAGTTGGGGATGTAGCGGGCCCAGGAACTGAAGTTTGAGTTGTTGGGGTGGGCGCCTGAGGGGCCCGGGTCGGCGCGTTGGACGAGGTATTTGGATAATACTGTTGAGGGAGTGTTAGTGATGTTTGCGGAAGCCGGGGGCGAAGGACGAACCTGGAAACGATGCACCGAGGGTGTACATGAAGATCTCGATGTCGGTCATGATTAGGAAGGCTATCTCGTGGTAGAATGCGTCATCTGCTTCTTGGAGTCGGGTCCCCCATACACCGTAGATGCCCGCGGCACTGAAATTTTTTTGATTAGCTTACTTTCACGAGACTTGAAAGGAGGGAGACGTACAGGGTGATTGTCCCGATGAGAGTAGCGGAGAAGATCATCTTCAGGAGTTTTCTTTCGTGAACTCGGAGTTTTGCACGCTTGAGGATTTGGAGGGGAATTGTGACGAGAACGAGGTCGATGGCCATGCCTACCCCGACCCATACTACAAAGATGTATTAGAATTACTTCATAAAAAGGGGGGAGTGTATTGGGGACTTACGCCAACGGAAAATATCATAGTTTATACAGTACGCAGAGTTGATGGACCAAACGAAATTGCTGTCGAATGGTACGCATCCCAACCACCAAGCGAAACACATTGCCAGCATCAAGCTGATGATGATCGTGCAGAGTCCATAGACACCCCATCGGAGTTTTCTGAAATGTGTTGGTACTGTTATATCATCAGCCAAGTATGGAAAGTCGACCATGTGGGGTACTTACGGATATGCAGGAAACAGTAGCAAACAGACATCTTTATACAACTCGCCGTAATATAATATCCAGCCCATCCAAACTCATACTTTATTCCGTCAATACTTTCACCCCCTTTGGCTGAATGCAGAGAAACTCACATGCCAGTGTAACGGTCTCCACGACGTTGGAACATTTTGAAAATGTAACCCACTGCCATTCAAATTCACACCAATTTGCGACACAAAATATAGCATCAAGAAGAACTGGACAGAATCAGTCATGCTCGTTTAGTATATCCTCATAATGTTTACTTACACCAGCAGCCATCATCCACCTGTCATCCCCTCGGAATCGTCTTATTTTCCGCCATCGATACCATAATCTAGCACTTATGACCACCACTGCAGTCTTGTTAGTTCATTGAAGTCTTCCCTCACATGCTTTGTAGGGAAGATGTCAAAAGTGCGGAGGATGATGACTTGAGAAAACCAGGCTTACAAGTCATTGAATTGAAAATGCACATAAAAGCGAGTTCCAGCCTATTACGCCATAGAGGAACAGGGTAATTGGGATCATATTGCGCAACAAAGTCGGTTCCATTCGTGAAAGAACCGTCTAAGACGGTGCAAGTGCCACTCGGCGAGCACGCCGTATTGTTAACCGACATGGTGGGGTTTCTGATTGGTTTGGTGCTGGGCTCATCGTCTGAAGGTCATGCTGTCCAGAGTGAGTGTGCCCATCTTGAGCACGAGGTTTGTGAGGATATAATGGGGGGAGGTCCTTGCCGTGGGGTGCTTGTAGATGTCGCTTCCTGATAAGAGAGGTTGGACTAAGCATGGGAGATGCACAGCGGAACAGACGTGCTTAAGAGGAGACACAGCGGTCAATGTAACCGGGAGGAACATAGCTCGACGTTGGGGAGACCTTGACTGGCATAATGGCAGGGGGGGATTCCACCAACGAGATGGCCGCGGAGGACGGGAAGAGCCCCATACGGAGGAGGCGTTCATCGAGAGTCGAGACTCAACGGCATTGTGGCTGACATGCTGGGGGCGTGGGGAGCTCGAGATGATAAGCATTGGGCCATTGAGCGATGACCATCAACCCTGCAACGTAAAGGTGGGCTTGCCGTACCTTGCAAGCAATCATAGAAAGTCGTAGGGAATAGAGTTGAAGTTTCGGCTGTGCAGCCGAGACGGGTCGTGGCGCTGTCACGCTCGGCTCTGTCCCCCTGGGAATCTGGGATCCTGGATTCTTACTGCAACTGACATGCCTCTGCCTGCGTGCTCTGGTCCTGAAATCTTGCGAGCAAATCGTCGCGGAGCTGTATATTAATTGGGGGGGTTGGCCGCGGTGGGTCACCAAACCGTTAAATAAGTGGGTAGTACGAAGGAGGCAGGCGGGTACAGTAAGCTCCTTCCTCTTTAAGAGCAACAAGCTGGGTATCTCTCCCTCAGCGAAGGTTGAGCCGACAATCACTATCATTTGATCAAATCTTGCATGCAGCTGGATGGGATGACATGTGGATAACCTCGGCCGTCCGATAATAAATACTTGGCCAAGGGTGCGAGTCATGAAGGTAGATGAGCCTAATCACGTGATTCACAATCACGTGGCACACCTGCCACACCTCTCCTGTAATTGAAGCAGGAGTCTAAAATATAATACTGTGCTACGGTCGGACTACCCTAAGCGATTGGCTCTCAGTGCACCTTGAGAAATACGGGTCACGCGTTTTGACCTAAGCAAGAACACCAAAAATCTCCTCCACACCTTACACTCCCCTTCCCCATTAACCAGGGCTCCGTAGTCGAGTTCTCTCTTAATCGGACTTCTTTACGGGCATATACGCGCTCCGCTAGCGACGCACTATAATGGGACTCCTTCCGGGCGCAAAAGGGGGTGATTTCACAAGATACACGGGCATGGAGGTTTTGACGGGCGTAACGGGTCGTGGAGAAGGCTTTACGGGCACGGATATGAGGAGAGAAGGAGAGAAGGGAGCGGTAAGTAGAAATGATAGCGGTGAGAAGTAGAGGAGTGAAGATTTACGCGGACTAGCTTGGGCCGCTACGTGAGGAGGAGTATATAGTCTTAAAAGAGAGCTGGAACGGCGTGTTAAGGGTAGGTCTATATCGGTAAGAGGTAGGTGATACGGATCCGCGAGAGGGGCTAGGAGAGGGAGGAGCAAGGAGAGGATTAGGGGGAGGAGCAGGATTGGGTGGGCTTTACGGGTACAATTGAGGGCTGAGGGAGTGCAACTGAGTGCTGGGTAGTGTGATGGAACGTCACGTGGTGCGAGAACACGTGGACGTGTCTGGGCACCTCCTATAGCCAATTGCGTAAAGTGGTGGTTGATTCGTTGTTCTTAGTGAGGAAGAGTAGTCGACACCCTTCCTCCAGGGGGGCAGCTAAGCCTAATTGGGACTAGACACGTTACACGTGCGCGTTGCCACGTGACCAGTAATATTTACAGCAATGTGTTGAAATCTCAAGTTTTTCGGGTCAAATGAGTGTATTCCATCAAGGAGAAGATGACCGTTAATTTACAGGTGGGCTTCCAGAGCTCATAATATGGGCGTGGCACTAGGCCAAAGCGTACCCTGAAGCAGGTCTCAGACCTCAAACTGCAACATAATGCTATACCGATAGTAACTTCCTGGTTACGAATTTCTACAGTTCTCGTTACCATTTAACCTAAATAACAACTGAAGAGATCTTGACCTTCACAGAAATTATTGGTCACGAGCGGGCCGTGCAACAGTGACTAGCCCTACTTCGTATTGGCTTCTCTTAGCCGTAGACGTAGGCGGCGGCGCTCAGCCACGAAGTTGACGACAAACGCACAACAATTCTCTCTCAATTATCGTGATGCTATATATCTTGCAGCCTTCTGCAAACTTCTGGTATTACCCTTAATCTGCTCTACGTCTCTTCCACCATAATGTCGATTCCGTTCCTTATCGCACACACTCTCTCCACGAGACAAGCCCTTGCAGCGCCCGCCAATCTCACAGCCTTGCGAACTGAGATTGCGCCAGCCTGGGTCCCCGACCCCAGTGGACGTGGGACGTGGAATTTGCTATATAGTTGTCTATTTACACTGTTACTCTGTGTCTATACTGCTATACACTTGCATGTGCCTCCGCCGAACCAGACGAAATTCATCTTGTGGTTGAAAAAGACGGAATGGGTGGCAATCGCTGTATTCGCTCCAGAAATCGTCGTGGTTACTGCTCTTGAGCAGTGGTTTTTGGCGAGATATCTAATGAGTGAGCTTAATAAGATTGCGGTTAAGAGCGATGACGAGGATTTTAAAGTCGGTAGACACTTTTTGATTAGGATCTCAACGTTTTAGAAATATGCTAATCTCGTTGTAGCGCTGGTATAATCGACCGGATTCACACAATCGTTTCGATATGGTTTATAGTCATTACGTTGTAATGGGGGGGTTTGTCGCGGATGTCGAGGATATTCATAACGTATTGACGAGAGTCACGATCTCAGTCCACGGGATTCTGTATTTGGCCAAACATGGGCACTTTTGTCAAGTCAAGCGGAGCCACATCGCAGACAAGAGCAAAGCAGACATCCTTGCTAAAGGTTTAGTCTGTATCCAAGTTCTATGGGTTGCCGGCCAAGCTGTCGAACGCAAGTTCGCTGGATATCCGATAACACTACTAGAGATACACACTCTTGTCCATGTTGTTTGTGCTCTGTTTATGTATGGACTCTGGGCTCAAAAGCCACTCAATGTTCAAGAACCGACCATTATTAGCTTTCCGGAAGATCCAGATCCTTTAGCATTTATGCTGCAAAGTTCTTGTTCAATCGAAAAAGGAGCTTATTCGGGGTTTAAATTGAAGCTTGACGTCCCTATAACAGACCCACGACACAACGATGAATACACCCGCGGCTTCGAAAACGGGCCAATGGGTTTCTGGCATACAGTCGAACCTCAATGTGTTCATCTTGACACAAGTCCTGGATTACCAGACATCCTCACAGAATCAGTCATTCAGGATGATGACCAAGCTCCCGTCCGAATTTCGACGTACTATTATAAGTCAACCAAAGACCATAAAGGGCTATATCACCACCATCCAATGGGTCTGCCAACTTATGTGTTCACTCCAGCCTCAAATGACCCTGTGATCTGCACTCTATACACAGGGCAAGTCTTATACTTCCCTGAGCAGAGGATGTCATCTAGGATTGGGCCGATTAGCCCTACGCAAGAGTCTTTTGACCCAAAAAAACCTGATCAACTCAAATCCGTTGGCTACCCTGATCAAACCATATCCTGGGTGTACCAAAACAAGTCAATAGCCATTAGCAAAGAAATCGCAGTTATATCATTGACTCGGAAAGATCTTAAACGATTTTCATCGGTTTCGGCATGGGTTTCGAAACTAGAAGCTTGTCGAAAAGATAGCGCTGCACTTGGAACTGAGTCCCTCTATGCTAGAAGTCAACCACGAAGCACCCGTGGGCTGGACTTTTGGTTTAGTCCTGGACCCTATGACACGTTCGAGTGCGTCTCGATTCGAGCGAAAAATTGGGTTGGTGAACTTTTGGACTCAGGTGCGATGCGTGTGCTCCCAGCCCTGACCCTTCTTCCTCTTGCATATGGCTGCGTTCATTTTGGGGCCTTAGGTTTAGTCTTCCCGACACGAACCGAGAAGCTGCTCTGGGAGATTTCCTGCATCGTGCTGATTGCGGTGGCAGGAGGTTTAGCGGTTCTACTTCTCATCAAAGCCATTGATAAGCAGTTCACAAGAAGTTGGGAAGTAGGGCCAATAATCCTCCCTAATACCCGTAGATGGTCAAGTTCTGGTCCAATTTTGTTCTCGTGCAGCGTGGCGTGTCAAATTATGCATGAGATAATCCAGACTCTCTGTGGTGAAAGGTGGACAGGTATATTGAAAAAATTGGGGGAGGCTTTTTATAATCTGTCTTTAGTTGTTCTCGCACTGATATATTGTATTGCTAGGGTATACCTTATTGTAGAGTCTTTTATCTCTCTGCGTCACGTTCCGATCGGGGTTTACAAGACCCCTACTGGCAACTTCATGAGCTATATACCCCACTTATGATTTTATATTAAAGACATACAAACTTATTTTATAGCAGGGCTTTAGTTCCAAGACTTTAAATTTCATTTATTCACTCACTCAAATGCAAAGTCTAACTTCTCGCCACATTTCTAAGACTTTTTATAATAAATAATAACGACTTTCAGGTTAAGTATACGATATATGTCAACCTGAGAGCTTCGTTTATGCCAGTGAAGGGGAGTGATTGAGGGCATAAAAGCCTATCCATAATACAACAGTGGACTTGGGGCCAAGTCCGTTCGTTTTCCCATATAATGCTTTAACGTAGAATTGTAAACCGGGGCCAAGTCCGTTCCCCAAGTCCGTTCAATAAGGTTACGTCCAAATAAGCTCGAATGAGGCTTAAAGTCGAGTATGAGTTGGGCCCGGTATATGCGACGCTAGCCTTGTCGAGATTTCCACTAGACAGGCTTGTAAAAAATACGCGATATCGCGTATCGATACTTTGCCGCTAAATTTTCGCGAAATTTCAGGGTTGTCAAGCCTATAAATTTAGCGAGCGAATGCCTAAAATTCAGGCAGTAAGCGCTGAAAATTTTCGCGACCGCTAAAAATTTAAAAATCACGATTTTTACACAAACAAGATATGTACTTAACAAATAAGTATTTAATATATCCTTTTAATTTAAATTACTTCAATTATAATCACTTTTAAATCCTATATCTAATATTCATATAAAATTATAAAGATAAAGTATAATAAAATAATTACCTTTTTGGGCGAAAGTATCGATACGTATCGATACGGTATCGTTTACAAGCCTGCCACTAGAACCCCATTATAAAGGGAGTTTTGCGAGGAGACAATTATCGTCGACAATTTTTGATAGGGGAAGCAAATGCATAAGTCAAGTTAGCCCAAATGTTGATCCCAAGTATAAAGTGAGCATAAGAGTATAAGTGTATAAAATTGGAAATTATAGCCAGCTATTACACGCATGGGTTTAGAGTATAGATTTAGAACGTGTCAAATGAGGAGACGTGTAAAGTAGTTAAGAAGACGCGAGAATTGACAGAATTTCAAGTTAAAGGGTCAAGTCCATTTAATATATATCTATTATAAAGCTGTTTGTCCATTTCCCCGTATAAGGGGTTATTGTGTGTTCCAAGTTTAAGCACGCCGTATTGCCTAGTATTCAGTATTGCGAGAAGAATACTGCAGGACAGTGATATAACCAGTCTGTGCTTTGAGGTCTCCTATAAAATCATGGCACTCCCATTTCGGCATGAAAGTTCGTTTATCCTGGCGTAGATCAAGCGAAGGAAAAGAGGGGCGTCTTCTTAGGGGGGCTCGTTGCCAAGACCTCCACTCGAAAGCAAGGAGAACTTCGCTTGATTCTCGTTTATCTGATGTCTCTTCAACCCATATATTCCTATTCCCTTCCTTTCTATCATGAATGTTCCTCGGCTCCTGCAAAGCTGCCCAGGCATAAATGAGAATAAATCTGTTCTCTCAACTCGACAACACGAGGTTCATAGCCTCTAGCGAGTTGAAGAACAGGATGCAGGCGCGATTAAGCATCTTGTGTGATTGAGTCTGAGACGAAAGGTGGGTATCTCGGCGGAGGTGAAGTAACTCCCCGAACTTGCAACGGAAACTGCGAAACGAAACATTCAGATGTTTGATGCTTCTTTGGCTGTTGTTATTGAGTCTGAACTTGCGGTTATTGTTTGAAGGTTTCTTCTGTTGTCATAAAAGCCGGATGTCCAGACCCGAGTTCATGCTTCAGGTCATCCGATCTTGGCTGCATATATTATTCTTTCCAAGCAGCTTCTTCCAAACAGTGCTCCTCCTGTCTTGATGCTCTCAAAGTAGTAATGCATAATCTCCAGGGTATGAAAGCTTTATATTGAAACCCTGCTGGTCCGGCATCGGAATAACTGATAAGCCGGAGAAGGAGCACTAGCACAGGATAGGTTTTACCAATTGTGATGAGGGCGCCTTTGTAAGGCTTCAAACTGTCAAATCAGCCCAGTCAAAAAGATCCTTTGCACCGCTACAGCGAGTGGTGTACAATACGACTCATCTCAAGAGCTGACACTTGTTGAACGTAATAGCCAACCTCTGTGCCACCCGAGAACTACAGCTTCTCCTCGTCAGCATCCTCCAGCCTCAAATGCCGACCAGGAAAGAAACCAACAGTGATGCATCCGAAACGGAGGAAGATAATTCTGCACAACCCAAGCTATTGCCTAGCTAGTGATGTGCAGTCATCTTGGTAGATACGGGGATACGATAAGTGGTGTGGCTGAGAGTTAAAAGAAATGTACTTGAGAGTTCATAATTGACTAACGTTAGTGAGCAAGTGAGGGACGAATAAATTCAGAGCTTCTCATGTTACGAGGATGTATTTATAGAAGCACTGGCGGCCGTCAGGCTTGCCTCCGGAGCATCCGCTGCGAACCAATCAAAAAGAAAAGCAGTATCGAACATATGATTGCTTCAGAGAGGGGTATGTTGTTTGTACAGTAGAATTGAAGACCACTTACGTTCCGCTGTTGAAAATGGAAATAGCCTATGCAGCTCCATTTATGTCTTATGATGCTTTGAGCATGTGGAAGTGGAACCCGGACTTGGAGTTTATAGAATAAGGCAAGGGAGGGGGACCGAATGGTGTACTAAATACAAGAGCCGGCAATATGTTCAAAAGCTAGAAGCTGCCCGCCATAAAGATATGTTATGAAACTTAAATAACTTAAATCTTCTCTAGCTTTTACCGTTCTAAATCAATGACGCAAGTGAAGCTCGAAGGATAGAGAAGAAAATCACGTGACTACTGCTTGTCCCATTAATACCTCAAAGAAAAGAAGGAACAAGAAGAAGCAGAAACATCAAAGCGGGCACATAATGAACACTAAGAAGAAGACTGGGGAGCTCCCGGATACTTGGGGTCCAAGAATAAGCTGACAAGCCCTCAGAACCCTAAATATGAAATCGGCCTTGCTGATGCAGGCTTAAAGGCTTCTACATAGCGGTCCGGATGCTGCGTCTCCAAATACTCCGATCTATTGGCCCCTAGCCACAAACAGGATCACAAGGTTAGTGGTCCGAGAAGTCAGCAGTTCCAAAAACAGATAATAATGAATGTCACTCAACGGAAACTCTCGCAGAGCCGTGCCAAAACGTCGCAATGAAGTTTGAAGTTTCGATCATCCATCGGCTGGGAGGAAGTCCGACAGCCCAACAAATCAGCATCGCTGTGAAACATGGAGAGGGTGGTCGCCCGTGCGGCTGGATGAACGGGAAAAGCCCCGCCCGCGGGTCCTGTTCTCTCACAGAGTCTGTTGCAGGAAACATTTATGGTGGCGGGTAATTGCTAGGCGGCGACGCTAGAATCGACTCTTGAAGCGTGACTTGTCTGATCTTTGGGCACTTGCGCTCCTGTTCTGTGGTTTGAAGCAGCTGGTGCAGTTGTAAACTTGAGTTGTATGGGGCTCTCGCAGTGACATAGAGGGGTGGTGATAGGCCTCGGTTGCTCGAGGGCAAGCTGAGGTGGTCCCAAAAATGGGGATGCCCTTCGTAGATCGAGACACTCGAAATACTGGAGCCAGTCGTCAACGGCGGGCTGCACCATGAAGGCACCAGGGGTTGGACACCCAAACCCGGAATTCAACCAAGATTTGCGTTGGCGCAAAGATTGGCAGATGTGCCTTGCGATAACTGCTTTTGGGAATGCCATCACCACCCCCGCTTGTGACGTTCCGCCATCATTCTGCATGTGCTGTGTGAGGCTGTGAGCAGCGAGCCGTACATAAAGAAATGCTTGGTGGAGGATTTCCAAAGAAAGGCTGTCTGACTTCAACACTAGGAATCCTGCACGACTCAGCTGCCAAGACGGAAATGCGAGCTTTGAGCGAGCAGAGGCCAAAAGAACCAGAGGATTCGAGGACCCCAATGCGCCACCGAAACAACCAGGCAAATGGGCCGTCGCGCTCGCTGCTCCTCTTCGGACGTCTTCTCTTCTGGTAATCAATTATCAGTCTTGCACAGCCTCATTCCTTGCCTTTGATTGCGACGCCATACGGGAGAGAGAGCCACCTCTTTGCCCCAAGCGAGAGACTTTTCAGCCTTCACCAACCAACCAGCCAACCGAGTCAAATAGACTTGCCCGTGAGATACACATCTAACTCCACTGCCTCTAATTCCCACATCCGATCTGTAGATACAATACAATACCCGCACAGCCTGCCCGCACACAGAAACGAACTCTGCTTCCTGTCTTCATACAATTGAGCCTTGTGAGCACAAAACAGGTCTATTCTTAGCTCGGCCCACCACCCGGCACTGCTTTGGCGCTGAGAGCCTCCGATCCAAACAACTTCCATCACAGCAACCGTTTCAAAAACGATAAGCCACCCTCGACTCTGTAACTTCACGAACCAACATTTCAAGCATTGCTGGTCTGAATTCGCCATCAGCACGCTTCCCTTGTCAATATACCTCCGAGCTGTTCATATTCAAGCAGATCTTATGCCGTCCTCACAGTAGTCGCGCAAACAAACAACTTCACGATTGCAACGAACTTGGCAGGCCCAACAAAACGACGATAGACCTTGGCTGGCGGCGCTGTTGAGCAGTGCAACACCCTACGACTCTCTCATTCTCCTCGGCGGCTCTCCGCTACCCAATTCGCCGTCATGGATCAAGCAGCACATGCTCTGGCGACAGCACACCTGCTGTACGCACGAGCAAACTCGACGAGCTCAAGTACAAATCCAGCAACTGCCACGAGACCTCCAATATATAAGGCGATTGGTATATCGTTAGCGATAGCGTCCGGTGTATTTATTGGGATATCGTTCGTGCTGAAGAAAATGGGCTTGCTTAAGGCGAACGAGAAATACGACGAGGTAGCTGGTGAGGGATACGGATATTTGAAGAACGCATACTGGTGGACGGGCATGACTTTGATGATTATTGGAGAAATCTGCAATTTCGTGGCGTATGCTTTCGTCGACGCGATTCTGGTTACGCCATTGGGAGCTTTATCAGTGGTCATTACGACGATTCTATCAGCGATTTTCCTCAAGGAACGGTTGAGTATGGTTGGAAAGGTTGGATGCTTTTTGTGCATTATCGGATCTGTGGTCATTGTCATGAATGCGCCCTCGGAGTCCTCGGCCGCCAATATCCAAGAGATGCAGCATTTCGTTATTGCACCTGGGTTCCTCGTTTACGCTGGTGTGATTATTATTGGATGTGCATTCATTGCGCTCTGGGCTGGGCCACGATATGGAAAGAAGACTATGCTTGTGTATCTGTCCATCTGCAGTTTGATTGGAGGTCTTAGTGTGGTTGCGACTCAAGGTCTAGGTGCTGCTATCGTTGCACAGATTGGAGGCACACCTCAGTTCAACCAGTGGTTCCTGTATGTTCTGTTCGTTTTCGTGATCACAACTCTTGTGACCGAAATCATCTACCTAAATGTAAGTCTTCAATCCATCTGCAGAAGCATTTGCTAATTATCCGCATAGAAAGCACTAAATCTGTTCAATGCGGCTTTGGTTACGCCCACTTATTATGTCTATTTCACGAGCTCCACGATTATTACTTCTGCAATTCTTTTCAGAGGATTCAAGGGGACCGTCACCTCCATTATCACTGTCGTTATGGGTTTCTTCGTTATCTGTGCCGGAGTTGTCCTGCTCCAGCTCTCTAAATCAGCCAAGGATGTTCCGGATACTGCAGTATTCGCAGGTGACCTAGATCAGCTCCGTACAATTGCAGAACAAGAACAGCCTGAATCAGAGCCGAAGGCAGATGCTATTCGAGGAGCAGCAGCTATTGTCAGAAGATTCTCAACAGCAAGACAAAAGTGGGAACTAGAAGAAGTCAAGAGATTACATCAGGAGAAGCAACAGGATTTGGAACCAGTCGCAGAAGGAGAGCGTATCGAATGGGATGGCCTTCGGAGGCGCAGAACCACATATGGAACCAATCCAAGCATACGGTCTCGTGGAAATTCTACCCCCTTCCCTCCTTTCGAGACTACTGTTCAGACTCCTCAACAACATCCTCCTCTCGGCATGTCACATTTCCCTTCGGACTCATCAGAAGATTCCGATCATGATGAAGAGCGTCCGCCTACAGCAGGTCTAGGCTCATCTTTCTTCGGTAGCATTCGAACAAGAGCCAAATCGGTTATTGAACACAGGGGATCTCGGGCTGGGAATCAACAAATGCCTCAGAGCCCCATGCATCCTGTACCGCTGACCGAGATCGCGATCCCGGCCTATAAAACTGGTACTGATGGAACACCTTATTACGGACATGATGCCTCCGGCCCCGATCACTCATACGGCCTTCAGGATCAGAAAACAGAATATGAGGGTGCTGGAGCACGGCATATAGCAATCGTTGATGATGGAGATTCACGAAGGACCGGGAGCAGAGGGAGTAGCATCGTCCCAGGCGTTGGACCAACACCACCCCCACACTCAGCGAGAAGGCAATTCTCCTTCCAAAATGTGTTCAGAAAAGGATCATCGAACCAAGGATCTGATGAAAATCCCATGCCTCAGAGTCGGTCACCAATGGTCCGAAAAGGATTAGGACCGCGAAGAGGCAGTCACGGGGCAGCGGTCAAAGGAGCCACTGAGGAGGAACGATTAGGCCTCGTGAAAGGCGATACAAACACAGGAAGAAACCCGGCGCTACCACCATATGAAGACGAGGAAGACGAAGGGGAATCCTGGATGGCGGACGACAAGCGTCAGATGATAAGCGCAAGCCCAGAGCGCGAATCACAGAGACGCGACCTCACACCTCCACGGCGGGGCTCTAAAGACAAGGATGCGGAAGTGCAAAGAGCGGGAAGGTCAAGGAGTCCAGAAGAGGAATATTATGATACGCAGGCGAGAAAATGGGACGGGAAAGGAAAGGGTCCACCACCGCCATTTGATGATGGGACGGGTGCTCGCGGGGCGTTTATATAGCGGATTGATACAATGGCGTTTCCGATGATGATTGAATGGAACAAATGGATCACGACTGTACAATTAGAGATACCTGCATCATGACGCATGCACGACTGAACACGGTGCATTTGTACTGTAAACTAGAAATATATATACAATATAGCTCGTTGAGACATTCTCTTTCTGAAGTTTACAATGCAGTTTTAAGACGGGTTGGCCGAGTGGCTATGTAGTGCTTTTAGTGCATACTGCTTTACAGAAAGTCTACATAGCAATGCAAAATCTTTCAATTCACTTCCGATGTGTAAACTTCATTGTACAAGGACAACCTCGTACATTATGTCTCTCTGAGATTTGGTAGTTCGAGGCAACTTCGCGCACTGGATTATAGGCTTGTTTCCGGTATCAGCTCAACGTCAAGTTTCCTAACATATCTAAGTGCTTCCGGAATGGCACGACCGCAAGCTTTGAGGGATGTAGTGAGAGCAGATCGAGGACGCTGGATGGCTGAAAGAGGGACCATGATAGGAAGCTGCACTCGTCGAGAGGATAGATTTTGGAGAGTTTGAGAGGGAGTATGTAATTGCTCATTGTACCAGATACCTCGAGATCTTTCATTTACGTATGCGATCCGAAAATGAGGAGCTTTCGAGGAACTGAAGATGAATCTTGGATACTGAGCTTGAGGGCAGGCGGTTGGCACGGATGGAACGGTACGTCGCTTTCGCAGTCAACTTCCTACGTTACGGCTTCTCAGGCGACCTATCACCGTCACATTGGAGAAGCAGGCCACACTTCAAGCTCTGGAAAAGGGCAAACCAGCCCTTGAGCTCGCACTTCGTCGTATCTGGCATTATTGGAACGATCCAATCGACCTCGTCACTCGGATCTTGAATGCTTCTACCCTGAATTTCAAGATGCACTTCGGTATGGCCCAATATGTGGACTTTCCAAGTGAGATTCGGCACTCACGGTCTTGGGGGTCATCTGTCCTCACCACTTCTGGCGAGTATGCTAGAACAGCAGACGGAGACATCATCCTACTTGGAGACATTGTCAGATTCGCCTCCACTGTACAAGGTTTTTGGAACAGCATGGCAAATTTTCCATACTCATAGCTCATTCACATCAAGACATTAGAATAATGAGGGGACAGGAGCTCAAAGTAATTAAAGTGACGAGGAAAAGAGTAGCGAGTATGTCGCGTGATTTTCACATCGAGAACTGAACATACATTCATTGATGCTGAAAAAAGAGATGTCTTAGATGTTCCAGGTATCTGCTGTAAATTCCAACCAAGCCTTCACATCTTTGCAGGCTTGATCGGCTTCTCAGCCTCCACCCAATCAAAGTTCCCCAATAATTTCGTCAACCAAACATCACCAGGGCCCTCAGCAGTTTGTGGTGGAGCTCCACTAATCAATGACCCACTGAGGAACGTAGAAGGAAAACCAAAGTCAAACTCATACGAACCCTCAATCTCTTTGATCTCTTCTTCTGTCAAAGTTACACCCAACGCAGCAACATTCCCCTTGATATGCTCCAGTTTCCTCCCTCCAACAATAGGGAATACATATGGAGTCTTCTGCATAACATATGCGAGGGCTAAGCTGGTGAGTTCCGTATTTTTGGCCTTGGAGATTCTCTCGAGGACTTTGGAGACTTTCTTCTCGACGGCAGTTGTTGGCTTCATCTTGCGGCCAGGGTTATTCTTTTCTCTCTCTGCGTAACTTGCTTCAGTCTGGAATCTGCCCTGCCCCAAGGTACCGTAGGGCAATAGACCCATGCCTTCATCGCGACACATCGGGATGATCTCGCGCTCGAAGTCGCGGGTTGCTGCATTCCAGAGACCTTGATAGACGACGAATTGGCGGAGACCGTGATCACGGGCGTACTGGTTGGCTTTTGTCACTACCCAGGCCGGGGTATCAGAGATGCCGAGGAACATGACCTTGCCAGAGGAGACGAGATCGTTGAGGCTGTGCATCAGCTCTGGGATCGTGGTGGTGTAATCCCACCAGTGGACGTAGAGGAGGTCGATGTAGCTTGTCTGGAGCTTCTTAAGGGATGCGTCGACAGACAGGCGAAGCGATTTGGTGCCGTTGCCACCATAATTCGACTTGATCAAGCCTTTCTGTGCGTTCATATAGGGAGTTGAATACTTGGTAGCAAGCACAAGCTCGTCTCGGTTCTTCCTCGCTGCCATCCAGTCACCAAGCCACATCTCGGATTCTCCATCTTGATATCCGTTTGCTGTGTCAATGAAGTTCCCACCTGAGTTGTAGAAATAGTCGAGGATCTCGAATGCCGTTTCCTTGCTGCACTCGCCCATTCTGGCTTTATGGGCTTCGCCGAAGTTCATGGCTCCGAGACATAGTGGAGAGACTCTTACAGAAGCTGCTGGTGCCAGCTGGCGATGACGATCAAGCAGGGTCTTTGGTGGAGGAGCACTTGGGAATGCCATGGTTGATGAAGAGAAAGATTGCTTCAGAAGGGCAACAGAAAAGCTGAACAGGTGACGTGAAGAGATTGATGATTTGAAAGTTAATGTAGAGAGTATGAATCCCTCTGAATAATTGAGCAGAGAAGGAGGTATATATACATGCTAGAGACTGAATAGGGGAGAAGTCCGTGACCATTTTCGCCGCCAAGGTCGTCCGGATGTTCTTCGGTACAGTATATTGCTTGATTATGATGAAACGGAGGCGTAGGCAGTATCATGAGTATCCACTTGGATTGTGCTGCAACTTTTAAGCTCGATAGTGGCGCCATGAAGATGAAGATAATTCATAGTGGAGGAGAGGAGGTGATGTCCGCTAAGTCCGGATGGTGCAGCCAGGAAGGGGTTGTCCCGCAAAAATTCTCGCTGCTGCAAGGAACCCCCCATTCTCGACCTCTTCAACCATGACGGAGGATAAGCAACTTGCATATAAAACAGAGTCCGGGGGCTTGGTTTTCTCCCCGATGGCTCAATCTATTCTCTTTTTGCCTTCCAAGCTGAGCTAATGATTGAATATGCGCCCAGATGAGGAGCCGGCAATTCTGCTGGGCAAGATGCCTCAGCAGACGGAGGTTCGTGTGCAGGAGGATGATTGGACCGGAAGGACAGATGCTGCTACGCGGAGGAAGTTGCAGAACCGTCTAAATCAGAGGATCTGGCGTAAGATACACCCTCATACCTAGAAGAGAGGTTGAATGAACTGCTACCCTGCTAAGGTCTCACGCTAATATCGGAGGATTCTCCAGGAAACAGACGCCGGGCGGAACGTCTTAGCAAGGTATCAAAATCTAAACCAACATCCATCGGGGATAGCGGACATAGTCTCAAGTCCGCTGAGTGTTCGGACACCTCATCGTCCCTAAGTCAAGAGCTCGAGGTCGTGAAGGGTCAAACAGACTTCCCTGAAAGTCCTCCTCGACGAAATCCTTGTTTCCACGACTTAGGACCAGATGGAATTCTAGAATTGATGAAGCAATATGAAATCGCTGCCCGTCAAGATCAACTGCTCGGTTCACCTAGAGTCGATCAACTCCTCACGCTCATCCAATTCAACGTATTTCGTGCCCTGATTAGCAACACTTCCTCACTCGGCTTCACATTGGCTTGGCTACAAGAGGACGCCTTCTCTCCATGGAATTCTGCATGCGAACATGCCACCTCTTTCTGCCCAGCGAGTCTACGGCCAACCCCGATCCAGAGGAAAATAGAACACCATCCCTGGATAGATCTTTTCCCAATACCTCAGATGAGAGATAACATGTTGTTGGCCGGAGATACATACGATGAGTACGAGCTGTGTAACGACCTTGTTGACTTCTGTGATGTCCCAAGCGAGAGGACTGGTCTTGTTGTATGGGGCGAGCCCTGGGATCCTTCTGGATGGGAGATCAGCGAGTCGTTTTTGAGAAGATGGGGCTGGGTTGTGAAAGGCTGTGTGGACCTCCTGGTATCGACGAATTATTGGCGCAAGCAACGGGGTGAAGATCCGTTGATTATCGAGCTCTGACTTGCATAGCACGATAACATACAGTCTGAAAGAATGATTTTCGATATGATAGGCTCATGCAGATACTGTAAGGATTTGAACATCGTCTCTGTCCAATCGGCTAAACCTTTGATAGAACCCATCTCCTACCTTCGCCTTCGCGTTTAATGGATACCTTCGCCAGGTCTCAGGAAGCTGAAAATGATGATTGGCTGCCTTCCACTTCACCCATTTTGTCTATGTAAATAAAATCTTTCTTTCGCAAGGCCAAATTTCTCTCGTCTCTTTTGAAGGAGAAGAATACTTCATTTAAAACTAATTAGATTAGGAAATAGTGGCACTCCCAATTTTCGTTGCCTCCTAGTCATTTTTTCGGCACAGAACCAGAAGTCCAGTACTTCATACTTAAAGGAATGGCATCCTAGGCTGGTGATCAACCTCTTATATGCATGCACGTGTAAGTAAAGACACTTTCATTGATGGGTGATAAGGCTGTTGCAACGTTGTGCTGACCGGTTTCAATCCTTCATGCAGACGGCAAGGCTCTGCCATCTTGTAGCCTTACTTAGTGTAAGCCTCATTGGGCGTGTTCATGCAGAGCGATAGTCATAAGTGCCAGCCTCATCATTCGGGATAACCCCTTTTCTTTTCGCGATATCCTTTTCTATAGTGAAAATGTTCATGTATATCACCGAATGGCGATGTCTTATTCATTCTCACCCCTTGTCTATATCTGCACCCTCATCCTTTCGTTTTATCAGCCTTCAACAGCAGGCAAAAGAAGTAGTGTTTCCAATGCCTTCGAAAGTCCCTATAACGATGAAATCGAGTGCTATGCATTACCGTACGGTGGGTTTGGCTTCGCCTCGCACATCCTAAGCTACTACGCAATGACAATGATTTGTTGTGGCAGAAGGCCGCTTGCGCCATGGACTAAGCTCCGCGGACCACGGAAATGGAACATAAGCTTAGCTATCACCAAACTGATATTTACGATCATTCCGTCTGTTGTGACGATGGCGCGATGCAGTCATTCTTGGTACGTGTGGTACACCTTCTCCCTCCGTGTGTAACAATGCCTCGTGTACAGAAAGCCTTCAATTGTTCTTCGTGAATGTGTACTTTCAAGTAGATTATAACGTCCTGTCCCGCTAACTGGAATAACCACAGGCAATTCGAAACAATAGCGGCCATGAAGCTCGCCCTCTCCCTCACCTCTGGCATAATTGGCATACACCCAAAATATCTCTGGGGCCTCTTGTATCTGCCAGGAGTTGTTGCAGGCACCGCAGGAACAATCTCGCTCGTAGCAATAAACTTCAATCACACAATACGTATCATCACTGGCGTCTTCGGCAGCGTTGCACTCGCCTGCGCCATCCTTGTGAGCATAATCAAATGCTGTCGTTGGCAAGATGATTCCGATCATGAGCACTCCCGGCCTCACTGGATTTTCTTTGGGGTTGGTACCATTTTCCTCTTTATATTGATCTGCGGGGCGCTGTATTCGGATTGGGTACTTGCGGTTATTGAGCATAATTTGGCGGGCTATCCCGCGGGGAAGAATCGGGGGATACAGGCGTTATGGGTGTTCTATATGATTGGGAAGAGATTGAACCTGTTTATGACTTGATGTACTGAAGCCAACTCGGAGTTTGAGAACACGGATGCTATAGCATACTGTAGTTGGGACACATGCGCAGGCGGAACGACAAAACATCCTTATTCAAAAATCGAGCGAAGCGAGCAGAGGACGAACCGGCTGTTAACAAAATATACATTTTATTTTAAAACTCTCTAAATGTATTTTCAGAACCTGCAGGCTCTCTGGAATGGTAGAGCCGATAATGACAGACGAACGCGGCAACATATCATCTCGAACAACTCAGGCTTTCGGGAATCTCTCTTTTTGGTATTTCCGTATCACCAAACTCCCAAAATTCGGTCTCCTTACATCTGCTGAATTGCTGACGATATGTCGCGCATACGATATCTTATGAGTGGATAGAAGCACATATAAGCTTACATATGTGCTTCCCAAGGGGCCTAACTATACAAGGTTTCTAGCATCCCTAAAGTTTACATTCTAATAATTCTGCCTCCTCGTTCATTCTCCTGGCCCCCATCTTCAAGTAATGAGAATATACCTCGTCCTTAGCACCCAGCCCGAACTTCTGATACCTTCTATCCTTGGTACAAAGAGCAACACAAGCGTCGAGAAATTCCTTATTCTGTCTTCCAGACTCGCGCCTTGGAGGATCTTCTCAAAGACTTCCATCGTTTGCTAAAACTTCATTGCGTAGGGGGCTTTGACAAAAAGCTGATACAAAGCCGCTACTTAATAATTCAAAAATTAGCTGAGTTTGACGAGAAAACACGAGAAGTTAAGACAATATCATGCGGGATCTTTGCTGTAGCTAGAGAACGACCTGGAAAACGAAAAAGCCTTTCGAGCGAGTTGATATGGGATCTTTGTGCTCACGGGGTGGCACCTACCAAGTAAAATACTGGACATGACCAGCAGTACGAAATAAATTTCGTACGCCACAAAGTTCGCATAGTCGCTGGCTTTGTAACGGTCTCGAGGGCCAAAAGTTTCGGTGGAATTGAACATATTCATGGTATATATGATCTGAAATCTGTATTCGAGTCAATCCTTGCAAGTCTGCGTGGATTATGGAGGGACTTACGGGTGTACTACTGCTTCTACGTAAGAGACCGTAAATGGATAAATTGGTGGAAGCCTGGGCTTCAAATGGATATTGTATAATCTTGGAGCCTTTTCGATTTTCATTCAGTGCTATGTTTGAAGACAGAGTTGAAAGAGAGGTGCAGAATCCGGAGGTTCTGAATTATATGAGAACTCAAAACTCGCGAGAGTATATTCTTAAATCTCCTCAAAGTCGCTATGTAATCTTCAATGTGTACTAAAATGGCACTTGTGGAAAGGGTACATCAAATTTTTGGAACCTATACATCTAGGACCATGGACCATACCCGATCCTAAACGCCAATCTGCTGATTGGGCCCTCTTCGATATTTCGAGCCACAAATGGAAAATTTGTTGAGTTTTGCCATTCAAACTCCTGATTATGGAACCTCTCACGGATCGGTATAACCTGAAGTTATGAAGCTGCCAGGGGCAATAGTCCCAAAGACCATTTCCTTCAGGGCTTCACAGCGCCCCAAAACCTATAACTATAGCGCTCGTCCGCTATAATTACAGTACGTTAAGGCCTAAACGTTCACCTTGGAAATCCCCCTGAAAAATCCAGAGCGAGAAATGTCCCTCGTTGTTATTTAATATTGGGTTCGTCCTCCTCTACTCGCCTCGCTCGCAGGTGGGGAAAGCAAGTGTCCCGTCGATATTTTTGTATGGGAATTCCACCAAAACGACCATTTTTTCGTTCGCAACCCCTATTTAAAAACAAGAATAACTCTACCACCTTTGCGATTCACGACCTTATAATAATTATAATACAAGATTATGTATAGATAAACATTTGCATCACATTAGAATCAAATTTAAAGGGGTTGTGTGGTTTTTGGTGGGGTTTCCCATGCAAAAATCTCGACGGGACACTTGCTTTCCGCGGGACACTAGCTTTCCCGTTTTGCAGGAGAAAATTGTCACGCTGCAGACGTGCAACAAAACTTCAGGTTCATGGATTCCTAGCACGTGATAGCGGTTATTAAATTTGCAACGCCATCTCCAGCAGGTATTAGGTGTCAGACACAGTCTTTTGTTATTGTAAGAGCAGTAATAAAGATTGAGACCATTTCAGAACTTATAAATCAGCATTGCAGAGAAGGAAGGATGCTGTGATGCACGTGACTTCACATGCGCCATCCGTTTTTGTTGCAGATAGCAGAAATCTGATGTGCAACAAGCAGAAACCCCTCTGTTGAAGGAAAATCCTTTTCTTCCAGATATTCCGCGACCGCAAACAATAATCAGGTCGTGACTTCCCTGACATGGATCCAGCCTGCTTCCTGCCGCCTTGATGGCATTCAGACTTTCCGAGATGGAGGACAACTCCATCGACTCCGAGTCTACTGACTGGACAAAATCGGGGCAAAAGCCCGGTCATTGCCCTTTGCTGCGATGTGCAACAGAAGGGGCAGGGGCATATTTTCACGTATGAATATGAGGTTTGATTGGTTTTGTTTCAGCCACACGGCAAGCGTCTATTCTGCAAGGGTATGCAACTACAAAGTAGAACCTTGAAAGCTTAGGGCTACATTCAGCTTTCCCGAAGTATCGCATGCCAACAGCAAATTCCTTTTGCCCTTCAACATTCTTTGTCCTTTATTTATTCTTCCCCCTTTGAAAATCACCTGGCAAGTCTGGCAAGTGAAGCGATCGGCCTTAACCTGACAGTAATCGTGCATCATACCCCTGTTATCATCAACCCCACCAAGCTCAAAGCGCAAGCTCAAGTCTAAACATCTAACTGTCTAGATCTCCTCCAACCAGTCTCTCGCAGGCGCCTTGAATGATCTGACCGTAACAGTCGGGATATCCTCTTCGGCAAACTTTGCACTCAACCAATGTTTGACAATTTCTCGGCTCGTAGCCCGCCCCTGTGTGGAGTGAAGCCACTTGCGGAAGCCTCGGTGGTAGGTGAATCCGTCCAAGGTTGAGCCGATAGAGACACGGAGATCCTTCATTCCCTTGAATGCCCTGACTATGTTTGGGAGGAGAACAGTCCAGGCGTGAGGGGATGTTGGAGCTGGGGCTAGGTTAGGGGACTGCTGGGATGCCCAGCGGTCGTCGAGATACTCGATAGTATGGAACGATCTAATGCCTTTTGGAAGTGAGCTGAACAAGTGTCTGAACCAGGTGCAGAGCAACATAAAGTCCTCGATATCTGCTTGGGCCCATTCGGAGAATATGTACTGTGGCTATGTTAGAATTTGGTTGGAGGAAGGTCAACCGGTGCCGACTTACAACTGTATCGATAGCGGGATAGATGCAGAAGGGCTTTTCTGTGTAAGGTTTGGTGGGCAAAACTGCATCCGTTCGCCAGACGATGAAGTAGTACTTCAATGTCTGCTCCCTGCTCTCACGGTTGACAAAGAGTGTGGCTGGAGGGTCTTGTGGATCTTCCTTCATAGCTACATCATTGGGAGATACAGAGGATTCAGAGAAGTGGTGCGACAAGTCAAGCTTGAGATGTCGAGGATTAAACGTGGACCGCCATATCTTGATTCGCATCTCAGTCGGAAGATTCGGGAATACTGTAAAGAAATCAAGCCGATTTACGTCTCGGGTAGAAACCGCATTACCAGACGAGCTCTTGAAGTCGGGGGCTGGCAAGGCCTTCTTAAGAAGATTCTTCTTGATGAATGGCTGCAAGTAGCCTTTGGCTTGATCACTGAATTGCTGCAAGTCTTGTTAGCCTTTGTTTCTTTTCCTTTGAGAACGTGCAGCAAGTTAGACGTACAAAACGAGTGTGAATATTACCGTCCATAGCACGGACTGTTACTAGCGGCATTTTGATATCAGATCCCTAGGGATGAATGAGGTTGATGAGATATAGACTTCAAATGGCTCTATAGTATCTCGGGCCGGACGTCGAAAGAAGATCGACTTTGAAGTGATTGAGGTTGTCAGAAGGTGTCGCGAGTGCGACGCGAAAGGTCGATTGCGGAGGATATATCGGAAAGGTATCAAAACAACTCGCTTCGTCATCGGACCACGGAGTTTCTATACCCCGTCCGCGATTCTTTCTTTATCTGCTCCATTCCTTAATTTATGTAGCAATGGGCAGAGGGCTAGACCTTGGTCTTTGTTAAGACGATAATCTCACCATATAACTTTCCAAACCGCTCTGTCACTTGAGGAACTTTGCCTTTTAGTCAAATTTTTTGGCCCACCAATCACTTGAACATGTTATCTCAAAGAACCAGGACGTTATGTACATTGAGTCATTTTCATTTTCTCTCCCAAATTCAAAGTCAGAGCCATGCACTCTTCTTCTGGTGACTTTCCAACAGAGCCACAGCGTGGGATTTGGGCCGATATAATGTCAATAATCTAGGGCAGGCAAGCGAAAATATATGGAGACGGAAGAAGCACGGATTTAAGAGTAACACAAGTTCGGCCTTTGTGATCTTGTTTGGCATTCTTCAACTCGAGGAGATCACTATGCCCGCTCGTGTTGAGGTTACTGTTGAATGTCTTCTGGTAGCTAACTCATACTCTAACAAGCGCGAAATAGATGGGACAACCGGCCCAGCTGAGCAGGTGGGACTTTCTCCCACAGCTTTCTTCGACATCCTTACGTTGCTCCATCGGACATAACCTCGAACTCAGCCCCCTATTACGCAGGTCTTTCGTTATACACTGTGGAAGCATGGTAATTTCCGACTATTCGGTGCTTTGTTCGATGCTTCTGACCCCCGATTGATCGAGGAGGGTTTCTTCTTTGCCTAGCCTCACTTCTTTTGCAACGAGGAGCGACAGGGCTTGACCAGTGAGTACGATGCACCGATGTTTGAAAATTATGTATAAATCTGAATTTCTAGATGCATATTAGAAGTTTGGAAAATTACTCCTAGCTTCCAGAACATTGCAATTCGGCAAGATCACTGCACCAACACTCGCTCAGTTGCACAATTTCTCGAACCTTCACGCTACGCGCAAGCCGTAACCGAGATCCTATTTATGAGAATGGCTGGTCTCGGATATCAACAAATCATTTGCTTCAATTTTCAACGTGAACTTTAGGCAGCAAGGTGCAGAGTTTACATGGCGCATCAAAATATGTATACTTCGGTCTGTCAATGCCATCAAGGTAACAAATTTCGATCAATTGGTGAAACCTCAAACTTGCGAAATTTCTGTAGCTGAACTTTAGAAGGTTCGTGTCGATATTCCCAGCGCCTTGGAGGGCATTCACTCTCAGATTCATTCTCCTCAAGCCCATTTTCTTGCTCGATATGTCGGACGACGCTCGCAAGCAACCAAAATTCCCCTGGGACTACGACGTCCCTAATAACGCATTTTGGAATAATCTTGAATACGTTGTGGGTCGGAATTTCCTCCAGTGTTATACCGAGGACGAGATCAGGCAGATACCTTTCGACGAAACCCTCCCCGCGAAAGAAAAATTGAAGTACCTGGGAGGTGTTTTAGAAGATACATTTACGGATAAGGAAAAGAAGGCCGCTCCAACACCACTCCACGATGCCAATTACAAAGCCTGGGAACATCTGAAGCTGGCCATGTCCACTGTGGAGAAATTCTTGGGGAGCGCAGCCGAAGAGGAAAATATTGCGAGAGAAATGTACGAGAATGGACCGTATGGGAAGAAGAGCATGAGTGCCGCGCATCATCTCGGGGAGCTCTTCGAGGAACATGGGAAGTATGCCGAGGGGGAGCAAATGCAAAGGGAAGTGCTGCCTTGGATGCGAGGTCATGAACTGTTGGGAAAGGACAGTCCCCATGCTTTGAGCTCTTTGAGGTGTCTTGCGAAAAGCATCTGGAAGCAAGAGAGATATGAGGAGGCGGACGGATTGATTGAGGAATATAGGGGGATACTGGAGAAGATGGACGAAGGAAGGTTTGCGAAGTATCGAGATACGGAGACGGGACTGTTTGAGGGGATGGTGAAAGAGTTGAACAATTGGAAAGGCAAACATGGGATGTAGACAGCAATGAAGTAAAATCCGAAGGAACCGATTTGTAGCAGCCACGAGGGGTCCAACTGAATGACCAGAATCTTCCTTTCATAGACGAACTTTGGATTGAGCATTTTGATCAGTGTGTCCGAAATCTTTCACGAAGACTCAAAATTCTGAGAGGTATAACTCTCAAGCTGAACAAAATCTACACATGAAGAAGTGGTGGAAGCAATGGAGGCGTCTTAGAAATCTTACTAGCGCCTATTAGTTGTAATACCTCCCTCGCTAGTAAAGGGGTCCTCAAAATGTCGGCAGTCACCATCACGTGACGTGCATTACTTGTTAGGTATCTCTAAATGATGGCTAACACGGTGGGATCTAGAGTACTGGTAGAAAGGTCCCATCCGAGGGCATCGGCCCATGGGACTTTTACATGAGAAGTTGATCACGTGATAACAATATTCGAGAATCCGTCTCGATCAACCACGCCTTTCATAGACTTCCCATGTGTTATTGCTAGAATTATGCAATATGGCGACAATAAGCTAAAATAAGCCGAAATTTGAGACCTAATCAGCAAATGGCGTGGTACGTTATAACTCATCTCATTAGCAGTTGATCACAACTAACACTTCACAGATGGCAGAGCGGTCTAATGCGATAGACTAGAACCTGCAAAGTTCCAGTTATCTATTCTCTTCGGAGGCGCAGGTTCAAATCCTGCTCACGTCGGATCAAAAAATAATTTTTTGTCTTTTTTATTTTCGACACACAATTTTTTTAAAGGATGAAACTTTGTCAGCATGTGGATCATCAAAGATTCTCAAGCACGCCAGAAAACGGCTCGGTTCCGCAACCGGGCCGGGTCCTTGAAAATGAGTCGCAAATCCCCCATAAGTTCTCTCAACAACACAAAACTATGTCCCAATAACACCAACTACCATGGCTGTTTTCATGATAAAAGCAGTCGGTCGGAATGCCCTACGGCGCACGCACTTCCCCTCTCGACAACAACCAAACATCACCAAGCGACACAGCACCAACAGCAACCTTGCCACGCGGCCAAAAGTTGAAGATGACCCCGCCAACGGCACCGCTATCCCTATACCAGCCACCGTTGCGAACGTTCCTTTGTGGCAGCGATTAGGTCCTCTGTCAAGAGGCTTTCAGGCATATGGAAGAAGTCAGAGGAAGAGGCCGTATGCGACGCAATTCTGCAGCTCGCTGGTGATATACTTCCTCGGTGATTTGTCGGCGCAGAATATTAACGGGGATGAATATGACCCCAAGAGGATGCTGCGGGCGCTAGTGATCAGTGCTGGGAGCTCGATCCCAAGTTACAAATGGTATGTATTGCCCAAGACAGGAAAGCATATGGCTAAGACTGTACAGGTTCATGTTCCTGGGCAACAACTTCAACTACTCCTCCAAAATCCTTTCGCTGGCTACGAAAGTTACAGTAAACCAAATATGCTTCACCCCGATCTTCAACACCTATTTCTTCGGCATGCAGTCTCTCCTCTCCGGTGACGCGTTGCCTGAAGTGTGGGATCGAATAAAGAGAACGGTGCCTATCTCGATGATCAATTCGTGCAAGCTTTGGCCCGCGGTTACTGCGTTCAGCTTCACGTTCATAACCCCGCAGTACAGGAGTATTTTTGCTGGATTCATTGCGATTGGATGGCAGACGTATCTTAGTTATCTGAACAGGAAAGCGGAGGTGGCTGAGGCTGCTGAGAGGGCAGGGTCTGATGGTGGGGCGAAGCGGGAAGTTGTTAGACAAAAGGATACACGAAAGATCGAAGCATAAACGGAGACATAAGCATTGGTGGGGCATAACGACATGGGGCATGGGACTTGATACCAATTTGCATACAAGGTTGGCGTTTTGGGAATTTGGCATACTGGGTACACCTCGATACACTGGCATAAAGGACATACATGGCATCCCTGGGATTTGGGTATACTGGGTACACCTCGATACACTGGCATAAAGGACATATAGGGCATCCCTGGGATTTATGTGCACTGGAAAAACTGCATTTGAGGTCTAGAATAGACTTGAGCGTCTTAGATGAAACATGAAAACATGATTGATTTCACAAGTGGTACAGTGTTCCATGGCATTTCAACAGTTACCATCCATGGCATTGTGATAATCTCCGGATGAGATTGCCAGGCTTCGAAGCCGGAGCCTCTGGTTTGCTTGCTTGAAGAGGTTTGTTGCTTAACTAGGGGTGATTGCATATTTCAAGACAAGCAGATAATCTGGTATTGTAGCTGCGGTAATCCTTAGCATGGATAAGAATGAACTGTTCTTTTCTGAGATGGAATTTTTCAAAATCCAAAAAAAAAGAGTTGGCTGTCGAGGCCTTTTTTTTGCGCTAATCCTATGATATGGCTTCAGACAAGGAGATTTTCTAGCTTATCTTTTTGGAATACAGTTTTTGTTTTTAAGCTTTCATGTTTTTTGTTTTTATTATTTTCAGTATGTGTAGCTTCGCAAGCTGGGAAAGTAGCGTCTGCAGCCACTTACTGCGCCCGTACACTCACTTTAATAACTCGCAAGCTGGGAAACAATAGCGTTTACAGCCACTTACTGCCCCCGAATTTCCTAGCATAACTCTTATGTGCAAGCGAGGTGCTGGTAACGAGACATGGAATGCGGTCTCGGTTGCACGCGATTGACGGGTTTTCTGAGAGAATATGTTAGTCTTGCTTGATTGAAAATCTTTTTGACAAAGTGAATTGCAGAAGAGCGTTTAGGGCCTCAACAGTAGCGCCATAGAATTTCTTGGAAATTGAACCTTATTGCGATTGATATATCTCACTTTTACGTGGAGCACGACCCCTTACGAGGTTAGAAGCTCCCACGAGGTTTTAGGGAGCAAGTCCATTGCCAGCATGCGGCCTTTTTATCAGCAGAAACAGAATAAAAACAATTAATATTTCTATTTTCACTGTATAATAGAAATCCAATGCTCTACAGGCTATATGAACTTAAGAGGGGAGTATACCAAATCCACAAAAAAGCAGCTTAATTAAGTCTAATGCCAAGTCAAGCCAAGCGAGCAAGAAAGGGGTACCACCAGAAAGTAAACACAGATGATGCTGTTTTAATCACGATGCCCATTGCGCAGCAAGGCCTGAGAAATTGGGCTAAAGAGGCGTAAACATTCAAGGGAACATTTCGAGCCAAATGGACTTCTAGGACCTTTGCACGGAGGACCCTTTCGAGCCTGCTTCATCCACAAAAACACTTCGGAAATTCATGATATGGATCAGAAGAGAGGACACCATACTATAAAGTTGAGAGGAATGCATGAGTTAATTGATTTCGTTAGCAGATAAACCACACTACTCGTTCAAGTTGTCCTCTTCCAACCCTCCAGCCCTGAAGGGCGAATAGGAGACTGCTTTCTTCTTGAGAGCCTCGAGAGTCTTTGGAAGAGTTTGAAAGACAGCAATGTCGTTGGCAATGTCCAGAACCATCTTGATTGTGATGCCGTTGGGGTTGAAGTCCTTGCCGAGACCATCCTCGCCCTTCGTATCTGCGAATATATCGACGTCGTATTCGTCTACCTTATCAACGGCAGACATAAATTCCTGGAGAGCCTCTTCATCATTTACGACGGAATAGTATGTGTTGCCTTCGGGGGGCTTCTTGCACTCAGCTGGAAGAGAGCTCGTCGTTTGAGGGGTTTCCGTAGAGACTTTAGTGTCAAGCGATTTCTTGCTGTCAACAGTCCCCATGGTTGCAATAGTACTGTTGCGAACATTTCTCAGCGCGGCAGTACCTTGCTTAATGCTCACACTAGGTGTGCACTTGCTGGATTGCTCCATTCTCTAACCTCCATTCTTTGCTTCAAACTCATAAAATGCCGGATCTGGAAGAACGATTCCTACATCACAGCCGTGATGATACTAGGGTCGTTACCTCCTCCTTTTCCTTCCCTTCCCTTCCCATTGTCTCTCAGTTGACAAAAAGATGCCAGTCCTGAGAACAATCCAGGAGGTCTTCACTGGCTCAGTCAGATGAGCATCAGCCAGCACTGATCCAATTAAACCACCAAAGTTTTCCTGGTTTCTTCTCAGTGGCAACCTCGGTTTCCAAAATTCAGGTGGAGGTAGTAGCAGTGATCTCGCATCTATGCCTGACATGGAAATAAAGTCTCTAACCAGCTCAGGGGATATATGGCTATCCTGATCACCATCAGAATGTCCGTAATTCATCGCCGCACTGCTTGCATCTAGCTTCGCTGACAGCAAATCGAGATCACGCTTTTTCGGAGGAGGGGGACCAATGTCGAATTTGTCCGCCACCTTTGTGATTCTAAATTCATAACATCGGAACAAGTTGATGAAGCTGTTCAGTGCTGCCATCTTGTGCGTGTGGTGAGAACGTGAAATTCTTTCCACATGCTAGGCGTGAGACTTCTCATTGTGGTCGACCTAATGAAAGATCGCAAGTAGTGAAGAGGTGCAGATGTCCACAGTGTGAGGCTAAAAATCGTTGAACGTCCCCACCCCGCGGCTGCCCTGTCACTTTTTCTGCACGCCAGAATGCCAGGCAAGCTTTCCTTGTCCAGGATTCTTAAGATCTGGTTCTCCTGAGCATGAAACTTCCAAGAGAAGTAAATGAGGAATCTGTTGAATGTTCTCCATTGCTGCTATTATCTCGTAGAGGGCTCGTGCAGTAGTGTGATTTCTCGAACCCGCAAATAGTTTTTTTGTACCCAATATCCTAGTAGTTAGAAGCGAGTCGACTTGTAGGGCATGTTTAATATCGTGGTGTGGTTGGATGAATTGTCCAAACCCAGAATCGAGCTTGTCGCAGTGTTCCATTGCCCAGGGCAAAGCGAGAATTATGGGAAACCCCACGCTTCCATCCTAGAGACGGCGATCATCGAAGTCTGGGCACCGAACTTGTTTGTCGACCATGAAATGACCATCAGAGTGTGTTCGGTACGTCATTTCTCTTCTCGCTCTCTGTCCGTCAAAGCTTGATTGGACTGCTTTCCACCACTGAGCTTGAGTGAAGTACTTCTCACATTACATGCTCATCTTCGCGCCAATAGGTGTTAATGGGCAACTCCCATGCCCCAGTCCGCGAGTAGGGTGCAAAGATGATGGCTCTGACCCCCAAGTCATTCATGCTGCCTAGACTCCTATTACACCACCTTTACCTCTGTACCCAACCCACCAAACAGAGCGGTGAGATCTGATGGACCACGAGCGTAAAGTATGTTCTAGCTGATTGTACTGTACAAGATATTTTCGCTCCATCGCTCATCCAATGCATTTGTCTTGAATCTGGCTGAGGACCCGTGAAGCAGGGCTCTCGAGCAGGGGTAATTTGGAGGTCTTGAGTTTTGTGAATTGACTCTGGTGGAAGATATGTCGACGGTCATTGTTCATCGAAGATTCAGACAGTAAAGAATAGCCCTTGAGAATCGAGACTCCTTGGAAGAGTTACTTCAATTATGAAAGACTCCTCCACGGTAGTTGTGGAGGACCTTCTTTGCTTTGGTGGGTCCACGATTGAAGGAATAATTGCTTTCGGCTTTCAGGCCAAAGAGGATTCACTGGGAAGGGTCATAATCAAGTGTCCGTTAAGAGCAGACGTGCTTGTCGAAGGGTAGCTCTTTCTCCGGTCCAGCCGCTGGATGTACCTGTGGAACAGTTCGAGGGTTCTTTGGGCCACGAGAAGGTCGATACTCTGACTCATGCTAGTCTTAAATTTCTTGAGGATTGGGAGCTGTTTAGTACGAGCTCGCTAGGAGCGTGAGGTACGACGGATAGAACGCCAACCCTCAATGAAAGGGCTCGCGAGGGGATCTTTGACAGTCTGAAAGAACATTAGTTATCTTCTCCCTTGCTGGAGAATCCTCAAATACTGCACATACCCTAGAACCCCCCTTTCCCCCCTCCGAGTCTCCCTGAAGCTATCTAGGAACGCCCAAATATTGGGATGCATCCTCCTTAGGGAGTTAACTCAATTCAATTTCCTAGCAAACATTTGCGTCCTGAGGCTAGGGTCGATCTCGAGACGACATCTATCTTCTCTAGATTGCTGAAGATTATTCAGTAATGCCCCAACTGAACGGTCATCCCACCAAAATAGGGTAGTCAAGGACACCCACATAAGCTGGACCTGGGTGCTTGGCTGCTGTCAATTCATGTTGACAACGTATATCGAGATCAAGCGGCAAGCCTAGCGACTAACGGAGCTCCTCGAATCTTCGAAAATAATACTTATTTCCACGCCAGCGTAGAGGATAAGCAGGAGACCGTCAGTTTTCTTTCGGGCAGATGGGGATGTTGACGACTAGCGTGAGAAGGGAAGAGAGATCAAGAACAGGGAGAAGGTTAAGTAGGTGCTGGTGAGAGTGGACTTGACCATGTGATGAAAATACTGAGGCTGCAAGCTTGTGTACTCAAAAGAGATGAGGGGCGCTTGCCGATGGCTTTGTGAGACCATGATTGACGGAGACTCGCTGGGGAGCATCTGAGTGTCTCAGAAAAGAGACAGGTTGAGAAGAACAACATTTTAATCATTATCTTCATCTAGGTACGCATCCGAAATCTGTCAAACGCACAAGCTGGAAGACCCACTTCTCTCAGGCCCCATCTTCTCAAAACGGGTAGGATCTTACTTCGTCTTCTTTCTCAACCTCTAACCCTGCTGCAACTTGCTCCTGATGTTTTTGGTCCAGATATTCTAGTAGTACCTCTTGATACCTATCTTTGCCCTTGTACTTGCTCACATCGTCACCCCAACTCCTAACCGCACTCGCCAGTCTTCCTGGAACATAGGGCTCCTCACAAATTTCCGTGATAGGGTGGAAGTAAGTGCGGATCGTAAACACGACACCGCCACTTCGCGGCAAGCGACGTAATGTCTGACGCTCGGAACGGAAATAGTGGTGCTTGATGGCCTTATTCTTCTCTGCGGTGAACCATCCTACAGTTCCTTCTGCGCCATCTTCATCTCCGATGCTGGAGGACCAGGCCAGTTCATCGTCCACTTGGATGAAGTAATTGTTCTGCTGAGGTGTCAGTATATGCAAGTAGCCATAACTCGTTAATTCAGGCGGACATACGCGCTGCACTGGCCCGTTGGGCTGCACTCTTCGAAAGAAATTCATCATTCCCTTCTCAAGCTTTTCTCTGAATCCGGGTACATCGCCTGAGGTGTGGATCTCGCTCAGCGGCATCCCGAATTTGTCTTCTAGTTTCCAGAACCCAGCGAGTAGAATTGAGCCAGCGAGAAGGTAGTACTGTCCATCACTCTTCTCAAACATGATGGCCAAGTCATCTTGTACCATGCGTCCGGCCATCTGCATGGGATCTTCAATGAGCGGTCGCTCAACGATGTTGAAAACTTCACCGGTGAGCAAGTTGTCCATCCCTACTGATGTCCGCTTGTATAGCGAGGGGTAGCGCTCCGGAAGATAGGCACAGAATTCCTCGAGTAGCTCGACTGCTCCATCAAAAGCTGCCGGATCAGTGCGACTGCACTTCGAACCGCGCTCTATGATTCGATTTGCTTTGTCGTTGTGGAATCTCAGGTAGTGACTGTCGAGCTCTGTGTTACTGTGAGGTTAGAGTCCTGCTGCTACCCGATCCGTAGGGTCACTTACCAATCCATTCATCCCAATCCATATTCCGCAGACCCATGGTAATGTGGTAAGGTCCATGTCTAAAAGGGCGGTAAGGCTTTGGTGTCGAGGTATGAACATTCCAATTTGGAGCTGGGGGAGCAGTCGGCCGTTTGAAATCCATGGGCTCCCATACTGTCAAGCTGTCAGTAACTGCTTTCCTCATCACATGGTGGTACAGACCTCCTGGCTCTCTCGGTGGCGTTTTGAAGTACGAGCCTCGTCTTTCAACATCAGGTGTCCGGGGAGGGTAATCCGTAGGTTTCTTGAAAAATTGAGAAGCTCGAATTATAAGCCAGGATGCGAGGGCGATGACAGCGATGCCATAGAAAATGGTCTTCGGGCTGACAATTGCAATCGACTTCAATTGAACTCCAAGATGCGCCATCAATTCTTGACATTTTTGCATATGCTCCCTCATCTTGAGATGTTCGAGACTTCGAATGGTATAATCAAGGTTGTTTTAGAAACGTAAGAAGACGATATTCAAATCTCATCACGGTTTTATTAACGCATATATGGCGAATTCAAATAGAACTCAATTGATAAGGAAAGGATTGGCAGCAGCTTTGCCCCGTCATTGAACGGCATGAGGTGGGATGGATCCCCCTTATCGCTTTGCATGAAGGGACTTTTTGTCCGGATCAGGTTAAGCACAACCCCGATCACTACCCCACCTCCACCAGGGCCGGCTTGAGAAGACTGCATCAGGAATTATTTCGACAAGAAAGTGCTGTTCATTGGGAAGGAAGAGCCCGCCACCTCCGTGTGCCACTGGCAGATTGAGCAATGTGCCTCGGAAGGGGAGTGATGTGCGTGTAGTGGTTCGAGCTTTGTAGCAACATCGAGACCTTGCCAGAGTTTACGTACTTGCCACTCCCGCTGAGGGCGATAAGAAAGATGAGGCGATGGATGAAATGTCATCTTCTGAACTTTCAAAGTATCGAGGCATTCCAGAACTGAGTGATTGTTCTGTCGTGGAGTGATGTCGTCGTTCAAGGCCGAGCGAGACGAGAAGAGATGAAGAAAGTTTCCCTTGGCATGAATATGGGGTTTCACGTGACCTAACCTTTGGCGAGCTCAGAAAGAATTCCCCCTTTCTTCGCCAAGCACTTATAATCTACTGCATTCCTGAGAGCATTTCTGTATTAAGAGTCAGACGACGAAAGCTTCATCATTTCCTATATCAACATGAAGGGTATCCAATAATCCTACACTATCCATTATCATTAGGAGCCACCATTTCCTCTCCCGCGCCCTCGCCCTTGGCCTTGATTATTCCACTGGCCCGGTGGAGTAGTCTGATTATTGTTGAAGAAAGCCGGGTTGATGAAAGCACCCCCGTTCAAAGGGGCAGCTGGAGCCATATTCGGCCAGCTCTGTCCGTTTTGAAAGGGTTGCGAGTATGCTTGTTGCTGAAAGGGAGGCATTTGAGGAAATTGTGGCCAGGTAGGGAGTTGTGGTTGATGAGGTGAGTATTGTTGAGCAGATGGCATGTTGAAGAAGTTTGGTGGGGACACAGTTGGGGGCGATGCTGGAGATGGACCGTGTCCTGCAGGTTGAAATGGTGATGAAAATGACCCTAGGCTCGAAGACGGGGCCTGGTACTGTTGCGATTGATGCGGAAGAGAATATCCACTAACGCCGCCTCGTTGGTTCTGATAGCCGCCTCTGCCACGTCCGCGGTCCCCTCGGCCTCTGCCTCGATCACCTCTTCCCCGACCCCGGAATTGGTCTCTATTCTGATTGAAACTGGGTCTTTCGCCTGAGTAACCACCTTCTTGTGGAGCTTCGCTTCGCCCAACAGAATCAGCATATCCAACAGGTCTTGACAGAGGCTTGTAAGGACCGTCATCGTCAACTTCATCATAATTTATTCCATTGCTGGCGTCATAAGAAGTATGTTGTTGTTGCAATGGATGGCCTCCTCTTCCTGGTCCGTTATTCTGTTGCATCTTTCCGCCACGTTTCTCCAGTCTCTTCTGCTTGACACGTCTCTTGTGCTCTGCCTCTTTTTCATCATCGGAGAATTCTATCTCCTCATCCCCAACCTCTTCATCATGTAAATTCGATGCGTCTGATCCTTTGTAAGCTTTCAAGCTCTGAGTGAAGACATATGTAGAATGCTGCTCAGAATAGAAAACTTTGGTTCCTAGAGCTAAACACGCTCCTGTTAATTCCCCAGCGTTCGTAAACAAGACGGAATATAAGGGCTGCTGAACTCGTCCGAGTGTTTCTGCCACTACTCCAATAACGCTTCGGTTCTCCAGACAAAGTACGGAACCAGTCTCCAATACCCTGTATTCCCCTGAAATTTTTGCTTTGATGAGCAAAATGTTGTCAACAATAGTTTCGACACTCCCCAGCTCCGTAATTTTCATGTCCGGAGTGATTACGACATCGGGTTTGGGTATGACCTCCTCTGGGACTTCGTTCTTAGTTCTTAATTGGCCTCCGGATCCTTTTGGCTTTTCTCCTTCATCATCTGATCCCCCGTCGCCTGCCATCAAAATTCTGGCTTGCTCTTCAGGGCTGAGCAGTTTGTATGAGTTTTCACCTTCGTCACTCTCGTCAGATGAGCTATCATCGCTGGAGGAGTCGTCTGAAGAGGACTCAATTGGAGATGAGTCGATTTCCCATTCGGGATGTTCTTCTTCTCCTTCAATTGGTACATCTGCTGGTGGGTTGCTTTCCTCAACAGCTGGAGCAGACATAGTCGCACCCGCAGTATCAACCTCCGCAGAATCAACAGGTATAGATTCACCGGTCAGGCTGGTGGCTATCATTTGCGCATCTTCCATCACTGAATCATTCGAAGTAGGCGGTGCTTCAATGGGCAGGGCCTCGTGTTTCGCAGGTGTCGGCTCGATGTTAACAGCTAGTACTGGTTCTTCTGCGACAGCAGGTGAGGACTCTGCGTTGTCTGGGGTTTTACTCAACATGAAAAGCCCTGGGATTTCGACATGCTCGGAAGTCTTCTCAATCTCTGGCTCTGGCTGGTTAACTGGAGGTGCTGTTTGAGGCTGCTCTTCCACAACAGGTTCATTGACTGCCATGGTTGATGCTTCTGCTGGCGGATCAAATCCCCCTAATAGCGCTTCTAAGGCATGTGTCAGAGGTGGGCTTGGTGCGTCCATCGTGCTGTCGTGCATGTGGGTATCTTGGGTGCTTCCGTCTATTGTCAGGACTTCAGCTGTACTCATGTTCTCTGCTGGCGCTTGCTCTGCATTCTCTTCTTGGTGAATATTTTCTGTTAAAATAGTCGTTCTTGCACTATCAGGCGCTTCCGAAGTCTCGTGATCCATAGAGAATTGGTCGCGTCAATGTGCTAAAAATGTAGAAATACTTGAAGAGAAAGTGAAAGTCTTGTTCTCTCGAGATCTCGAAAATAAATTTTGGAGCTCCGATCTTAGCGCAACAGGGATCATGCAGGGGTCCACTTAGCGTCATAGCCCCGTCAACCTCGAAACCATTACACACAAGGAAAGTGAGATCAGGAGTACTTCACTGAGACTTCGAAAATGCCTCCGAAGGCAGTGAAGACTGTTCCGAAAGCAAGAGCTCCACCTGGTGGGCCAGGATCTCACCCCAAGAAAAAGTAAGCCAACAAATTCTTGAAAGATTGGATTTCTAACTAAAGTGTCCTCATCCAGGCCGGCGACTCCTTTCGCAGTCAAGCCAATTGGGGCTTTCTACGTTTTCTTCGTCGCCAATCTTCTTGCTGCCCTCTATGCCCCGATACAAGACTGTGACGAGACGTTCAATTACTGGGAACCAACGCACTATCTCAGCCATCATTATGGACTGGAGACCTGGGAGTACTCTCCCGAGTATGCGATTCGGAGCTGGCTATATATCTCCCTGCACGCCCTAGTAGGAAGCTTCAGACGATTACTCCCTTTTCCAACAAAGGTATATATAGACTCCCTATAGTAGACTTTTGCTAATCCGAACTGCAGGTTGGGGAATTCTATTTCATACGATATGCTTTGGCATTCGTCTGCGCGATATGCCAAATGCAAATGTTCCGAGTAATCAATAACATCCTAAATCCTCGAATCGCCCTCTTTTTTATGATGGCCTTGATATTCAGCCCTGGCATGTTTCATGCATCGGCCTCTTTCCTCCCATCGAGTTTCGCCATGTACACAACGTTTTTGGGAATGTCAATGTTCATGAACTGGAGGGGAGGACTGAAGACTGCGCAAGGAATATTCTGCTTCGCGGTTGGTGGAATATTGGGATGGCCATTTTCTATGGCCTTGTGCGCTCCATTCTTGATCGAGGAGTTTGTGTTCGCATTTCTCAGTGACAAGGATGCCGTGATTGATGCGGTTATGCGTGGCTTACGTGGAGTTATTGCAGGAATCTTAGTTCTAGTGAGTACCGATACCCCTCGAGTCTATTTTCCTCTCTAACTATCTGCAGACTGCCGAATTTCTGATTTCAGGCTTCTTTTACAGGAAGATGGTTGTAGTCCCGTTCAATATCGTATTCTACAATATCTTCGCTGGCCCAGGAAGAGGTCCAGATATTTACGGAACCGAACCGTGGCACTTTTATTTCCGGAATCTCCTTCTCAACTTCAATATCTGGTTTGTGCTGGCACTTACTGCGCTGCCTCTTTTCATGCTACAGAAGCTCTTCTCGAGGCCTCAAGAAGCTAACACCGCAACAACTCTACGCACCATCATATTTTTGTCTCCGCTCTATCTTTGGCTGGCCATTTTCAGCTTCCAGCCACACAAAGAGGAACGATTCATGTACCCTGTATATCCTGCGCTTGCACTGAATGCTGCAATGGCTCTGCACATAATTCTGGTAGCCTTTGGAAAATCAGATCCAAAGACTCTTGTCGGAAAGATACCTGCCAGACTAAAGCTATTGGTTGTGAGTCTGTGCATGATTGGCTCCGTGGATGTTGGTTTAGCACGGATATATGGCATATATACAGCGTACTCAGCTCCACTAAAGATCTATGAGCCCCTGGAAAGTATTGGATCAAAGGGTGATTCTGTGTGCTTTGGAAAGGAATGGTACAGGTTCCCAAGTTCGTACCATTTGCCAAAAGATATGCACGCCAAGTTCATCAAGAGCGAATTTAGTGGCCTTCTTCCTGGAGAGTTCTCAGAAGCCAGAACTGGTTTTGGCCTCTGGTCTGGACCTTGGCTTGTGCCGCCGGGAATGAATGACCAGAACATTGAGGATCTGGGCAAATATGTAAGTCAACGTGAGCCCCTTCAGACACCGTGCTGATCTTTGGCAGACCGAGAAGCGAGCGTGCAATTTCTTAGTTGACACTTACTATCCTGGTTCGGAACCGACAGAACTTGAGCCACATTACATCCTCGATGAGGACAACTGGGAGCGCGTTTCTTGCAAACCGTTCCTCGATGCATCACGGACTCATACCCTGGCTCGAACAATATGGCTGCCGAACATTCCGTTGATTCCAGAAAAGTTCAGACGAAAATGGGGAGAGCATTGTCTGTTGAAGAAAAAAGTAAAGATATGAGGTAATGACACTTGTATAATATGAACTTAAAAAGTCTTGTAACGATCGAGCTGCAACGCATTGCTGGCGTTCTGCTTCAGTTGTATAGATCGGTCATGTATGTGCAGGTTTTCAAAATATATACGACGAAGTAATATAGGCTTTCCAGTTTTTCTCTTTTCAGATGTTGTTCCTCTCCGTGCTCTTGGCCTAAGAACTTCACGTATCCCATCCAATCCCTCCACCTGTCATCGCTCAACCAACAGCAGTCTTGTCGTTATCATAATGAAGCTATATCAGTTAATATTCTCTCTTTACATCACTATTATTTAAGTACTTACCGTCTCATCAACACAACCTGTAGGCGTCATATAGGCATAAGGTCACAGATTAATAAACAGCTGCTGATTCGCACACACCAACCAAGCACTCAAATTCGGCCTCTGAATACCCGGCGTCGACCGTTGCACCGCATCCCCACTAAACACAAACGTCCCAAACGCATTCTTCGTCGTATTAAAAGTGACCGCGAGCTTCACCACAGCTGTGGTATTCTGCACCACATTCGCATACAGAAGTCCACCGCTACCAACCAATTGCACCAGTTGTCCAGACACGATCTGGAATTGTTGGAGTTTGTTTTCTTCCGGACCTTTCGAGAATTGGCTACAGTTTCTATATTATTTATATTTGGAATTTGCAGATCTCATTGCCTGCAGGCTGCAACATAGCTATCTCTTTAAGCCTATTAAGATATCATAACGGTGTCTGTTCTTGCTCCCTTATTACACTTCCTAACCCCCTCATTGCCTTAGACGCCAGAGTTTGGCGCCTTTCTACACTCCTTAGATTTAATATACTGTTTTTTAGCCCTTATATACTCTTATCCACTTTTCAAGGTCTAGATCAACTTGATTATTATAGCCTACCTAATCTATATAGGCATATAGTTTCATAAAACTGTATACTTGCTATCAAAAAGAATTAATTCCAAAAGGCCCTTGATCCTCCTTCCAATGCCCTACCGTAGAGACTGCCTCAAGATTCCAAGGCTGGTATGCCCCAGTGGCGCGACCAAACTGGCACATGCCCACCAGTTCTTGGAGTGTCAACTCCAGGACATAATGCGGAAGGCCGTCGATTACTTCACAACCTTTCAATGATCGCAGCCGGCCGGCCAGGAACGCACAATGGTCAAATTCGGCAGTACTCTGATTTGTGCCGCTGTTGTCGATCACCCCCCTCTGCCGTCGACTCACTCCCATGCCGACGATATGGTACTGGTAGAACTTCGCGCCGTCCGAGTCTGTGTCGTAGAGAGTCGCGCTACAGACACAGCAGAGCTCATGGCTCTGTTCGTTCGAACCATCGAAATCCACGGCGAAGACTAGATCCGAGAGCGTCAGACCCCCCTCAAGGCTCCACATGCTCCATGACTCTTTTCCTGGAATCCTGCGGATGTCGTATCTCGTTAGAATCTGCTGCGGTTCCGAATTTTCAGGTCGCGAGGGCATGGAACTCGTCAGATTCGCCGCAGAATCTCGTTGTCCTCCGCCTGAACGCGGCGGGTCTGGAAAGCCGATCCGTGCAAATCGCTTTAAGCGCACGAGGTAAGATTTGCAGCTCAGCCTCACAGTTAGAATTGAGTTCGATCGAGTTCCTAGCGCATCCTGTGCAAAATCAATACTTGGTTCCAGTCCAGCCCCTAAGCGTGTCGCCAAAGTATCGCAGAAGCGTAGACATTCGATTGCACGGCCACCTGCTTGCCCAAATACAGTTACACAACTTAGTGCTGAACAGAAAGCAAGTGTCTGGACGAACAGCGTCTCGATGGAAGAGGAGTAGTCAACGATGATGCCGTGATCTTGATCTCGAGTGTCCGCGGCAATATTAAGGAGGCTATAAACGAGGTCCCGAGGGTCAAAACATTGCGTCATGTGAAATCGAAACAGTAGACGTCGTAGGGGCATCCTCTGACCCATGTCGCGGAAAGCCATGATGTTGCGTATTGCATAATCTGAAGCCGTTCGGTCATACTCGCTCTTTTCGCGAGTGTGACTGATGAAGAAGTACCAGTTACAGAATCGGTCACCACAGAAGACGTCGACCCTCAAGGCCAGCACAATTTCTTGTACTATCCATGTCCGAACCCAGTACGCTCGGCTATAGAGAGATATAGGTGCATTTGTAGCGACCTTAGTCGAGATCGAGGTCGAGAGCCCGGGAGTGCCACCTCCACCCTTCAGTTGAAACTGATTATCAACAGGACCAGACTCGAAAAAGTGTTCGCTCCCATCGGCGTGCAGACCAAGCCAGACGAACACCGATTTGGCGAAAGAGTAGATCTGTCCCATGAGGGGAACCTGGATGTTCTTTTCCAGAATACTACTCTGGTCGATGCAGAGAGCATCGATCCAGAGAACGAGACTCGAATGCGGCTGACGGAGATGTTGTAAAAGCTGGAAGAGGTTTTCTCGAACCGGAATCGTAATCCCGTCAACCTCTACCTCTCGAGCTAGTTCTGGAGCCCCCCATGTGTACGAGACCGCGAAGTAGTGTGGGAGTTCCGTCAGAGACTTATGGGCAAGCGTACACTGAATGTTCTCTCCAAATTGGCCAGGCAGCAAATGAAGGAGACGAAACTCCCCCGCTTTGAGCAGCGGTCGGTATGTGTACATGCTTTGGTGTGCAAGGAATAGAGGAGGCTCGGCAGAGAGGCTGCGAGTTGGATATGGGTATGTCACGTGATCCAGATGCTCAACCAATTGAGTTAAAACTTGCATGCTGGGTTTTCTTCAGCGCTGACTTAATCACTACTGGACCGTTTCAGCTTTCTTGGTAGTAACTTTTGGCGAAAGAAGAAATCTTTGCCTAATATTCCCTGCAATGGTGCTGTACGCCCCCCACTCTTCATCGCTCATCACCGATCCAGTTTCTATCCCGTATCTTTAAAATGTCACGCAATGCAGGTACAACACCAAACTTTATATCTTCTTGCTCCTTTCTTTTTTTTTAAGCCCGCCTTTCTGTATGCACACATGAAATGCCCCAAATCTGGCTCATAGTTGGCGCCTCCCGAGGGATCGGCTTCGAGTTCGTCTCCCAGCTCCTCTCCCTCGGCCACACTGTAATAGCGACAGCCCGCGCTCCCCCTCCAATTCAAACAACGCTTCCTCCACCCTCCCAATACGGCAATGCAAGTCAACTCTGGGCTCTGACCGGGACGCCCAACGGCCGCAACCTAAAAATCTTAGAATGCGATGTCAGCTCTGATGCAAGTATCAACGCATTCACGGAGCAAGTCAGGAAGTTTGGGCGCAAAGGAGGCGTGTTAGAGCGAGGAGTTATTGACTTTGCAGTTTTGAATGCTGGAGTGCTGGTTTATCCGAATAGGATAAGTGAGATGTAAGGTCTCCATCTTCCACCTTCTTTCCTTTTCCTGGTTGACTTAAGTCACGTGGAATCTCCCCCCTTTTTGACGGAGCCGAGGGCTGTTTCTATGAGCTCAAATTAACATCCACAAGCACATTCCAAAACTTCGCCCACCACCTACACACCAATACCATCGGTCCCCTCTTCACAGCTCAACGCCTGCTCTCGCTCTCCTCGCCTCCTACAACTACAGCAGGCATACCCGTCTCACCGACCTGGGGCCCGTCAACACCTCTCACAGTCAGAACACTAGTATTCATCTCCTCTGACTCGGGCTCCACCACAAATTTTCGTGCCTTCGAAGACGGATTCGGGGCGTACGCTGCATCGAAAGCTGCTTTGAACCAAGGATTGCGCCACTTAGCTGCGGAGTTGGAAAGGAAAAATCGATGGAAGAGAAGAGAAGAGAAGACGGTTGTGTTGGCACTGCATCCAGGAGAGGTGAGTACTGATATGGCGAATGTGAGTTTGGATTGGGACGTGGAAGGAATTATTACTCCGAGGGAGAGTATTGCGTGCATGTTGAAGGTTATTAGTGAGAAGGGGTGGGGAGGGTCGGACGAGGGGGGTCATCTCACTAGTATGATGGATGGTATGAAGGAAGAGACCGGTGCAGCGACGTTTTGGACTTGGGAAGGGAAGCGATATCCTTGGTGATGAATGAAAAAGTGTTGATATGTACGATTCTCATATATAGAAATTCGGGGTATGTGGAGAATATTTATGACCAACAACGCCATACCGTGCTCATATGTAACCAGAACGCCCTCGCCCAGTCACTATATAGCCGCGGTTCGTTTCTTCGTCATCCTAGCCTTCTCTTTGGCTTCCTCGACTTTCTTGATTCTCCACTCACAGTTATCTGCGAATTCGCAGCTCCTGCACTTGAAGGCTTCCTCGACTGCTACACCTTCTGCTTGTCTTCCTCCTTTCCACCATTCCATCTCATGGTTTATATACGTTGACAATTCTAGGTCGTCCATTGCAAAGGTTTTGCTTCCCAATATCTCGCCATCTTCTCGTGATCTGTATTCTGCTTTCAGAACCTTACCTAACGAGTCAGCGCCATCAGGCAATGTGATTTGGAACTCGGAGATCATCAACGACCAAATCGCTGAGAGATTGTTGTGTGCTAGAAGTGTGGCCAGAGAGTCTTGACTCCAACTTGGATCTGATTCTTGGCTCGAGTCTTGCTCCTCCTTAGCGTCAAGAAATGGCTGCCCACTGGATTCGTGAAGGCCACCTATTTGTGCAAGGAATGAATCCGAGAAAGTCTTCAAGGGATCGAGTCCATACCGTGCCGTCAGGATGGAAAAGTCAACATTATTGGTTGCTAATGCAGCAAGGAGACGGTGGTAGAGCATAAGCTGTATCTTCGTGGGACGAAAGGCAGCACCTGAAGGCAGATTTCGCACACCCCGGGTCTTGACATCGCAGAGATAGACTTTCTTCGTGCGAGTACGACGCTTGCTCCGTATTGTTTCTTCCAACGACGTGCCACCTGCGGCCTTGAAAAAATCGGATATTGTGGCTTGGTCTAAAGGCAGCTCGGCCTTAGTCGCAGGGCTTTGTAAAGACTCCTCCATCACAGGATCTAGGCAGATGTAGGAAAGTTCGTCGATGACTCCATTGACAACCAATCCATCCACCGTGCCCCAGATCTCAAGCTCTCTAGTCAGTCCGTCATCGCGCAGTGTTCGTAGACCCTGTATCACATTCCATATCCGGAGGCCCCAAGCATCTTCTTTCGTTTCGAGCCTGACATGTACTGTAGTATGGACCTGGTCTTCGAGAACTTGATGGACTTTGCTCCCCTGCTTCATAGCTGGTGTCCGCTTCTTCCTCCCGTGAAGCGTTAAGGTATACCAATACTGCAATTCACACCATGCTGGCGACACCAAATCCGTTACCGACAGGGCCTTCTTTGGCTGGGTTCGAAATCGTTCGAGAGGTGATCGAGTATCTGGCGCATTTGGATCTACTGGAGGTACTTCGACAGGGGCTTCCGTTCCCAGATCTGGAGCATTTTTCGCCTGCTCACTCACTAGACGCTTCAGCGTCAGTCAGATTTATTACAAGGTTTGAAGCCGGGTTGCTTACAATCCGGGTAGTGCTCGCCCCTCTTGATTGAATTGCTGATCTGCTCAGCAACCTGTTCAGCAGCTCTGGCCGCCTGGAACAAAGGGGATCTCTCCTCCTTCCCAAAAACCCGAGGTAGGCGCAGATTCTGCCGCGCTTCATGATGCTCGATTTCATTGACGATAGGATTGTCGTCCTCGATAAGTTTGCCCGATAACAGTTGCTCGACTAGGATAGCTTCCTCCGGTGAGAAATCTGACCCGTAATCGGTATCGTCGTCGTTCAAAGGTTCTTCAATATCGTTGCTGGTGGCAGGGCTAGCCATGCCGGCGAGATTATCGGTTCAAATCCATGAGTTGGTGCTAAAATTGGGTGGTGATGTCGATGACCGCTTGAGACGCGAGACGATAACGCGGTTTCGCGACTTGCACGTGACAAACTTCTATGGTAATCTCAAACACCTCACTTAACAGAAACAGAGCCAATATCTCGATATCTGTCCTTACAGCTGCCGAGGGTGGGCGTTTTGGTTGAATCCTGTTTTCCCAAAAGAAGGAGAGTAGGCGGTGGCTGAGAAGTCTGAAAAGCTGCTGCCTTCATTGCCGTTGCTTCTTCTGAGCCAGACCCCCCTTTTCAGCTTGCCATGACTCTTGAAAAACTGCGCCTATCTGTGCACCAACATGCAGGCAGTAGATTGTGAGTGCTCTTGCCAGAGCGCGGCTTCACCATTCACATTTCTCAATTAATTCACCTTTTGCCTTCATACTTTCCTTGTACCTCTTCACTGACGTAAAAGCTGTCTCACCTGTCTATAAATACTAACGAGGCTGAATCTCCCGCGCCAAAAGCAAGGTTCTCCTCTCCCATCACGAGCTCGTAAACAATCGATACTGTAGCAGATAAAGAGCAATCACATGGCCTCAAAAGCGCCCTGCCTGATTATTGACGTTTCAGCACACGAGTTTCGTCCGTTGCCTCGCCACTGTTGTGCTAGCTGTCGATCAACCCCCAACCCCCAACCCCATACCAACAGGCAGCACATTCCATATATCCCGATCAATCTTCCTCGTACAACTTTCCTTTCGTACCTGCATGAAACCTAAATTGCACCGTCATACATCTTCCTGGCTGCGCATCAATTCCAATCTCACGTGACGCGCGATACATTCAATTGTTTGAGAGTTTCAAACCCTATTCTTCAACGACAAGATGGCAGATCTGAAGACTGTCGAAGGGAAACCGGCAATGGAGACTCAATCGGACAACGTTAGCGAAGCTACGGGGCAGCAATTGTCGTTTATGAGCCTCCCGACTGAACTCCATCTTCAAATTGCGTCTTACCTCACGTATCCTGACGCGCTATCCTTGAAACATACAAGTCAGCATTTCTACGGCTTCGTCTACACGGGTGTCGAACTCAAAATCGAATGGTTGATTGAGAGGAGGACGCTTCATCTGGATTGTCCGCATGACAAGGGGTGTGAGCTGGGAAGTGATATGAGATTCTGTCGGGGAAGCGTCCGGTATGTTGTACTTCTTTAGCAAAACTACGGACTATTCTCAACGTGCAGCCATAGCTGATAGATCGACAGACTACTGATGAAGAGACGGAGAGAGCACGGTGAATGTGACACGAGGGAAGGCGGCAGAGGTTGTCTAGTCTTCGGCACTAAGATCTGTACCTATCAGAAGAAACCATTGACGAGAGTTGGAGCAGCGAAGAAATGGGTGGTGGACTTCATGAAGAGGAACGCAGCTCTATGGTGGGTTCTGGCTGCAGCAATCGGAGCTGTTCTCGCGTTCGGCTTTATGTGGATGAGAGGCTTGGCAATTGAGGCTTGAGGACGGTTGAGCAAGCCATGAGGGGAACGTAACGAGTAACGACAGAATGGGTGGATGATGTACGATTAAGGTACGATTAATGTAATATGCGTTGCCAACGATCAGCAATCCAATGAAAGTTGTTTTCCAAAAGAGAGAGAGGGCAATGAGAGGTGTCAAAGTACCCCGCTCACCCGCCATTCGGGAGGAAGGACCCCTGTAGGCGAGCCAAATCAACCCCACCTCTGATTTCCAGCATCTGTTTCTTTCCAATCTTCTGAATTCAATATGTTGCAAAAACGTGCTGCAATTAGTGTCTGCACGATGGCCTTGTTCTGGCCACAAGAGTCCACAACAGCATGAATGATAATCCCTTTCTTTCATGGACAACACTAGATCATGGCTGGAGGAACCTCAAGGAAGTTTCTCTGCAACCAAAATACATACAAAGAACCCTAATCCATCCATTTCTCTGTTGCGGAAATATCATCTCCAAATCAAGAGAAAAATTATGAGTGACCCTTTCAAAAATGTCTAGTTAAGGCCCCTGCCACGAGGATCCAACCTTGAATCAAGGAGGCAAGCAACGCAAGTCTCGCTTCGGGGAAGAGGAAGGCTATATTGTTCTTTATAGAAGCATTCTTCTCTTGATTCCGATGTGGTCTCGAGATTACACCGCCAAAGGATCTCTATGCTGATGCTGTAGCAGCTATAGAATCAGTAGCTTAGACCTTCTCGTACGGAAACGGATGTGAGTAAGACCATCACACCATCACACCATCAAAATCCTCACCCCTTTCCCTTCCCAACCTTAGACCCTTCTCTTCCACCTTTCATCCTTCCCTTCCCGCCTCTCCAATGGCGACGAAAAAGCCTGGACTCAATGCCTCCACCATACTCAACGATCAAAATATTTCCGACCATTCATCCCTCAAACAACCATCTCTCAAGATATTATAATACTAGGCTGGTTTGCCTTACGAGCCTCAATGCTCGTATTAGGCCGGCCATCATCAAGTCTCGCACTAGAACTCCGTTTAGAGTCGAGATCCAAGTGATTACCAACCATCCATCCATCCAGCTACAGCAGGGGATAGCGAATACATCCTCACGGCCAGAATTAATTTATCCTTCATTCCTGAGTCCTGACTTAATAAAAGTCCAGATAAATTCGATATCGAGTAAATAGCAGTTGCGGATACTTGCATACTGTGCATATTGGAGGTAAACGAAATAGTTATTCTTAGAATTTGAATAGAAAACTGCAGAAACTTAATCACGCTCCCTTCCCCGTCCTCATCCAAACATCCATCTCCTCCAAAACTCAAACAAACCCAGCTCTCTTCCCCCTCTCCTCAAAAATTCGAATTTGAACTCAAACTCTAACCCAATCTACCTTCACCTCAAAAATCTCCCTCCATCCCTCCATTTCTCAACGCCCCATTCCACTAAGTAGATCTGCATTTGTGATATATGCCATACTTTTATCATTTATCCCATTCCTACCTTCCTTCCCCCCACCTAGTCGTAGAAATCATTAAACTGAGACGAAACGGAAACGTCAACGTAGCAAGACTTAATCGCCGTTCAGTCCCCGCAGTAAGTCCGTAGAGACTAACGGCTTTGATGAGGATGAGGGGAGTGGTTGAAGAGAGTAAGGATGGTTGGAGAGAATGCTTTACTTTGATGGTGAGGTGGTTGATTCTGCTATAGCTGAAGACGAGATGAATCTTAAATTCAATCTCGCAGCTTCACATCTTCAAAATAAAAGGGAGGGATTTCAACTCTTAGCACTTACTCGAATTCGCATTATCCCCCTCCGTTTCACCACTCCCGAAATAAATCATCTTGGGTAAAAAAAATTAAAAAACTTAAAAGTTTCAAGAGACTTCAATCCCGAAGAATTCCCCAGATATATAATCTTATCTCAGTCCTCGAATCTAACGATAAACTCACCGCTTCGGGCTATACCCATTTACCTCCTACTTCAGTAGCATGTGCAACGAAGAAGCACAAAAAAATCGTACATCGCCCCCCGCGAAACTTAAACAAGAATAACTCTTTCTTAAAAAAATTAAATAAAATAAAAAATCTTCACAAAACGCGAACCAAAGACAAACCCAGCCGCTTACCTCCAACTCCAATTCCAACAACACATGCAACGAAGCAGTACAAGAAGCTATCTCTCAGACCACGTTATGAAACGAAACGGACAAACCTCCTCTACCTCACCCCCCAAACCATCTCCTAAACAAAATAACCTTACACTCAGAACCTCAATTCGAAGAGCCCTCACGAGAGCAAACTTCCCCGCAACAATAAACAACAAACAGCCTGTATCCCAGCTCCCTCTCAGTCCGTATACGCGTAATCCTTCAATGTCCGGATACTGCACCTATTTCTATCCTTCAGTGACATCGCCACTAACAAATGATGATTAAAAGTGGAACTGAAATATTACGAACAGTAGAAGGACTATAGCACGGAGCTCGGTATTCCTAGCCCCGTGCACCGACTTCTGTCAGCGGAGCGTAGGAGAGGGAGAAGCTTAAATGAAGGTTGGGTGGAAGTCCGGGGGATCTGACGGGCAAGGAAAAGGGAGGCACCGACTCGCGATAACAAGTGGGTGAACCTTGTACCGGGGCCGAGGTGTTTTGAGAACTAGGTACTAGGTTGAGGGCTTGATCATGACATGCTTAGAGCTGACTTTATTCAAGCTTAAGTTGAGAGGCCCGGCACTAGCTGTCTAACTTGGGGTGAACTTGCTGCATGAATTGAGCGGGGTCTATTCCGCACGCCGACTGGTGGGCAGAACGTCCGTCTCCCCACCACATTGGCTTGTGGTAGCAAATGATATACCGGTATCTCATCAACTTTTGCGTAAACCAAACGGCCACGCAAGCCAGCTTTCCACATTCTCGGAATGCAGAAGAGAGCGTAAGGCTGATGTGGCCTTTTTCTTGGCTCCGGCACCAGTAGAAAGATGTACCAAACTTCACGATTCAATTGGCCAAGCCGCACTTCGTAGACCCCCAACTTCTCCTCCAACATATGCATTCGCAACGTACCATGGGGATTTATAACCACTCGGACAATAAACGCGTCACCGGCTGATCTGCAGCAAGGATGATTGCTCTGTTTCGAATCCTTCATGTGCGATGGCGAGGTTCTTGCGTGACCCCGCCAAGCCTTCTCTCATGTTTAACCGCACAGCAGTCAGATCACCCCGCGCTGATAGGATTCGAGAGCGATGCACCTCATCATGAGAACCAAAATATTCTGCTGGATTGGGTTTGTCAGTTTATCTCTCAACTGCCGTATCCAATGAGAACTTCCATGGAGACAACGCAAGAGCTTCCTCAGCCACCACGACCGACGCAACACTTCGTCAGCAACCTAGCCTTGTCAGCCGCGCTTCGTCTTCTCCTCGCTCCTAATCCAATTACTGATAGCTCCTGTAATTCTGAAACGGGAACTACTCATAGCCCAATCCAGAAGATCGACATTGATCGCTAGATCTATCATGGCCGTCCTAGGCCGGACTTCCCCACAACCGCCCTCCGGACCGCAGCCAAACGGTGAACCGACCTCTTTTGATACAACTATATAATCTGCAGTTGCGCCTTTACGTGTACTCAATTAAAACTTGGAATAACTAGATTTCGAAACCCATAAAATCACAAACATGAAGTTTCCCACGATCGTCCTTGCGCTGTCCGGCTTTGCCTCAGCCCAGTTTCCTTTTGGTGGAATGGGTGGGGGTGGGGGTTTTGGAGGGGGATGGGGCTTTGCTCCTTCATGTGCAGTATGTGTTTCTTTTGCATTTGCGTTGAGAACTTTAGAACTGATAAGGAACTCAGCAATCATGTTTTTCTTCCGCATATCCCACATGGAGTGCGTGGAGTGCGTGGTCCGGACAATGCACCAGCACAGCAGCAGTAGCAAGCTGTGTCTCCTCGGCCTGTCCAAGCGCATCATATTCCACCCTCTCAGACTTGCAATCATCTTTATGCTCTGATTATTCAAGTTGCGCGACGAACACAGCTTCTTGCACAAGTGGATGGGGTCCATGGGGAGGTTCTGCGGGTTGGGGGCCTGGAGGGCCTGGATGGGGCGGCGTGGGAACCAATGGATGGTATACGGTCACTGCCACCGATGGCCGGTCCGGCTTGACTACAACGACGGTCACTGTAACAACAACTGAAGTGGAGGCGGGTGTGACTACCACGCAGGTTATAACCACGACTGCAGTGGGTACTATTGTGGCGCAAGCGGTCAATGGAGGTTCCTCGACGACTTCGAGTTCACATAATGCTGCACCAACGCTTGGTTCAAAGCATAGCGTGGAGGCTTTGGTGATAGTAGGCATGGTAGTAATGGTCGCATTGTAAAACAAGAGACGATCCGAAGTGTTGGTAGCAGATGAAGAGTGAGCATGGACGAACGAAATAACGAGCATGATCTGGGGAAACGAAACTGAACATGGACAGCCTGGATAGATGGAACACTTTCATTGGATTGGTATTGTCCAATAATGCTTGATGTCTATAGACATGGGAAGGCGAAACTTGGAATCTGATTTTCTTCAGAGCAATGATTATGTTTGCAAACTTCTGTGATGTGTTTGAGGCAATTCATCTATCATTTCATTGTCTTGAGTGCATAGAACATCTCCGAAGACCATCTTGAGCAAGTTGCGTTCTCGCTTGAGAGGTAGCATCTCCTCCTGGGGATTTTGTTCGTGGAAGGACAAGAATCAAGAACTTGCAACGAAGGATCAACGACGCATAGTTAGGAGCTAGCGCTATACTTGTGATGGCTTCAAGTTGTATGAAGTACAGAACCACTGGCTCTTTGAGTAGTATTGGCGAATGCGAGAAATTATGTCAGCTGGGGAGGGCAAAATGTGCAATTTCGCAACTTGCACCTCGCCGAAGTTGGGGGATCTGCTGAGGAAAGAGCAAAGGAGGAAAGCTGACGAACAGAACATCACCAATCCAAATGTTTTGGAGAAAGAAGAAAGCAGCCAGTCGGCTGGCACCCACGTACCATGAAGGCGAGATCAAACGCTCGGACGGACCCTGAGGCGTTGGCGTTGACAAACAAAGGTCTGTGCCGCTCTGCCGCGAATCTGGGGGCTTCAACAAGATGGAAACCCTTGCCGATGACCTCGAGAAGATGCGGACATAGAGATTGCAGCGGGTGTTAGGTTTGCTGCTGACACTGAAAGTGATTCTCGGCTCTTCTCGGTTGCGGTAGGAAGGCAGTGGTGACCTTTCTTACTAGTCTTCCTACTTCGTACTCGTAAAAGTTCTCTGTCTCTCAAGGCTGATCGGACTCGGAGGTTTACTCCGCATAGGGCAAACACTAAGGGGCTTAGGAAGAGTGCAACGTGCCAACGACGCCGGTGCGTGGAGGGACGATGCTGGCTGGTCTAGGTGCAGCTAATTGGTGAATCGTAAATTCGTAATATGGGTGACATGTAGTTGCATGAATGAAGAGGCTTCCTCGCTTGCAGGATGTACAGTACTGCAGGCTTAAGAATTAAATAGTTCGATTGTTGTGAAAGAGGAAGAAGACGATGAAACAAACTCCCTGGGATTGGACTGGACTGGGAGAAAAAGAAGGTTATGATTTGTTTTTGGTCCCGACTCCAGGCCTGAAGAAGCCGTGGGGGGAACGATCTTTAGTGTGACCTGTCAACAAATCTAGCTTTCAGGATCTGGTGGATGGCTGACTGATCAGGGGGTCGATGCGTGGAGGTGGAGGTGAAGTGTGAAGGTTCAGGGGTGCCCTGTTCCTGAAGCGACCGCCCAGGGGAACATCCTGACGACAACCATTCGAACTTGGCCGGCTAACTTTACAGTACCATCTTCTCGACCACAATGCGCCCGTTGCAATTGCCTGTCTCTTGATAGAAGATGTTGAGGTGGCTACCGTCATCATATAGCGCAACGCCCATAAGGGGAGGAGGAACGAGAAACAGAAAGAGGGCTAGTGGGAGGGTTTCTACCAGCTCAACGCGCTGCTTCCTCAAAAGAGTGACAAACTGATGTGCCCGCACAACGCCACTTGCGCCCAACATCCTTGCAAGACTTTCATCCCGGACCCAAGGATTGTCAATGCTCTGATCTAATGCCCAGCGCATGGCGCTGCTCTTCTCTGGACTCGAACGACAATCGCATGCGGGAGGGTTTCAATTTCCCATCAGCCTTGAGCCACTACTGTATATGTAGAGATGCATTGGACGATCAACGGCAGCTTCGGGTCCCCAGCTTCTCCGTTCCTGAGCCATTAACCCAATCATGGCGCCTTAAAGAACTTCCCGAATCCCCTGCTCGCAAATAACTACGAAAGTAGTTCATACTTGCCATTTAAAGCAAGCCACGAGCAACCGGGCTTCTTCCAAGGTTCGAATCAGAGCACAGAGCTTCTCCAGCCTCCCCACTCTAATCCAATTCGAAGATACTTCATAACCCCTCTGACCTTGCAGCCACAGTCTCCTCGCCTTATATCATCCGATGTTGCCCGGTTCCCCGTCCTCTGGATTCCCGAGTAGCTGAAGCTCATCTTTCTGGTGCAACCTTTGTAAATACTTTTCATTCGAGGCGATCTCCCACAATGTCCCACCCGCAAGCCTTTGAAGAAGCGGATTCCATTGATCAAGTAATACAGAGTGAGGAGTCTCTTTCTGTGCCAAATGGCCATCCTCGGCCGAGCGAATCACATGTCAGCATCAACCGGACTGCACCTCTACCTCCATTATCACCATCAAGCAGAGGTGGTCGGAAAGTGCAATCGAAATCGCAGACCACATATGGCGGAGGTCGCGGAGGCTCCCCTACTCGCTGGACCGAGAATATGAATAGCAGGAACCCTTCCACTGCACATAGCGAAGAAGGAAGTGCTACTAGTAGAAACGGAACTGGCACGACCTTAAATAGCTCGGCACCTGGAAACAACATGGCAGATTTCTTCAGTGCTGAGGTGTTCAGTATCGTCATTCACAATCCCACGACCGCACATCGATTCAAGCGGTTTTGCCAGAGTAGAGCGTGCGGGGAGAATATGGAATTCCTTGAAAAGGTAGGCTGGGATTATCATAGAAATTTCTAGTTTTCGTCGGAAATCTACGTTTCTACCAATACTATGTATTCGGGCTAACAAGCCTGAACAGATTGACAGGTATAATCGTCTCCTTGACGAACTCTCTCAAACATTGGGAGCAATTCATTCCACCTACACTTCCCCAGATGCTCCACGCCAGATCAACTTATCCCACGCTCACATCAAGCGTATATCCACCGACATCAAACAAGTAACACAATCAACACTTCCAAGTCTCGAGACGATTTTTCAGGACGCACAGGACCACGTTGAGAAACTGCTAGTCGGGGACATCTACCCTAGGTTTGTCAAACATCAAGTTACAGCATCAGCAACGATGGCACTGGCAGATCATAGGGAACGGTATCAAGGCTTAGGAGACTGTTTCTGTATCACGGATCCAAGCAAAGCTGACAACCCTATTCTTTACGCCTCGGACGGGTTTGTTTCTGTAACAGGTTACACCCGGAAAGATATCATACCACGCAACTGCAGGTTCCTCCAAGGAGAACTCACAGATTCCTCGGCTACAAAACGGCTCCGAGCTTCAATCGACAGTTGCGAAGAGACAGTGGAACTCCTCCTTAATTACCGCAAAAACGGAGACCCGTTTTGGAATTTGCTCTATGTCGCTCCTCTTCTCAACGAGAGGGGCGAAGTGACATTCTTCCTGGGTGGGCAGATCAACTGCAGCACAACGATACATTCCTGCAACGACATCCTTCGCGTATTGAGTGTCAATGACGACGAGCTCGATCAAATTGATGAAATGGCATCAATGAGAAGTAAACCAGCCAGTATCCGAAGTCGAACTTCAGGAAGAGAAGGCACCACGAAAATACAAAGCTCATTCTTCAAGAGCTGGAGGAAATATAACGCCCCTCCTCCAACGAGTAAGATCAGCGTGAGAGATGAAGCCGGCATGGAAGGGGAGCTGTTACACCGTGTTGGGAAATTGAATTTCAAGACGCAGGTTGAGGCATTCTATACTGCTTACTCAAAGGTACGCTTCGAGCCTCCTGTAGCGTTAAGTGAAGATATTGACAATGCGCAGTACCTCGTAATGACCTGGAATCCCAATACCCACGCTCTGATGATCAAGCACTACTCTCCCGGCGTAATCGACATGCTCTGTCTCAACCTCCCAAACGGCGGCATCGCACCCATCTACAACAAAGACATCTTCAAAGTCCTCGCGGAGCACTCCTCTTCATCCTCCTCTTCCGTAGCTAAGACTTTTAAAACAACCGTGAGAGATGCGTTGAGGACAGGGATAGCAGTCAGTGTGGAGGCGGGCTTCTTAACTGGCTTTGAAGAGCGGAAAGGAACGAATTGGTTCGGGGCCCCGCAAGAGGGGTTGCGGAGGGTGGAGGAGAGATATGTGACGCATTGGACGCCGCTGAAGGATGAGGAGGGGAGGGTGAGGATGGTTGTGTTGACTGTTGCGCCGAAGGTTTGAATTGCGATTGGTTTGGTTTGGTTTAGCTTGGATAGAGGAGTTTGGTATAGACGTCGTGTGTACACTAAGCGATGGTCTGGCTGGGTTGCATATATGATACCCGGGATGTTATCGGGTGTTAATGGAAAGGAATTTTTATAACAGGGCTTCGTCTTGCTCTTCTTTCATTGTGACTTGTTCACAGCGAGTGCTGTCATCTTGCGCGAATGTTCCGGTGCTTCAGAACAAGTAGCCAAAGCTATCTCTCCTGAATGGCTCTAGCCGTCGTACGCCACTTTCTCACCAAGTCCTGGGAATCATATTATATTTAAAAATCTTTAAGTCACTTCCAAGTGCTGCAGTACTCTTGCTCATTCCTTCCGAAACCAACAAGCTCAAAGTCGTCCTCGTCGCCGTCTATAAAAAGACTACGAAGGAAGAGTCCACCCCAACACAGGCAAAGGTATCGACTTGGTGGTGTATCATGGATCGTGGGCTCACAGGCATACCATGACTGAGACTAATTCTTGAGAACATAGTTGTCCTTTCCATGGAGCACGCGTTGAAGGGGGCTGTTGAGCGCTGTAGGAGATTTTTTGATGCTGTTTGCACACTGACTGGCCTGTTTCGAGTTAAGATAGGAACACTTTGTCAGTGATATGTTTTTGTCATTATTTGACTTGTTGTCAACCTTCTGCTCCCTAGTCTGAGTCTACATATATAAGATTGTCTATCCCGAACTAGAAATACTTAAATCAAGAAGGAGGGAGACGTGTTGGTGAAATCTACCATAGCATATCTACTAAGCTTAAAGATTTCAACGTCAAGGTCCCAAGCCTAGGACCGGAGAACAAGGACCAGCGAACGATATAGTGATCTTAGAGTGTGGATTGCGAACTTTTATATCTGGAGCCAGGGCTCTGGGGAAGTCGCCGCTCCGGATTGTGCATGGCAGTGAATTTTTGGTGTGGATCTAGCTGGAATATTGGATTAGGAAGGAGTTCGGATGATGACCGAATTCGGAAAGGCCATGTAGATACTCTTCTCTCAGGCGAGTGGATTTCCAAACGCGTCTCTCTGTTTCTTTTCTCCTTGTCAATTAATTTACCAGCACCACAAAATTTTCTTGATTTTCAAGCCCCTGTAACTGTGATTAGTGTTTGAGAAGTGGTGAAGAATGAGGGGCTCGGAAGAGAAGGTCCAGACGAGGACAGCACTTGAGGGGTTCGATGGGTTTCAGAGTGAAGAGATACGGAAGGAACCTGAGATTGGCAACGGCTCAATCGAAAAGCCCAAGACCGAGGTGGAAGTGCAGATTGAGATCTCAGGTACAAGCTCCAATGCTTCTGAATCCAGCACAGCTATCCATCACACAGCTGACATCAATGAACACACCGTCGAAGATGGAGGAAGAAGCCCACCAAAGCGCGGGTTCAGGTTCTGGATGATCATGTTAGCATTGGCTGTCACCTCTATCCTATCCGCTCTCGAAGGAACTATCGTATCCACTGCACTACCTACCATCGTCTCCCATCTGGGTGGAGCAGAGCTGTTTATCTGGACTGTCAATGGCTACTTTCTTACCAGGTGTGCTCTTTTCCACGTTTCAATCTACCGTGCACCTGCTTATCTTGCACCAGCATGATATTTCAACCACTATATGGCCAGACGGCAAATATATTTGGCAGGAGACGACTTATGATCGTTGCTGTATCTCTGTTCATGGCTGGGAGTGCTATTGGAGGCGTTGCTCAAAATATGGGTATACTCATTGCCGGCAGAGCAATCCAGGTATGTGCTTTTTACATCCATGGACGCGTCCTCAGGTGGACTGACACTTGGCAGGGAATTGGAGGCGGTGGGATCCAGATGCTCAATAATCTGATAATTAGTGACATCGTGCCACTTCGAGAGCGAGGATCCTTTCAAGCGCTACTCCAGATCGCCGTACTCGTAGGCACAGCATGCGGTCCATTTGCAGGAGGAACCATCGTCCAGACCACATCGTGGAGATGGGTCTTCTTCCTGAATCTTCCTATCGGCGGACTGGCACTTCTTCTCGTGATCCTCTTTCTGGAAGTCAACTACAACAAACAAGCAACCATAACAGAGAAGCTGAAAAGAGTCGACTACATCGGAAACGGCATCTTCATCAGCTCTGTAATCTCTATCCTGCTCTCCTTAACCTGGGCCGGAACTACCTACCCCTGGTCCTCCCATCAAGTCCTCCTCCCACTCACCCTCGGCTTCCTCGGCCTCTTCGCCTTCATGTACTACGAATCATCCCCACACTGCCAGGAGCCCACCATGCCGCCCCACCTCTTCAAAAATCGCACCACAGCCGCAGCATTCACCCTTACGTTCCTCTACTCGCTCACCCTCTACTGGCTAATCTACTACCTTCCCCTCTACTTCCAGTCCGTGCTCCTCTCCAGCCCCTCCCATTCGGGTCTCCAACTCATGCCCCTAGTAATCCTCTGGGTGCCCTTCGCACAACTCTCCGGGCGACTAGTCGCGAAAACAGGACGGTATAAACCATTACACCTCATCGGCTTCGCGCTCACAACCGTCGGAATGGCTCTATTGACTCTACTTGGGAAGGATTCAAGTGCGGGACAATGGGTTGGCTTTCAAGCCATCGTTGCGGCGGGGCTTGGGTTGGCGAGTACCACGCTCCCGGCTGTGCTCGCGGCGCTGGATGAGAAGGATGTCGCGACCGCGACGGGGACGTGGGCTTTCTTGCGCAGCTTTGGGATTATCTGGGGTGTGACCCTACCCGCTGTTGTATTTAACAATCAATTTTCTCGCTTGGTGATGGGGATTGGTGATGTTAATGTGAGGGCGTTGTTGGCGGATGGGAAAGCGTATGAACATGGGACGAAGGCGTTTATTGATGGGTTTGAAGAGAAGGTTAGGGAGGAGATTAGAGGTGTTTATGAGGGGAGTTTGAGGTGGGTTTGGGGGGTTGGTGCTGCGGTTGCGGGGGTGGCGTTTTGTGTTGTTTGGGTGGAGAGGGAGGTTAGGCTGAGGAGGACGCTGGAGACGGAGTTTGGGATGAGGGAGAAGAGGGTGGCTTGAGTTGAATTCTGTGATGGATTTGATTTCAGGAGCTGAAATGGCTATTTAAATAGAGGTGTGTCAGAGCTTGGCAGTAATTGCAATCGTAATAGCACAGCAGTAAAGAATTACCTTGAGCAAGAATGACTACCAAAAGAGTTGTACCACCGCGTCCTTTAAGAGAATCTTGACTGTGAGCGCGAGAAGCCTTTCTACTCCTCTCAGTAAGCACCTACTCAACCTAATCTTCTACAACCTTCCCATCTCACTATCCTCAGGCTCAGGATACTCCTCAAATGTCCAATCGCCCACCTAACCTCCTCCCCTCCCGGTAACATGTGACCCACCCCCCTTTCTCAAAAATTCCTCGCGCAGGCTATGTCCGCAGTGTCGTAATGAACCTCGCAATCAATCCTCCTTCGAAAGCTCTAGTTGAAAGGCTCATTTCGCCATTCGGCATACTCCTCAACCTCCTTCCTTACCCTTCCTCATAAGATAATCCAGCATAATATCATACACGCAGAGCACGAGACAAAAGACAGGCAGACTCATTCAACGTCTCAGTTCATACTACATAGTACAGCACTTTCTCTACACACTTGGTTTCCCTCCCCATTTCTCCCCACCCTAACTTTTCTTCCCCTTTCTTTTCATCTCCGCCACATAGCACAGCCAGTAGCTCCCCTCCCCCCCCATCTCTCCCCATCCCCAAATTATCGAAGAAAAAAACGAAAACCAGGGAAACCAGCCAGAACGAAGATAGTTACGACGTATCACCCTCCTCCTAAAAGGATGAAGCCCCCAAAAAAAGCAAGGGTTTCGCCTTGCCTTGCCTTGCCTAGCTAAACGCACATGGTGCAAAAGAATCGAAAGAATACCAGCATAGGTAGCTCAGCTCAGTTCTCGACACCCCATCCCAGATACCAACCAGTAAGAAAGGAATTAAAGGAAGAAAGAAAAGAAAAGATTTGACGCGTTTCGTTTCGTATCATTGAGACTCCACCGTCCATCCCATTACGCCATATCCTGTATGTACCGAGTAAAGCAAATCTTATCGCGAGAGTCTAACGAGTGAGAGATGGCTTTACAGGGCTTGGCCGGGTACGGGCTTGCGGCCGATGGGGCTATTGTTTGGAGGAGAGCCGCCCTGGAATTGTGGGCCTGGAGGTGAGCCGGAGGGTGTGTATTGTGGGTTCATGGCACTAGGACCAGGAGGACTGTTGCGTCGACCTTGCATTTGCGAAGGGCTTGCGGATCGATCTTGCATGGGTCGCTGTTGACTTGGTGACATCGGTCTGGGCTGCTGTCCGTTGGGATTCATTGGGCGTTGCATACCCGGAGACATAGCTCTGGGATGCTGTCCATTGGGCGTCATCGGACGTTGCTGGCTTGGAGACATAGGTCTGGGCTGTTGACCGTTAGGGGTCATTGGTCTGCCAGCTGGTGACATTGGGTGTGGCTGTCCCTGTGGAACACGCATGCCTGGCGGAGGAGGACCTCGAGGACCATTTTGCTGTGGGCGAGGCTTGACTGGGCGGGTTGAAAGACATGTACGAGGAGCAACACCTTGCTGAGAACGATCAAGACGAATGCAAAGAGCCTAGAAACGTTAGATATAGCTTCAAAACAGATCAAGATAAACTTACCCATCCATCATCATACTCATGCAAGAGTCGGATCAGCTGACCAGCACGAAGCTCAAGTTCATCATCCATAGATGGGTTGAAGTCGAGTTGGACACGGTGAACAGCAGAGTTGATAGGTCCTCCAGCAGCTGCAATGGCTGCAGCCGATCCAGATTGCGCAGGGGTAGGAGAAGCCTCGGAGGATACGCTGAACTCGGTATGAGCAGGGCTTGGTGGGCCCGTATAACCCTTCTTTGTGAGATCAATTGGGCTGGGACCAAACCCACGCTTCGAAGCACCACGCTTAAGGCCGGCAACAGCTGCAGCAGCAGTAGCACCAGTCAAGACTTCACCTCCTGGACCCATGTCTTGAACAACTTCTGGGCCCCTCGCGTTGGTGGCATCAATGGTTTCCGCGTGGTTGCCGAATGGATTCTCCCGGTTATTTGACTGAGCAGTCATCTGTCTCTCAGTGTTTTGGGCAGTCGGCCTACCCATGTTGAGCGCATTGCCTCTGCTTTGACGCTTCTCACCGAGGTTAGGAAGAAATTGAGTGACGGGTCGAAGAGAGAGGCGTGGCGCGTTAGCAGTTGTCCGCTGGCTGGCTTGTCGGTGCATATCTCCAAACTCGTGTTTCTCATCATCCATTCGTTCCCGAGCCTCTCGTCTCTTCTTGAAGCAGAATAACACCAATGAAAGCGCGGCTGCAATAAGGAGCAGAATACCAATCGCCAATCCAGCCTTTCCAGCAGTACTCATTCCTCCCGAACTTGAACTCGTCGAGGGGGTCGATGTCGCGCTTGCGGCTGAGATAGATGATGTCGGAGAGGTCTGGGCGTTGGGAGAGGTCGTTGTCGCTTGGGCCAAAAGCGATGATTCGGTGGGCTGAACGTGTGCCGATGGAGTGATCATTGTTTGCATACTTGACTTAGAAGTCGTGTGACTAACTGCGGAAGCGCCCTCGTTAGGAGGTGGTGAGTTGATGTTGGCGTCCGGTGTGGAAGTCGTTGCAATGACAGGACCTAGAGTCTTGAAGCCTCCAATCGCACCTGTGAAAGTTGGCGAAGCCGTGACATAGACAATGGATACAACGGTAGACGCGGCGCTTTGGCCGTCTTGTTTCTTCCCTCCAAACATATTAGCAATGGCACTGACGGCCTGGTCGAAAGGATTGTTGTCAAATTGCGCAGCGCGCGCATGGCGAAGGTGGAAGTGCTCGTGAACCATCTTGACCTCAGCTGCTCCGTATCGTCGAGATCGCGAAGGATGTTATGTGATGATCGCTCACGCGTTAGATGCGAAAGGCGTGGCAGGAAGGGATGGCCGGGGATGTGATTTTGGATATTATCGACAGGCTGAATCAAAGGTGGTGGTGAAAAGATCGTGAAAGGGAGTACTGGTCTCGGTGGAAAGGAGCGTAAACAAATATCGAAAGGCGAACAGTGCAAAAGTGAGCGTGGTGGTAGAATTAGACTAGTCGATCTGGCCGATAAAAGAAGGACGACCGAAACGATGGAGGGTATTCTCCTCGTGAGCAGGAGGCGACGGTGAGGTGGAGTAGGAGAGAAGGAGGGCAGGAGGGCAGGAGGGCAGCGGTAGGTCAAGAAAGGCCTTTCCTGAGGGTTTGCCAGGGCCGGAGGCCAGTGGTCAAGATGTTTGGCTGCGTTTGGCTGCGTTTGGCTGCGTTTGGCTGCGTTTGGCTCTTGCGCTGCTGCAGGAACCAATCCCTGCCGCAAAAGGCCCGGCTGTACCTGACGCTAAGCACTTAGGCTGTCGGTGTCGGCGAATCACAGCTGCCGGTCCCGTTGAAACGAAATTAGGCCCCGTGCTTCGTCCCATCACCAAATCATCCCTTCGTTTTGCTGGAACGAGGGGGAAAAAGGCTCAATAGGCGCTGGCTATTTTAAACCCAACGACTGGTGCAAAAATGATGGCACTGCAAGTCTGCATGCCACCCAAACCGTCGCCTGCGAGGCTGCGATAAGGAGAAGGAGTGGAGTGGGGGACTCTGTGGACATTCTGGCGACTCTTCCCTCTTTCCTATCTTTCTTTCTATCAGAGGCCGAAGATCTGGCTGCCGTGGTTCCTTCTACTGTACCTGCCTGCACCTACTTTCGCTCGACCCCTGAACCTGACCCCTCTTCTTCTGTGCGTTGTGCGGTTGTGCCCCTGTCTTAATCCTGAACGTTTCCTCGTTCTCGTTTCCCACCACGCAGAAATCACCTCACCTTCCATGCCCGCAACGCGAAAGAGCATGCCCCCCTCCCCTTCCGAAAATCTATCAGATTCTGTGGGAAGTTGGGAACTCGGCCGCCTCTCCGGCACAGCCTCCATCGCCGTCAATCTTCTTCAATTCTCGAGACGATCTCTCAACACACGGTCATCTCAGAGAGATTTCAACGAGCCAATCCCTCTATTTAGCAGGGTGATTGTCGCTTTCTTAGTGGCTCATTTAGCTGTTTCAAAGGCATAAGGTTTTAGTGCCAGCTCTTTAATTCGGTCGGACAGGGGACAGACATGGAGATCCTCGCCCGCTGAGCGTGTTCGTGTGAGATGGGGGTGAGGACGACGGGAAGTCAGCACGTGTGCGCCACGTGATGGATCTGGCCTCCTGAAACCTCTGTGTATCTTTGCGCTTTTTTTTTTTTTTTTCGCACAGAGCTCCAATCTCTGCACAAAAGTTTGTCGTCGAAAGCCATCTTTCAAGTCGATGTTGCTGACCATGCGCAGATCTGCCGTCGTCATTGGGTGATCGCCGTCTGTGTGTAACCGAGCCACATGTCGTAGCGAGTCCAAGCTGTACCCCTGAGCCACTGTCACAACCAAAGCGCGCTTCTCCTGAGGAGCGACAGATACATCTTCACAGTGCTCTTTCAGCAAGTGCAAGTGCGTTTGAATATAATTGGGCGAGGAATTTCCAATATTCCATGGAAAGTCATCCCTTGAATAGCATAGCCACTGTGAGAGAGGGGTCAGTACCTAGTCTGAACTTAAGAACGATAGCACGTGCGCACACGAGAGATCTCTTCAGTTGCACGATTCCTTTTTGATACATACTCAGACAGGCCGACATCACGAGAAAAGACTGTACCCGTAGCCTCCATACATTGCATTTAGATTTTCGTTGTTTGCTTCGGGTAGGTTTCTCTTTTTGCGATTGTTGGAGTTATGAAATGGGGTATTGGGAATCGATATATGGATGTTTCTAACTAGTTGAAGAAGGAGAGCGGAACATGAATTACTTACTCCAAAGTCTATCGCATGACCTCATCTCACTCAAGAAAACTACTCTCAACACGTGTGATTCAAGTGCAAGTCGATTGAATTCTCGAAGGAACTTGGGTAGTTACGACTTTATTATCGTCATTGGCTTTTGTCACCGTGTCTCACTGTCCTCGAGTGAGGTTGTTCAAAGACCGGTTGCTTCTCTCTCTCTCTCTCTTGGCTATCCCCTCCAGCTACTTCGAGTTTGAAAAGGCATTTGAATGTTGCACTGTCAATATAAAGCTTTGCGTCATTCATATATCAGCGTCAGAATAACAATACACCCAGCCCTGGTTTCATATCTAATCAATAGGTTTGTAGTTCGAGGATTATTTTCGATGTCTAACTAAAGCTGTGGAATGTTAGTGGTAAATGTATTCAGTATGGGCAAGAAAGGATCGGATATTGGAGCTTGACTTCTAGAGCAACGATTTATTGTCTATCTAACTACTCGCAAGATCTACCTGTTAAATTTTTTTTTTTTTGTCTCTTTTTGTCGTCTTAGATACTTACCATATCACTTCAACCACTAGACTGTCTAATCATCTAAGCGTCGAAGCAGGCATTTATCCCCCAACGGCTGCCATGTCCGTCGTCGTGCCTCACGGCAAATTCCACAGCGACAACCCCAAAACCGTTCCATAAGGTCGTTGTATCGTTCTCTATCGCGAGGGCTAAAGGTCTCGAGAAGTCCCTGAGCGTCGGCGTAGTTGTCCCAGAAGGTGCGTCGTTCCCATTCCGAGCCTAAACCTCCACCAAATCTCAAGCCTCGAGATTCTTGAGCGTCGTTGGACTCGTCATCTCTGCTGGGTAGTCTCGATCCCGAACCTAAACCTCTACTAGTTCCCCAGCCTCGATTTGCTTGAGCGATGGAGTCGTCCCCGAAGCTGCCACCGAATCGCAAGCCTCGAGGTTCTTGAGCATCGCTGAAGTCGTTATCTCTGCTGCGTGATCCCAATCTCGAACCTAAACTACCGCCAAATCCCCGGTCTCGAGATGCGTCGCGAGATTCGCGCTCTTGTCTGTCATCTCTCAATGATGACAACGATAGACCGCGGCGTCCTAGTCGGAGTAGTCCGAGTCCGAGTCCGAATCTGGGTCTGTCCTGCTCTCTCGTTTTCTCATGGAAGTTGTCGGATGCGCGGCTCGAACTGCGATAAAGGGGGTTGCCCAACTCGCTTGCAAGATCTTCATCGCGTTCACTTAAGCTACAATCGTCCAAGCTGCTTGCTCTCGGACGGAGGTCACCCAGTCTCGGAGTTCGGTCTTGGCTAAGAGTCTCTCCTTGTCCGTCCCATTGTCTGGAAGTGAAGTCACGGAGTCTCGAAAATGGCTGTCGACCAAGAAGTCCGTTCTCCCATAGCCTCGAAGTGATTTCACGGAGCCTCGAGAATCGCTGTCGACCAAGAATTCCGTTCTCCCCTTTTCTAGTCCATGATCTGAAACATCCAAGATCTAGGGGGCGACGTTCATCAGCTCTTCTTTCATGCTCGCTGGCGTCGCTCATCCGAGAAGAGCCACGATGTGAGAGATCTGGTGCTGGCCTGCCTCCCAAAGATTCAACCACGATCTCATACGTACGCTGCTGACCCCCATCTTCTGGGTCATTCTCCCACCGTGCTCGCATGAAAGGTGGTGCAAGGCACCAACATCGTGTCCTGAATTCAAGCAGTAATCTTTCCCGAACTTCATCGGCTGGCAGACTAATTCCAGGGATTTGAATGGGGAGATTAAGGACTCGGACCATTTTAGTCACTTCTTGGTCATATATTCCCTCATATAATATTTTGAGGGAGGAGGTTAGGCCTTACATAGCAGTTAGAAACTCTATTGAGTTATAAAAGGGGAAGGAACACTCACCGTCCTTGTCGATACCCATGTCATCCTCGCCTACTGGGGTACAAACAACCTCCTCACCTAGTTCTCGTAATCCACGTTGGATGAGCACAGTCATTATCGCTTCCCGAATTTCAGCTAGTGACGCACGAGGTCCACCGCGGCAAGGGATATCTTCGAGAGGAATGGGAAGACTAATGGCTTCGACTATTTTGTCGGTAACCACGGTAATCAATCTTTCATACTCCTCGGGAGAGATTAGAGATGAGTCGACGTCTTGCGTAGCAGTTAGAATCTCTGATGAATCATAAAGGAGAATGGAATGGAATACTCACCGTCTTCCCCATCATCTCTGCCTTTACCCTTGTCAAGGACTTTTTTGATTGTTCTGCTGTCCAGGCTTGATGCAGCACGAGGGTCTGATTGCTCTCGTGGTTCTGTCATAGGAAATCGTCTGTTATGCTCATCCATTATTGCGAATGTCATGTCGCGATTCGTGATAGGAATTCCACGAGGAGTATAGCCGACGGGGAAAATATATGGACCTGATCGGAGAAGCAGAACGAACACCAAGTGAAGACAGTCATCGGGCCAGTCCTTAAGTGCCTCCAAGAGGCTGGGTTGTTCTATAGTAGTTAGGAATTACTGTTGGGTTACAAAGGTCAGAGAACACTCACCATCATCCTGATTACCTGTACCCGCTTGCTTTGCTGTGCGCGCCCCTTCCTCGTGGTGACATTCGTGATAGCTGCATTTCCACTCGACATTGCCATCTTCGGAAAGACTGTCCCCGAGCTCAGCGTGCTGCGATGCATGGTTTTCTGTTGCAGCTTCTGACTCTTGGTCTTTGATCACGGTGGCTGGTGAGTCTGCACGTTCTTTTGGAATACCCTTAAGAGCGTCTGCTTGAAGTCAATATCCAGTATGTATCAAGGGAATGATGGAACGCTTACCGTTATAGCCACGAACGTAGGCTTTATTTTCCTCAGACTCCTCACCAGGAGTTGTAGATGCAGGCGAGGGTGTACAGTCTGTGGAAGAAGATGAAACTGCTTGGTCTGCTCCGGAGGAAGGTGCTTTGGTGCTAGTGACAACCGTCTTGGCATCCTCGACCAAAGCGTTGAGGCTTTTAGCAAGTCCCTCTGAGCTTGCCATGATCTTATAATGTTTGAATGTGGGTATGTGAGATGTGTAAATTTTCTTGTGGGAGGAAGTGGTGTTGGTTGAAAAAGAGTTGTGGAGGATGGAAGGACAGAATGCACTTTGCGAGAGAAATGCCTCCTATTTGTAGACGAATTTGAGGAGACGGATTCGATTCGAAAGGGAAAGAACGCCAATACGATAATTAACACACATCGAAATACCTCCCAACTTTGTGATTCAGTGATTCAAATGTGTGGTTAGTGCTATTCACAGTGCAATGAACATGAGAGCAGTCTCAGGGTGTCACCAAAGATAGGGAATGATTCACGGAAACTTGAGTTGCAAAAGATTCACCTTAATGTAATGAAATAAGTCAAGCTTGGGTACCAAGAGCCGATGTGTGTCCACCTCTTAGTAGGGGCGCTCAATGATACGATTGGAAAGGCATTCGAACTCACCGGCACTGCTTCTCCCCGTAGCTGAGGGCTTTCCAACATAGGCTCGAAAAAAAACGACTGCAATCAGAAGGGAGTTTCTCGTCCCTCCCTTCTACCTACTCAAGGAGCTGGAAGGAAAAGGTCCTGCTCAATTCTTCTCTGAGCCGGTTTTTGGAGTTCTCCTTTTATTTGTTGACATTTCTCTTGGTGTTTTCGGATTCTAAGCGAGGTGGGGCAGGAGCAGGGTGCTGAGTTACAGCGCTCGGCCGCTAAAAGACACCAAGCTTTCAGGTGCTTCTTCTGTGCATCTCAACGAAGCCATTTTGAAAGAGTGCTTCCGTCTCTGCCTATCGCCACGTGTTAAAGCAAGAGAGGCACCGCCGATGCAACGAGACCACGATATTTACGAGCGATGAGTGACTTGATGGCTTAAGTTGCAAGATCACTGTGCGCTAACTTCTGCGATTTTCGTAATGGCACAACCTCTATGTCACCCACAGCACACAGCGCAGCGTTTTGACATGGAGGGCTTCAATTCTTCCACTCCACAAGCAAAGTTAACTGATACATGCCTTCGGGTGTTCTGTGATTCAGAGAAGCTTGCTGTGCTGCTCAATGACGGGCAGCAATCGGACATTGCGCTCCAGGCTTGCGGCACCCCTATCATCAAATTGTTGCTGCATCTCAGCAACGCGATCAAGAATCGCGAAGGCAATTTTGATCTTGCGGTGCAAAGGCTAGACGATCTTATCAATCTAGCCACCGAAAAATTCTATGCATTTCCGTTCAAAGATGTTCCAGCGTGCTGGCGAGATCTCTTCCGTCGGGCAAGCTTTCTGAAGGTTTCGGCGCTGGCTGTCAAACAGACGTGGCTGCAAGAAGGCGGCAATTCGAATCTCAGCCTCAAAGATCAGCATCTGAGTGGACAACAAATGGATGAGATGGTGAGAACCATTGATATGGCTCTCATCATGGCAGGGCCGCCATCGTCAAGTGATAGCCAGGAGCAGATCAAATCAGTATTTGATCTTTTGCAGGAAATTTACATGGACACCATTCATGATTCAAAAGAAACCCCGCCAAACAAACGTCGAAAACTCGATAACGCTGCATTGTGGCAGGACCGATTTCCAACATCTAAGGCTTTCGAACCGGCTGTGTCAAGTCCAATTCCAAAATTGAACGAGCCATCCTTTGAAGAGTTCGAAAACTACATGTTGCGTCCGAGAGACGATAGTCTTGGACCAGAACCGACCATAATTACTGGAGCCTTGAAACACTGGCCAGCACGGAAAGATCGTCCATGGAAGAGTCCATCGTACCTTCTCTCGAAAACCATTGGCGGCCGCAGACTGGTTCCGATCGAACTTGGTAGAAGCTATGTCGACGAAGGATGGGGGCAGAAGATAATCGCATTCAAAGAGTTCATGGACCACTACATTCTGCATCCGAATTCGTCAGCTCTGGCTATTGGCTACCTTGCTCAACATGATCTATTTGCCCAGATCCCTTCCTTGCGAGACGATATTACGGTTCCAGATTACTGCTATACTTCCCCACCGCCTCCTCATCATTCATCACCTCTGGCTGAGAAACATTCCGAGTTACCTCAGCTCGACGAGCCATTGCTGAATGCTTGGTTTGGACCAGTAGGCACAATCAGCCCTCTACACACTGATCCATATCACAACATCCTATCGCAAGTGGCCGGGAGGAAGTATATCAGAATTTATGCACCCAAAGAGAGCGAGAAGCTTTACGCAAGAGGAGTCGAAGACGGCGGAGTGGATATGGGTAATACGAGCTCCTTGGATATTGGAATTCTGGCGGGCTGGGATGGGAGCGAGGAAGAGAGAACAGAAGCGCGAGAGAGGTTTCCGCTTTTTCAAGAAGCCGAGTTTGTGGACTGTATCCTGGAAGAAGGAGAGTGTCTCTACATTCCTGTAGGTTGGTGGCACTATGTCAGAAGCTTGAGTGTCAGTTTCAGTGTGAGCTTTTGGTTCAACTGAACAAAGCAACCTCACGCATTTCTCTCAAAGGTGCTCAATTACGCTGCAATCCAGCCAGGTTGTCCAAATTGCCCCCCTCGCTTCAACGCCTCGCTCGTCAGAAGGCCGTCACCAGTACCTACCCTACCTAGGTACCTAAGGTAGGTATGGTTAAATGATCACGTGTACTTCGGACCATTGCGGGCTGCATGCAGGTGGGGCTCTGTACCCTCAGAAATAAGCTTGATTGGCTATGACGGCTCGAGCGGAACGGGCTTGACCGAGCCACGCTACGAGAAGAGCGCTCCGTTAAGGCTAGCTCCTGGCGCTTCAGCCACTGTGGGTCTTTGCCGCATGCGAGAACAACGTTCTTCGACGTCTTCTGCTACCAGATCATGCATTAATGCTCATAGAGCACTTACCAACCAGTGAAGTCTTGTCATAACGGTTACCCCGAAGGCTGAAAATCTGCGATTTCCCCTTGTGCCTTGCGCGCGTACGCGGCATTCTCCCGCTCAGCCTCACCTGCAGTACATCTTTCTTGAATGGTGATAATATAAGAGAACGTCTGACTCTCAATCTTTGATCGTCTGCTCACATGTTACCCAAATAAATATTTTCTTATTTACATATCTTTTGATCACCGAAGAGTCTATCTTCTTTTCAGAATGGTATACTGCGGTAAGCCATCGAAAGGGTGCCAAGCCTGTCGTGACAGGAAGACACGAGTGAGTTGTGATTCCTCAAGATGCACAAATTATATCATGGAGCATTCTGACCTTTGACAGTGTGATCGTGCTACTCCATCATGTAGTCAATGTATTAGAGCCCGCCGGGACTGTCCGGGGTACCGCAATGAAGTTGATCTGATGTTTCGGAATGAAAGCGAAGCTGTGATCGGCAAAGCAAAAGCCCGAGAGAAGTCCAAGGCCAGATCCAAGTCACGTTCACATAGCCCTGCGATTGCCGGTCCATCCAGATCAAAAGAAGAACCACGGAGTCCTAGCAGCGAACTTAGCTCGCTTGCCAGTATTCAGGAGACACATGGAGGCTTCTTCGTGGAGTCTGTAGCTCCTAAATTCTCGATGTACCCAACTACCGAAGAGCGGGCTCTTGGATATTTTAATACCAACGCAAAGACGTGGTTTCGAAACCTCGACGTCACGGAAGAATTATGTAGCCAAACTAATATGGACGAGCACCTACTTGCCAGCATGAGCGCCGTTGGACTTGCGAGTTTCTCACATTCCGTACATGCTCCAGCGCTCATGTTTCGGGCGCGGAGAGAGTACGTTTCAGCTCTAAAGCTCACCAACGCTGCTCTCAGATCCCCAGTAGAAGCCAAGAAAGACACTACACTGTTTTCTGTTATGATCTTAGGCATTTTCGAAACAGTGACTGGCATGAACGAACGTTCTTTGGCCGCCTGGGCTGAGCATATGAATGGAGCTGCAGCACTTGTCAAGCTTCGTGGGAAGGAACAATTCAAAACGCAAGCTGGGCTGAGAATGTTTCTTCAGGTTACATCGAACCTCATGCTCAGCTGCATACAAAGAACGACTGCAATGCCCGCACACATGATCGAGCTGCGGAGGGAAGCAGAAAAGTACATGGACAACTCACCTGCTTGGACACTGTCGAAAACCATTATCGATTTCACTATCTTTCGCGCAGCAGTTCGAGAAGTCAAGCTCGTGGGGCCTCGAGAGATAGTCGCAGAGGCCCTGGCAATTGACCGCCGCTTTATTGCAGACTATGCTACTCTCCCAGAAGATTGGCGTTACGAGGTCGTCTACACAGACGAAACCCCAGAATTGATATGGAATGGAAGCTATCATGTCTATAAGCAGAATTGGATGGCCCACATCTGGAACGGAATGAGAGTCGCTCGGATCATGCTCCACGAGACCATTCGAGACCAGTTGCTTTCAGCTAGTACAGCCATGACACCAATATTTACCGAAAACGAGATTGCTACCCAAAACGACAGCTCGCTGAGCGTAATGCTCCAGATGCGAGCGGACATCTTAGCCAGCGTACCTCACGACCACCCTCTGGCTTTCAGCGGGAAGCCAATCTCGTTACTAGAAGGTTCCCGGGCATACTTCGTACTATGGCCACTTTATCTGTGCGGTGCCATGGATGTGACGACGGAACCGATCAGAAATTGGGTTATAGCTCGTCTCAAAGCAATTGGAGAGGCTATTGGTATTAAGCAGGCTTATGTGGTCGCTGAGTATTTGAGCCAACAAAAAGTGATTGAGTCATGGCAGACCAAACCGGAGCCAAAAATTCCTATTATGGAGCATGCAATCGCAATGAGCAATGAGGAAAGGATCAATGAGGAGGAAGAGTGACAAGTTTCAAATGGTAATGCAAGTATCAAAAACTGTTGCTGAGACGGGAACCTTATTGCAGAACCCAAGGGCAGACTGAACGGCGGATCAAGGTGCACGAGTTAGCAAAATCGTTCCACTGAGGTGTTGAACGCCAAAAGGGGTCGAGAACAACACAGGGTCTCAGAAGGATGTGATGAGAATTTCGCCCTCGTTTTGTTGGACATTGGCCAAAGAGGAGATGAAAAACCTCGAATGAGGATGTCATGCGTTCGATGACCGTGGTAGCTGTGTGTGCCAATTATATACGGACTTAGAGATAGAAACCTCTCGGGTAGCCGTGGTCAATCAACCAGATTCGAACTGCGGCCCCGGACCTGCATGTCGAAATCTCCCAATTTCGCCGGTTCAACTGGAATTGTACGCTAATGCAGTCATCATCAGTCGCTAGAGGCAGCAATGTAAGCACTTCCACTTTTGCAGTCGAAGTTTCATTCTTCACCTCTGGGATTGCTTCTAGCTTTACATTCCACATTTTCACACTCCATACTCTCAGTCTCAAAATTTTCCTGCCCACATTGATCATTCCACGTGACAAATCAAGTCTCGAACAGCCATCATGCCAATCAACCAAGGTCTCCTGAAGCGCAATCCCTCTCTCACCTCAGAACAATTCTTTGAAAGCTGGTACGGCCGTCACGCCCAGCTCGTGGTGCCCTTCTTCCTCCACTTCGGAATAACATACTACGCCCAGATCCACGGCCCGCTCTCCACATCCTCACCAGACCTGGACCTGTCGTCCTTCTCGGGTGCAGCAGAAATGCTATCTGAAGATGTGCTCAAGATCTTTGCTCCTGATCCTCCGATGCCGAAGTGTGTGCAGGATTATTATGAGGAAGTGATTTTGGTGGATGAGAAGAGGTTGTTGGGGAGTTTGGCGACGGAGCATATTGTGCAGGTGGATGAGAGAACGGTGATGGGGGAGAGGAAGGTTGTTATTCAGGATGGGAAGAGTGTGGTTGAGGTCGAGGAGAGTGTTTGGGAGACTTGGAGGAAGTATGAGAAGAGAGGGAAGGAGGAGAAGAAATGAGGAGGTTATGTTGGCTGGGCCGATAACTGAGGGGCTTATGAAGGTTTGGAGAGAGTTTCAGAGGTGTTCGGATGATGGAAATGAGTCGGCGAATGAGCATGATTGATAATTTAGAGGTTGAGAAGACGACTAGTGGACAAATTGGTAGGCATTGTACTTCATGGTGTCAAGGTTATGAGAAAAGCACCAAGTCCTCTCGGTTATGGTTCAAGATGCTTCAGTCATCTCTTGCTCAACTTTCTCCTCTGCTTTGTCCTCAAGTGTTTTCGCCTCCGCCAGCAACCTCTTCGCCTCCATCTTCATAAAATGGCCATGAACTTGTGGTTTCTTTCCGAGATCACATTGTCTGAAAATCCCTTCATTATCTCTGCAGAATTCAACACACGAATCCAAGAATCTGTCTTCCGACTCCTCTGGGGTTTTCTCAGCGAGCTCTAGGAAAACCTTAAAAGTTGGATTATATCTCTTCTCGTTCGGGAGACTAAAAATCAACTTCCAGAAGATGGTCATGCCGAGAATGAGGCAGCTGATCATGGCAAGGAATAATAGGGTCCATAAGATGTAATTGCTGTAGTCGCTGACTTTGCAGGTGTTCTCAAAGGGTCCGAAGGACCGGAGTGGAGGAGTGGTGTAATTGGTGGATGACATGTTATTGTGTACTGTTGTGTCTGGATTGATATCAGAGCCTTGTATTGCAATCAAACAGGGAGAATCCGACCCCTGTGGAACAGCTTTTGTAGAAGATCTGGGAAATTAAGGGAATTTGTTTGCGGTGTGCTTTAAAAAAACCCCCAAGAATGGGAACCGTCATCTGGACACTAGGCCACACCGAAGTTTTCAAGATAAGATACTTTGGGACCTGATTTTGGGACGCGAGAATACTTGCCGTGCCGGCAACTAGCCAACATTGGGCAAGTAAAAGCAGAAATAGCAAATATGAGAGAAATGGTCAACAGGCCACAGCTGCCAGAAGAAGATAGTGAAAATCTATCGATTAAGCAGTACTGGAATTCAAAATGTTGGAGTGAACTTATTCGAATTTGATGTGCTTCTTCAAGGACGCAATCTTGAACGCCATCGGACCTTCAGTCTGCCATCCCCATTCCTGCACTTGGGCATTTTCCTGAATCAATTTCCCTTCTTGGCAAAGCATCCTCTCTAACATCGCTCTGACCTCTCGGAAAATCTTGTAGTACTCAGTCCCATCTGCATCTCTTCTCCGTGACCGGATCCTCTGCTTAGGACGTTGGATTTTGAGGGTGATATTTCGAAGGTGCTTAAATCCTGGCAGGAGTTCGCGTATAGCTCTTCGAACACCGATTTCCGAAAAAGTGGACAAGGTCAACTCATTGATATTGACGGCTCTAGAAAGAGATTTCGAGAGCTTAGTGCAGGCCTGGATTTCTATCCTGTTCTTCTCGTCAGATGTCTCCTTCATCAAGTTTCAGGAAGCAGAGCGTACGGTATCTCAATTGTCATTTTTCTTATCATCTCCACGTGAACTTGATCCATATTTCCGAGAATTGAGTTCTTGAGACAATCTCTGATGCTGAAATTCCAGTTGTTGACGCGGTAGTAAACTTGCTTCGCCGCGTTGTAGAAATCACCCTTGACTTTGACACCATCGATCTTGAAAGCCAACAACAGTCCTGGTTTCTTTCCACTGCTATTTGTGAAATACATTTCGTATATCGTATCCCGTATCTCCGGTGGAAGGTCCTTAAATCTGAAGATCTCGGTCTCTTGGTCTGAACTCTTTATAGTTCTTTTTTTGTAAAGAAGTTTGTTTGACCTCTTACCCAGTTGCTCCGCGATGACCTTGGCATGCTCGACTGCTCTTTTTCTCTGCGAGATCGTGGAATCTGACGAAACAGGTTCTGGGGCCAACACGGATTCTTCTTGAAGCATGGCTCTATCTCGCGATATCAAAGTCGAGACTTCAATACCAAAGAAGAGCGCGGGGTTCATGGCGCCACTGTTGTTGAGGTTAGGTATTTCATGCGGGAGTGCGTCGTCCCCGTCCTTGATGGAAGCTGTCTCTGCTAGGTACTTGCTCTTTTTATTTCTTAAAGTTTTGGCTTGGTGAATGAATTGTCGTAAGGAAGATTTGTCCCTGCGGTCTCTTCTCTTGAGTCTGTACTCCGGCATTTGAGGCAACGTCAAGTCGCCCTCATACTGGGCCAATGGCATCGGATGGGATGAAGAGGCCATGGGAACGAGTCAATTGGTGTCAGTGTTTTAGATTGTGTCTTGGGACGCAGCTCACGAGAGGAAAATCATACTTTTTATTTGGGATTGAGTCATTTAGTCCACATTACTTTGTGGTTCATTAGTGGAGGACTAGCGCGCTTTCGCGTGACCCGCAACCTCCTTTCCCTTTCGGCATTCTTTTGACCTGGGAAGATCTGGTTTATTTCATTTATAGATAGGTGAGTAAAAAGTGATCATGGAATTACGTGACACCCTAGAGCTGTATTCAACATCCGCAATTTTGTGTAAAGAGAGGGGGAAAACCATGATCAACAACTCGATTTAATTCCAATTGCAAAGTCTAGATTCACCCAAGTATGGCTGAACTAAGCAAACAATGCCAGCTTAAACGAGCTAGCTAGTCGGCAGCATGTATATTTGGCGATCTGAAGTAACACAGCCACTCGAATTATCACTGTCGCAAGATTTCCTTCTATTCCACAAGCCTCTGGACTCCAGCAAACTGTTAATGAGGATGATTGCCATCCACAGAAATAACTAGCTTCTTCCCACTCACCCCAGCTTTCAATTTATCCAGTGCGCTTTGAGCAGCATTGATCCCTCCCGGAACAACCTCAAACTTCGGAGCTGGAATAATACTACCATTTGCCAAACACCTCTCCAAATACTCGTTAAAGAACCATTTCCCGAGTTCCGCATATTCCGTAAAAGCCTTGTAAGCACCGGTTTCCGAGATCTCAATGCCCTCAGGCTGTTCCCCCTCTGGCCAGGGCAGGATCAGCGCCAATTTCCCTGGCTTGCCACCAGAAGCGGCAAGAACCTCAGCAGCTTGATTGGCTGAATTTCCTTCGCCCACTGTATCGAATCCTAGAGTGATCGGGGTACTAGCAGACTTCGCTGCAGCAACGATCTTGTCGATGACGGAGGGGTCGTGGTAATCAAACACTTCTAAGGCTCCCAGGGATTTGAGGCTTTGGTGATGGGCTGGGCTGGCTGTTGCAAAGACCTTGAAACCCATGTTCCGGGCTAACTGCAAAGCAGAAGTTCCGACAGACGAAGAAGCTCCCCAGATCAGGAGACCTGATTTCTGGGGGATGACAGAGCCAGTTGGTTTGGGAATGCCAAGGCACACAATGAGGGCTATCAACGAAGTTGCCATCGCCATTGGGAACACGGATCCTTCCTCAAAAGACATGTCATCTGGGATCTTGGTGGTAGCAATGTCTCGAAGAATGGTATAGCTTTGGAAGGCTCCATGGTTGATGTCTTGGTTGTAGATCACCCCGGCGAAGGCCTGTCACTCTATCTCGGACTTGGAAGTTGGTCACAGATTCCCCAACTGCAACAACTACACCGCAGCAATCGCTGCCGAGGACATTAGGAAATGTGTTGATTGCAAAACCATAGTCTTGGATTTTCCAATCCACTGGATTTGCTGCAACTGTGGACAGGTCAGCGTTCAGGGTTCTCGTTATGGATTACGGAACGAGTGTCTTTCTGAAGAGAACAAGAATCAAGCTAGTGCGAGCTTCATAATATCAGAAGTGTAAAACGCTACATACTGGCATGATTGCGAACCACGAGCTCATTCCGACCGGGTTTGGGAATTGGCCTATCAACAGTCTTGAACCGAGCGTGGGCACTCTCAAGCACAGCGGCGACATTACCGTCACTATTAGGTACAATCGTCATGATTGCTAATCGTGGGATTTGTTCTTGAGTTGGGTTTTAATCCTTTATGGAACCGTGCAAGTTTTGGAGGAATCCCGCTAGGAGGGAGGGCAGGTACGAGTACGTCGCTATCTGCCTCGATTATATTTTAGATAACCAACTGCAGTGATCTCATAACATTCGACATAAGATCGGAGACAATCCGGTCGATGGTTGGTATCCACTCTTCGCGCTTGTGACCGGGGCGTACAAGGTATCGCATTCTATGGGCCAGGAATTCGAATTTCTGGACAACAAAAGAAAAGTCTTCGAAGACCTGTATAGGGCTCTCAGAGTCAGGGAATTGGCGGTAACCCAACTCATTATGGGTGACCTGGACGAGAAAAAAAGAGCAGTCTGCACATATGCCCTCGAAGAGCGGAGACAGCAGATCCTTTCGTTAGAGAGCGATTTCTCTGTGTTGAATGATACCCTCGAAACACATTTAATGGCGATCAAGCTTGCGAACCAGACTGTCAATGAGTTTGATCATCATATTCGTCTCTACGATGAAGCGGTCAGAAAGGGCCACCTTACTGGCAAGTTTCGCGCTCACCTCGATGCCTTCATAGTCTGATTGATCTAGATGTTATGCCTTTGACCGAAACAGATTGGGAAAAAGGCACCATCCATCGCGTCATCCATCGCAATCGCCGCAGGCCAATGGAAAATCCATCCTACCAAGGAGCTTTCACATTTTTCAAGCGTCTCCCGGCCGAGATACGCCGACTTATTTGGAAACACGCTCTACCAGGACCTCGGGTTCTTACACACAGTGCATTACACAACAGTAAATTATCGCTCCTCAGCGTATGCCGCGAGTCTCGAGAGGTGGTAAAGCTGAGCTATGTGCGTCTTCTTCGGCCCCGTTCTGGTTTCGACTTGCTGGAGAACCCTGCCTCAGTTCTTTGGGCAAATCCAGATATCGATACAATTGTGATAGATTTGACAGCCCCGCAAACCGAAGAGTCTGGGGCCGACATCCTTGATCACTCGTTATTCAGTTTGGGCGATCAGGAGTTCATGACACAAACCTTCACACGCTTTGTTGGGCTAAGCAGATTCAAGCACTTAGCCTTGGCGTTTAACTTAATTCACGACAATGGAGGAGCGCTCTTCATCGCCTTGCAAGTCGCTTTTCCTGATTTACAAACTTTGACGGTCTTCCTGAACTCGTAGATGCATGTCTCAGCTCGAGATCAACACAAATTATGGGGTGAAGAGGATCTTCACTTTGTTGACGTTGATTCGAATCTCACTGATTCCGCGTTCTTCCGACATGACTTGTTACCAGAAAGGAGATACAAGAAGAAATCTTTCAGGGGCCTTGAGATCCTTCACCATCTCGACGATATTGCCCGACAATATACTTCGGTGTTTCCTGAACACATCCAGAGATACAGTTTGAGGATTGGTCAAGAGTGTAGTCAAGAGTGTAGTCAAGAGTGTAGTCAAGAGTGGAACCCATCTGTCGGACTTTGCCTGCTGACAAGTAAAAATAACCTTGAAAAAGGGTTCCGAACGCTGCATCTTGAAGGCGATGATTATTCCAAAGGCTATCCTCAGGAAGACGGCAAGTTATGCGAAGGATTCTTGGAGTCTGGGATGGTCTGCGATATCGAGCGTGAGCTTTTCAGTCGTTATGATGCATCAAACAACTTTTCGACGAGGAGAATTGAATGCCTGACGCATTCTCGAACTCGATGTCATACAGGCTAGTGACTGTGCTTCAGAATCATGGATTGGATTGAACAGGCCCCTCAACTAGGTGGTGCTTATGGATGATGGATCAAATTCTTTGGGACAAAAGCTGTCAGACAGAACGAACGACCTACCCTCGGACTAAAAACTGTAGGGCACTACCATTAAGCTCTCTACCATCTGCCATAGGGTTAGCTGAGGGTCGGCCTTCACTCCTGTCATGACAAGCGGAACATCCTTCGTGTCGAATGGAATTGTGGATTACAGTGCCAGAATGGGTTTAATTGCGTTCTTCTGCGGTTCAGTGCATATTAATTGAAGTGTTGGGAACTTAGATGTTTTATCAAGAACTCTTTAATAGACAAATCATACCTTTTACCCCTTACAGCGCATACTTCAACCTGGAAATCACAGACCTCAGGGGCTATCACGTGATATACTTTGGAGAATCAAATCTGCTCCCAAATACACTTTCCTTTGAGACATAATCGGTATGAATCTTTCAAGCGGAAAATCTACCGTCGGTAGGCTTAATGAAGACAGCGAATATCGCGCGTAGTGAAAACGCGTGTTTTCGTGCGCGTCTCGCGATCTTCATGCTTCCCGATCCGTATGGCGATGTCGAAAAAGTAAACAAGATTAAGATTATAAGGTGACATCCTACTTTCTCCACTTCCCTCTTTTATTCCTCCAAGATTGGCTCTCGTACACTTCAATCAACTGTTCAACACAATTTCGTCTCACATTTGATTTAAGATGGTCTCTACTCGCAGCGGAACGACCCTCAAGGCCAGCAACAGAGGCATTAACAAAAATGCAGCTGATGCCCCAGCCCCTTCAAAGAAATCACAACAACCGGCTAACACCAAGAAGAAGAGGAAGGCCGAAAATGAGGTCCCAGAAGAAGAGAACAACGAAAACTTAGGACGACCATCGACACCACCCGCTGCCTCAAAGGTTTCCACGACACCGCATAACGACTCAGAGCTGGCACACTTGCCCTCGTACGAAAGAACGCCAGGACGCGTCGGACCCATCAAGGAAGAGAAGTTCGACGTGAAGCCAAATATCAAGCCTTTCAAAGGACCGCCTGGGAAGAAAGTCCGCAAGACTGCTTGGGAGAAAGAGGAAGAGTACAAGCAATTCGCGCTCGAAAATGAAGATCATGTTTTCCATGAGTATGACCTAATACCCCCTGAACGCCTCAGATGGAACGGCTACCTGACGTCAATATTTTATAGGCTCCACGTTTGCTTCCACAAGGGTCCCAATGGCACACCCACATACGACAAATCTGGCTTCCAACTAGACTACAAGAAAGTAGCCAATTGGATGGAACCCAAGCCATACAATAAAGGAGCGATGATGAGAGGCATGGATCGCGCCATCGACAAAGCACAATCGGAGGCGGAACTCATGGCTGAGATATTCTTTGAGAAGGGAGAGGCGCCAGAGGATCTGGAGTGGTCAAACGGTAACAACTACTGGAAAGATCGTGTGTCGAAGGATCTGAATGTGCCGTGGCATAAGATTGGAGTTGAGCATTTTAGGGAGTGGGAGAAGAAGGGGTTCAAGAAGGCGAGGAGGGGAGAGTATGAGAATCCTTCGGCTGCCGAGAAGAAGAGGATGGGGAGGCTGATGAGTGGAGCTTCGTTGAGAAAGTAGGGAACGAAGAGAGGTTGGAGGGAAAAGATGTTTTGTATAAGAATTATGACGAGAAAGCAATAGGCGAGTACTTACTGTAAAACAAATTTCGCGAGACAAGTATGGTGTTAAACTTTAGGCTATCCAGGATATGAGACCAACCGACTTTGGTTTTAGGTTCGGCAAGTGCTATGAAAATTTCAGGACATGGAGCTTCTTTTGATTTGTTCAGATTATATATACTTTCTATAGATTCATGTTCTTGTTCGCTTCTTATGCTTTCTTGCCTGCCAAGGTGCTCCACACGTGTTGGTTCACGTGGTCCGGCGTCTTTTGTCACGTTTTATCTAGATCATCTCTGTTGATAGTGGGCATGAAATCGTTATATTTCTAAGCATCGTACGAAATCACGTAATACGAGTAGATGATGCTTGTCAAGACTGATTTATAATTACATATTACTTCTATTGCTCTAGGCAAAACCATACATTTCGAGTCACGCTGAATATGAGCTTGTATTTCCATTCATTCCCAAGCAAAGAGTCTCCAAATCCCGCAGTACGCCACGCTGGTCATCCCAAGTATGGAATTAATTCCCAAAATAGCCACCCAAAGATCAAAATCTCCAACTCCAAAGCTACCAAGGGAAAACTCCGGCCCATTTCATTAAGGCATACAAATCCCTCCCACCTCCACAAATCTCCTCTTCAGCTCTTGCACATTACCCTGAAGCTTTTGTCTCTGCTCTTCCAGCATCATCTTCTCTCGCTCCAATTGCACGATATGCCTTTTGGCAAGCATCAACACGTCCGCTTTGCTCATCCTCGCCTTCGCACCATCCCTATCATCATCGTTCGGCAACGAACTAAGCAACGTTTCAAATTGACCGTTCAATCGATTGCGGTACTCCTTCTCGACTTGATTGTGATTGGTTTTACCTTTGGTATTCTCCTTGGATGATGGGCTCTTGGCTGAGCTTGAGCTAGAGGGGAAGGTGGTTTGACGTGAGGAATGCGTTGTTGAGCGGAGGCGTGGGATCGATTCGTTTTCAGACCGGGAGTGGGAGGAGTGTGACCCTTTGTCCCATGATTTTCGGCGCTTGCTGGGAGGTACGGGTCTGGCTGAGCTGGAGCAGGCCGAGTTCCGTCGGCTTGAAGAACCCCAGTTTGCCTTTCGGGGTTGATAGTTGGTCGTTGGGGACGCAAGGGGAGGTATCTCGTAAGTATTTTCGGGGACATCTTCGTCCTCTATCACGTTGTTGAAAACGCTGGTTTCATTGATGGCAGCCAGGCTAACGAAGGATTGAGCGTCGTCCTGACCGTTGCTAGTGGAATAGCCATTTTGATATCCATTGGCTTGAGAATTTCCTGGAGAAACGAAACTCCCATTGTCGATCGAGGTTTGGACCGAGGTGAAAGATTGGTCAAATGGATTCCATGATAGGTCATGAGAAACTCCTACACTAGAGAGTGGCGACTCCAAGTATGGAGTTGCTGGACGTGCCGGTGGTGAAAAGACCCAATCGAGGGCTTTGAACGGGGATTGAGGGCTGTAACCGAGTGGGTTGCAGTACTCTGAACTTGTTTGGTAGTCCTGAAAAGGCGTCAGCGACGTCAAGTCATTATACAGAGGAAAGAGGTACTAACGAAGTCGTACCGGTCCTGGTCCTGGCCAACTTCTCCAGTCAAGTAAATATTTCCTCGCTGAGATGCTTGGTTGTAGAAGGTCATGTTTGATGTGAGTCAAGACTTTTTTTTTTTTTTCTTGAAGGGCCTACTTTGAAAAAAGTCCGACATGACGAAAGTGGCCTTGAAGTTATAGACATCGTTTGTCTGGACCTACCCGCTTCTACCCGGGACTTCAACCCTCCCCAAGAGGAAAGGGAAAATTGGCCTCGGGTTGGCGCAGGGCCAAGCTTCCTCTCTGTCAATCTTATGATCCTGATGCCTTTTTGCTGCAGCTACTATAGTATGGATGCTGTATACCCCATATACTCACACGTCACTCTGTCTTGGCGAAGCCACAATATGCCCGACATAATTCATCTTTGACTCCATGGAGTGGAAGCCGAGGGTCCGCTCTCCCTACCAACGCAAATTCTCTGGTCACGGCTCTGCTTTCCCGCATCCCAATTCCTCATCCAGAAATCCGGTTGGAAGCAGTGCGGGGAGTCGGCGATTATGGTGCATTAGCTCGCCGTTTGTATGGCGGCAAGGGCTGGATAGTTTGGCGAGGGACTTCTAAGAGATATCGAAAAGTGCGATCCACCAACGAATTTGCGATGGCCGCCCGCTTTTATTGTCAGCCATGGACTCCGGTTGGAGAAGGGGCTGCAGGGCACGGAATTCCCTCAATTCGCCTGTGAGCAATACTGAGGTGGCTATTAGATGCTGAGGTTGATAGAGACGCCTCACCACAAATCGGCTGTTGACAAAACATGCGACTTTGGCGAAACTCACACGGCTCTCTCGCAACCGAGAAATCAGGCGAGAGCGGCGAATATCAACCCCAACAACCGTGGATTTGCGGGATCGCAGATACAAGTGGAGCAGTTGAGTCACAATGGGACTGGCACACCCCGCATTATTGACAAGAAGGGCTGTATTGTACTACTGGTAGCTCGAGCAACGTACCTATCTATGGAACCCCCTTTTCCTATTTGGATCACGTGACGGCTCGCTACCTGCGAGCGTTGACGGGAGTCCAGTTTACGTACGTACGGTTTCCTGTGTAAGGAGGGTTTACTGCTGTCTTGAATGGATTTATGCAGGTTCAAATAATTGATAAAATGACAAGTGGTATTGTATAGCCAACAACGCCATGACCGTGACATCAATAGTGCCTTCCCCAATAAGCCACCCCAGCTGAGACAACCTTAACGCCTACAGGCCCCGAGCTAAAGCCTTTCAGCACCCTTCGTCCGTCCTCAAGTCATCAAAGACGGTAGTTAACGCAGCCATAATGGTATAGTTCATCTCCGGCGCTACATTTACAGTATACTAGTCTTCGTTAGCAAGAAGCTGACAATGTATAGTACTATATGGGAGAGACAAACTGTGTGTTTTTTGAGTCCCGACTTGCATGATATACAACCAACTTGGAATCCACCCCAATTCACAATCACATTCTCCATTGACTCATCACCTCTGGCTATCCATTGAGCACTATCGTTATCGGTAGTATTCCCCATGCTCACAGCCCAGTGTGGACTTACTATGCGATGTGAGAAAATTGGAGCGTCAAGTGATGCGGCAAACTTACAATGCAAAGAAGCATTCTTGACAATAAATAATGTTCCGCCGTGCGGAGCTTCGGCAGTTCTCGTACTGCCTATTCTCCTCTGAAAGTCAAAAAGTTGATTCCCTTCAATGTCAAAGAAATCCCGTTTCCTGCTCAGAGAGTTGACCTGTTCATAGCACTTCAACAACCGAGATCCACCTGGACTTTCGATCATCCATTCAATCTTCGACATTGTAATGATTCTCCTCGACATAGTAAATTGAATTCCTTGTTCTCCAGCAAACAGCCCTTTAGTATCCGAAGCCCCAAGGTTTGATCCAAATCCTGCAGGGTTTTCTAACTTGGTCACTACTGCTGGTTCTGGGATTGCCTCAATTTCCTTCTGCGTTCTCCTAGCGGTTACAGGTAAAGAGCGACTGTCTGAGACCGGTTTGTGTTGTTCAACTTGGAGATTCTGGTTAGCTAGAGGCAGCAATGATTTTTTGATCTGAGCAGGCATATAATTGAGGGGTATGCTAGGCGGAGGCTGTGTTGGGGAAGGGATCGTCTGCTCAATCTGGAGGGGTATACTTGGTGGGGCCCTGGTCGGGGAAAGCATGTGCTGCGAGACTTGAAGCGGTGTACAGGGTAGAGGCATTATCGAATATCTGGCTTGGTTGCGAAGGTATTCTGGAGTCATTAGACCCTTGGCTGCAGGCGAGGAAGTTACCGAACTCATCCTTCGGTATCGCTCTCTACTGTCATATTGCTTGCCAGCAGATGTTGAATTCACCGAAACGCTCTTACTTGGAATTCGTGAACGTTCAATGACCACTGATAATATCGGAGGTCTAGGTCCAACTCGAAGGCCATCGTCCAAGCGAACATGCTTGTTGGGAGATGCAGGGGTCAAGTGCCTAGCTTGAGCATGCGGATGCTCTTGAATTTGTTTGCTCTTTTTTGCCGAAGGGCCCGTTGACTGTCTTATAGGAGGGAACATGCCTCCCAAATCCTTGATAGCCGTCCTGCATATCTCTGCTGACCGTCTGAATGGAGAGGGACTATGGTTTGATGGTTTTGGAGATACCGGATGAGCCGCTTGAGGTGCAGGCGGACATGATGGAGGGTAGACCAGCTCAGGGCGCCTTGCAGATGTTGGGGTGATTGGATACGGAAGAATTTGAGTAGAGATTCTGAGAGTGGGAGGTTTAACGAGCTTGGGAATGGCCTTGACTGGAGGATCTTCGCATTCAGGCACGAATCCTAGCATGAAATCATCCGCTAGACTGGTAATAGTAGCCTTCATTGCTGGAACAGGGCTTAGTGATGGTGGCGAGTCCGTCTGGTTGTAACTTGAAGATCTGGGAGGCACTGAGTCATCGAGAAAGCCCGACGAAGGCTTTTTTGCCGCTTGCTGATTTCTTCCCTCCTTTCCGCAGCTGAATCTCTTTTGAGTAGTTGGAACTGAAATTGAAAATATTGGTGTTTTGGGACCTAAGCTCGATTCACGACCCGAGGAGTCAGAAGACATCGATTCCACTGGAGACGGGCTTCGTGGTATAGAATGATGGTATTCGGGGTAGATAGCTGGAGGCGTTTTCTCTACAGGAGACTGGTAAACCGGTAAGGAATTGGCCCATTGTAAAACTTTTGCTTTGCTCAAATCGTATTCGACTTGTGGTGGGAAGTTCGGTGGCGTTGATCGGTCCCGCTGGTCAAGAATCCCGTAAATCATACCCATCAGTGCGGTGTTGCGGGCGGCGAGTTGAAGAGTTGACTCTTCAGGAGGACTGGTGTAGAGGTTGGAACCCTTAAACTCGTCTCCTCTGAAAAGAGTTGAAGCGTCCATGATTGCTGATTTTCTGGCAAAATTGGGGAAGACTTGAGAAAAGTATGAGGTGTGGGAGACGGTAGACTATGTAAAGCACTTACGTCCAATAAGACTAGAGTAGAGAATGGTGGAAGTGATGGATCTGTGGGATCAGCTTCAACTTAGACGCCAGGCCCCCTTTTCGGGCGAAATCGTCCACTAAGAAAGCTTTCAGGCATTTCCAACTCAGACTGTGTAGCCAACTTGTCAAAACACCCGGGGCTTGGACAGTTGGGTGTTGGTTGGAGTGCGATGTTTTTAGAAGCTGAAAGCCTTGGCGAAGTCAGATCCCGGTGGCGCTGCACCCTGAGTGTGGCGCGGGGGTAGGGATCCTGCACAGATCAGTAAAAATACACTCCCTCATAACGTAAGCACTATCTCTCATCGTGCGTTTCTGTATGCTTCAAGAACATCGTCCGAGTAGAAATGAAGGTCTCAACGATCGCATTAGAGTCATAATGATGATTTTTCGTGCCCACAGATCGAGTATCGTATGATGGACGAGAGGTGTTGAAATGCGCGAAAGGTTGAATGTCGTCGGACTTTAGGACCGACTTGTGGGGGTTTCAGCCGAAAATAGGACAGGTATCGGTATCTCCGATTCCCAGGGTTCGGGAGTCGAATTTCCCCAACAACGGTGCGCCTTCGCTCGTGGTGGATCGCTGGGTCGAGGACAAGCTCCTGCTGCACAAGGAAGCTCGACAGATCCAGTGGCCCAATCCGAAACCGCTTCCGAGATCCGAGAGCTTCCATTCATACGGTTTCTCAATAGCACTTTTTCGTCTGCAAATATCCTGATACATCGTTTTCAACTCACGGAGAAGGATGCGGATCACCACAAACCTCGGGTTCCGAGGCGGAACCCATCTGGCCTATCGGATAGTTCAAAGTCATCGTATGATCTATTTACAAGTCTTTTTGATAGTGTACATCACCAGTCTCGATGTCGAGTCTATTTCTGAGGTGGTGGTTGCGTAACAGGTGTTCCTGTGTCGCGCATGAAATATGTCCTGCCCATCGAAATTAGCACTGCATAATCTAAGGAGGTCGAAGGAGCGAGGGATTCAGAGCTGCGTGCTCCTGGGAAATGAGAACGAAGGAGCCGTCTTCACTCCCTGCAACAACTCCCAAGCCCTCGAAAGTCGTCTAAGGAAACAGCTCATGGATGTGAAAATATCCTTACCATTGCCCTTCAACTGGCTTCTCCTCCAAATCTTCCCATCTGCGAGGAGACGGTTAACAGTTACCTCACTAATTATAGGGTGGAACGTACGCTTTTGACCTCACCATGACATCTACAAGCTTCAACTCCCCCTCAGCAACTTGAATGACTTCTTCAATTAGGCCAGCACCAATCTTGGTCTCCAAATCCGAGATCCTGCGCCATAATTAGCCCCAACAATTCACCTGCAGAAACGAATACCTACTGCTCAGCAGTCAAAGCAGGTTCTTCCGGCCACGTAATCGTCTTTGTATCTTCTCCCGGCCTCTTCATGCCCAGAACACTTTGTCCCTTCCTCTCTTCTGTTGACCTGGTTCCCTCCAATTCCGCACCCAAGTTCTCTTCTCCATCCCACTCCTCCGTTGTGTCATCAACCTCTTCTTCAACATTACTCCTCACAAATACTTTCCCACCCCTCAAAATCTTCAGGTGCCTTCCCATATCATGATCGATGCCTCCCTCAGGAGTATTGAACACTTCAGGATGCTCTGTAATAATGGCCTTCGCTTTCTCCGCCCACTCTTTGTAGCCCTCAGGTTCGACCGCAGAGATGATCGACATGCGGTGCTTGGTCAGCGCTTCAGTCGATTGGCGGTAAAGTGAGGACTCGGGGATTTCTTTCAGCTTGTCGAGTGTACTGGAGTAGAGGTAGAGGAGCGTCGACCGGGGCGCCGCATGAGTGAAGAGACCTGTAAGGCCGGTGGGAGCTCCGGCCTCGAGATACCGAGAGGGCTTGACGGCCGCGAGCTGTCGGAACGTCCGTTGCATGGTGGTAGAGGTCAATGGCAGGGATGGAGGTTGTGGTGAGGCAGAGCGTTGTCGTGACGTTCACAATCTGGAGAGAGCTTCAAGGTCTTGGCACGGCGCTAATTTGTCGGATTGTCGATTGTAACCTAAGGAACCCAAAATCATAATTAATGAGCCATTCCAGTCGTGCGTCTCAAACAAAAAGTCATTCTACTTAGGTATATGTCCTTTAAAGATATAGGCCTCTTTACCTGTATTCCTGATTTGTGATTCTGCTCTTAGACCAGGAAATTGAGGTGTATAATCACGTGATGAAAGATGTCAAAACTACCGGTTAGAAGGACCTAAATTGCGGACCTACGCATCCCTCGAATAATAATTCGAAATCTCTAGTTTGACTAGGAGATGCGCTATAGTATTCTCTTCCACGAGATCATCACCATCGAAAAGAACCTCTTTTCCGGACGTCCTGGTGTCCAAAACCCGCTTCTCCCCATACCCTTTCTTCTCACTCAATCCTCGGCATACAGTGACGAATACTCGGACCTTCTTCTGAAACTTGACATAGATCTCTTTGAGCTCGTTGTCCGCCTCGGGGTTCCTTTCCTTGTCCAACGTCCGCAGCCTTGTATGTTTCGAGAATTGCAAAACAAGGCCGAAGATCTCCGAGAGGAGCTTCAGAACTGGCTGTTGTCGTTTTCGCAACAAAAGGGCAAACATGATGCGGTCCAAGACTCGCTCATGATAATCTCTGAGCTTGTCTAGACCTTCGTTCTGTCCGAGAGTAATCTCGCCACTTCCATCACCAATTCGTCTTTCAATCTGGTCCAACTTCCGCTCGAAGAGTCGCCAAGTCGCTTCGATTCCAGTATCAAAGAAATACTCACAAACACTCGAGACGAAATGATGGGCTTCAATGCGGAATCTGTGAAGCACAGAGTCGTTATCTTGCCACAATGAACTTCGGTCCGTAGCAGTATGGAAAAGAGCTGAGGCGACGTAAAGCATCCGTATCACACGAAGGAGAAGCTTGAAAACTTGATCGTACTTGAATAAAATCATAGGGGTGATGATAGCTTCAAGCGGTGGAGGTGGCTTGTATGACAAACGAAGAAAGTCGAGCGCCTCGACTGAGTCTGGATCCAGACATTTTTCGATCTCGTCTTGCGACATATCACGAACAGCGAACGAGAGATCTCCAGGGAGTGAAGATTTGTCAAGGTAGGTGCCGGCATGAGACTTATTAAGTTGTTCCTTTGACATATAACTATCCGTCAAGACTCCCATCAGGGCCAGTCGAAGTTCGGAGCTTGCAGGGGGCCAAGAATCTCGACCTCCTAGGCGAAGACCCATGATCCCTCCAGACCGTGCAATTCCTCTGTGCCGTTCCGCACTTTCAAGCTCTGGATCGAATAAGGCATGGGAGAGTCTGCTGGAAAATACACCATTTCCCATGAGATAGAAGTTTCGTTGTAAAGATAGATGCTCCCGTAATTTATGAGAATGAAAGAACATTCTCATACACGTCCCATTGACGATCCGTGCCTGGGCCCCAATGATTGGATTGAACGACAGCATCGGCGCAAGTGAGATCGGTGGAGCAAAAATCGAGTCATCGTTGCCCAGACTTCCGTCTTTCGAGATGAGATACTGATTCAAGCCCAGTGATAACGCATTCGGCGACATACTTTCGTTCAATGGCTGATCAAAGGCTTCCATGGAGGCTAAAATATGAGCTTGCATATATTCCTTTGGTCTGGCAAAGAAGTCCAGCGCGAAGTTGCTACCTTCTGCTTCATTTTCTGCAACCACCGACGTTGATAGACTCTCTTTCGAGAATCGGAGGAGTGCATTGGTGAGGTCCCTCTCATACTGTAAAGCCTTCGCTTCAACTGCTACTATATCTTGCCATGAGAATTTCCATTGCAGGGTCGGAGGATTGGCAGAAGCAACAACATCTGCCCGGGCTAGAGGATGATCTGCGTGGTAAGTACGCAGGAATCGGAGGCTCCTGCCAACCTCGAACATTGCACGAGCATCATCAGGTTGGATAAATGCAGGAACCCTGTCGTAATCCAGGAAGTAATCTGGTTCTTGTAATTCCAATCCTTGATCATCAATCCATTCCTTATTTTCAACTTTGACAAAACTCTTGCCTGTTCCTTCTTTAGTAAGTGGTAAGCCAGCTTCTCGTTGTAGCCCCAGCCATTCGGCTGTAAATTCAAGCCATGGTTGAGAGACGCGGGAAAGTATGTCGAATAGTATTTCCCTTAGCGGATCCGTTCGATGCTCTAGAAGCTGGATCTCCTCGAAAATTGTTGACAACATTGATTCATCACTACGCGTAGCTGAGATGTTGACCACAATCCGCTGGAAGCAGGTAAGTATCGAGTGAGCTGGTCGAAAGAGCGACTGAAGTTGGAGAATGCTCTGGTGCGTGGAAGCAGATGCACTCAATCGCGATTGGATGGTTGTTAGTAATGTAGACACAGCATCTGCTAAAGCAACCCGTCCGGGTGATGTGACTCCAGAATAGGTCTTCTCGATAAAGGCTTGTAGAATCCGCGTGATATTTCCACAATCGAAAAAGGTGGCAAGGAGTCCATCCAGTGACTTCTCAGAATAACCAGATATCCTGAGCTTGGGCAGAGAAGGCGCAAATGATTGTTTCACTTCATCCCAAGTAAAGAATACTGAGCTTCTCCCAAGTCCAAGAGCCAGGAGTGAAGCAGTATATACTTTGGCATCCACCACAACATGGTCCGTATTACCGAACCGTAGAAAATCCTCCTTTGCAGCGAGTGCAGTATCGAAGGCCGAGGGCCCAGCCTCCGTGATGTAAGGGGTATGCGATTCCTCGAACCTCAGATTCTCAAATGCGTCCCAACTCTGATAATTTGCGGTCGCCACAGGGAGCTCGTCCGGTAGCAGCCATATAGCCACATTATTTCCAAGTTCTTTATCTGGTGTTTCAAGTACTTGCGTTGGGGAGTTAATCGATTGAGACGGGGTGGATACGTTCTCGACAGGTCCGAAAGAGAGGTCAGGGGTACTGAAGAAGCCATCCTCGGGTTGCGATTGCTCTACAACGGCTGGTAAACTTTCATCAATGTCTGGGTCTCGTTAGTCTTTCGGACTTCTCTGCGTGGAAGACGACATACCGTAAAGCTTCAGTCCTGCAAATAAGAAACTCGGATTCTGTGAGGTATCGCTCAAGAACTTCGAGGGCGCATAGAGATCTGGTATCGCAAATACTTCTCCAGGATCTCTGTCGTCGGTATCGTCCATTTTTGCATTTTGTCCATAAAGTTTTGAGGCGCAGGCGCGTTGAAGATGGAGGTTGACGCGTTCCTTCGGCTTTCCAAAGTTGGCAACAGCGACGGGCAGGGGTATTTTAGCCTCCGGCGCCAAGCGGAGAAATGTACCTTACCTGAATCGCGATTACCATTACTCAGAACTTCCAACAAGCCAGTTGATTGAAACCCTAAAGATGCCTCCCAAGAAGAAGGCCAGAGCAGCCACGGCTGCGGCCTCGACGCCAACCGCAGATGAGGAGGCTATGGCCATTGACACACCCCAACCACAAACTGAGGAACCACCAAAGCCCGCGTATGACATATTGAAGGACCCTTGGACGGACGAGCAAGAAACGTCACTGTTCAAGGGAATTATCAAATGGAAGCCAGCTGGCGAGTTCATAGCTTCTCACCAGTATGGGACACTTGCTAATTTGTAGAAAGGCATGCACAAGCATTTCCGAATGATTGCGCTATCAGAGCACCTCCGAAATCATGGCTACGATCCTACAGTCGAAAAACACACTCGAATACCAGGGATATGGGAGAAGCTTGGGACTTTATACGCCCTTCCTATTATTGATGACCGGGAGAACTCGTTCGAGTACGAAGACCCAGGCAAATTCCTCGAATTCAAGCTCCCAGAAGAGGATTATGACGAACCTACTTTCATGAAAGGCAAGCATCGTGAGTCTAGCGAAACATCATCTTCACCCCCTAGGCTAGGCAGATCCCCCTCTCCAGAACCGCAAGGGCTCCGGAAACGCAAGAGGGCAGACACAGTCACGGCGAAGAATCGTGCCAGCACAGTGGATGATACAGATGAGACCAGGACATCTCCGGCGACCTCTCCACCACCAAAGATCACTCGAGCTGGAAGGAGCACGAATCGATCAATGGGGCGGGTCAAGGCAGAGTCGAGCTCTCGGCAGCAGAGTAAAGACACGACGGTTACTGAAGATGAAGGAGCAGAAGAAACAGAAGAGGCTGGTGAAGATGACGAGCATGAGGGGGAGGAAGAGGATGGAACGCCATCGCCGAAGACGTCAAAGGGAGCCTCGAAAGCAAAGGCAGATGCGCCTGCAACGCGTAAGAGCAAACGAAAGCGATAAGTGCGGTCTACTTAGGCTTATAATATTATATAATTATGGGCAACGAGCATACTTGTGACGAGGCGTTCAGGACAGGGCTAAGACAGCGAACAAGGCCCAAGGGCATTGAACTTGATAGCCATGAGCAGTCTCGTGGGCCAAAGAATATCTGGGCGGAGATGAGTGGACGGAGGGGTATCATGGGACATGGTCTTGATGGAGAATGAATCTGGTGAGCCGGATGCCCGAGAATGCATATGCTCCATAAGCATGGTGTACAGAATAAAACGGAGCTTTCTTTCTACTGTATGACTAGCAATCCTAGTCTTCTTGATAATACGTCACTGAAGCCTCCAAACTTTTCTTTCGCTTGCACCGCTCGCCGGTCGGCTTCTGCGATCCCTCAGTCCGATCCAGCCAGAATGCAGACCAGCAAAATTTCGTGCATCAAAACCCCGTGGCTGACGCGTTGGGGACGTGTGGGGTGCTTTAACTCGCCCCGAGAGACACCAAGGCTCGGGACCTTTTGACCTCGGCTCTCGCTGAACACACAGCCGATATCCCCCTTCCACCAACCACAACCCCATAACCTTGCACTGCAGCTTGTGAAAGACGGCTGAACTCTATATTTTCGAATACTTTTCTTCTTCTCCCTCCTCGATAACGCTGTGAGGAATGTTGAGGACACTCGCGAAGGGTCGGGTGCTAAGAAGTAGCTACACGTCGACCCAGCTGTCTAGAGTATGTCTATCAGACCTTCTTGCGATCACTTACTTCCTTGTTGCTAACAATTTCTGGCAGACCGTAGCAATGGCACCATCAAGTGTGCGAAAGAATAGCTCTTTGCCAGCAGGTAAGGAATCAATCCTCTGATGTTTACCCCGCAATGGACAACTGACTGACCATCTTGAAGGATACAAGGAAGACTCTTCCAAAGGTCCTATGCTGCGATTCGAGGAGTCGCTGCCCAAATTGCCAGTACCCACTCTCGAAGAGACAGCAACTCGATACCTCAAATCTGTCCACCCTTTACTCTCCACCTCCGAGTTCCAATCGACTACCAGCGCGGTCCAGGAATTCATAAAACCAGGAGGCATTGGGAGCAAACTTCAGGAAAAGCTGATTGTCCGACGAGAGGATCCCAAACACAAGAACTGGATCTACGAATGGTGGAATGATGCCGCGTATTTGTCCTACCGTGATCCAGTAGTGCCATATGTCAGTTACTTCTACTCTCACCGAGATGATAGGCGGCGGCGGGATCCATCGAAAAGAGCAGCTGCTATCACCACCGCAGCTTTGGAGTTCAAGAAGCAGGTTGACTCTGGCACGTTAGAACCTGAATACATGAAGAAACTTCCCATCTCCATGGAGAGTTACCAATGGATGTTCAACGCATGTCGAGTACCTGCGAAGCCCGCTGACCACCCTGTCAAATACCCTGCATCAGAAAACAAACACATTCTTGTGATCCGGAAGAATCAATTCTTCAAGGTCATGCATGAGGTCGACGGGCAGCAATTGAACACATCTGAATTGGAACAACAATTCAAGCGGATTTACCAAAAGGCAGAAAATGCCCCAGCAGTGGGCGTCCTGACTACAGAGAACCGTGATGTCTGGACTGATGCTAGGGAGGTTTTGCTCAAGGCACATTCTTCCAACGCAGCGGCCTTGAAGGCCATTGAATCTGCTTCCTTTGTGGTCTGCTTGGACGATGCATCACCAGTCACCCTTGAGGAGCGTGCACGTCAATATTGGCATGGCGATGGATGCAATCGCTGGTTCGATAAGCCTACCCAATTTATTATCAACGAAAACGGTACTTCTGGCTTCATAGGCGAACATTCCATGATGGATGGTACGCCCACTCATCGCCTCAATGACTATGTCAATGAATTGATCTTCAACAACAAACTCGACTTCTCCAATCCTTCAGTTCGCTCCAACCTACCTGAACCTACTGTTGTCAAATTCCATATCAATAAGGAAGTCCAAGGCGAGATCGAGCGTGCCCAAAAAGACTTCACCGAAGTCATTGGTGCTCACGAACTCCGCGTTCAGGCATACCAAGGCTACGGCAAAGGTCTTATCAAGAAGTTCAAATGCTCGCCAGACGCATACGTACAAATGATCATTCAACTAGCCTACTTCAAGATGTACGGCAAGAACAGACCAACCTACGAATCAGCCACTACAAGACGTTTCCAACAAGGACGAACTGAGACCTGCCGTTCTGTTTCGGACGACTCGGTTGCATTCTGCAAGGCAATGGCTGATCCCCACGTTGAGCCCAAGGAGATTGTGGCGCTCTTCCGAAAAGCAGTAGCTTCTCACGTGGAATATATCAGCGCAGCATCGGACGGCAAGGGTGTTGATCGACATCTCTTTGGATTGAAGAAATTGGTTGGTCCGAACGAAGAGCTGCCATCCATTTTCAAGGATCCCACCTACGCGTACTCAAGCAAATGGTTTATTTCCACCAGTCAGTTGAGCTCGGAGTACTTCAACGGCTATGGATGGGGTCAGGTCGTTGACGAAGGATGGGGAATTGCTTACATGATTAATGAGAATAGGTGAGTTGATCAAATTCTCTTTCAAATGTTTTGGGCTAATATCAATACAGTATCCAATTCAACGTTGTGTCAAAGGGCCTTGGAAGCGAAAGAATGAGTTTCTACTTGAACGAGGCAGCGGGAGATATGAGAGATCTCCTTCTCCCAACATTGGAGGCGCCTAAGGCCAAATTGTAGATCTGGGTTTAGGGTTATAGACGAGCGATTGGTTTACGATGGCATCCTTTGCATCATATTGATTGCATACAAAATCTAGATTTCTTTCGCCAATTCCAGCTCCCAATTTCTTCTTGTGAGTTTTGGGTGGACGCTAGCTAGCCTGACGGTACTCCGTATACGTTTTTATTCCAGTTTATGTGCCTGGCAAACTCGTCATCGAATGAAAGTGGCATCGGCGCTCCGAGGATATTATTGATCACAGCGGAAATGATTGAAATAATACTTACTTTGATGTTTTGGAGCAAGCTCAATAACTCATTTAGTCAGGAAACTCAGAAGGGCAGTAGGTATTCTTGGACAGTTTTCACGCTATGCTTAACATTACAGAGAATATCTCGCCCTTAGTATACGCCTACCTAGACCAGGAGATATCGTCTCTGAAAAGACTAGTGGGTGTCATCTTGGGAAAGCAGACAAGTCGAACAGGAGTGGGAATTTTCTTGCTGGGACCGCGTGGAGATTATTATCAGAGGGCTAGTATCTTATGGTATAGTGACGGACGTGGTATAGAAGCAGGTGGAGATTGCATCCCACACATTGTAAATGTGGATGCAGAGCAAAATGTGGTAGGCGAAATTGAAAATATAGGTGCCTACCCTTTATGGCTACACAGGGCAGAAGTGAGAACACTTGGGGTAGGTTAGAAATACAGACTAATGTGGGAAGTTTATGGGTTCCTAGGCCGGGGTTATTGTCAACAGATATGGTTCGGCATTCGGAGTAGAATTAGGTAAGTAACCACCTGAGATGCAAAAAAGGGGTCTTCTTTCAGGACAAGGCCACTCAGTCCAGCATCGGTCTCCTAGCCGCCACGTTTCTATCAAAGCTGATCAGCTCTGTGATCTCTAGTCATAAACTGGCATCAGGCGCAGGAGAAGGGTGAGGAAACTCGGAATTTCTTCTGGAATCAAATGACAGATGCACGAAGGCCTTGCTTCAAAACTGGAAAACGATATTTGGGCGCCAAAAGGAATCTTGCAGACGAAAGGCTCACAGAGGAAAGTGTTTTGATCTAGAAGCCTCTATTATGATACATCATACACATTTCAAATATCCTACAATCTACCTCCTCCTGAGATACCAATTGAACGCTAGCTGTTGCGTCTCGGCGGGGAATGGCGTCGGCACCTCCGACAAGCCAGGCCTAGCAACCGGATGCCTCAAGTACACAGCGGAACAGATCTTGTGATTGACCTCCAGATACCGTGGAACGAACGCAAAGGCGCTCATGTATGGTCTCGGCCGCCAAGGGGTAGCATATGGTTTCGTGGAGTCTGATGGATTCTCTCGGATTCTTGCGATAGCTTTCTCCAGAGCTTGTTTCATTATCGGCGTCATCTCTGACTCTGTCTTTAGCCTCTTGACGGGTCCCTTATCTGGAGATTCAACTTCCTCGGTCTGCCCAAGGAGCTCCTGTGTAATCTCTCTCAATTCGGTTTCCAGCTCGTCAACTGACTTTTTTTGGATGAAAATTAAGTTGGCTTTTGCTCTCCTCAACAGCATTCTCAGGTGCTGCTTCAGCTTCCCCGTCCTCCGAACTTTCTTATTCCCGATGCGGTCCTCAATTTGTCTGATGAGCTTGAGAAACTCTTTCTGTCGAAGCTTCCGCACTTCTGGATCTCCTTGTATTATCTTCGTTGATTTCTGGAGTTTGGGAGCAAACTCTATCGTATCATCCGCAAGTTCATCCGCCTCTTTGGCCTTTCTTCTCGCCGATCTTTTCGCCAATGCTGCGTCGCGGGTGATATTTGACTGCCGGCCAATTCTTCGCTCATAGCGAATCTTCTCGGCGTCAGTCTTTACTTTTACCTTTGGCGCTCCTGTCGCAAACAGCACCCTGTCCGGCTCGACCTGGAACATGTCTCCTGGATTCAGAAGATATCCTGGGTATGGAATCTAGCTTCATCAGCATGAGCACTGATAGCTTTCAAGAACTATTCTCACCTTCTTTCCATTGACCTTGACTTGACCATGAATGACGAACTGCCGTGCTTGTCTCACACTGCTAGCAAACAATGCTCGGAAAATGGCCGTATCGAGTCGTCTTTCAATCGGGGCATAGGTCATATGCATATACGGAATTTGATTCTTCCCAAAGGCTATCTTTTTCAAATCCATGGGCTTCTCGAGACCGGAACCTCGTCCTGCAGCCATTTCAGAGCCGTCGTTCTCTGCCAGATATCTATGATCCATTGGAATGACTGAGTTCAAAAGCGGTGTGAACATCCGTTCCCATTGACCTTCTCGAATATGTTCTCCATGATATGCTCGAGTAATGGATTTGGCGGACCATTTTTGCTGATAGTAGGTCATAAAAGCCGTGTTGGGTGCCTTTAAACGACTGAGGTTGAAGAGATTGTATTTATTCCATGTCGCCCGGAATTTCTGTAAAGGGGTAGGTCAGCTCTTGTAATGAGAGGCGTTGTGGTCATAATTGCAAACTTACCACCCGCTTGAGGCCATGAAACCTCTTTCTCGCCATTAGATTATCGGGGAGGGAGAAGCTTGAGGAGTGCTGGCTTGCGAATACGCGACATGATGTGAAGTCGAAGACGAGACGAATCTTCAGAAGCTACAATTTGGGGCTAGCGGCCGCTAGCGCACCAAGTGACTCTGATTGGAAAGTCTTCACTGCATTTTCTGCAGCTCCCACTTGAAGCACTCAAAGTTCTGCAACTTCTCCCAACTAGGGACATTTTCTCGAGAATTAAGTTCTAAATATCCCAGATGGATTTAGGCCTTTGAAGGTATGCAATGTAACGTCAATTGTAAGAACAAAAGTTCTGGTTCCCTAACCAAATTTTCAGTTCACTTTTCAACCCCGCCATCTTTATCGAGTCACAGCTACAGTCACCACCCACAATATCAAGACTGCAATAAAAACGCACCACAATACGGCCAACACTTCAAAATAGGCTTTTCCAGAATCGCCAATTTTAATTTCACCCTTAACTTCTTCAAGTGCAAGCAAACCCTACGAAGATTACACACGGAGCAAAATGTCAAACCTCAAGGCCGAAACTACGGAGCCTGATCCAGCGGCTACCTCTCTTCCGAATGAAAACACTGTGAACAAAGGGGATGTTGACCCATCTGTGCCAACTGACAAGGAAGCTGTCATGGCAGCTGCCGAGTCAGAGGATGTCAATGGCGCATCAGAAGCCAAGGAGGAGAAGACCGTCGAGAAGAGCGAAGCTGCTACAGATGTCAACGAAGAAATTAGCGACACGAAAGCGGAAGATAGCGGAGTTTCTTCGAAGAAGGAAGACAAAATCGGCAACAGTGGTGTGCTGAAGACCAAGGCCCAAATTGACGAAACCCGCAAGAATCATTCCAAGTACGATCCATCTATCTTGCCAAACACCGATGACCCAAAAAAGATTCGCGCACAGGTATGCAGTAACGTAGTTCTGCTACTATCTTCAGCAACTAACATAGTTTGAAAGGTCGAATTCTACTTCAGTGATGCAAACCTTCCAAGCGACAAGCACCTGTGGAATTTGACTGATGGTGAACTGAATCTCCCCGTTTCAATTGCAGAGATTTGCAAATTTGGCCGAATGAAACGATTTCAACCAATGTCTGCCATCGTCGCCGCACTAAGAGAAAGCGAGTTCCTCGAGGTTACCGGTCCAGAAGGTCACGAGCAAGTCAAACGCAAGGTTGCTTACGATCCTGCCGCCGCAAAGTCTACCTCAGAATCCCGATCAGTCTATGTCAAAGGCTTCGGTGACGAGGAACCCAGCTCTCAATTTGACATTGAAGCTTTCTTTGCTCAGTTTGGCCCGACTAATGCAGTTCGTCTTCGTCGTAGCGCAGAGAAGTTGTTCAAAGGCTCTGTGTTCGTCGAGTTTGCCGACGAGGAAACTGCTCAGAACTTCCTAGCTCTCGAACCAAAGCCATTGTGGAAGGGCAAGCACCCATTGAAGTTTCAGCCTAAGAAGGAGTACATGGCTGCAAAGATACAGGATATCAGGGACGGCAAGATGGAACCTGCTGAGACTTGGTCACAGGGCAACCGAGGCCGAGGTCGTGGAGGCCGGGGCAACAATTATCGTGGCGACCGTGGTCGTGGTCGAGGTGATTCCAGAGGCGATCGCGATCCAGATGACTGGAAGAAGCGGAGAGAGGAAGATCGGGCATCTGGTTTCAAAGATGACCGCCACAGAAACGATCGAGGGCGTCATGGCCGTGATGGAGATCGTAAAGGTGGCCGGGGCCGTGGTAGAGGAGGACGTGATGGAGGACGTGACGATCGAGGACCTCGTCCCGACGATAGAAACCGCGAACGCAGAGAGAAAGACCGGTATGTTATAAATTCAAATTAAATCACTGTGACTGACAAAATGATAGCGCTAGGAAGGATGTGCCATCGGAGAAGACTGAGAATGAGAAGAAACGAGTTCGTGAGGAGGATGATGGAGGAGATGAGAAGCCAGCGAAGAAGGTCAACAGCAAGTCCGAGGAATCCCCAGCAGTTGAGAGCGCGGACTCTCCAGCAGCGAATGGGAAGAAGCGTGCTCGTGAGGATGATGAAGCAGGTGAACCTGCAGCAAAGAAGGTTGATTCCAAGTCCGAGGTTGCTGTCGAAGCTTCATGATACCCTCGATTCACTATTCGCTTCCCGTTTCCTCTTTGCATTTGTCAGGGGCTGTATCAAAGGCGTTAATTTGGGATGGTGGCCCTTTGGCACAAATATCTGGCACAAATGCTTCTCTCGGTTCATTGAGGCAATAGTCTTTGGCTTATGCAGAATAGACGAGCACAGCACACATGTCTGTTGCACGGCTAGGGTGGTTGCTTGTAAATTTGCACGTCATAAAACAATCAATTTCTTATGCATAGGATTAGTTTAACTGAGTGATGGACGATATTGAAGTTGGAGATGGTACCATTGGATCTACATGAGCCCATATATTCTACACCTATCCCCACAGATACTCCAAAGAGCCGCTCTTAGCTCTGTTATGCATCCCACAAATGAGATCTCAATAATACACAATGCCTGCTTGCCTGCCAGCCAGCTTTTGAACAACTAGTCGAGCATTGCAACCTGTTCTCTTCTTTTCATCATACAAGCCGTTCCTACCCGCTCAATATGCAACAACCATATACATACTCTTAATGTATAATCTCCCCAATGTCGATATGCACCGGCTCCCAAGGCTTAGCATTCGTATCCTCCATATCACTTGGCACCCTCACATTATTGCCCGGACTGTACAAATACCAGGCCTTCAGCGCCGCAACACTTGCTCTGATCCTCGCCTCTGCTAAACTCGGCGCCGCCCCTTCACCCAACTTCTCAGTCCCTGAGTAAATCCCCACCACAAACACTGGCGACCTGGACCGTCTCCCAGTCTCACTCAATATCCTCGCAACAGGATACTCAAACTCCTCTCTCTTACACAACACCGCGAGCTCCCTCACTGGTTCCTTAAATTCAAAAAGCTGCGTAATATCCAAATGCCGACTGAGAATATGCTCCCTCACGAACTTCCTCGCCGCATCCCTCCCTGCATGTATGTAGACCCCGCCCACGACCGCCTTCACGAAGTTCGAGTACGCATCCTCTGTCGGCTTGGGATCAACCTCTTTCCCCGGCTTCGGCAGCACGTCCCCAAAGGCTTCATTATGCGAGGTACCCTTCTTCTCGAGTGATGATTTATAGAACGCAAGCCTCTTCCGCCTCCTCAAACTTAGGCCCATACTGTCCTCTATCGTCGTCCCTGGCGCTATTTTTGAAAATTGGAGAAGCCCCGGATCGACCTCTGAACCGGGATATGCTGCAGTGTCAACTCCCCATTCTTGTGCTATTATGGTGAGTGTTCTAGCTCCACTGTAGGCACCGGCCGCGGCGAAGAGGATAGCCATTGGGAGACGGGGGTATTTGCAGAGGAGGAACTCTGCTACATGCAAAGACATTATGGAGCCTCCCAACTGCGACAGTGAAGCATTATTGAAGCGTGTATTTGGGTCTGCGGATGGATCGACTAACGTTCTCGCCATTGTTTGTAAAGGTAGTTTCTTCGGAAGACCGAGACGAGCGTGTAGAGCTGCTAGCTTCGCAGAGTGCAAAGCTGCTTCTGGTAATGGCGAAGGGTATGAACTCGGTGTGGGTGGTAAGGTAGCGGACTGAGATGGATCGTCATCTTCGAATACGAAATCTTCTTCCAGTGCTGCAGAAGAACTTTGGAACCGGGACTGCTGCGTCCTGCTAGCTGGACTCTGGTGCATTGTCTGCTGCCGGAGACAGCATTGTCTCGTCCGCGGCGAAAGCAATTGGCCGCTCCATCTTTCCAGCCGTATTCTCTTCATTTCCAAGACCGATAGTCACGCCTCTTCTTCGATCCTCTAACAAAAGAGAAAGTTCGTGAGGGCGTGTCGGGGCGTGGTGGTGGATTTCAGATCTGATCCCCTGTTCCCTCCCAAAATTTCTCGAGCTCCCTCACACGATCATCGAAACTTCGGGTCATGCACGTGATTCGTCGCGCTAGTTGGACCTCGCATCTCGAGTTCGACGACCATTGAACAGCCCAAGACAAACCTCCGCACAATTGAGCAATTGATCAAGATGGTAAGCTCTCCCGCCCTTTCAATTGAAAGTTCTAGATGATAACAGCTCCCAGAGCGGCGGCGGCAAAATTCCGTAAGTCAATTTCGTGGCATCAGCTCACGAACACTTCCACCATGCTGGACAAGCTGACCAAGCTAGCTACCCCAAACACGTCTGGTCACCAGCAGGTGGCTGGTACTCACAACCCTCGAACTGGAAGGCCAATACTGCGGTGTTTGGGATGGTTATTGTTGGAGTTACAGCTATGATGTGGAAGTTGAGTGCAGAGAGGGAGGTGCGGACAAAATTCCCGGAGGAGGGCAGGTTCTTTCCCAGTCGATAGTACGTTCAGTATCCTAATGGTAGGCACAAGCTAATTTGTGTGCAGCTGGAGTAAGCAAATCATCGAGCACGAGGAGAACCAAAAGAAGGGCGGATCATAGAAGTGGTAGAACTGAGTTTGAGATGGGGTGCCTTGTGCATATCTTGAGTGTCATACATGGATTGGGTTTCGAGAACATACTTTCCGGAGACAGCCTCATGCCTGCACGGATTTCCTTAAAAGCTTGTATGAACTCTGAACCTCTGGAATGTGAAGCGTGCGACCAAGAACAAGAAGTAGGGTGATGGCGGCAGGGGAAAGGAGCAGGTTATTAATATGGCCATACATATTGGAATTCCAGGATATGTAGGTCTGAATCTGTTGCTTTGAAATATGTGAATCGACCACAATCTAGATATACAATCGAGATCGCTGGCCAAACTCCCGAAAAATAAGTACAACGCTATGCTACACTAATCGTACTCCCTAAAACACTCCCGCATTCTTCTCCTCATCCAGCGTGCTCCACGATTTCACTTACTATCTTACCATCTTTGCCAATATAAGAGCGGATCTGCTCTGGCAACGCCACTTCCTTGTAATCACCCTCCTCGTCACCGTCGGTGCTTGCCTCGTCGATGATGTTGAGGTTGATCCCCGTGCATTTGCTTGTGAAGACTTCAGTACCCATACTCTCCTTTCCTAGATACACCTGTGCCCCATCGACGGTGTCCATAAGCAGGGTGGGAAGTACTCCTGTGACTTGAAGAGCAAAATTTGTTGACTTGATGACATCAACAGATGAAACCAATGATTCCACGATTAGTGAGAGTCGCGGAGAATTGTCGATGGAGATGGCATTTGCCTTGCCTTTGACCATGATAGTCGTCTTGCTGCATCGACTGATGAGGATGGAGTGTGATATTGAAGCCTCAACTGTTACAGGTTTGGGTTCGTTGTCATAATTTTCCTAGGCAGATTAGCAACAATAAGTATATAGTGGACATGTATCTCACAATAATCCACTTATTGCCATCTAGCTTCATCACTGGAGGCTTCTTCGTCCGCATGCTTTCTGGCTTTGGCTTCTTTCCAGGAGCGGGACTCTTTCCACGAGAAATAGAAGAGACACTAGAGGCGCTGTCACTTCGAGTTGGTACCGTTGCACCAGCTCGCAACGAAGGGTTCTTGTGTGTCATTTGGTCTGGGTTCACTTTTCGCAGTCCTTTTGTGACAGCCTCTCCCTTGTTTAATTCATTAAAGACGGCATCAATTCCACCAGCTGCTACAGGTGCCGCCTTGGGAGCATCGTCGAATCTCATAGGTGGCGGTGGTGGTCCTGGTGGAGGAGGTGGAGGGGGAGGTCCGCCAGCTGCTTTTGGGTGTGGAGCTGGAGGAAGTGGTTCTTTCTGTTCCACAGTCTTGATTGCTTCTCCGGCCGAGACACCCTGAGGGTTCCAGGGAATACCTTGAGGGAAAGTCTGCTTGACATATTCCGTGAGGTCCTTGAAAATCTGGTAGTATGATTTGACCCATTCGACTTGCTTGGGGTCCCTGTGAATCCTGTCAGCATTGGACGCGCCTCGAATTTCTGTGTGTCCTACTTCTCCTTGTACTCCTTTAGGACTCGATTTCCCCAGTATTGTGCAGATCCCAAGGATTCTTCGACATGCTTGTGTGGTTTAGGATCAACAGTCACCCAGGCAAGCACGCCAATGCTTTCTGAGACTGCAGAAAGGTGATTGAAAAGGGGGCCTCCGCGGTTCGCATCTCGAATATCACTAACAGCTGTGATCATTTCCTGCAGAGGCTTCAACAATTCCATAAACACCGGGCTGCTCATATCAGGCTTCTTCGCTTTCGTGGTAATAAGGATGAATTTCCGCTGCTTGGCAAATGCCTGGAATACGCTGGAGGCCTGTTCTTTCAATCAGCCTGAAATCCACCATATAATTTTAAATCCGCCATACCTGCTCGGCAACTGGCCCTCCCACTTCATCACTCAAATTCACAAACTTCTTAACCGTACCATTTATAAAGGCGTCAAAGTCTTCCACAGATTCCGGTAACACTTCTTGAATAGGCTTTGGAGGTTCTGCCGCTGCTCGACTGGCCGTTGGCGGGGCGGGCAGAGGACCTGTAGGTGCTGGTGTAGGAGCGGCACCGTTGAGTTTGGGTAGATCTATCGCAGAAGCTGCCATATCCTCCAGTCTGGAGGTGGCGGCTTCCAGCCTACGAAGGATAGCTGTCAGCTCGATCCGAGAGACGGTGGGAACCACTTTGTCGTCCATGATTACTGATTTCTAAATGTGTCTAGGGGACGAAGTTTTGGAGGATAAAGATGTGACAGTACCTTTTGATGAGGGTAGTCAAATTGTGCATGTTGTTGGCCGCCATGCTGTCTATGCCGATGCAGGGTCCCAGCTGCTAGGTGTTCCAGGTGACAGAGTTCAAAGGAGGAACGATCAACGAGGCCTGGAACGCGGCACTGCGGGTTGCTGACGTGGGAGACGAAGTTCTGGATGTGTTGTAAGCCTGTAACAGGAGGTGCAGAAGCGGTGCCTATAAGCAAAGGGGACAAATTGAGCTGCCTGATCAGCTTGCGCAGACTTTGGAATAGCTTCAAGAGCTCTGGTCTTTGGAAGTGCTGTGCCTTCCCACCCGCGCGACCCCTGTCCAGCCGCGTCCCTGGCAAATTGTACCTGCCTCAGGAGACAAGGCTAGAAATTCAGCCTTCACCTCCGAGACTCTTTTGGCACAAAATCAATGGGAGAGAGCCCAGACAATTACATATTGGACTATGGAGGAAGAAGATGAAGTGTCTCCGTCCCAGGAGATTGACTTCTGTACTTTAGGGATGTTCATCATCGGTGAGAGGTAGTTTCTTTCACATATTCATTTCAACCCTCTCAAGCTCGGAGTCGAGCATTGACGGTGAGCTCGCGATCTTCGAACAATCAAAAATGTATCGACTTTTTGGATTTGCTCATTATTAGCACTGTTCTTGGACTCGTGTGAAAGTTTTGCTTAGTGGTCAGATATGGCGGTCATGTTGACATCAAGGATGAATGACCCTGATGTGTGACCGACTTGTTCTACACAAGCTCTCAGGGGCCTATCTTCTCATATCTTCTCCCAGAACCATAACTTATGTTTCTTGTCTACCTATAATTGGAAGGCTAGAGATCCTGCTGCGTTCTCTCCGCTGTTTGCATTCTGGCAGATTTCTGGCTCAAGATTTTCATTCTGATTTGCTTTTTCCGAAAATGTCTGCCTTACATATCCTCACTCATCCTAACATTTGACAGATGAAATCCACTACCTTCCCCCAAAGCCATCTGTATTCGACATTCTCGGCGGTTCAGGTTGCTATTCAGCCCTCGGAGCTCGTCTCTTTTCACCTCCACCTCTCTCCCACACCGTCTCCTGGATTGTCGACAAAGGGTCCGACTTCCCAGAGGCAATCACCACAGAAATAAAATCCTGGGAAACATCATGTTTGATCCGATCTGACTCATCACGACTCACAACCCGAGGCTGGAACGGCTACGATTCCAAGCAAACTCGTGCCTTCAAATACACAACACCCAAACTCCGCCTTGATGAACACGCTCTCACCCCATCTCTCTTATTCTCTAGATCCTTCTATCTAAATTGTTCGCCAACTCGCTGCATCGACCTCGTAACATCCATTCTCCGTCGTCGAAAGACCCTGAACCCAGGATGCCCCAAACCCCTCTTCATCTGGGAGCCAGTACCCGACCTCTGCACCCCGTCTGAGCTCCTGAACTGCACCAACGCCCTTCCCTACGTTGACGTCTGCTCACCCAATCACTCCGAGCTTGCCGCCTTCATGGGCGATCCAGATCTCGGAATGGATCCTCTTACCGGCAAAATCTCAACACAGTCCGTTGAGCGGGCCTGCGAGCAGCTCCTAAGTAGCATGCCCCTGCAATCCTACACCCTTGTCATCCGCTGCGGTGAAAAGGGCGTCTACCTCGCCAAAAACGGGGGACGTTCCCGCCGCCCTTCGATGATTAAGAAGAAGAGGCCTGCAAATCGTCCAAGAGGTGGGTTGACGTTGGATATGGATATGGAGGCTTTGTTTGCAGGGTTGTTGGGGGACGATGGAGAACTGGAAAGGGAGGTGGTGCCGATCGATCCTGGTTTGGAGATGTGGCTTCCTGCCTATTTTGGTAAAGAGAACGCGGAAATGGTTGTTGACCCAACAGGTGGAGGAAATGGATTTCTTGGTGGATTGGCTGTTGCATTGGCGAGAGGGAAGGAGATACAAGAAGCTGCAGCTTGGGGAAGTGTAGCAGCTAGTTTTGCCGTAGAGCAGGTTGGAATGCCTATATTAGGAAAAGACGAGATGGGAAGAGAAACGTGGAACGGTGCACTGGTAGAGGAGAGATTAGACGAATATGTGAGGAAGGCGAGGGGACGTTTGGTATAGACTGGGGCTGACGCTTAAATGACCATAGACAGACAAGATTCATTTCTACTAATTTCGACTAGCATAATATCATTACAACGTTAAAAGGACGAGACGCCGTGCTATCCTTCTCAACTCAAACATAATCCTAACGCCGCCTCCTACCCAACCTCTGCTTATCTCTTATGATTCCCGCATCTATATCTTGTAGACAAGGTCGCCATCAGTGTACCTGTTCAATGTTAGTTTACCGCCATTCAATATGTCGATGGTTGGGAAACTCACATAATATTATTCGCCTCATCCATTTTCTTCAACGCAGACACGGCCTCAGCTCTATCAAAAGCACCACCTCCGGCACCACCAACACTTCTATTAACAGCTGCAATGATATTGTTGACTTCCGCAGAATCATCATCAAACAGGGGGGTATTCAAGAGTTGACCCAAAGTTGTTCGGAAGAGTGTCAAGCGAGCGGGTGTGACGCCAGTAATGTTGAGTGCAGCAGCGCCGCTTGCAAGCTCAGAGTCCTCTTCCTGAGACTGCGATTGGGAAGGGAGTTGGGAGGCCGGGAGTGAAGAGGCGAACGAGGTTTGTGATTGCGTCAGCACAGTGCCGCTAGTACCGGTAGGTCGAGATCGCTGAGGGTTGCGAGGAGACGCTGTATAAATATCATCATCTTCATCATCTGAGACAACATCCCCATCATTATCACCGTTTGTCCGTGACTTTGGCCCACCGAGACCTCTTCGGGCTGTAGCAACACCGCGGGTTCTTGTTGTACCAGGAGTACGAGTCCTTGATGTCCCAGCTCTGGTAGTTGGAGGAGGTGAGTCGGAGTCGGAATCAGAGCTGTCGTTGTCACTAGACATATCCTCAAGAGGTCTAGTCTTGCGACGTTTGCTCTTCTTCTCGTCCTCGACGACCTCCTTGAACAAAGCAAAGCGTAGAATGGACTCAGCAGCTAGAGCATCTCTTTCCTCAACACGGTTTGAAAGTCGGGACTTAGCATGTGCTGTCGCTAAACGAATGATAGTTTCCAAAGTACGAACAGTCATAGGACTAGTCTTTCTCTGGTTTCCTTGCATATCATCATTTCGAAGAGCAACATAGATCTCGCTGATTCGGTCTGAAGCTTGCTGGGTCAAGACTGGTCGTACTCTGGACTTTGCGTATTGAATATATTTCTTGACGAACGGAATGCTCAAAACCTCGACCTTCTTGTTTGAACCACGGCCACTCGTGACAGTAACACCAGCGTGCAACATCTGGTTGTATTTCTCGTAGACATCTGTGATCCGGTTGGCATCAGCCTCTTGGTCAACCCCAACTCCGAGGGTTTGCTGCGATTGTTCTCGAACTGGAGCTCCCTCTTCAGTTCCTGGCTGCCGGTATCTGTGCATTCGAAGAACGTGCTCTGATATTTGACGATCGCGTGCATCATCAATATCATCGGTAACCACAAATAGCAAATCGAAACGGGAGAGAAGGGAGTCGGGAAGAGCGATATTCTTGTGGGGGTCTTTGTGTGTGTCATATTGTCCAAATATAGGATTGGCTGCTGCAATGACACTGCAACGAGCGTTCAAAGAGGTGTGGATTCCAGCTTTGGCAATGGTGACAGTCTGCTGTTCCATTACCTCGTGGATGGCGACTCGGTCGATGTCGGACATCTTATCGAACTCATCGATACATACCACTCCACGATCAGCGAGAACCATTGCACCTGCTTCTAGTCTCCGCTCGCCAGTCTCTTTATCAGATGTGACTGCAGCAGTGAGACCAACACCAGACGATCCTCGACCAGTTGTGGCAATCGCAAGAGGGGCAGTGTTCAAAACGAAACGTAAAAGTTGGGACTTAGCAGTCGATGGGTCACCAACCATTAGAATATTGATATCACCCCTCAAATGCGTCCCATTCTCCAAGTTTTTCTCCTGGCCGCCAAGCAGCATGAGCAGGATTGCCTTTTTGATGTGTTCGTGGCCGTAGATGCTAGGGGCAAGCGATTGTGAGAGCAAGTCAAAAAGATTCTTCTTCTTCGCAATCTTGTTGATGTTGCGAATATCTGTATCCGTAATAGTAGCTGCAGCAATCCCACCGCCGGACTTCGAAGACAGCATGACAACATTGTTGGCAAGGATCACAGTCTTGAAGAGTGCTGTGTTGTGGCCCGCATTTCGATTTCCGAGGGATCGATAAATGCCGACCAACTGAACCCTGTCTCCAGGCTTGCACTTATCAACAAGATCATCGTCTAGTATAACATCAACTCCGCGCGGCAATTGCCCAGCAGGCGCACGTTCAGGCATTTCTTGGATTGAAATTGTCTGGTGATCCCTGTACGTGCAGTATCCGTACTCGGTGACCAAAGGATTTCCCTCGTCATCTTCTTGTGGGTATACGCTCGATGTGCTTGCTCCGTTGGCGGACATGGTCTGATCCTTGTATTCTCTGAATTGAAAAATCTTCTTCTTTTCGTTGTAGTGGACACTCTTGACAACCTTAGGTCGGACGAGAGAGCATCGAGTGACAATTCCTTCGAGAGAGACCATGCGATTGAGGTGTGCAGAGGAGAGTGTTCGCGGATTGCAGGCATATTGTCCAAAGCTCCCTGAAAATGCACAATAGTACATAGTATCCTCAGAGGTCTGTTTTGCGGTGGTTTGTGGCAGAGTCTGAATGACTTCGTGGAGGGCCCGATCGAATGCCTGAGCATAGTCGAAAGGATGCTGGAGGAGTCCATCGGCGAGATCTGCATTGCGGGCTCGTACTTCATCAATACTAACGACCAGTCTCCTTTGGAACTTCTGCAGCATCAAAATAATATCTGACCTGTAGCTTCGTGTCGCTGCATCAGCTTCAGGCGGTTAGCGGTTGCTATCAATCTGGGCAGACTTGAAGCGTACTTGGATCAAGAAATTCTTGAGCTGCGCGAATACGGTCGCGCACCGCTTCATCTCTGAGTTGTAGACTGTCCATATTGGGATTCAAGGACCAATGTTGTGGTTTTGCCGTTCGACACTGAGGGCGGAAGATGAGGTTGAAGTTTTGAAGGGGCTGCCAGAACGCGAAATTGAAGAACGCGTCCACGCGAGGAAAAGCGCGTTTGAGTGCTTGCATACAGTCATATGCGGGTTATGCGCTTTTTTCGAAATTTGCCGAGATCAGCCCAAACCTCTTTTTTCGCACCTGAAAACACTGTTTTTGCTGCAACAGCCCAAACTGACCACCAATTCCACCCCAAAATACCCATTTTGAAGTTATTCGCAATCGTAACTGACCAATCACGTTCCAGAGCCGAAAATCTGGCAAGATACCACCCCGAAAGCGTAAAACGACGGCCAAAGCTACAGCTAACGCGACAGCCAACGCTATAGCTAAAGCAACAGCTAAAGTAACAGCTACTACCGTAAGGTCCGCCAAGGCGAAGGCTACCAGAGCTCGAAATAAAGTAGTGTGCGAATGAATCCTTCGATCCTCCATCCCTCGATCCCCAACACCTCCGATTACTGGCCCTTCGGGGACTATAGGTTCGAATTCAGCGGCAGAGCTTATAACAACTCGAGCGGGAAAGGTGAAGGAAATTATAGATAAAAGATATAATTATAATCCTATTCCGTTCACTATAAAGGGTTACCTTGATTCCCGTAAACCTTATATTAAATACTCACTTATAGTTAATTTCAATAGTATTACTAGACCGAGATGGGACTTCTAGTAGATATATATATAATATCGGGTTAATATACAAATTGAGATAGATCCTGAAGTATATCCAAGAAAGCGAAGGGATCCTTTAAATTGGAAAATGGAATACGGGAACAGATCAAATCCTAATTATCAGTATATAGATATCGCGGGATATTAGAACTTCGAGAAGGTATTATTCAAGAGGAAGCCTCAAATAACTTGGATAATAATTCATATTCGATATAGTATTAAATTCGATTCTAATAAGACTCCGCCACTAAAGGAGAAGATAATAAAGATATTAAAGACCGAAAAATATACCCATTTAATTAATATAGTTGCCGAAGACCTCTTTACCGATTCGAATTCCACTAATTCCGATAGCGATAGTCATACTCGAATATTAAAGGCTGAACTAATGTGACACTTGAAAAAGAAAGTTCAAAAGAGGTTCCAAAGGGCGAAAGCGAAGACGGATCGAGCTCGATTAAAAGTATATATAACTATTACTTCTCGATAGCGGAGTGAGCTTGAACTTAAAGTAGTATCTTTAATAGGATATTATCTTTATAAGTATAATATTCAATAATAATAGTATTATATATATATGGACCCGGAATATTATAATCTCTATAGAACCTATTGGATATATCCGTTAATATCGAAGTATTTTATTATTAGGAAGATGGATTTACAAGTATAGATAAAGGAGATTAATAGTAATATCTTGGATGGAACTGTTAATAATTCTTTATATAATATATAATTAAAGTGAATATAAAATAAGAATATAGTAGTTAAAACGAGATATTAGAATATAATTCCGAATATTACAATTTTGAATCCTTTAATAAACTTTAATATTATATTATCTGGAATGTCCATTATTAGGAATCCGAATTATTTTAGTATATATATAATATTCTCTTTATAATTTATTAATAATATAGATTCTATAACTAGTAATTCCCAATTAAATACTACTTTACAATAATAAGAAGAGGGTATTAATCTTCTAGTATATAAAAAATATTAGGATTTTAATAATTTCGAAAATTTGTTAAATCAGATAATATTCCTAATATATCTATTAATACTAATTTGTCCTTCCTTTATAATTAATAAAAGTATAAATAGTTATAATCTTTGGGAAGGTTTTAATAAATACTATTCTAATATAATTAATATATAATATTATTCTTTTATTATTCAGATAATTTCGAATTATATTAAATATAATTACTATCCTGAAGAGTTCCTTATTTTTGATCTCGAATAATATTAAGAACTGGTAATATCTTATAGTATATAATATAAGATTAGGGATACAATTATTCTCTTTTAATATAAATACAAGTAGGATCTTATAAATATAAAAATAGAAACTATTATATTAATATTTACTTTTTTGAGGGATTCTGTAATACTAATAATAAAGGCAGATATTGAATACGAGAATATACTAATAATTAAAGAGAAAGAGAATAATAATATAATGGATTTTGAGGAAGAAGAGGAGATAAAAGAAAAGATATTATTTCGATTAATTAAAGAGAAACTAGTTCAAAGATTATCAATTCCAGAAAGTTATAATAATTTGAAAAGAATATAGTAAGAAAGAGAATTAAAAGAGAGCTTTTTACTAATACCAATTCAAGTAAATAGTGGACTAATTTCGTTTTCTTTAATTTGCGAATCTAAATGGAATATAGAAAAGTGATTTAAAGAGTTAGTAATATAGATAAAGGATAATAATAGAGAGAATAAATGAGTTTCTATTTAATAACTTTATACTTTTCAGATAGAAAATGAATAGTAATATATTTCAGGAATCTAAAAATATAATTTTGGATTTAATTAATCTATAATATAGAATATAATTAATTTTTGAACTTATATTATACTGATATACTAATACTAAACGAGAGATCACAAGTGATTTATATAATAGTATTAATGTTTTACGAATCGGATAAGTGTGAATAAAGCTCGTTTAGTAGATTTAAAACTATATTACTAATTATACTCGGATTTACTAAATCTTATTTCAATGTCACGATCACGTGAAATACTTTGGAAACTCTTCGGGAATAATTTATATAATTGTATATACTTGTCCTGTATAGTTAATATATTACTTTATTTTAAATAATTAATTAAATAATAACTACTAATCCAATTTCCTAATTTTAAAAACTGTAAGTACTTTCGATTATTATCTTGCTTTTAATTGAGTTTATATCTCTTATTATAATTAGTACAAAAGTTATAATTTAATATACTTAAATTTAAATATTGAATATACACGAGGATTGAGGATAATTTCAAGTTCTCGAAGAGTATATAGAACCTTATATTCTATTAATACTTTAGTTACTATTAATATATATCCTTTAATAATTAATATTATAATACAAATCACTTCAGGCATATATAGAATCATTTATAAGAATACTAGAATAATATTAACTAAAACTAATTCTTTGAAATCTAGATATATTAGATGATTACCTGATTATATCTCTTTTTAATATCAGTAATACTTATAAATTTATTTTACAAGATCCTTTACTTATAGATATATTAACTGGTATATTACTATAAGATATTAGAGAAAGTAATTACCGGGAATGGATCCTTAATATTAATCGGATATTAATTAATACTTACTTGAAGGCAGAAAAGATTATAAAATACCGTATTATAATAGGAGGATAAAAATAGAGATAAATGAATATAATAAGGGATATTGTAATTAGATATTAACGGGATATAGTAAATTGGTGAATAATCTAAATTTTATAGTTATTATTTAACGAATCGATATTATATTAATAGTTTTTAAAGTGCCCTCTCGTTCTCTTTTTAATATCCTCTCTATAATCTATCTCCCGAATTATCTATTCTAGGAATTACTGAAATCTATTATAATCTGCTCTCCTATTCTTATAATAATAATAAATAGTAGTTTTAAGGTCCCTAAAGTTTTCCTCAATTGAATTAAATATAGGACAATATAGTAAGAGATATTCGATAATAATACTATATAAAGTATATATCTCTTTGACTCGGGGATTATAGTATATTAAGCAATTATCTATAATAATAATATTATGAATATCTGTCTCTCCAGGAGAGTTATAAATCGGTAAAAGATAAAATTCTAACTATTCCTCGAATAAAGTAATTATAATTAATCCCTGAAAAGTAATCGTTTGAAAGTAGTCGTCAAGAGTATATACAGGGAATATAGACTAATATTCTAATCATTTTAACTATCTCTTCGCTTATACTTATATACTAATTAGTATTCACCTATAATATCTCTCCCCCGTTTTCTTATTCAATACAGATTCGTTAACAAAAATGAATTATTTACCCTTTTATCTCATCGATTTATTCCTCTATACCTATATTAATTACTTATCCTATTGAGATATAATATAATCGACCCTTTTATACAATAACCTCATCTTCTTGTATATACACGATATTTGCGTTTAGGAGAGTTTAATATCGAAAATATTATATATTTCATCTATGACTTTGTCTTGGTAAAGCTCGTTATCTTAATCGAGGAGTTATATAATGAAATATATAACCTCTTTATTATAGTCTGGCTTAGATCCCGGTATTGCTCTTATATTATAACACTCTGCTGCCCCTATTTCAAGAAGTAAATCGTTTCGTAATTGTAAAACTGTATTATATATTATATAATATACCTTTATAATAGCCTTAAGGTTAGGCTTAACTACTTGAGCAGAACTGATCGCAAATTTTATCGCTTCCCTCCTCTGGGGCTCAAGGTGAGGTGCCATAACTGTAAAATATTAGCTAAAGTATCAATAGTCTCAATTGGATTAAATAATATACGATCAAGAGTGGAATTGGTGGTCAGTTTGGGCTGTTACAGCAAAAACAGTGTTTTTAGGTGCGAAAAAAGAGGTTTGGGCTGATCTCGGCAAATTTCGAAAAAAGCGCATAACCCGCATATGACTGTACGCGCTAAGCTCTTCCTGGACTTGCCCCTGAATCGACAAATTTTAGGAATACTGAAGTATACGCATGGCTACAGATTCTCGGTATTTTTGAGCACTTAGATCCTTGTGTCGAGGTAGTCTGCACTCTTTTCCTCACTCGAACTTTTGAATATTTGACCAGTCCCCTTACGGCTCTCTGGTAAGAAAGCAGAAATCCTCTTGCCTTCTAAATCACATCATCACTAATTTCAGAAGCTCCCGCACTCGATTATTCGCGTTTCTTCGTCGTGTTCTTCACCCAGAAGGGTTCCTGAGGCATTGTATCAATTCCCATCCGCCAGTACAACGACAGCTTTTACCCGAGGAATTCCTCTCTCGTGCTCCGCTTTCAGCACAAAATTTCTCGATGGGATGATCGAATTTGCCACGGAAGCATCGTTCTGGACGAGGCTCCTCGCGTACACAAAGACAGCTGCTTGGACGCAAATCTGAACAACTCGGCCATCGTGATCACTGATATCTGCCGTGCCATCCATCGTTTCCGCTTCCATGGTCTTGGCATCGAACTTCGTTCCAGGAGCATACATCACCATTTCATAGTCTTCGATGTTGAGGCAGGAGTTCGCCTTAGTCGTCAAGGCCTCGGTGAACACTTTGAGGAGCTCTTCTTGTCTTTCTCTCCATGTCTCTATATCGTCGCCCCAATCTGCAAAATTAATATAGCTCAGGTCGTCCAAATGTTGTGGCTTGCGGGTGAAGAATGGCGCCAGTGTCTGAAAAAGCCGCGCAGCCAGTTTCTGGGCTTGCTTCGGAAGGAGCGATATCAGAAACTCTGGCGTCCCAAGTTTGGCTTCGAAGGCAGCCAGATCAAGATTCCTCAACGCAAGTGCACCATCTGCCGTACACGTTAGCCTTTCTGTTTCAAGTTTGAGTATGGCCCCTCTGTTACCTTGACGAACAAGAAGGTCTCGATACACTGCAAGCGTGGTTGACGAATCGCTTGCAAAGCTTGGAAAGTCTGTTTCGAAGACCCATCTTTGCAACGCAGCAGTTGTCAAAGACCGAAGCAGTACCACTGGGCTGATACTCAAAAAGTCCTCCTCCTGGAGTTGGAGAACAGAGTCTACTTGTGACCCAACTATTCTTTTGGCCAAACCCAGAAGCCTGTCGTGTGATTGCAGTTGAGGAATGAACGGGAACTTCTCAATCTCTATACCACGAAATATCATGTTGTTGCTGTGATATAGGTCCTCAAAGGAGCTCTTGATGTCTATCCCGGCGCCCTGATAACGTGACTCTGGAGGTAGTTTGGTGAAAGTTCCCAGTCGATGCCTAGCTCTGAGCTCGATCTCCAAAATGTGCACTCTTTTTTGCAGCCTCCCCATGTGCTCTTCTATAGATGATCCGCTTTTCTCGTCTCTTTGCTTTCTCGCCTCATGCAGATAGTGAATGTCCTGTTCCAGATCCGCCACATTCTGTCGACATTCTTGAAGCTCTCTTTCCTTATCGGTAAGACTTTGCTCCAGCTCCTGGATATTAGCCACTGCAAGCTCTAACCGTGGATCGACCAAATAATCCGTTTTAGTGCTGGAGTCGATCTGAGGGACCGAACTTCGTCTGGAAGACTCTGCGACTGTTTGTTCGGCGCACTCGGTACACTCTTGGCACAAATATTTAACGCATTCAGTGTGTTGCAATATCTTGCACTGATTACATTCAATTAGTTCATTTCCATCATCTTGAGCTGCTTCGGGTGCACCACATATGCAACGTATCGTCCTAACATCATGAATGCTGTCTTTCTTGCTGTGTACTGATAGACAAGTTTCCGAATCTTCGGTCTCTAGTGGCCCAAATGGAATGGACATCTCGCGACTGGAACTATACCCATTTTGTTGTCTGTCTAAGGCATCAGAAACGGGCTCCTCGCTATCCTTGATACGTGCTGACGAGCGGCACTCTCTTGCCTCAAGACTCAGACGCCGTGCTCGAATGGAAGGGACGATGGCGCGAATACTGCTGTGTCGCTGTTGCTTGTCAGTGCTTCTCCAACGCATGGGACGGGACTCATACATCGCGTCTTGAGTACGTCTTCTTTGGTCTCTTCCGGGCCTTAATATCTGTTTTAGAAGAACCAGTGCTGACTGGTACAATCTCGTGCTTCACGGTCGATGGTGTCGGAGAATCCGCAAACTTGCGCTTGCGCCCATGAGCTGTCCCATTCTTTTCAACAGTAGGAGTATTCAACCTGGAACTTTGATTGGAAGAAACCGTCTCCGGCCTTGAAGTGCTTCGTAGTCGACGATTCGGTGTCGAGAGGTCCGGAAGGTAAGTCTTTTCTAACTCCTCCACGGCAAGTGCAATGTCGTTGGTCTGTTTTTCAGACAAGAAATCACGATTATGGAGCGATACAGAGCCACGCTTTTTGATGTCGCGCCATTCCTTCCTCGAGAGCTGCTCTGGACCTCCATAATTCCAAAGCCTCTGTAGCTTCCCATCAATTTGTTCGATGGTGAAAGCACCATCCAATCGATCCACGATAGTCTTTTCAAAGTGGTCGATGTCCATGTGCTTCAGCGAGAAATCGAGCCAGGATAGCAGAGTCAAGGTAGACTGCCATGGCCACTGATTTTTAGGCTTGACACCTGAAGTTTTGTTGTTCTTTCTCCTCGCCATTATTGCTGTCAATGGTTCCGCACACAAAATTGATCTTCGAGTGGGAGCGACGAAGTTTGGATCTTTCTTTCAGGAACAGCAGTCTTGTCAAGTCTGCCCAGCTCAATCCTGCAGCCAGGGTATTTGCATGATAATGACCAAACCTCACCCTTGTCAAGGCAGCCGTGCGGTGGCGCACGCACATGAAGAACGCCCCGCGATCGCGCCGATCCGCCCCCCTGAGACTTTCTGGCCAATCAGGAGGACCAATATGGCGAAGACGGCTGGCCGCGGGCAGGCAGCCAGTTGGTGATGCAAAAGCCTCTTTCCCGAACGAATCACCGAGAGCTTTCCGTCCCGATCAAGTCACAGAGTGGCTTTTTTGTTGGAGAAACTGGTGGCGCAGCGCCGAAAGTGTGCCGGCCGCATGTTGGGCCATGGCCAGCGTTAAATATTGAGTTGCGCGAAAGCTTGTGCAGTTGTGTGGGAGGAACCTATTCTCTTTCTTGACTGGCTTTCATGGTTTCCTCTTAAGAAAGTGTGCTTCCCCGAAACATTTCAAACGAATAATTGCTGGATCTGTCTCCGAGACTCTTTCGCACTTCCTTGATTATCTTTGTTTCTAGCTGGGTCTTTTACAAGACAAAATCCTCCAACAAAATGGTCTCAGAGCACCCGTACCTGGAAACATTTCGACACGAGAGACTTCACGAACTTGAAGAGCAAAGGTTCCGTCGACTTACTGGAATCGAAGATCAGGAAATGCAAGATGAAGCAGCAATGTCTCGCGAATCTTCTGCCACGCTTAGAGCAACATCTGAAGCAGATAGTGCTTATGGATGGTATGGATCTAACGCTACCGACGACGCAATGGATATCGACGGGAGAGAAGGGATGACTCCAGTTACTGACGATACCCTAACGCCAATCATAATTGCGACAGATTTCGGGACTACTTTTTCATCCGTGGCGTATGCCAGACGCGGAGAAGGCTTGCTACCCGATGTCAAAATCATTGACAGTTACCCGAACGAACCTTCGCATTACACGAACGGCCATCCAAGTCGTCAAGTTCCAACTGAAAGTTGGTATCCAAATGAACCCATATTTGAAGAGGTGTCTCGCAGCCCCACTCCAATACAGAACTACATTCCCCGAGTTTCTCGTGTAAATTTGTACGACGCAGAGAGCGATAACGAAAGGGACATTTACGACGGGCCTTACGACCCCGGAGACTACGATAGGCCTGAGGAGGAACTGGCCATTCGTCAACCCTCTCCATCACCAAAAATACGTTCCTTCGTCTGGGGCTACGGCATACAGGACGAAATAAATGAGGATATGGATCATAGCAAATTCAACCGCATCGCTCGATCAAAACTATGGTTAGATAAATCTGAACATACGGAGGTGGTACGAAACGAACTAGACCCGATTTTGAGGCGACTGAAGAGAAGAAAGATCATCAAAGAAAATGAGGATGTCATAGCAGATTACCTGGCTCGGCTGTTCATGCATGCAAAAGCACAATTGAAGGAAGAGGGTTTCATTTCGGATGCTACCCCAATCGAACATGTCTTGACGGTTCCAGCAATCTGGACTGCAGACGCATGCCGGAAGATGCAGAAGGCCATGACCGTTGCCATCGAACAGGCAAAATTTGGAACTGTTGAGGACCTCTTCTTGGTCTCGGAGCCGGAAGCAGCTGCTACGTATGTCCTGGGCCAATGTAAGAAGGGAAACGCTATCAGCGTAAGTACTATCGATAGCATTTCTGTTGGGAATTATCTTACTGATGCAATCTTGTATAATGTAGCACGGAGAAGCCTTTTTACTGTTAGATGCTGGGGGTGGTACTGTGGATGCGACGACCTATAGAGTGGCTAATGAATCTCCATTGAGACTAACAGAAGAATTGGTCGCTCCCGACGGTTAGTTCAAACACGCGTATATCACGAATCAGAGCTAACCCTTGTAAGGTTGTCTTAAAGGTTCAAGCTTCCTCAACGAGGCTTTCAAAGAACATCTGAGAAAGAGGTTGGAGGGTGAAGAACACCTCATAGAGACCCATGGCTTCACAGTTAGCGGTATCATAGAAAAGGCGTCTCTCCTTTTTGAGTATTCTATGAAGAGAAACATAGATGTTACCGGGAAGGTAACACCACAGCACATTATGATTCAGGGACTTCTGGAAAACAATCAAAAACGTCTCAAAGACAACCGTGTTTTGATGGACAGGTAAGTGTTGGTACATTGCCTACTAGGCTACGTCTAACCAACTGAAGGTCCGATTTCGTTCAGATCTTTCAGGATTGCCTCCGGGAGATCAAGAAACTTATGAGGAGTCAACTTATCAACGCAAAGCGCGCCGGCCATGATGTGAAGGTGAGTATTTTGCCATGACAGCTCTCAAACACGATGCTGACCACGGAATAGAAAGTAGTTCTCATAGGCGGCTTCGGCACATCGAAATCACTTCAATCGTACTTGAGAAAAGCTTTGAGAGAGATAAGCCATGAATTTAGATACCGGAGCGAGATACGGCTTATCACCACCAAAGACCTGGAGCGAAACGATCCGTATGTTGAGGTCCGGACTTGAGAATGTGGCGAACTGACACATATTGATAGGGAGGTCGCCGTTTCTTACGGTGCAGTACTTCGCGCCTGGGACAAAGAAGACGGGCCAGCTCGTATTACTCAGTCGAGTTACGGGTTTGAAATCATGGAAGAATACAATCCCAAAAAGTACCCAGAACACCTCCAAGTCAAGAAAAAGTTCAAAGACAAATTGGACGGGAAAACTTATATCGAGGAAGTAATAGAGTGGCACGTGTGCAAGGTATGTTCATTAAACGCCGTTCCTGCTGTTCAATATGTCTACCTCAACACATCGGAAAGCCGCCGCTCACAGTTTGGCAGGGTCAATTTGTTCCAACCCACGCAGAGTATTCGTTGCCTACGGTGTACAGAATCTTTCCTGCGAAAACGAAGATTTTCCGATGCGAGGAGAATTTGTATGTGTCCGACTCAGCCGTGCAATCGCATTACCAGATCAAGCATGAGAAAAATAATGGTGACTACACCTCCATTTTGTGCCCGCTTCGTGTTAACTTACGGTTTAGGTGCCGAACTGGCAGGGAAAATCATAGCAGATTTCACGCCCCTCGTAAGATCAGGAAAGATCCGGCTGACTAATCCCGATGACGGTTATGAGGGCGCACCGCACTACAAAATTGAATTTGAGCTTGTCATGATAATCAATGGACGGAATCTAAGGTTTGAGGCTCGGTGGCCAAGGGGTGGTGAAGTGAAAGCCAGCACGCAGGTTTGCATTGCAGCTGCTTTTAGGCCGGGAACAAAGTGATATTGCATCAAATTAGGATAGCGCATTTCGATTTTTGATTCGAGTATCATATCAAGACAGCAAATTACGATGTGTGGAGCGAAACTTTTCAACCCAGTGTTCTGCGTTCAAAATATTCTCTCCGCACTACCATACTCTCACATTTCAAGATACTGAATTGATGCGGCTTCGATATACCAACTCGCGAGAATAATCAGAAAAGTGGCAGCTACGATTTTTAATGAAATTTGAGGCTTCCAAACTGGGTCACCCTGAAGTTCGGAGGAGGTGGAACAAGAGAATGATAGAATGTACTTCGTACTCGCCCGTCCTCAATAATACACTCTATGATTCCCAATGGCACGTTTCTGAGCACTGCTCAGATTGTGGCCGAGGTGACGCTTCCTGGCCTCGCCTGGTATTCACGTTCAAATTTTAGAGCCTCTCGAAGAGGGACGAATTTGGCAGGCTGTTCAGGCAACCTGAGGTCGGATTTGATCATGATTGATGGCCCACGCGGCTGCAAACTAAGCGGCCAGTCTCTCAGGGCGAGGACTTATTCCCTCGGCCGCTGAGGCATGTCAAGCGCCAGGCATCACACGTAAGTGATACGTACCTGTGTGATGCCTAACGCTCGACATGTCTCAGCGGACAGACACGGCACGAAGATAGTCAACTTACATCCCAAAGCAGAAATAGAACTGCTCTTTTCTAAAATCGCCTTGGTGTACGTCTCCACCTGACTGGCGCGGAGTTGCAATCTTGTCCGTCTCCGTCCTGCCGCCGAACGCGGCGGAGAAGGCCGCTCAGGGTCAGCATTCGCGGCGTGGATGTGGATGCCTTTCATGCGGCCGAATTTCACCGCACCACCTCAACACACGATACATAACAAGGCACCTCGAGGTCGAGATGGATTCAATTCCAATTGCTCCATCTTGATAATTCTGGGCCTCGATAGGTAGTAAGCATCTTCTTCTCATATCGAACATGGTGGCCCTCGATGTCGTTCACGCGTCAAATGCGCGATTGAGAGAGCTTGGTCCTGGCCTCGTTGCTCTGTTTGGTATCACCCCTGTCGCCTAGCTCCTGAGCTCAACAGCTGATCAATTCAAGTTGGTGGCACAAGCGGAATTGGAGAATTCACTCTCAAGGCTTTCGTCCAAAATACAGTGTCTCCGCGAGTCTATCTGGTCGGACGCAATGCTACAGCCGCAGACCGAATCATAAAAGAATGCGGGGAATTGAATAAAGAGGCGAAAGTGGAGTTCTTGAGGGCAGATGTCACAGAGCTGAAAGAGGTTGACCGTGCCTGCAAAGAGATTGAGAAGCGGGAGAAAAGAATCAATCTTATTGTTCAGACGCAAGGGAATCTGTCACTGAACCTCCGAAACGGTAAGCGTCCTTCTGAGTAAGTGTGCCTTGCATAAACATCCACTAAGAACTATCTATGAGAAAATCCCGAAGGCCTTGATCGTAAGTTTACTCTAAACTACTACTCTCGAATGCGTTTCATCTCGAATCTCCTGCCTCAACTCCGCACCGCCAGCACCGAACCCCCACACTTCTCCAGAACACTCAGCGTTCTTGGAGCTGGTCATGAAAATGCTATAAACCTCTCCGACCTCGACCTCAAGACAACATTCACTGGCAAGCGATGCGCAAATCATACAATACTTATGAATGATTTCATGGCCGAGGAATTTGCTGCTCGAGAGCCTGGAATTAGCTTCTTGCACTCATATCCGGGTTTCGTTAATACCGGCTTGGCTCGAGAACTTCCGATATGGGCGAGAGTTGCTCTGAAGGTTGTTACTCCTCTGTTATCGCTATTTATGGTGGGTGCAGATGAGACTGGGCAGCGACAATTATTTATTTCTACAAGTGGAATTTATCCACCTGCCAAACCGGTTGAGGGTACAGCGCTAGCAGCAGGAGTGCCATTGGCAAAGGGCGTATCTCTGAGCAAAGGCTCGGATGGTAAAGTACGAAGTGGAGCTTATCTTGTCAACTGGAATGGAGAGGTTACTGGTAATGAGAAGTTACTGTCTAATTACCGTAGCCAAGGGGTTGGAAAGACCGTATGGGAACACACAATGGGAATGTTCCAGAAGGTTGCAAAGATAAATGAAGGAAGAGTAGATTCAGCAACCTCATGATTGGTGAACAGTCACTTGCTAGGTAATGAGGAAGTATGAAGGTGGAGTCTGGTTTCTGGTTCAAAGGTTAGCCTATTTCAATTTCGGCGTGTTTGTTATCGATACCAGGAAAGTATTCTTACCTTAATTGATATATGGATTATTTCAAACATCTTCCGTTTTGAAGCTTTTGCACGTCTATTTACCTACCTACTGTCTGACAAGTCGCTCGCACGTGATGTGACCCCACCAAATCCACTTTTAAGTTACCTTTTCGGGAATCGGGACACCCCGCAGTGAACTTTCAAAGTTGACCGTTCATCGATATGACAACTTGAACCCTTAGCCTGGAGCACTTACAAGATGTGAAGCGGTGATCTTATTCTCTTTCAGCTGTACAAATAGTCTCTTGCAACAACCTCTACGAAAAATTCGCAGCTGTGTTAAACTTTTTAGCACCCCACTTTTGACCTCAACGTACCTGAAATAAGGCAACGGAATGCTGACATCGCCTGCTTCGCCGTCGGAACTAAAGGAGAAGGGCCAAGGGGCCTGCCAGAGTGTAGTTGCAAATCCGAGAAGAAGACCGAAATCGCGAGGTGGATGTTTACGATGCAAGACGAAAAGAGTACTCCACCTTTGATCTCAATGTTGGGACCAAAGACTGACTCCTTGATAGTTGAAATGCGATGAGGGGAAGCCGGGTTGCTCTCAATGTGGCAGGAAGAATGTAGAATGCCCTGGCTACAAACCGAAGGCTTTGGTCTGGTCCACCAAGCATGAGAAAATGCTGTCCAGGAGTTCGAATGATTCGCTTCCGCCATCTTCAAGGACTTTGGCTCTCAACCTAGCAAAGTCTGTTTCAGGATATGATCATGAGGACTCTGGGAAAGAAATTGATACGACTGTACCTCAAGACGAACGGGAACCCAATGTTTCGAGTTCGCCTGGAATGAACTATCAACAATCACCTGTGGACAGTACTCGGCGAGATTCGGGTACCTATACAGATAGTCTAACGGCGATTCGCCAACAGCTCCACCGCTCCACGGTGCCTGAGTTCTTGCTTCACTTACCCACCATGTTAGTCGAGTACTACTTCAGCTATGTGTGTCAAATCTTCTCTTCATTTGATGGTACGCTCAATCCTTTCCGGTCTACGGTCGGGCGATTATGGGATGGCTCAGCTCCTATATACTACGCTATACAGAGTATGGCTGCGGCTTATCTTGCAAATCACTTCCCCCGAATGTCACCTGTTGGCATTCAGATGCAACGGGAAACATATAGGTCGCTCTACCAAGTCCCGCAAGGAGGCAGGGACCAATCCGAGAATCTGGATAAAACCTTATTGACGGTACTTCTGGTTGGGCAGACGACGGCTTGGCATGATCCGAAAGACCTTGGCCTTGTGCATTTGAAAACGGCGAAAAGATTAAATAGGCGCAGACTGGAGCAGCAAGTGGATGCCGTCGACAACAGGGCACGGCGGCAAAATGAATTTTTTGAGCAGTGTATCTTGTATTGGGACATGCTAGCCGGTTTCATTGAAGACGACATCGACGCATTTGGAATTGGAGAATTTGAGATAGAGGATCTTGGCTCGGCCACACCTGGAAGTGAGGCAACCGCATCAAACGATGACAAAGGTCAGATATTTCCACATCCATGGACAGGAGTCGCCCCAAGAGTACAGAAGTTGTTTGCCCAAGTTGGAAGACTCATTCGAAGCTACTGGAGGACTAAAGCCCAGGATGCTGCATCGTCACTAGACTTCTTGTCTCTGGATCTTGGTTTCGAAATGGAGTTCCCACAAGATTCAATGGCCACCATCGAAGCAACAGCAAAGGCACAAAGCCTTGAAGAAGAGCTTCTCTCCTTCGAACCTCCATCAGTTTCAAGTCTCGTGGACGCAGGCGATGAAAATACACCGGTTCAACAATACATCTATCTCGCTGAAGCCTATCGCTGTGCCGGACTGCTGGAAATATACCGTATATTCCCGTCCATTCTCTTCAAACGAGTTCCATTTACCGACAACACTTTCGCCTCTTCCGCATCCAGCAATCAGATCTCGCCCTTTATCCCAATCTCCATTTCTCAACCACCGTCCGACTTCCTGATCTCTCTCGCCATGCACACAATCTCGCTTCTCGAAAAGCTTCCCTCAACCTCAGGAACCCGCTGTCTCCAACCAATTGTTCTCATCGCTGCCGCGAGCGAATTACGCTTCTCTCCTCCCTCAATCTCGATCTCCGACCCATTATCAGCCTTTATGCCGGCCACTTCGAGCTCGATATTCAACAGCCTGACGAATAGAGAAGTGGATATCGCGAGCGCGAGGAGGTTTGTGACAACTCGGCTGCAGGAGTTTCAGTTGAGTTTGCCAGCAAAGCCCATTGTGAAGGCAGAGATGTTAGTAAAAGAGACTTGGGAACGGGCAGATCTAGGGCAAGAGGTGTTTTGGATGGAGGTAATGGACGAGATGGGATGGAAGACAATCTTCGGTTGAAAATCTTCTGAAACCGAAGAGTGGTGTGCCTTTCCTTACAATTCAAGTCTTAACGATGGAATCCCAACGTGATATTTTTCTGGATACCCGGACAGCAGCAACAACGCATTGTTGAATCGTTGATTTATTTTTGTTGGCCTCGGGTTGGCTTGCCCGGCAAATTCAGGGGTAGCTTCGCTTGGGTTCAGCAGGAGGAAAAGTCGGAATTATACTATCAGATTTTGAACCACTTTCTGATTATTGACCCGTACCTCAACGTATATTATTTCAAATGACAGGAGAGCATCTCATTCATGTCAGGTGACGACCCCCATTCCTGGCTTCTGCCTGAAACTAGCCAGGGTACAAGGAGAAATCAACCTCAGGGTGTTTCCGAGCTGGGAAGGAGGAGGTTAGAGTATTTAAGTGTCTCTGGAGATCCTCATCTGTCTCTTGTACTTGCAAACCCGTCAAACTTTTCCACGCAATAAATCAGTTCTCAATTCAAGATGGACGAAGCGATTCTCTTCAACCCCAAGATCCACTCACACCTCATCCCCTCCATAGTCTCCGTTCACGTAACCTGCATAACCCAACCCACACACACCATCGCCACCTTCCTTCCACCTCTAGATGAAACCATCATGCAAAAATGGTGGGAAGACCGCGTTCAAGAGGTAGTGAACGGAAGTAGGCACATCATCCTCCAGACGATGACCGAACCAACGACTGGCAAAGAAGAAGTCGTGGGGGTTGTGATGTTGGATAAGCCGCAGACTAAAACGGTGCCCCACACGGCCTGGGTTGAGAAATTACTTGTGTCGCCGGAGTGGAGGAGGAAGGGGGCTACGAAGAGGATGATGGCGAAATTGGAGGAGGTTGCCAGGAGTGAAGGGAGAACGCTGCTGGTGAGTTTGGTCGTAAGATGCTGAGAGAACGAGAGCTGAGCGAGATTTCCGATGTTGGATGCGGAGAAAGATAGTCCGGCTGAGTTGGTGTATCCGAATCTGGGATATATTAGGGTGAGTAGTTCGTTGTGTAGTTCTGAGAAGATGCTAATGAGAGGTAGGTGGGAGAAGTTCCTAGGTATATGATCTCACCCCTAGATGGGTCTCTGAAAGATGCTGTGTTTTTTTATAAGGAATTGAAGTAAAGAAGGTCTTTCATATAGCCGACATACTCGGGAACCTTCTTCGCGAATGTTTGTCCTTCAACCAAGATTATAGTCGAGAAGAACAGTGTCTCGGTAGACAAGAATACCACAACTGCTCAACGTTTTAGAGGGCTTTAGATTTTGCTCTCAAACGATTCATGCTGCCTCAAGACTGTTTCTCTGCTAAGAATGTTTTTGGCACGAAAGCATAGAGTGAATTCAAGGTTATGTGATAGCGCAGACAAGGAGTCGTTGAGTCGATGATTGAAAGTGGGAACACTAGTCATGATCATACTTGACGCTTGGTCTTAGGTTCCATGTTAATGTTAAAGTTATTCCATACGATTGTGCGGGACGACGGATGAAGGAGATTATCATATTGTGGATGAGGGGTTGACCTGAAATGTGGGAATATGATTTTCAGCGTTCTTGCGAAGGAATGCCGCTTTCGACTCCTTGCGGCGGCTTTCCTGCCCCTGAACCTTCCTTTTCCGGATTATTGTTTCCTTTTCTCCGTTTTCCAACTTGGAAACGGGGGAGCTCCTCAGCGATTGGCAGGGTCAGGGAGGCCCCCTACAGAATTCTCCACACGTTTGACGACGACATCGTCTCTTCAACTCTTCACACTAACCTCGCTTCCCCATCGCGATTAAATAGAGGCTCTCCATATGCTTCTAAGTCATGACAACATATCTTCGCTTTCCTCTTGATATGGTTCTCATACGATTCGGTAACGCATATTATCGACGTCTAGAGCAGGATGTGCTTCGTGATGAAAGCTTGCGAGAAGGCACAGCCGCGAAACATTTCGAAGACGAGCAGTAGGTTCAGACAGTATCAATCGTTCTCTTGTCCCTTCATTATTTTGAGTGGATCAACTTTGACGTGCAGGCGTCACTTTCCCAATCAAGCATGGGAAGTCGAAGAGGACCGCGGCGAATAAGGAAGCAGCTATGGTATTCTGACCCTCACTCTTTCTGAACAGAAGATCGTCTCGTTCCCTCTCCAAACTGATTCCATAAATCAACAAAAACATGGTTTCAACCATGAGAGAAGAAATTGAAACGATGGACGGCTCTGCCTCTCGATCGCGTTCTAAGGCGCCATCTAGATTGCGATCTAGGGCATCCTACAGATACTCCAGGTCCCACGGACGAAAAGACGAAACGTACAACCCATTGCTACCTTCTAACGACGGTACCGAGATCCAGAGACGTGCTCTGACGGCACAGATTCAGCCAGCAGGAGAGAGTGGCAGAAAGGGCATACATTTGAAGAAGTTCTTGAAGATCTGCTGGCTCTCGACCAGCAGAGCTTCTCGAATCTGCAACATCCTCTGGCCAGTCGTACCAACTGCAATTGCGGTCACCTATTCACGAACAGACCTCCATCTCGCTATCTTCGTACTCAATTATCTCGCCATGATTCCGTGTGCAAACCTGATTGGTTTCGCCGGCCAAGAATTCTCCCGCAAATTGCATAAGGTGTTTGGCGTCCTGGTCGAAACAACTCTTGGTTCGGTAGTTGAGGTTGTCATGTTCATAGTCTTGGTCAAGAACAACCAGTTTCAGGTTATACAAGCTGCAATTCTCGGGTCTGTCTTGGCAACACAGCTGTTATGTCTGGGCGTTTGTTTCGTCGTGGGCGGCATCCGTCACACGGAGCTTGAGTTTTCCCCTGTCGTGGCTGAGATTGGAAGTGATCTTTTGTTGACAGCGTAAGTAAGCTCTATCTATACAAGAATTCCAGTACTAATCTAGTACCAGGGGCTTCGGACTCATCATTCCCGCTGCATTCTTTACTGCGGTGAAGGCTGCCGGGAGTGTTGACATAGAAACCCTCCACGAAAAGGTGGTTAGCGTCTCACGCATCACCTCTTGTCTCCTCATAATATCTTACGCCGTCTATATCTATTTCCAAACCCGGACGCACGAGAGTATCTATGATGCTATTTTTGAAGAAGAGGAGGAACAGGAGGAGGAAGACGAACGCGAAGAGAAAGAGAAACTTACTTTCACTGAATGCATTGTCGCCCTCTCTATCGCTATCACCCTGGTCACGACCATTGCCACCAACCTGGTCGAGCAGATTGAATTCATTGTGCGAGAGCGTCGGATTTCGGACAGCTTCGTTGGTCTAATTCTCGTTCCCGTTGTTGAGAAGTTCGCCGAGCATCTTGGAGCCATTGATGAAGCTTGGGATAACCAGATGAACATGGCTCTTGCCCACGTTCTAGGTGCTACTATTCAAACCTCGCTCTTTAATGGCCCCCTCGTTGTGCTTGTCGGTTGGGTGATGAACAAAAATATGGACTTGAACTTTGACCTCTTCAACATTATCGTCTTGATCTTGGGTATTCTCGTCGTCGGAAATTTCCTAAGAGATTCGAAATCAAACTACCTCGAGGGTTCTCTTTGTGTCATCGTCTATCTCAACATTGCTGTTGCGGCCTATTTCTATCCAAATCCAGTCGAGTAGACGATTCTTCCCCTGTTGCACTCTCAACACTTGTTCTGACTGAGCTTTGGGACTGCTGAGTATCGATATCAACTGAGGTCTGCAAGCAATTGAACGGACATGGAATATGCATTATCCGAGTTGCGGCTTAAAAGCCTGAATCAACATGCTTTACGAAACGTCAAAATATAGGATAGTTCGTCAAGGTATCTGAATATCAGCATTTGTCATCGAAGAAGGTATTGGACTGGGGTTGTCATACATTTGTTTGTTGCACTTGTATTCTCATAACTTCTGTGTAGCTTTAGCAACATGAAGATCATCAACTTAGGACGATGTTCCAAAATTGGTTGAAAAGCTTACAAGAAGACTTCATGCTCTCGTGTGCTTCGTGAGCAGTGGGACTTCACAGGGATTGCATTGCCTTGCTAGTGTGTCTCTGACACTCTGTGAAAGTGAAGAAAGACGAGTGCATGAACGGACTTCACATCACGAACGCTGAAGGAACACGCAACCGCCTCAAAGGATTTAATACTTGAGGAAATCAATGTTCCTCCAGAGAATCGAGCTAACATAATGAAGTCACAGACAATCAACACAACAGCAAGTGGGTTTGCCGAAACTGCTGTTCATCGTCCACACAATCCGATACTCAAAATACAAATTCCGGCGATGCTTCTTGACGCGAGAATGAAAGCAAAAGTTATGGCAGGGGCGACGTCTTTGTCCAACCCAATTGGATATTTATTGCGCTGGTGGGTAAATTGGTCACATGACAATCAGATTTAAAGACCCCCGGCCCGAAGCGAGTTTTAGCGAGAGAAATAGGGGCTTCACTTAAGGTTACAACGGACTTGGTTTGGTGGGTTAAAGATATATACGGCTTGGAAAGTGTCAAGAATGAACTTTTGGACCCAATGTAAATCCATAGCAGGTGCGAGGGAACTTACTTTTCATTGTTCATTTTCTCTCAGCCTCGTGGCACTTCTCAATCTATCATCGCGGGCTCTTGATGCCAGAAAACCTCGTGCTGATCACAAATACCCATATGTGTAAGGATGCAGTTGCATCCACATAATAGTGGCTCTAATTCAGTGGAAGTCTCTTACAATCTGAAATAGCAAACACACTATGGAGCTTTGATTTGTTTGATCATGAGCCGTCAAATTCAAACGCACTGCGGCCGAATATGGTGATTGTACCACAAGGATCTCGATCATATCCGAAACTACGTTTGCCTACACATCTCTCAGCCTTAAGATACTCCATGTATGTCTTGCATGTAGATTGGCTTTGTCCTAGAACAGGTTCGAAAGGCAACTCAATGACTGCCATGTGATCTCCAATGGCCATTCTTGTCTATCCACGAGCTCAGATTGAAAACCTGAAAGGAAGACATTTTCAACTCACCAGAAGGCACTTCATTCCATGGTATTGTGGTTTGGACGCTTGGAGAACACGAGACCGTCTAAGTTCTCGACCTTCGATAGAGAGGTGGCCATGTCTATTCCAGACTATTTGAGCACGTCTTCCCGGCATTTCTCGGCTCGTGAGACGACACTTTCAGCTCGAGCATGAGTCAAGAAGCCAAATTATACTGCGCACGTTTGGCATAAACCATGGAGCAGTGGTCTTAGGGTCAAAGACCAGAATATTCCACCTCAGATCGTCGGGAAGATCTCGTCCAAGGTATCTGGCGAGTCAACCATGGAGATTTGGACGGAGCAATGCAGCTCGACAGGAAACTGTTAGCCGCGGATGTACGATTCTTTGATATTGATTTGGTGATGAGTTTAGAATGATTCCCGCCGCCTTGCTCTCCGACTGACTTCAGAACTCAGGGAGCGTTGCTCTCGAGCATCATTCGGCGAGGTTTAAACCCACTCGATGAAGGGGGTTTATGCTTCGATGATTGTGCAACAGGCCGTTTCAAGACCTAATATTTGAGACATAGTATACTTGAGTTTCAAAAGCTAGTCGTCATGAAATTGTTTTAGAAACAATTTCTTGGAGATCAGACTGGATAATCGCCTGACAAGCAAGGTACCTTTCAAGAGTTGACAAGGTTATTAACACTGTGAGTAGTTGTTCTTCCAAGAACAAAAAAAACTCTAAACAAGCTGTTTCAATCACGACAGCCATCAGTTTCTCCAGTTATTTAGCTTCATTTCAAGTGGATCGTGTGAATGATAAGGTATTGTTCCCTCAAAGGCGAGCTGTTTCCGTGTTGCCTGAATCCACAGTTCCGAACATCCGGTTTCCGCGCCGCGTCACCTCCTCGATCTAAACTTCATCACAACAGAACTTGCAGACCATCACTCCCTTTCCACAGTCCAACTCCATCAAGAACATACGTGGTCATCTTCTAGTATATGTGTTGAACATTCCAATGATTGATGAATCCCAAATCAAGTCGCAAGCTGAGGCATAAGGCTGATCGTCAGAATTTATCTGCCATCTGGGAGAATTGGTAAGTAGGTACTTCAGAATCCACATCAGGGAGACTGACGAGTCGGAGCACAGGAGCAGCTTGCTTCTTAGGGTCTGAACGATCAACAATCGAAAGTGGAAGATTGAATCGCACCAGGAGGCCGATGGACGTAAGCTGTCACATCATTGAGAACCGAATCAGGGGACATCAAGCCTCTTGCCATCACCACCAGAGAATGTCAATTACAAACGGACCTCAAATGCAGCCTTTGGAAATGCGACGCACATCACTTGATGAGGGAAGATGAATCCATCTTAGCACGAAAGTACTCAGTTCTGGCCCCACATGATGAGATAGGGTTTTAATATTCTTCGTTTGCTACCCACAACTATGCGCTTATTGGCCAGACTCCTTTTCTTGAGAGATTTCTCCAATCTGGCTTCTGCATGATATGTTGCATACGACAGACCTTTTTCGAGTCAGGGTTGGTTTCTAGTGAAGCATCCCATCTTCTTCCTGAACAGCTAGCATCGCGAAAGAGGGCAGACCAAGTGGCATCATCAGAACATGCACCGCCCGCCTCAATGGGGACATACTTATTTGAAAAGTTTGTTGCATCTTTTTTTTCGCTTCCAATTATCAAAAATTGAGAACGAGATCCGACTTGGTGCAGACCTGTGTTTGAGCTGAACCTGTTTTCTCATCTGTTCAAAAGTATCTTCGAACCGAGATATTCTTGGCACTGTCCAATTTGGAGCTATTGCGTAGAAGGATCTATCAAAGGCATGATCTATAACGACTCATGAGCTCATATGTTTGTGCTCTAGGCCCAGAGTCTTACCTTGAAAACTATGATTGCCAGGGACCCTGCAAATCGCGTCCTTGCCTCGATTTTGAACGTCCTTCCAGGAGAGCAATTGTGTTAGGGGTATGCAGATCCAGCGAGCATGTTCTGGAACTCGTTCTGCCATACGGTTCTTGACTGGAGAAAGTGCTCTGAAGTCCTCATTCTTCTCATCTGATGCGAGAGGCGCATATCCTGAATCGTGCCGTTGCTTTGATGACCTAGGAGAAGGACGATCCGCTATCTGGTCTCTTTTGGCCATTTTGTGCTGAGACCGGGGTTTTATGGACTATAGATCGGGTTTCCAATGGGTTGCGGCATATATCCGACTTTGATCCTCTTTCCTCAAGCTTATTTCGAGGCCAGATCAGACTCGACGCTTTAGGGTATTCGTGTTCAGATAGAACTTACTTGGATCTGAGTAGAAGTGAGGACAGCGACTTAACAGTCTTCGTTTCACGTCCAGTATTGGTCGAGTTGTCTATAAGTTGAGGCTGGAAGGAGAATATTCCGCAAAGACATGCAAGCCGGCGCCTTTTTCCAGCAGACGTCTTGTTCTTGGATTTAATGACGATTCCACCAGTACCACACCTGCAGACTGCGATTTCGAAGGCCTTTCGTTGAGATTGGGAGGAACTTGGTCTGGCAAGGACGAGAGCCCGGTGTGATGTTTTGATATAACTCCTTTAGCGAGCTACAAGTTCGCGCCTGTGGACATTTCCGATCTGCCGAACGCGATATCTCAGCTTCCGATTTCGAGCTATGGCCCACTCAGCTTTGCGAGGAGCTAGAATAGGTATATCAGATTAAATATGACTATCAATGCATATTACGCGATGTCTATCACTATCAGTGGGCTACTTTAAGGGAGCATAATCATGCTTGAGGGCAACACGAAGTTCGTCCATCGTTTCTGACCTGCTTACACTGTTACTACTAAAGCGTACAGATATCAGGCGCTGCTGCTGGGCTTTGTTAGGCGTCCCCAACATCCTCACTCATGATGGTTGCTCAGCATTGTCTTTCTGTTCAAATTCAATTCCTTATTGTAGGATCCGCTAGCTTACTGCAGCCTATCTCACTTTCCGCTATTAAAATCTCTGAGTACTATCGATTTCTCCGTCCTCAATGCGCGCTCAAAGGCCTGGGACATCAGGGTCGCAAGGATCCGGGGCAAATTCTACTTTGAAAATGCCGCGGAACTTCTCTTGTTTCTCGATGGCAATCTTCAAAGAGTAGGCCTGCCCATCCACCCTCGCAAATCCAAACTCCATCAATATATGGCCTCCTTCCCGTCGTTGCCTAACGTGGCTTAACTGGTATTCGACGCATTCGCGGAAGAACGCCTCCCAAAACTCCCGAGTCATTTCTTGGGCGGGCCCTCGAACCAGGAGAACACGGCTTCGGTCGAGGTACGGATATTGTTCTTGTCCATGTTGGTTGTATCTAACCTTGATTCTCTCACCTCGGATCAGGATACCACTTGGGCTGTCTAACACGAAAATTTAAATCAGCATTTCCTCCTAGATGTGAAACCTGGGAATAGAAAGGCTTCTGCAGGAAATGTACTCACTCGCTTGGGACATTAATAATTCAGCACCGGAGTGTCTCATGAAGTAGAGACTGGCAGCCGCAGTTGGATATCCGTTTTGAGGAAGCACAAGATTCAGGGCGTATACAGCACCTGTCTGAATAGCACCATTTTTTCCAAGGAGATCTTCTACTGTCGTTTCGGGATGGAGACCATACAGCCATAGCCCGCAGTTCAAAGCATCAGGAACCTTAGGCCGCTCCTGCTTAGCTCTGTGGCCAAGGTAATTGGAGTTCGGATTGCGAGGCGCCTGCTCGGCGAGACCTTTCTTCTCAAGAGCCATGTATGATGGTGAGAATGGTTTTATAGATTGTGAGATTGGAATGGGAGCAACACCAGCTGATTTTTGTAGTTCAGATAGCCGTCTTGCAACGTCTCTAAATCTGGGGTTATTTTCAGAGACGATCTCCGAAGAGCCTAGCTCGTATGGAGCAAGTGCTTGAGTGTCCTCCATTTGGTGATGACCTGCGCTATGCTGGGGTCTGAAAAAGAATTAGCCTGGCTCCTCTTTAAGTTAACGGGGGAGTCAGTGATTGCTCAATGCAGAATGTTCCAGGAGAAGTGGAACATTGTCTTGGGAGAAATTCCCGAGACAATCTAAAAGAGGAAGGGGTTTCTCCACTGGTTTATCTTTCAATACTTACAGAGTATCGCCTGGCTCGAGATAAGGACCTGCCGCTGGTGCTTGAGCAGATTCAACATCTTGTGCCCGCGCAGTAGTCTCAGACCGGCTTTCGAATGGATCAGAGTGTTGTCGGAACCGCGCATAGCCAAAGGCGTCCATCTCCATATTGTGCTGCTCAGCCAAGTATAAACCTGTTCTCACTGCTCTTTGCTGGGTGGTTGCGTATTCGACAAACGCCTCACTAATAAGTGGATATGGCGGGATGATTCCTGCGCCTTGCTTAGCTTATTCGAATGATGCAACTATTGGAAAACTTACCAGGACCATATCTCATTCTGTTGTTGACAGGTCTCTGACGAGCTCCCTGGGTATATCGGGGAGCTTCTGTTTGCTGAGATCCTTCGCTCGGTGTTTGACTTGGTACGAAAGACATGGTTGCGTGCGAGAGGTCGTGAAGGGAGTTGTCTTGTTGTAGGTAGTGGTGTTAGAGGTTTGGATGGATAAGTGCAGGAGACGAATGTGCTCGAGACTGTCTGTGTATCTTCAACTGTTGTGAAGAGATGGGAAAGCTGAAAGGAAGTGCGGCAAAGGGAAGCTGAACAAAGTCGGATGATGTGAGAAAGCACTAGGTATTGGTTTAACGCTTCGGTCTTGGAATGAACCTTGTCTGAAAGATTGAGGTGAGTGTCTTGTGGTAGTTTGAATGGTTGACAGGTGTTGGTGGTTGCTAGGCAAGTTCAAGGAAAAGGAAGACGTTTAAATACATTGCAGAACAGATCCTGGATAGATAATTTTGGCCCTCAAAATTTAGAAATTTACATCAAAAATATTTAGACACTTATTCACTACCACGCCTCATCCGATAGGTATATATCATGCATCATACCGAACGTAGGATTTGGGTAAACGGGACTGTTCACCCATGACAATAGTTTGAGCATGTCTGCTGGCAACAAAAAGATTTTGATAACAGCCCTTGAGCTAGGGGGAACAATATCAACCACATGACGAGACAATATCTGGGACGCACTTACTTCCTTGTTCCTCCATGGAACCAAGGACACTATTTAACCATATTTTGATGCAATTGTTTGGACATTCCAGCAAGCTATTTGGGAAGGAATTTACGTATTTGTACTGTACCAAGTTGATAATGGTGTCAGAGTGGTAAGGGAGAGATGGTAGGTATATTTCTGAGACAGTAATGATCAATTTAAAAGGTCCTAGAGCCCTCTCTCGATGGATTGCTTTTTATTGCTGGGTTTTATCTTGCCAGCTAACGGTTTGACGGATCACCTGGAGATAAGTTTGCATTCACTCATCAATCGAGCAATTGGAAACTTTAACCACGCTCTTCCAAAACCCTGCGAGGGAAACATTTGAGGCTTTAACTGGTAAAGGGGGCTTCACTACAAGGAGGCAACTAAAATTCGTGAACACCCAGATTGCGAAGCTTATATATCGAGACCACAATTTTGAGAGAAGTAAGGTTTAGCAGACATATCCAATGAGTTTGTCTTCCTATTGGATAGGAGTTTAAAGTCGGATGTTTCTATAGCCCTTCATTAAGCAAGGGCCAAGAATGAAATTTGCCTCGACATGGATCTGAATACACGAACTGGCACAGTCAACGATGTTTAAATTTACTATGAGTTTAGGGAAAGAGAGAAATTTATCTACTTGTTTTGAGTGAACTTGACATGAACAGCTGGCTGTGCTCTCCTCTCCTCCCCTGCTTCGCTTAATTATTTTAGCCGAGAGAGAAAAGGGGCACGCCCCGATCTATCACTCTCTTCGAGGTACATTTATCAGCAACTATGCCAAAACTAGGAAGCGGCAAATAGATTTATATTTTCCTAAGTGTTTTTAAAAGCTTTTTGATGCATAATAGAACTTCGGTTTAGTCATTGACTCATGATGCGCAAATGCACTTGCAAATAAGAAAATCGTCTCGTAGTCCACGTTGAGTGCGCGAAGGGATCACCGATGTTAGTTTTATCTTTTCATTATTTATTTTTCATCTGACAGAATAGGCATTGCTCTATTTGCATGCAGACTTCTCGAAAATCGGAAGAAGCCCAATAACGCATTTATGCTACTTGTCCTTAATAGTACCATCTAATTATCCAGAGGCCTAACTTTGCCCAATGTATGCGCAAGAATACTAAGAAACAAAATATAAGTGAGGAAGAGCAATGCCCAATATCCCATGTGCCACATGACTTGGACAAAAGCTTTCCTTGATGAAGCCAGCTCTCCTTGTGGATTAAGGCGAGGCATCTAGCCTTCGACATTCGGCCTTCCAAAAGTCGTAAGTGCTGAAATAGCCGCGGAGGATCCACAAGGGTCGGTGCCATATCTGACCTGGACAACACCCGCGAGACTCGGGTCGGTTCTAATACACTGCAGACAAGTCTGCGCCTGGCCATCGATACGCGCAAATCTAAACTGCAAAATGGCAATCCCATGAACGTTGGTTGGATTCAGTCGATAAGCTTCCAACTCAAACTCCGAAAAATTTGCGAAGTAAGAAGTCCAGTATTCCAGAGTTATAATGGGAGTGGGCCCAACGATTTCGAGAACTCGGGACTGCCAGATATTCTCGTTGCGAGCGTAGCCGTTTCTATTATAGCGACATTGAATGCGCTTTCCACGTAGAAGGATACCTTGGGGGCTTTGAGTCTGTTGAAGGAACGCAGCAGCAGCTTTGGGAGTCATAAAAACAAGCTTTGCTGCCTTGGTGGTATGAATGCCACCCGGTGGACTAACATGAAGACAGAATACCGAACCCGTAGTGATAACGCTGAAAATCTCGTGCAGAGTGACCTCAACTGGGATCTTGGTAAGGAATAAAGCGCAGTTTTCCCAATCTGGAAGACCCTGGACTTCTCGTACGCTGGGCGACGAGTGTCTTCGGCCGAGGTAATTGCTACCATGGTTGCGCTGCGGAGTTGGAGTAACCAAGACGCCGATTCTCTGCAATACCATGTTGTTGGGTCGGAATGGATGTGCTGCAGGCGATAGAGCTGACTGGGGGGCTGTCACCACATCTGAGGATGGGGTTAACGGAGTAAGTGTGCTTCCATGTGAGCGATCTCCAGAGAAAACAAGGCATGAGGGACCACGAGAGGCGGTGGAGGGGGAAGGGGGTGTGTGAAGACGACCTGCGGTTCTGGAAGAGCGAGGGGAGGGAGTTTGGGGAGCGGCGGCATTGTTGTGAGCAACCATCGAAGTGGTCAAGGACTCCAGAAATATATTGTTGTGATTACGCGCCCAGATCTCCACTTCCGTCGGGGTCATCGTTCGAACAACCTGATCGACCGAGCTAGAAGGAAGAGAAGTACAGTCCGCAAGAGACGAGGGTGCACACTCTGCTAAAGTCTCATTTTTATGAGCACTCAAAGCGACGCCACCTGAGAAAATTGTTAGTCTGTAGCCCAAGGAAGAGCGAAGAACAAGTTGAGACAAACCTTCATCGCCATCCGTTGATTCATCGTCGGAATCCTCCTCTGGTCTGGATGGAGTGACAGCATGCAAGCCGGTCACACTAAGAGCGGACATCGAACCTTGTATTGAGCTTTGTGAATGTCGGTCCTGAGCGATGTCGAGCTCGCAAAGCAGATCACCTAAGTCCTCTTCCGCAGAGCCCTCCTCGGAGGTTCTGTGACGTGACATGTTTGGGAATAGGTCTTGAGTTGATGTATGATAAGTAGTTGACCAGTTGGAGTACTGAAATTGAGGTTGTGCTTCAGACAAGGTGTTCCTGTCAAACTTGTTGGCAACGTTGTAGGAAGAGGAAAGTAAAGTGGACTCGGGGGCGCGAGGCTCCATTATATGCATTTCCTCATGCGCGACTTGAAGGTTGTTCAAGATTTAGAAACACCACCTTGCGTTGGTGAAAGGAGGAGCTTCGCTTAAAACAGGAGCATGACGTTCTGGGAGCTGTTTCCTCCACTTTTTAGAAACACGTTTTTATAATGGCGATCAAGTAACAATGATTATAGAACAATGGAAGAGTAGAGAATGCTGTGGTAGGTAGATCGTCCCAACAAATCGTCTTTAAGACTAATGCCTCTACGACAGAATTGACTGTTGGAAGCTCCGAGACCTGTTCAAGTACTTTCTATTCCTCGAGGACTACAGAAGAATGTAGATTGCTAGTACATAACTTGTAACTGCAAACAGAACGATAGCCAGCGAGAGAGGGTTCCACAGACTTCTTGAAACACAGAATGAACTTCGATGGAGATTTTCATACCTTATGTACGAGTACCTTTGATTTATATACTAACCACCGTCATATGCAAACATCATCATCATTCATGAATCGGTCAGAGCTGTCAATCCTCTGGCTCCTGCTTGATGGCAACCTCTGTTTCGACCCCGTCTTCATCCAACCTGCCCACGACCCTCCGTTCCCTTCCGCCTAGACTCCTATCGACATCCACCACATCCACCATTCTGCCTTTCGGTAATACAGGCTGGGCCAGGACGACTGTTTCGATTCCTGCTGGGCTAAACTCTTCAGGCCCCATAGGCAAAGCATCAATATCGATTTCCATGTTCAACAAGCTCTTCAAAATGACTTCGCTGCCAGCTTTACTCATGACCTCGTTGGCATGTTTGCACTGCTCACTCGTGACGCACTCCAGACAGCCCTCATGACAATGACAAGCTTCCACCCTCCGCACGGCTTGCTTGAGTAATAAATCAATGAACTCAAAAGCCTTGGTGCTAATGCCAGAACCTCCTGCGCCGCCTTTCGCATCATAAAATGTCAGCCGCGCTGGGCGTTTGCGAGATGATTCCTTCTGTGCGAATTCTTTCACGCCGATCTTGCATTCGGTGCGTACATCGCCCGGCATGCTGACTACGAAGTTGGGCATGAGACTGAGAACCGCATGTTCGGCAGCATGGATGGCGCCTGCCACATTGAGACGCCTTTCAACCAAGATATCAAGTGCTTGCTTCGGGACATCGAGCCACATGCCCTTGCTAAAGATGATTATCGGAGGATTATCAACTTGTACTGCATCTAGAATGCGTCGCTTCTTGTCAACCTTGAAGAACCCGAAGACTGTTTGCTGGATCTTGATTCCTCCATAGAAGGCTCGTGAGAGGGATTTGGGAATGCGTCGAATAGCTTCCGTCTCGATAGGATCGATATCAGTGAAATCGCGCTGCTGAGTCGTCCAGTCTACTCGTACTAGCTCGACTTTGGCGATCTTGCGCTCTGGATTGAACTCTTTCACCAAGTAGGTGTTGCCCTGGTGGAGGAAAATACCACCATCATACAGCGTAAAGAACGCCCGAGATGCTTCTAGCTCTTCCAAAACAATGTTCTTGCCATGGCTAATGTCAACAATTGCGAAGTGGTCTTCTTCAGTGTCTCGGATAGCCACGTATTTGGAAGGTACCGGCCGAAAGCGGTCGTGACAGTGGAAGAACCCAAGGTCATCCTTGATCATCCTCTCTTCTGCGATCTCTCGAAGATTCTTGCCAAAATAGACGGCATCTTCATCTGCTCGGATTGGCATCTCGTACGCAGCACACTGAATGTGACCTTCCAGCACAAGCAAGTTCTGCAGGTCCACCTGCAGCTCGCAGTTTGGTTTGGTGAAGATCTCATCGGGATTCTGCATGTAGTATTGGTCGGTTGGGAAGCAGTCTCCAACAAGAACAGATAACGAGTCTTTGTTCCTTCGACCAGCTCGACCGCTCTGCTGTCGCAGATTTGCGATCGAATACGGGAATCCAACTGTAATCACAGCATCCAAAGAGCCAATATCAACACCAAGCTCAAGAGCAGTTGTAGCAATGATACCCATGAGCTTTCCCTCGAACATTTCGCTCTCAATTCGGCGTCTGTCTTGAGGGGTATACCCTCCTCGATATCCCATGACTCGAGCCATGCACTCTGGACGCTCTAGAGCAGTGAGTTCTGATTTCACGGCTCCCACTAGAGCCTCGCAGCCTTTCCTGATTCTACAAAATGCAATAACTCGGACACCTCTTAGAATCAGTTGGCAGAAGAGCCTAGCAGCTTCGGCCATTGTGTCTCCTCGACCACTGGCAGAGTCTCCTGGGTCTTTGAAAGGAGTGTTCCAACAAAGAAACTCCTTTCTTCCAGATGGCGAGCCGTCAAAGTCTGTCATACGCACATTGTCAATCCCAAAGATGGTCTTGAAATGCTCTTCGGGATTCGCAACTGTAGCTGAGCAAGAGATGAACTTGATGTGACGGTTTCCCACCGCCGCACATATCCTTCTCAGGCGTCTCATAATCAGGGCTACATGAGAACCAAATAAGCCATTGTAGACGTGTATCTCATCAACTACTACGTATTTGAGATTCTTCAAAAAGGTCCGCCACCTCTCCTCCTGTGGCAAGATCGTGATGTGCAGCATATCTGGATTTGTGAAGATAATCCGGCCCTCTTCGCGAATCAGATTCCGATCAGCCATCTCAGTATCTCCATCGAAGGTTTCGACAATCATTTCTTCCAGTCCAGTCATAAATCTCATCATCTCCTTCAGACTTCGTCTTTGATCTTGTGCAAGAGCCTTTGTGGGAAAGATGTACATCGCTCTCGTGTTGTGATCTCTTTCAAGTTCATGCAGAACAGGAATCTGGTAGATTAAAGACTTTCCGGAGCTGGTCGAGGTAGCTACAATAACATGATGACCATCATGAAGATTGTTAATAGCTTCAGCTTGGTGTGCGTATAGTTGCGTGATATTCTTGGTGTTATACAAAGCATTGACCAGGTCTTGGCTAAGCTGAAAGTTCAAGTCGCCATAGATAGCTTCTTGGGGATCAAATACTCGATGGCCATCTGGAACAATCTGTCCTGTATACCACTCACTTTCCTTAAGCTCCTTGATAATCTTAGAAATAGCTTTTCTTTCTGTGGGAATCGTCTTTGGCAGCACACTGAAGTCTGGCTTGGGTGTCGTGCTTCTAGAGAAGCTTGGCTCTGGGATATATGCTTCCGCCTCTTTCTTCAATGTTTCTTCTGGATCCAAGCTTTCAGCTTCGCATCGGTTCAGAAAAGCATTGATCGCACTCGTGAACTTGCTATTCCGCTTCTCAATCAACCCCATCAGTTGTTTCTGACTGAATACCGGCATCTTCAAGTCTTCATTCTTCAGCTTCCTTGTAGCTTTGACGGCCTCGCCCGTAACCTTATGCTGCACTTGTCTTTTCAAGTCCCCATCAATGAACTCAAAAAAGAGCACTTCTTTTCCATCCCCTGTGGCGCCCTCACCGAACCCAAGTCCTTCGGTACCAGTGATCCCTCCAACTGAGGCATCCGGTGGAGGTCCTGCAGCATGCCAATCTTTTGCTCTTCCGCCTTTGAAAGTCTCATCTCTTTCTGCTCCCCTGACATCAACTTGCAGCATAGCCTCGTCCACATAAGTAAAGTTCATTCCACTAGGCCGTAGAGCCACAATCTGAGCCACCTCCTCAATTGTCAAATCTCGCTTGATATGCCCTTCAACCGACGACTTTATAGTGTTGAATGTGGTAGCTAGGTGCTTGCGTGTGGAGCAGAAAGTGAAGACCAGGTTGAGCGCTCGGTGCGTCTTCTCGAGAGTTTGGAAGGATGCTGGCCAGGGGATTGCGCTTGTAACGGGAGTTGAGAAAGAAGAGGCATTTCGAGAGAGCTTTGGAGGTTGTTTGGCTTTTGGTATTCGTCTTGGTTTTGCCCCGCCATCGTGCGTCTTAGTAGGGATTGTAGTGCTGTCCGCGGCTTCGGATTCAGCTTCAGAGGTGGCGGCGGGGGAGGGGCAATCTGGATCTGCTACATCTTTTCGCTTTCGTTTCCGAATTATCTGATTCGAGACTGTCGCAGCTTGTAGTTTGGGCATCGCAGATTTGGAGGGTGAAGCGTGAGCATGGGTGCGGTTTCAATGGACGAAGTCGTTGACGACATTCCAACGAGCATTGCTAATCGCGTGTCGCGCGGAACTTTGTCGCGTAGATCACGTGAGAGATACTCAAGGGTTCTAGGTACCTATGGCAGGTGAGGATACGAAAATCATCCTTTGCTTGTTTCTCTGGTCTTCTGCTTCCAAGCATGGTATCATTCATATTCGAGAAGCGTGCTGGGTATACACACTGTAGAAAATCCATGACGTGCCCAGTCCTTACGTTTTCCTTCGCTATGCTTTATGCCTAGAAACTCCTGTGTAAAAAAGCACGCCCCTCCCATCGTACTGAAAAAGTCCACCCCCCATACATATCTCATGTATCTCTAAGACAAAAGAAATAGACTCCAGTGTAGAAGCACTCGTTCATCGTTACAAGTTCTAGCAATTCAAAGCTCACGCTGAATTGACTCAATCTCGTCGCGGAAAAGTCTAGCATTTCCTTCTGACATCTTCTAGTTGTCAGTTAACGCATCACTAAAGATTACGGGGCCTTTACCTTGAGCAGCATGTTTATTGGTTTGGGTTCCTTGTCGCCTTCAAACGCTGTAAAAAGAATTTGAGCAGTGGAGGTAGCTGGTTTAGGTTTGAATTCCATAGCTCGGACAATGATGGTGTTCAGTATGACCCTGTGTGTGTTCTCCTGGCGCATGATGAGACGTGCAACTTGAGGAGCGTTTGGATCAGCATCTTCATCCTCCAGTCCTGATGCATCGAAAGAGCCTGGGATGGGTTGGCCATTCTCATCATAGCTAACGCAGGACTTCGGAACGTTGATTTTGAGGGTTCCAACACCTCGCTCCTTCCAGCCAGCATCCTTGGACTCGATAGCAAATAGCTTAGCTCTTAATTGTAAGAGGGTTGCTTCACCAGCTTCTCCATCATCGATATGAACTAGGAAATAGAGTCAGCAATTTCATACCTGGCTGGAACCAAGTTATCATACCTTTATGAAGTTTGGACTTCTTTTTCTCTTCTGCAAACCCCTCGTCCTCATCAGAACCTTCGCCCCCTTCGCTATCTTCATCGTCGCTTCCATCATCCTCATCACTCTCGGGAGCACCAAATGCCTTGGCCGGCTTGGTTCCTATGATCTCGTTTTCCTTTCCGGGAGCAGCAAAACTCGACAGCTTCGGACCAGCACCACCTGCAAATCCATTACCAAGTTTTGACCCAAATACGCTACCCGTAGATAGACCGCCAAATCCTGAAGTCGTTCCGCTTCCAAAGCCAAAGCCAGATGCAGGCTTATCTCCGGTCAAAGCTCCGAATCCGCTTGCAGGCGTTGTAGATGATAAAACCGAAGGTTTCCCTGCCAAAGCGCCAAAGCCAGATGATGCTGGTTGAGCACCTGCACTGAATATGCTAGGCTTGCTTGCTCCGAGGCTGACAAACGGAGATGTGCTGGTGTTTGCCAAAGAAGCAAAACCAGAGCTCGCAAATGCAGACGCCGATGTTTTTGGCTTCTCACTGCCTGCTGTGGTACTTTGTGAGGTGGTTTCTTCCTTATCTGTAGATACTTTTGTAACAGGATTTGTAACTGCATCGGCCTGAAAGCAGTAGATAGTTAGCGCTCGTGAGGCTCAAAAGGGGCCGCTCAAGGACAATATACCTTCTCTTCCGTAGCCTTCTCTGCACTCTTCGAAAGCCCCTCCTCTGATGTGTCTCTAGGACGCTTCTTTTCTGGACCAGATCGTATTGTTCGATTGCCGTTCAAGCCACTGCCATCAGCTGCAGAACCTTGTACGTCGGTATTGCCATCATCCAACTCTCTGGTATCATCATCTTGATCTCGACCGCGTTTCTTCTTCGGAGATGATAACCTCTCTCTCATTTCTTCATCTTGCGCATCGCTAGGCTCCAGCTCTGGCGTGCCCACTCTCTCCTTCATCTGCTTATCTTCGCCCTCGGGTTCAGCTTCGGTGTTAAGAGGCTCCACTCGACTTGGACTAATTCTGTCCGAGATACTGGTATGCTTCAGTTCTTCTCTAGCAGCAGTGGTAGCTGGATCATCCTTCTCAGCGTGTGCTTGCTCGTTCTTGTCTTCGTCGACCATTGTCCGCGCTGGCAGGTCTTGATTGGATTGCATGACATCAGGTTCATTAGATTCGGGATTCAAGGGCAACTGGTCAGGCCTCTTAGGGGCAACTGCATCTGCTGCAGCAGAGGAAGACATGGCGGACGTGGCTCGTGATCCTCATGAAAATGTCGTGAATGTGTTGTTTGGAGGTTGCGTTGTACCCCTCAGATCGAAAGCAATTTGCGCAAGTGTGATTCGGTGGAGTGGTAGTCCGGGGTTTTCCTTCGAGGCCGGTGGCGCTAGTGGAGCGGCTGAGATGCGCTGGCCTACGATTCTTAAATGACTGGTTCTCACTTGCTTTTGTTGAAATTGTTAGTAAAATGTACTCGAATAATTTACCACTATTGTTTTTGCAATACAATACTTAGGTATTTGTTTTACTGTTTTCCCATGTAACTCATTCAGCATTTCCCTCCGCGGCAAATTCTTGTCAGCCTGATCACCTCTATTTCTCAGCCTCGTGATCGATTATCAGGTGCCTCCGTCACACCTCGGTTCCATATCCTGAACCATTTCTAATTTATCTACTTGAATTCTATATCTTTTTTGTCAAGACCTGCCCTCTGCTACGCAGTGATGATTTATATTTTTCTTTCCAGTCCCTTCGAGAACTCGATTTGAAGAGAGTCCCAAGTAAACTAGTCAATTCGAGCAGGTTCAAATAAATTACAGAGGAACTTGTGTACCTTTGTCGAGTAGGTTATTTCTCTAACCCCCACGTACCACATTTCCTGGACATTGAAGCAAATATGAAGGGAAGCACCTAGAAACAAAACAAAAGCAATATCCCAGATAATCTCTCACATTTTAATCTGAACCATCTCGCCGACGATGGACGACTCTAACTAGAATGGCAAACATTGACATCCTTGAACACCCCTCAACCGTCAAACAAACGCCACTTTACGGGAAACTTCAACATAGAGACGCGAGGTCGCAACCCACTCGGGAAAGAGAGTTCTGCGTACATCGGAAACACACTCCGGCCCTTCGGATCGCGTAGATACCATCTAGACCTGGAATTTGCTTTCTTATATCCAGGATCGGGAAAACGATGACCAAGTCTAGGTTGACAAAGAAAAGATCAGACGGAAAGAGAGATAGGATGAAAGTGTGATCTGCTAAGGAAGGTTGACTTCTGCTAACGATTCTGAATGTCCATCACCACTTCGTACATTTTCATATCCTTCGATACGTTGCTCACTGTTCGCAGTATATTGAGAAGAAAATCCTGCGCAGGGCGAGGGATCTGCTTCCATGGTATCTTTATTTGCTAAAAGCTCAGATGTAAAAGTACACTACGCACCAGATTACAGCAGCCTCACTTGAGCTAAGCCAAATGGTATGGCTAGGGCTGCCTCATGTAGTAAGATCTCTAGCTGATGAAGCATAAACACCCTAACCCCAGATAAAATACAAAGAGCGGGAAGACCGCAAGTCCAACTCTGTTTTTTACCACGCCACTACCACCAAGGATACTAACTCCTGCTGCTAATGACCAAGCGACGAGAAACAGATAGACGGGTATCCTCGCAATAGTTGGGAGATGGAAAACTGAAAGCAGAGATGCAATGACCAGTGGGAAGAGCGTGTATCCGATGATACACACGCTCTGAGCAAAGGAACTGATCCCCCGTTAGCAATTTCCCCACACTTCTCAAAGAACAAGACTCACATGTTCCCACCCAGCAACTTAATCTGCATAGTAACCACCGCCTTCCCAATCCAAACCATAGCAAACACCCCGGAGAACACCAACTCCTTCTGCTCATTATCCGCCCTAAAGCTCAAGAACAAGCTCAGCAATAAACAGAACACCAGAGGGCCCCAAAGATCCCAGTCCCTGAGTCCCTCACTCATATTCCCCTGCGCGAGTAACGCATCCGGATCCAGAGCCCTCCCCGCAAGACCCACCAGCTCATCCCTCGCCCCAGAAATCCCCACCCCCCTGAGATTCTCATACGCGCCGCGGAAACTCGTCGTGTTTTCTAACATCGAGCCGCCGAAGAGGTATTTGGGGTACAGGACCTCGCGCATCTTGGTCCAGACGGCGAGGAGGTCGCGACGCAGGGTTTCCCATACTGATTCGTCGATCGTGTTTGTAGGTGCGCGCCGATCCTCGCCGGGAAAGCGTGAGGTGAGGTAGGATTCGTTGAGGGGTCGAGAGGCGTTGCCTGATGAGATGTTGCCTGTTAAGGGAGCGCGGGAGGAGGTGGCTTGGAGGGGATCATCGAGGTCGTCTAGGTTAGCTGGAGATCTTGTTAGCTTTAGGTAGTTTGAATGAGGAGATCGAGAGCTGTGTACCATCGTCGGGATCTATTAAGTCGTCGTCCTCAACTTGGGGGGAATTGTAGTGCTCGTATGGGTTCGATGAGGATGCCATCGTGTCGCCGAATAATGAGATTGGGAGTTATCACACCATGCACAGACGTAGAATACTTTTCAATATTAAGTCTGCCCAAGGTGACCTTATATTATGGGAATCGTCGATGCTCAAGATTCGCATTCTGAGTACTGAAATTCCAGCCTGTCCAGAACAGCTGCGCGGCGGTGGCCCAAGCTTCAACGCTAGAGTCTAAGGGGTCTAAGATAGAGATCACGTGAATAAATATCTACCTCTTTTCCGCTTTTCGAGGTCGCACCACAAGGTAAGCAATGACTTGTTTTATATATTTTACATATCCTTAGATCATTTTTAACTAAGTCTTCCCACATGTGGCTTTTAAGGTTTCCTCTCAAAACTACCTCCGCCTGCTCCCAAACACCAAACACACCTACACCGCCGAAAAACCTCACATCTTAATACCAGAGATATCTATTTCCGCGCGCCCCTTCGGTTGGACCTTGTGGTTGATGAGCCGTCTGCCCATTTTGCGGTCCAGTTGACAAACCGTCATGTTCTTGAACTAGACTGCCATGCTGATTGTCAAGTTGGGCCTGAGGGACCAGTGCCCCCTGGCTGGCACCTAGTGCAGAACCCGTTAAATTTGCGTGGTCAGATTTCATGGGCTCCAAGCCATAGCCATTATGAGCTTGATGGTCTGCCTCCTGATGGGTATGGTTATAATGCGTCTTTTTGTCAGAAGGTTCGTTCGTCATCAGACCAAGTCGGTTCCATTTCTGGAAGGCTTGATTCTCGGGTGGAAGATACCCAGGACTCGGCTGTCCGAAGGGATCCCAAATAGGGAGCCCGGCAGGTGGGACAGCTTCTCCTCGAGGTATGCCATGGCCGTATGAAGCAATGTTTCCATTGATACCTGTCAACGACCACGCGAACACCGCAACTTCTCGAATCGAGTTCATGAAATCGTCCAATGGAGGGCCACCTGGTGGGATTGGAGGTGCTTGAAACCCGTGTAAAAAAGGATTTTGGATATGTGGCTGAAATCGGTGTGGTCTGATCGGGTTTGCCCCCCAAGGCGCCGCGAACAGGCCGTTTGGGAAAAGAGGCACCGGAGCGGAAGGTTGAAGAGATGGAATTATCGGACGAGCGCGGCGCAAAACCACGACCAATCCATCGGAAGTACACGAAATGACAGCTTCTAGCTCGTAAGGTTCAATGTCCCGCCGGGCAGCTTGGGCTTGTTGCCTTGGCCGCCGATCTGAGGCAGAAACTACGGCCACAGAGGAGGTTGACGAACGTGAGTGCCGCGAGCCATTGAATATGGCACCAGATGAGTCTCTTTCGAGATCTGTGCTTTCTCCAGAGTTCGTGAGAGAATGCTTCCTTGACTGGTAGGGTGAAGTGTGTTGAAGCATGCCAATATCATCTCCAGAAGTATCACGTCCTGAATGAGATGAGCTATTTTCAGCAGCGGTGATGGAATCAATATCCATGTGACCATAGAGCTCTACACCACCATCTTCAGAATCACTACTTTGGCTGCCATCCCGCATCTCTTCCTCAAAATCCTCTGGACGGCGGGGGTCGCGGTACCAAAATCGGAGATAGGCGATCGAATCGTTAGCCTTGGCACTCTCCAAGCATCGAACAGCCTCCGAGAGGCAGTTTTCCTGGATGCATTCGTAGAAACTCTTGTCCTTGAATTGTTCTGGCCTCACTCCCAGTATGCTGGACACAGCGTTGGTCGCATACATAACAGTAAGTGTGCGTGAGAATCGGTTGAGGATCAAGGCTGCACGAGGCTCAAGAAGTGATGCTTGAGGAGGAGTTCTGAATTTGGAGGAAAGGTGTTCCAACATGTGGTATCGTGGGTCTCGTGGAGAAGAAGCAAAAAGACGGCGGATGGCTGGAGCTTCTGCAGCTCGCCCTGCATGTCGGTCAGCACATGGAACGAAATTTGATGCCTAATAAGCATACGCTCGTTCTTTGCATCTCCCCTATATATGCTTGTACAGGCAACTAAGACCTCATACACGATTGTGAAGACACATTCACATCCTACCCAGAAACCATCGCTGTTCCTGATTCTAGCATAGTTCAGGACGGCAGCTTTGTCGAGCAGCACTCCTCGGCTATGAACATTGCGAGCAAAGGGTACTTCATCGGGATGGAAGTAATCGAAGCAAGATCTGCCGATTACTTGGCCCGGATCATATCCCAAGATGTCTACAATAGATCTGCAGTGGACGTCTTAATATCATATCAATTTTTGGGGGAGCTGAATGGGCATTCTTACTCGGAAGCAAATAAGATGTTGGCGTCCGGGGTAAGGTCTGTGAATTTAATGTTGAGTGATTAAGTACCCTGAAATAGAGAAGAGGGTGCACTCACTGTGGATGGTCATAAATGTCGTCTCCATTTTGAGGAACCTGGCGTTTGTATCTCTAAAAAGATGCTCAGTCCTGCTAGGAGACGTGACGTCGTTCGTCGCCCTACTCCAAAAGTGTGCGTGAAGACCGGTAGACGAGGAAATTCGAATCCTAGCCTAAGGCGATATGAGAGTGGAACATTTATGTATTCGCAGCGATGATTTCGAGTGGAACGTTGTATTTGTGTAATGTTTCTGCTTTTGTGTAATGGATGGCCTGGTTGTACACTCGAACTGATAGCGGGGATCGTCGGTTCGAAAAAGCGGGTTCCAAGGAAGATGCTTGAAATCGTGAAGATTCAAAGGGAAACAGATGACGAAGAGGATGTGAAATGGCCCGCCATCCGTAGGTCCGAATTCTGTTAATTATAATCAAAACCTCTGAGCTCCAAACCACAACACGGAGGGCAATTATGAGAAGGAGGGTTGGTGATGGAACCTATATTGAAAAGGGCGGTTCTGATATTGCTGGTGGCAGCGGCTGATTTAGGGATTCCTTGCGAGAGGGGCAGCCAGGCCCTTCCCTGGTCCGACAGGGAAGGATCGGGGAGTCTGCCGCTGTCACAGGCTCGAGTTGAGCAGAAGTGGTGGGTCAAGGAAAGCCATTGGCGCATAAGTGTAGCAAGTAAACATACTTGTATTCGCATTCTGCAGAAAGGCGGTTTTGGCACAGGCAAGGGATAACCTTACATCACGGAAGCTGACCCTAGGAAAGCGGAGGTTGAGGCACACGGGCTTCCAACGTCCCCGCTTCGGCCACCAAGGAACGAGCTATGACCTGCCGATCACCCGACCGGAATGATATTGGTTTGAGGCTGGAGGTCTCGTGGACATGGGAAAATATACTTGTATACCGAGTGTAAATTCGAACTTCCTCTTGTTCATTTTCAACTCGGTCGTCTTGTGTTGAGCACTCACTCAATTCCAGCTTGCGGATCGCCCGTCTCCCCACTCGTACGTAATTTCACAATCCTTGTTGTACGCTGTGTGCACCATTTTAGCCGATTGTTCCAGACTGTCACTCCCACGTTCAAGACGGAGAAGTCCCAGCTTTCCCAACTCACCCTGCATCTGCAGGATGGTGGCATGGAATTTGATGTCAACCAGGTCCTGGGGATCAAATTGGAAGATACTCCGCACTTCTGGAGTGCATGCTTGATGTAACACCGACTGGGCGGGTACATTCCCAACTGACCTAAGCCAAGAACTCTCTCCCTTAGCCTCTCAGGCGCCCACCACTTGATCTCTGGAGTTCCAAGTTTCAAGGGTTCATGCTGTACAACATTGACCAAACACGGCCCCGGATCCGGGAGACTGTTCTGGATCGCCTCGGGTGATACAGTACTCCGTAGTGATGAGAAATAACAACACGTTTGAACTGGCAGTTCTGGTACGGTGACGGCCCCTGCATTGTTGGAATTTGCCTACAGTACTGTACTCCGTACCTCTCAGTGCCTGATCTTGGCCACGTGTCGCTATTTTTGGTGATGGAGACAAGCCTCCCCGCCACGAAGGCTCAAAGGTGGCTAATCAGTGACTTCAAATCATCATCAGGCGGCCCGTTGTGATTTCTTGCCTCGAGATGCACGGTCCTCTGCAATGCCTGTGAGCTTTGCCCTGCGCTGCCCTGCAGCGGGAAGCGGCTTTGACCCAGAAAGCCGGTCGCGCGGCAGCTGGCACTGGCAGTGTGGCACACATAACGCCGTACTGTACGCTTTCGTACGGATAACTGAGTACGCCCGTCCACCACGTCCTTCTCTTCCCCGGCCAATATCAGAAAAGGGGCTATTATTGCCTGGGTGACCGATCTGAGGGGCACCGAGGGAATCGAGAACTAGGATGTAGAAATCGGATGATCGCTTTTGCGGTACTTGTACTGTAGGAGAGTTGCATCAGCGGCGTGACAGTTCTGGTAGTTCGGTGAACAGTTCACCAGGTTTATATGGCGCCGTTGCGTGGTGGGAGTGGGATTGCTCTGGGTCTCTGCCGCAGTGCCGTCTCCTGTATCCGATATGGGAGTGTTCTAGGTAAGTTCTACATAACGGTGAGGGCCGCGGCCAAGAGAAAGAGAACCTGAAAGAGGGCCTCAACCGTGGCCCGTTACCCGTGACCCGTGCACTGGCGAGCAACAGAACCGCCAAAGGCAAGGGCCCAAAGCGACCACTCAATGCAATTGCCATTGATACAGCCTATCTCCTATTTCTTCACCCGACAAAGACCCTTGAAGACACTTGGCAAGCCCCCAAACTGATATACGCCCCAATTACGAGTGCGCCAGGATTTGGATGCAGCACCCCGTGCCTCAACGCGAATCTGCCCTTACGGTCAAAGCTATCCTAAGTTCCGCTGCAAGATGGCAGGCTGCATCTAAGGTTTCCAGGCTCTCGGTATGTTTCACTACTCCCGAAGCTCCGCATTGTGTCGTGGTAGGTGGGTTGCGGTGTTTGCGGGATTGCGCGTGTTTATTCCTTTTGCGTTGCGGAAAGGATTGTGGAGAAGCCTTGCTCAACTACTTCGTATGACCGCCAATAGGATCTGCCCAGGGATGATAGTTCATCATATGTGGGCGGGACGGTGAATCTTACCATTCTCAAGCTTCAATGGAAGTGTCAGCTGACTTGGATCTTGAGTACATGCAGGTCTTGAGCGTTGACGAAGCCCTCCATCTAAGCTCTTACCTGGCGCAGCCCAGACGTCTATCGTTCTGTTAATGCTACCACTTTGATCTTTATTGAGCTTTGAAGGCGTATCTTTTTCAATAGAGCCCTATAAGATCGACAAGTCCTCATCAATCTTCAAGTCCGGGCGTTTGAGCAGCAACGTCCGCAACGGCCCTTGAGCCTCATTCGATCCTCAAGAAGCCAATCATTTCCCTTGCGTAGGGAGGGCAACCGCAGAACGACGCGCCATGTCTTTGCAAAAAGATAAGGTCGAATGGGAACTCCCCCATTTTAAAGAGGCACATCAGATGCAGGTAAGTGACATGGGAGGACCTGTTCCCATGGGTTGACCCTGTGTCCCTTCGATGTTGCTCGCTGTAGTTCTAACAAATTTTGCGTTTTGTAGGGAAGTGATGGTATGTAGCTACCCCATCGTGAGGCCTGCCGGATAGCCTGACGCCAACTCAGATTTCTGGTCTGTAAAATTCTACCCATACACCGAGCCTGGGATCGATCCTGTCTTTGCCGTTGCAGGTGGGAAGCGGGTAGGTCCCCTTTCCCCTGCTGCCGATTACTCACGGCAGCTCTGACGTGACTGCAGATACTAGTGTGCCGCCCACCAGGAAAAGAAAACACAAAAATGCAAGTCATTCAGCTGATAATAGACGAAGATGTGAGTTATCACACTTCACCAGCGCTGTGGGCCAGCTGACAAGCTAGGTAGGCTGACGCAGACCACTATGCATGTGCTTGGAGTAAAGATCTTGAGACTGGTGCTCCTCTGCTTTGTGTATCTGGAGGCAACGGGAAGATCAAGATCATCGACGCTTTGAGCGGCGAGTTGACTCGGGTATGAGAGAAACTATGATCCTTGAGAAAAGAATATCCGCTGATCCGAGAAGACCTTAGCTGGCCATGGAGGGGTAACATCAGCCACCCAAGAAGATAAACTTCTGTAATTGACGTCTTTAGGAAGTAAATGATCTCGCAGTATCTCCCATCAACCCCCACATTCTAGCCTCAGCATCAGAAGATTCTACAGTGAGAATATGGAGTCTCGATCCCGCTCACGCAAGACAACCTTGTGCTGCGATCCTCGAAGGAGATGGGCACAAGGAGACAGTTCTGAGTCTAGTACACATGCTCTTCTCTCCTTAGTCCCTTTTTACTGACATCTACAAGTCGTTCCATTCTAGTGGTCGATACCTTCTTTCAGGGGGAATAGATCACATGATCAATCTTGTAGGTGCCTGTACTGTAGCAAAAGGATCACCACTAATAGCCACTAGTGGGTTCTACCTTTGTTTCCAGATATCAATACTGGTACCGACAAGCCGACGAGAATCTACTACCCTCACTTCTCCACTTCCGAGATCCATGCTGACATTGTCGATTGGTCTGTACTCTCACCCTTCAATACTGTCCGTCTTCTTACTTTCAGACCAGTGTCTCCTGGTATGGAGACCTAATATTCTCGAAGGCAGCCAGAGAGCACTGCATAGTTCTCTGGTCCATTAACGGCTTCTCGCCCACCGATCGCCCACCATCTCCATCATCTGCCCCTACAACCCACGACCCAAACCGCGATACACGTTCAGCTTTCTCGCCACCCTCCACAACCTCCTCCTACACTCGACACCTCCAATTTTCCATCCCCGAAAGCGAAATCATCTTTATGCGCTTCTCCATCTTCGAAGGCTCCAAGAATTCCAACCCGGTCCTTGCATTCTGCAACGGAGTCTCCAAAGTGTTCTTCTGGGACCTCGCCCGCTTCGAAGAATACTTCAACATAATCGACCATCTCCCAGGAGGAAAAGACAAGCAGAAACCCATTACAGCCCCAGGCTCAGGTCCAGCACTCGATCTCCGTCTTCCCTCGGCATCTAATCCACGGAGTCACCCCTTCCTGCAACCTTTCCAACGCCGCAACCGTGGCGGGGCAGTCGCACGTGTAGTCCGCGAAGCAAGTCCGTCTGAATCCTCATCTAGCCACCACACTGGCTCCGACAACGCCGCAGAGAAGAGTTCCGAGGTGGGGAAGGGCCAGATCGATTGGGCAAAGAGCCGCAGCCTTTGGGAGAAGAAGTACGAGATGGGGGATCCGTTGGCTGAGTTGGAGGCGCACCAGGTGGAGACCGTAAAGGGGTTGGGGTTCATGGGGAGGCAGGTTGCGTGGAGTAGTGATGGGCAGTGGTGTGTGGTGGTTGGAAGCGCGGGAGTCATCGGGCTTTTGCAGCGGTGGGAGAAGGAGAAGTCGAAGCAGGTTGCTGCTCGACCTCTAGTAGACTGAGATGTGGAGCACAAAACTGGGTCACTAAAAATGATTCTAGATTCTTTTCGTAGATAAAGATGGCAAAGAGATCATTTAATGCAGGACTATGCTTCAAAACAAGTACAATGAACACCCGGAACCCAAGAAAAGCCCAACCCGCTATAGTACAGAGGAGCATTATTAGTCTACCTTGCCGTTCATGTTACCCCCTAACAGACCATCCTTCTCGTCGAGCCTAAAGTATCCTCCTCTGCTTCTTCGTAACCGTTTTCGTCCCCAAACGAATGCACTGCCTACCATCCCGGCAATGAATCCTATTGATAGGATAGGATGTCCGGAAATCGCTCCTCGGATATCGAAAAAGAATTTCTCGAAATTTGAAATGGTGGATTTGGGTTTGATCTTTGGCGGTGAGATGACGACTTTGGGTAATGTCTCGAGGATTGACGTTCGTGATGCCATGATTGAATTGCCGGTAATGGTGGTATCCCAATACCTTCGGTTCTGTAGCAATGATGAGTCTCGCCGCTTTAGCTTTTGGGTGCAAAAACACTTACATCTTCATCGTTAATGATGACCTTCTCGCCATCTTTGGCGACCTCGATGCCATACGTGGTTCGAATCCACCTTTCCCAAAAGACGCCATCTACCCAAGCAAACCCAACCTCTTTCTGTTCGGACTTGTCCATATTAATCCGGATACTCTTTGCCGCTCTCAGTGCTCGTTGATCATTACGATCTTCCGCTTCTTCAATTCTCAGCTGCTTCGCATCTCTCAGTTCTTGACGTTCCCGTTGGAAAGCAAGTGTTTGCTTGTCCATCCATTCCAGTGCAGCGCTCTTGATCTCCTTCTTGCCGATCATAAACTCGTCTGGCCGTTCACGCGTGAGTATACCGAGTACAACCAATTTGCCATCCATGATCTCCCTTGAGTTGGAAGCTGTAAGCTCTGGTACAATTGGCAACCAAACTGACTGCATCCAGCTGAGAACTTTTCTGAAATCTCGCATGTCTTGCGGAGCCAGTGCAGTGTAATACGTCGGGCGTCCATCCCGTGAGACCAACAATCTAGGCCAAGTCGTAATCTTAAATCTCTCAGCAAGAAGAGCGCTGTTGGTCTTTACTAGCTTGGCATGGCCAATCAAGCTCAAGGGGAGTCTCTCCAATGCAGCAAAGTCTTCGCTTGTCGTAGCGTGATCATAGAAATAGACGAAGATGACTTCTTCCGTCTCCTCCATTTCCTTGAATTCCGAAGCATCGACGTCTTTGACTCCGCTGCCAATGTCGATAGCCTTGTTGGCATAGGTAACGAAATCACCCAAGCCTCGAAGTCCGTCATATTCGACACGCTCCCCACCTCGGAAGAACAAGATGGTAGGATAACCTCGTAGTCGAACATCCTTGCACAGCCTTGATTCCACATCACAATTGACTTCCCCAATATTCAACCTTCCTTTCATTTCCTTCGCTAGCTGAACCCAATTTGGTGCCATGGCTTGGCAATGTCCACACCATGGAGCATAGAACTTGATGAACCACGGTTCTTGTGACATTGTGACCAAATTTTGGAAACTTTCTGCTGTGAAAGAAAGAGAAGAGCCGAGAGGATTCGGAGTGGAGGGTGCTTTTGTGGGCTTGGTTGGCTTCTTTTTCTTGACCGTAGTGGCTTTCAAAGGCGATTTAGTCTTTGCTGGTGCTTTCGCGTCCTTACTAACTTCCGGAGTCAATTTTTTCTCCTTTGGTTTCTCAACGGTTGATGCAGCAGCCTCGGGGCCCTCAAACTCTGGGCTTGTCTTGTCCTTGGCCTTTGGTAGACGTGGACCTCCAATCGGTCGAGATCCCGGCCGAATTGTCTCCAACACGCCCTCCACAAAAGCGCTCAAGTCCTTCATGTTCTTGCCCCCTTCGAATCTTTTAACTTCTTCGCCATCGTTGTAGAGTATGAAGGTTGGAAAGGCCCCGACGTTGTGCGCCGTGCAAGTTGATCCAAATGCAACGCAGTCGAGGGACCCGAAGTGGAAATTATAGTACGCGGTAAAGGTGTTCATTGACGTAGAGGCACTGTCTGCCGCGGAGCCCGCTGGAACGGGCTTCGAAGTGTAGTAATATTCGTATAAGGTCTGCCATGTTGGCGCAACGGCAATACAATGGCCGCAATATGGTCTGAAGGAGAGTTTAGTATTCTGAATCCAATACCGCGTCGTCTGCAGCGTAGAACCAACTTACGAGTGGTGCTTTACAAACCAATAGCCTTCTTTTATTGTGCCATTGAATTTCTCCCCGTCTATTTCTGGCAACGCAGGCACTTTAATCCCATTAAATGTCGTTGGAAGTGGCCCATCGTTGATGTCTTCTGCAATCGGTGCCTCACTGTTCCCTGTCCTTTTTTCAACGTGTTCTGAAAATGCTGCAGTTGCAAAAAGAGCGTAGAGTAATGAAATTGGGAGGAGACGCATTTTGGTGAGATTGCCTCCTTCTCCTGAGGCTGGACTGGGAGCGGAGCGGCCAAACCGCCGTTGAACGAAATTTGAGTGTCAATCGCAGAGCGTGTGAAAGGAAAGAGCAGCGCAATATTGTACAAAGGTCGGAATCCGCGCTCGCCGCCGTTGTCGTCTTTCTCAAAGAACGAGTGGAAGTTGATGGGGCTTTTCGTTATCACGTCCCTGACACCTTTCCAGAGGCGGAAGGGTCGCTTACCTAAGCACGCCTTCCAAAAAGGGGACCTTTCACACGTGATTGACCCTTCAACTTCAAAACTTGACCCATATTCATGTTCTTTCCAACAAAGACAATCGAAAAAGCCTATTGACTTATGCAGAGCCAAGGACCGTCTTCAGCGAACTGTCGGGCACTCTGAACCTCACAGAAATATGGCAGACGCCTCCAACGAACCATCGCGGAAGAAGCGCAGACTAGGTGAGTAATGTTGAAGGCAATCAAAATGACTTCAATTGACGATCTGTTCCGTAGACTCTTCAATATCACCGCCTCCACTTCGTCGGAAAATCGAAGTAGTAGATGAGGCTCCCAAAGTCATAAAATCGCCCTTTCAGCTGACGCGGATCACCGATCTTCCTCCGGCCTCCAACGTGGACACAGTCACGTTGAAAGATATTCTCGGAGACCCTCTGATTTCAGAATGCTGGGAATTTAATTATCTGCACGACTTGGACTTTCTGATGGAGGCGTTCGATGAAGATATTCGAGATCTTGTCAAAGTGCACGTGATCCATGGGTTTTGGAAGCAGGAAGACGCCAACCGCAGAAGCCTGATCGTAAGTAACCTTCTCGATTTTATACCTCAATAAAACTACGTAGCAAGTGATTGGGCCACTATAAGTACGATCAAGTTCAAGCTGTCTAAAAGCATAACAGGACCAAGCTAAAAAGTACCCTAACATAACTCTTCGTACGGCATACATGCCAGAAATGTTTGGCACCCATCATACTAAGGTAAGCTTTTGCTAGAAATAACGAGGGTTCTAACTAACCCGAAGTTTTAGATGCTAGTTCTCATTCGGCATGACGATAGGGCTCAAATCATCATCCACACAGCCAACATGATTCCCTTTGACTGGGGAAATATGGCTCAAGCTGTGTGGAAGTCTCCCTTGTTACCTCTGGCCACGGGCAGCTCCACTTCATTGCAGACCGAGCAAATGGGCAGTGGATTCAAATTTAAGACTGACTTCCTCAACTATCTCCGAGCGTACGATTCAAAACGAACTGTTTGTAAACCCTTAATTGAGCAACTCACGAAGTACGATTTCTCTGAGATTAGAGCTGCTCTTGTAGGCAGCGTACCTGGACGCCAAGACATGGAGACCTATTCTCAGACCTCTTGGGGCTGGGCTGGCTTGAAGAACGTACTGAAGTCTGTACCAGTATCTGGCCCTGAACCGGACATTGTTATCCAGATCTCATCCATTGCAACACTAGGTCAAAATGATAAATGGCTTGACAAAACACTCTTCAATGTCCTAAAAACTTCGAAGAACCTAAAATCAAAGCCGAAGTTTCACATTATATTCCCTACCGCAGATGAAATCCGGAGAAGTTTGAATGGTTATGCATCAGGAAGTGCTATTCGTATGTCCCCCCCGACTTTCATTGTTTTGAAGTCGTGCTGGCTTGCGATTCCGAATTTCTTACTATTCAATATTTGGCAGTGTATCGCTAACTTTCATGGATTCCAGACACCAAAACCCAAACTGCTGCACAGACTAAACAGCTCCAATACCTAAAGCCGATGCTTTATCACTGGGCAGGAGATGGGCCTCAGCATGCTTCAGGTTTGAAATTTTATTCCTAGCTGATGTAATCTATCAAGCTAACAACCCCGACAGCGTCTTCTACAGCCACGCATGACGCGGGAAGGAAACGAGCAGCTCCACATATCAAAACTTATATCAGATTCTCGGACAAGACACATTCTACGATCGATTGGATGTTGGTAACATCGGCGAATTTATCTAAGCAAGCTTGGGGAGAAGCTCAGAATGCTGCTGGAGAGAGTAGGGTGAGTAGTTATGAGCTAGGAGTGCTCGTATGGCCTGAACTGTTCGGAGAGAAAGCTACTATGATACCAACCTTCAAGGCAGACACACCGCCGCTAGCTGGGAAGGGCGAGTTGGTTGTCGGAGCTCGGATGCCTTATGACCTTCCATTTGTTCCTTACGCGAAAGAAGACGAGCCATGGTGCGCAACAAAAGCATATCAGGAACTTGACTGGATGGGAAGGGCATACAGGCTGGAGTAAAGTTGGCAGATACGTGGTTTGGCACGTGCTATTTTGCTTAGCTGGCTAGGGACCTTATGCTGCGCTGTTATTGAAATACCCATTAAATATTCATGACCTAATAGAGAATAGAAATCAGAGCATATGCAACGTATTCATTCATCTATGCGTTGACCCAGCACAAGCTTCCGTTCAGCATCATAAAGTCTCAGGCATCTCTTTCATGTGCACTTTCTCATATGTTTCCTTCTCCCGCTCTAAGAACCACCAACGGCCTCCGGCTCCTTGGTAGCATCATATCCGTACTTGGTCTTCATCGACTCCACCAGCTTGACATATTGTTCCTTCGCCTCATCGGTGGTAAGACCCTCGTCGACAATAGCCTGCCACGCTCTCTTCTTCGCCTTGCCCTACTTCCGCAAACCATATCAGCACACGTTCTATTCCAAACATATATACCAGATTGAAGGATATCAGGGTTCATGTACCTTGAGATCAAAGGTTCCCGGCTGCTCGGCCTTCGTAATGTCCTCACCAGTCGCAACCTTGTACAAGCCTACAACACGTCAGAAAATCCTACTGGATTCTGCAGGCTGTATGCATACCGTAAAGTTTCAGCAGGTCATCGTTTGAGGGCTTGGAAGTCAACTTCTTCGAGTCTGCGACGGCCGTCTCGAATTCGGACATGATGACGGATTTTGTTGGGTAGTGGTTGAGAAACCGAAGTTGCTGGAACAGATGTTAGAATCCTGTTAGACTTAGGAAAATGAAGGCATTCCATACGTACAATGGATGTTGGAGATTCGGATTGGAAGTTGAGCTTGTGGTGAGTTTAGTTGGTTGTGTACGTGGCTGAGTGGGAAATGGCGGGGAGGTCGTACTACAGTCATATGCGATATAAGCGCTTTTTTGAAAATTTACCGAAAAATCAGCACTTACCTCGTTTTTTCCACCTAAAAACACCATTTTTGCTGCAACAGCCCAAACTCACCACAATCTTCGCTCTTAATCGTATAATATACAACCTATTAATACTATTAATACTCGAGCTAATATTTTCACAGTTTATAGCGCCCCAACTGGAGCCCCGGAAGGTGGAAGCGATACGAAATGCGATCAGGACTGCTCGAGCGGCCAAGCCTAACCTTAAGGCCATTACAAAAGCGTTCCATATAACATACAGTACAGTTTTACGACACCGAAACAGTATCCTTCTTGAAATGGGAACGGCAGAGCGTCGTAATATAAGAGTATAACCGGGATATAAGCCAACTGTTAATAACGAAATTATATACTTCGTTTTACAATTCCTCGATCAAGATAATAACCTCTACTAAGACAAAGTCACAGATAAAATATATAATATTTTCGATATCAAGCTCTCTTAATCACAAATATTGTATATATATAAGAAGATAAGATTATCCCAGAAGAAGGTCAATTATATTATATCTTAATAGGATAAGTAGTTAATATAAGCTTGGAGGGATAAATCAATAAGATAGAAGGGTAAATAACTCGTTTTTGTTAACGAATCTATATCGAATAAGAAAACGGGAGAGAGACGTTACGGATAGTCTCCAATTGGTATACGAGTATAGGCAAAGAGATAGTTAAAATAATCAGAATATTAGTCTGTACTTCCCGTATATACTCTCGATAACTATCTTTAAATAATTACTTTTCAGGGATTAATTATAGTTACTTTATTCGAGGAATGGTTAGAGTTTTATCTTTTACCGATTTGCAATTCTTCTGGAAAGACAGATATTTGTAATATTATTATTATGGATAACTGTTTAATCTACTATAATCCCCGAGTCGAAGAGATATATACTTTACGAGGTATTACTATTAAATATCTCCTATTATATTATCCCATATTTAATCCAATTAAGGAGAGTTTCAAGAATCTCAAAGCTGCTATTCGTTATTATTATAAGAATAGGGGAACAGATTATAACGGGTTTTAGCTATTCCTGGAATAGATAATTCAGGAGATAGACTATAGAGAGGATACCAGGAAGAGAGCGAGAAGATACTTTAAAAACTATTAGTATAATATTAATTTATTAGATAATAATTATAAAATTTAGATTATTTACCAATTTGCCAAATCCCGTTAATATCTAATTATAATATCCCTTATAGTATCCGTTTATCTCCATTTTTGTTCTCCTACTATAATACAGTATCTTATAGTCTTTCCTATTCTTAAACAAGTATTAATTAGTACCCGATTAATATCAAGAATCTATTCCCGGTAATTACTTTCTTTAATATCTTATAATAATATACTAGTTAGTATATTTATAGATAGAGAATCTTGTAAAATAAGTTTATAAGTGTTATTAATATTAAAAAGATATATAATTGGATAATCGCCTAATATATCTAGATTTTAAAGGATTAGCTTTGGTCAATATTATTCTAGTACTCTTATAAATGATTCCATATATGCCTAAAGTGATTTGTACTATAATATCAATTATCAAAGGGTGTATATTAATAGTAATTAAGGTATTAATAGAATATAAAATTCCATATACTTTTAGAGAACTTGAAATTGTCTTCAATCCTCGCGTATATTTAATATTTAGGTTTAAGTGCATTTTATTATAACTTTTATACTAATTATAATAGAATATATAGACTTAATTCAAAGTAAGAAAGCGGTCGAAAGTACTTATAATTTTTAGATTTAGTAAATTGGATTAATAATTATTATTTAATTAATTATTAAAAATAGAGTAATATATTATTTATATAAGACAAGTACACGCAATTATATAAGTTATCCCCAAAGAATATCCAAAGTACTTCACGTGATCGTGGAGTAAAAATAAGGTTTAGTGACATCGAGTATAACTAGTTATATAGCTTTAAATTTACTAAGCGAGCCCTATCCACACTTACCCGATTCGTAAAACGTTAATACTACTATATAAATTACTTGTGATCTCTCGTTTAATATTATTATATTAGTATAATATAAATTCAAAAATTAATTATATTTCACACTATAGACCAATTAAGTCCAAAATTACATTTTTAGATTCTTGATATATATTACTATCCATTTTCCATTTAAAAGATATAAAGTTATTAAATAGAATCTTATTCATTCTCTCTATTATTATTCTCTATCTATATTACTAGCTCTTCAGGCCATTCCTTTATATCCCGCTCAGATTCGGAAATTAAAGAAGATAAAATTATTCCACTATTCACCTGAATTAGTATCGGTAAAGAGTTCTCTTTCAATCCTCTTTCTTGTTATATTCTCCTTAAATCTTTATAATTTTCTGAAAGTAATAATCTTTAAATTAACTTCTCCTTAATTAATCGAGATAATAACTTCTCTTTTATCCTCTCTTCTTCTTCTAAATCCACCGGTTTAATATCCTCTTCTTCTATATCTTCTAGTCTATTCTCGAGTTTAATATCTCCCTCTATTATTAGTATTATAGACTCCCTCAAGAAAGTAAATATTAATACAGTATCCTCCATTTTCGTGATTATAAGATCCTTCTTATATAAATAATAAAAAAGAGTAATTATACTCTTAATCCTATACCATATACTATAAGATATTACTAGCTCTTGGTATTATTCGAGATCAAAAACAAGAAAGTCTTCAGAATAGTAATTATATTCAATACAATTCGAGATTATCTAAATAATAAAAGAATAATATTATATATTAATCATATTTGAATAGTATTCACTAAAAGCTTCCCAAAGATCACGACTATTTACACTTTTATTAATTGCGGAAAAAGGACAAATTAGTATTAATAAATGTATAGGGAATATTATCTGGTTTAACGAATTTTCGACATTATCGAAATCCTAATATTATTTATAAACTGGAAGATTAATACCCTCTTCTTATTATTTCGAAATAGTATTTAACTAGAGAAAACCAGTAATAGACCCTAAATTATTAATAAATTACAGGAAGAGTATTATATATATACTAGAATAATTCGGATTCCCGAGAATCGATATTCCAGATAATGTAATATTAAAGCTTATTAAAGGAATTATCGAAATCGTATTTTAATATCTTATCTCCATTATTATATTCTTATTTTGTATTCACTTCGATTATATATTATATAAAGGGTTTTCGATATTCCCATCCAATATATTATTCTCGGCCTCCTTCACTTATACTATCAAATCCGTCTTCCTAATAATAAAATACTTTAATATTACCGGATATTCCTAATAGATTCTATAGAGATTACAATATAGCGATTGTATATATATATAATACTATTATTATTGAATCTTATACTCCCACAGGTAATATCCTATTAGAGATATCACTGCAAATTCGAGCTTATTACACTATCGAGAGGTAACAGTTACACGAGCCCTTAATCGAACTCATTCCTTTTTCGCCTTAAGTCTTGCGAGTTTCCTTTGAGCCTTCTTTTTCAAGCTTCGAGTTAATTCGAATTTCGATAATCGAGTATAACTATCACTTTGGGAATCGGAGGAATTCGAATTGGTAAAGAGGTCTTTGCCCGCTATATCAATTAAATGAGCGTGCTTTTCAGCCTTTGACATTATCGTTATTATCTTCTCTTCTAGTGAAGGAGTCTTATTAGAATCGAATTTAATACTATATCGAATATATATTATTATCCAAACCGTTTGAGACTTCCTATTCAATAATACCTCCTCGAAGTCTTAATATCCCGTAATATCCACATACTAATAATCAGGATTTGTCCTATTCCCGTACTCCATTTTCCAATTCAAAGGATCCCTTCACTTTCCTGGATATACTATAGAATCCATCTCAATTCGCATATTAACCCGATATTATATATATTTCTGCCAGAAATCCCATCTCGGTCTAGTAATACTATTAAAATCGACTATAAGTGAGTACTTAATATAAGGCTTACAAGAATCGAGATAACCCTTTATAGCGAATGGAATCGGATTATAATTATATTGTCTATTAACGATCTCCACCTCCTTTGCCTTACCTGCTCGAGCTATTGTAAGCTCTGCCACTGAATTCGAGCCTACAGTCTCCGAAGGGCCCGAAGGGCCAGTAGGGCCAGCAGTCGGAGGTGGTGAGGATTGAAGGATTCGATCGATTCGAGCGGCAGTGGCCTTGTTTCGAGCTCTGGTAGCCTTCGCCTTGGCGGCAGTAGCTGTTGCTTTAGCTGTTACTTTAGCTGTGGTATTGGCTGTCGCGTTAGCTGTAGCTTTGGCCGTCGTTTTACGCTTTCGGGATGGCATCTTGGCAGATTTTAGACTCTGGAACGTGATTGATCAGTTACGACTACGAATAGCCTCAAAATGGGTGTTTTGGGAGAGAATTGGTGATGGGTTTGGGCTGTTGCAGCAAAAATGGTGTTTTTAGGTGGAAAAAACGAGGTAAGTGCTGATTTTTCGGTAAATTTTCAAAAAAGCGCTTATATCGCATATGACTGTAGTAGCGGGGAAGCGAGTTCGCGAGACGTCGATGATTGTGACGGTTAAAGTCTCAAATCTTGATGTCGAAGTTATCCTCTCTACTTTGAATTCTCAGAATTGAAAGTGATCAACCTTATCACGCATCTGAAACTTTTACTTTAACGAGACTGAAGTGCCATGCTGAACGCTTGGTGCCATTAAGGCGGAGTCTTATGCTCAACGCTAATTCACGCCATGTTGTTCTTTTGAGATCGCCATCAGGCTTGATAACGGCAAGCCTCTAGCTTTGGAAGGTCGAAGGGAAGTAGGGTTCCATATGCCACGGTAAAAGCAGGAGTTGGCCTTCACGTACGACAAATGTGGCTGAAGAGACGGTGATGGCCAATCACCGAAGTATTAGACTACCCACTCATGGATTGGGCACCAGTTGCGTAAGCTATTTTGAACTTTCACTTGATATCTTTCCGTGTTCGTTTCAAGATTCTTCTTTCACTCATTATTGGTCACTTGTGTTCTGCTATGCTCTTTGATTTTTGGCTACGTTATATTTGGTTCCCTGATAGCCGCCACTACAACTCGCCGTTGAATGAGCGAGGTCCTTTCAAGTTGAGATTTGAATTCAAAAAGTATGATCCTTAATGGTAATTTGCTGCTTGAGAAACAAGCTGGAGAAAATCCCAACCGGAAACCCAATACCCGGCTGGAATTTAATAGTCATCATCTCTCGAAGAATTGATCAGGAATCGTCCAAATGGGTAGACCATGGCCAGAAAAGCTCACAACGCAACTGAACATATATTCTAAAGTGTGCATCTCGCTTTTTGTCCTCTCTATTTCAAAAGTAGCATACATTTGGTAGCATAACTTTATCCGCATCTTTTCAAATTAAGCCTCCTGCGTGGTTCGTAACGTACCTCGGCTTTGGAGTTATTCTACAGATTAGCTCTAGTTTCCTTTTGGCAGTTCACGATGACGATGACTTGGCTAGTAGTTGGCATTCTATTATACGGGAACCCTTGAAGAGACATCAGACACGTCAGAAATACCTCCTATATCCACATCTTTCAAGTCGCCTCTTGAACTCTAGGATTGACTAAAATGGAAGAATGATACGATGGTAGAAGTGGTTATGAGAGAAGAACGGTGCCGGCGTTTCGAATCAAGTTGCTCCACTATCAGCTTTAACTCCCAATATCCGGATACTTGGTTTCCGTAGCAAAAAGGATCAAAGATATGCCTATCGAAATCTCTGGTCCCAGTGCCGTTGAGCCCCGCATCTCCACAGGGTTTCGTAAAATCTCCAGACTTTTATACCCGTAGGACCCTCCCAAAGGATAGCGTCTCCATTTAGGAGCTACGGTGGAGCTATCTTGAGTTGGAAGATCATCTGGGGCAGGCATTTCGGAAGACATGAGAGAGGAGCCAGGGTAGATTCCTGCTACCTATCGCCCTCCACAGCCCTAAACCCCAAGGAGTTCTAAGGGATTCTCAAGGAACATGGTCTCCAGGAAATCCACCAGTATGGTAAAGGGTGTGACTGGAGGAATCATACGCCTCTTGAAACGAGGGCTATTTCCTCCTAAAACTTCTAACATTAGTTTGCTCCGACCTAAACCATGTCCTCCTCAGTCAATCTATCCTGGGTTTTGTCGTCCGCATCGGGCCACAAGGTTATTACCCCACCTCCTCTCTGCCTCCAAAAAGGTCTGGCGCCCAAACATATGACTTCAGGAGGATTTTCTACGTTCATGATCATGTAGGGAAATATTTGTCAACGAGCTCTTGAGTCTACCACCGAAGGGACGGTGAGGAGAGTACTTCTTTCTCAATTGCTCAAATCAAAACTGTTGCTATGATAGAGAGAAGTTCGGAGCGGGATCGAACAATATTCTGGTTCTCAGCCAAGCAACTGAATACGAGAAACGATGCAGTATTGGGAAGGTGGGCCGAACCGTGACATAAAAAGAAGGATACTTTGTGAAACCTCCACAGACCCGAACTTGCGGATCGCAATTAATCCTTAACGGTAATCGTCCCAAGCGGTGAGTCGGTGGCCCAATGCGGTGACACCGCAAGTTCCACAAAGAAACTTCGCAACCACGGCGATCAGGAACATTGGTGAAGTTCGCTCGCACATGGCCCAACACGTGGCTGCCACTGGCCGCCAACGTCGATCTCCCTTCTGGAACGTCATCCCGACGCAAGCTTGCTTTCTTGAATCGCGAACCGGACCACATTTTCTTCCGAACCCCCTGGCGATGGATACTGTAGGGCGTTGCCGCCTCGCTCTTGACTCGTGAGTTGTGACTTTGGCCTGCTCAACCTCATATTGGGAGAGTTGTCGATCCGACCCTTCCGAAATCCACTTCTGCTCTTCTCCCGCTGCTTCTTTCCCCTCACCGAGTGCATGAGGATGAGGGGCTCATGCAAACGGCTATGCAAACGCACCCCAATTCGAGAGAGCGGTAAGTCGGTAAGTTGCAAACAGTTGATGAAGCCGGTTAGACCCTGGTTTTCACGATGCCGCGCGCATCTCTGTCCCCTGAGACCTTTCACTAGCTCCCAGCCTTCTCCCTCATTCTGAAATCCAAGGCACAGACGCATAATCTCTGCTTGAAACACACGCAATATTGCCCTTGAATCCCAGCTTCGATAGATAGTGAACACGAAAGGAGGGGAAGTCGAGGGGAGAATCCCAGCGGAAGGTTGCAGATCTACATACCAACATCAGTCACGCGCGTCTATTTTTTACAAATGCATGTCAGCAAGGATGGAACCAGCGCCTTGCGAGCTGCTAATCATGAAGATATCATATCAGGGTCGTCAGCCTTCCGAGCCTGCCATTTTCCCCTCTTCATCCTCCATTCTGCATGCAACAACATCTGACGTATCGATTTCCCGTCTCAGCTCAGCACAGAAACATTACTGGAATCTTTCTTAAGCAGGAATTACCTCCGCGTGGGGGGTGCCTGCTAACTCAACTATCGTGATCCTTGAGACAGGCAACAGCCTCACTTTTCCTCGCTTCACGGAACCTGCCTAAGAATATACCACCTGCTGCATGCTCGGTCCAGGCTGTGCACGATGCATACAGGTCTAAGGATCATATCGTCAAGTTTACGGGCGCCTCGACTGTGACAGATAGATTGATTCCAGTTTCTAGAGATAAATAGGGAAGTGGGGTTGAACAGTTGATTTGGGCCGACTTCTCCGCTCCTTCACGACATATATTTGTGGGATCCTCCCCCTATCCAGGCTTGACTCGCCAACTGAACAACAAGCAGGCTTCAATAACCACCTCCACGTTGCACTGCCTTCAAACTTCACAGTTCTACCTTCACCCATCAGGGCTATCATTGTCTACCATTATCACATTCTCAATCCACAAATTCAAAATGGCTGTTGCCACACCAAAACCTCTCGTTAACGGCTGCTGCGGCTACTGCTGTAAGGCAGAAGAGTACGGAAACCATGATTATTGTGGTTGGTGTGATACCACAGATGTACGTATATTTTCTCCAATCATTCCCTCTAGTTGAAAAGCGCTGGAGTTTCAATCCATTCAAATCCTTCTCCGAAAAATACTAATTCCTGATCTTCTAGTGTCTCTGAGTTGAAAACCAATCTCGAAATCACTGTCATTTCATTTCAATACCCACGAGCAAGCGAGTGATATTTTAGGGTCTGTTTTCCTGTTGGACCGGAGTTTTTTTTTTTTTTGAGCTTTTTTTGGCAATTCATAGGGCTATGCAATGCATGGGTTTGCTGGTACTGAGGCATTTTTTTGGGAGTTATGTGAAAGGGAGGGACGGGATGGGACAAGGCGGGGTAGCACGACTGTGTGCTATCGTGTATTCTTACATCCTTATCCGACTCTCATTGAGAGATGCTCGAGGAACCAATAAATCAATGAACCAGAACGCCATTCCTGGTATCATGCCGAGTGCCAAGCCCCTTTCTGCAGGCCCCGCACCATTACGACAGACTCAAAAATACTGCCGATATGCTTCCCTTGTCGTACTTTACATACTTACCCTTTCCTTTGTCTACCTCGTGATATCGATCCCAGAAACGACCATATAATGGCTCAATAAGTTGTTGCACCTGGCGGGCCAACATCTCCCTGACTTCTTTTTCCATATTTAGACCCTTATGCTTCCCCACTAGATCCTCGAAACTAGCATTGAACAGCTTGAATTTTTCCTTGATCGCATCTTTGTCCTTACTGCTCAAGCCCTTGAGAATAGCTGCTGAGTCGATCGCAGCTGCTGAGCCAGAAGGCGGTCTTTGCGATCCACGATTGGTGTACTGAACATCTAACAAATGGCCACAGGGTTCACGCCAGGCTGCAGTGTACAGCTGCGCCCCGTTTTTGCGCCATTTATCGACATCAGCCATTCGCGATGAGAGAAGAGGCTGCAGGTCTGAGTTTCGGATCATACGATCGACAATAGTTGCATTGTTTGCAAGGAAAACTCCCAACGCCTGCTTGCTCTTCAAAAGCGGCTTGCCCTTTTGCTCAAGTGCTGTAAGAAGGGTATCAATAGTATCGATGCTGTAATGGGCAAATATCTGTTTGCCGTCGGCTCCGACATCGAAAGAGTTTAGACTGGGTATTTGATCAGAGGAATTGTTAGATCCAGCATTTACCTTCCAGCCACCATCTCCTAACGAAATCATAATGCTTGAAATGGGACGGAGGAAATCGACCATTGTCTGAAGTCGGGTCATCGTCTCGGTGGTAATCGGCACGGCTGCACCATCGGCAGGCACCGCCGGCAGGCTGCTAACCCGACGACGCGTGTCTTCGAGCAGCTCCCAAAAGGAAGACTTTCCGGTTTCGCGGACCGGTTTGAGTGCGGCCGCAAACGACGGCTTCAACTCTCCTGTGCGGCTTTCTAGACTCGAGCTGAGACTTGACATGATCTCGACTATCTCGTAAGCAAGATAGCAATCAGTGGTCAAGTTTGCCTTAATGTGTGAGTTTAATTCGCGGAGAGTCCTTGCCAATTCCGAAATAGCTCCCTGGCATGTCAGATTGAAGACCTTTCCCCATTCGTCCCTAGAAAATAAGCCGCAGATGTTGTCGTACTCGGCTAGGAACGCCCCTTCCATACCCTTTGCATATGTACTGATACCATTGGTTCCTTGCCGATATAGGGCGTCTGGCGTCTTCTTCTTCGCTGTGTTGACCGACGCCGCAGCCAGATTCTGTAGCGTTGTAGTAAGATATGGTCCTCGAACACCGGCATATGCCTGTAACATCGGTGACTCTCCTGGGGCTCCAGATTGCCTGGCAGCCGAGGCTATGTATGAGTTGATCAACCCCAGCCGAGTGGTTCTGTCTTGTGAGAGCATCGGGAAAGGCTTGTCTTTCGTAATGAAGTGGAGGGGTTCGATCGGTCTCGAGTCTTCCTGCAGGATCTGCAGGAAATGGGCTTCTAATTGTGTATTCCCTGTTTTCAGTAACCTTGTGAGATCTGCCACTGCTTGTTGATTCGATCGAAGGTTCGTCTGCCTCAATTCGGAAAGGGCCTTGTTGACACGCTTGACGGAACTAAGAAACGCGGACAGCCCAGCCTTCTCAGGACTAGAGATACATTAATAAATCGAAAAAACGGATATCGGAGGACGCTGACCCTTTCCGAATGATTTCCTCCTCACTGCTCTTGATGTCCGAGGGTTGTCTAATCCTCTCAATTGCTTGAAGGATGCCATCGATATCTGCACACTGTCAGTGGACAAGGCTTTGGCAAAGGTCAAGTTCCGACCACATACTCGTCCCAAGAACCTGAAGCCTCTGTGTGTTTCCATACAATGGGCCAATGGCCTCCTGGACACTCTTTCCGCTCCCCTCGATTCTGGATAGCGATGCTGCGAGTTTCGTGTTCAAGATACGTGTTTTCTCCAGTCTCGAGTTCAGAACCTCCACCTCCGCCCTCGCCTCTTCGTCCGCTGCTTGTCGTGAGCCTAGCCCCACGGCCATCGTTGACTCCTGGATCTTTAGTGACCAAGCTGAGCGACCAAGCGGAAACATGATGCTTCTGACAAAAAGGGCGCTAGGCCGTTTACGGTTTTCGGAAGGCGGCGAAGCTGGCAGAATGTTGGGTGTCGGTGTCGATGGGTTCCAGAACATTCGCGCTAGTTGATAAAGAACTTGAAATAGCATGCGGGAACAGTAAATTTCTATTCTGTGAATCGATTTGGATTATTTCTTGGTACTTGTGAGAAATGCTCTGATTCACTTAAAGCTCCGGGCGCTCCTGCCGTTGGGCGGTAAAACTTCACGTTTGTTTAAGACAAACGCCTTCAGAACTAGAACCGGTTTTCCCCAGAGACCAACCGACCCTGGCGATAACTCTAGCTGTAAAGCAGTCGGAAATTTATTTGACCATTCCTCCATTGTTAATTCAGCTCTTAGACTGAGTGGCAAACAAGTTCACTTTCGACAGGATGTTCCACGTGGTTCCAAACATCGAAGATGCTTACAGTAAAAAACTGCATTGCTGCATTTTCACTATTAGCGAACAGCTTGTCTGTGGAATCTGGTCTTTGAAACAAAACAATGAAATCCCTGAGTCCAAATAATGACTTGAAGCCAATTTTCTCCTCTTAGATTTGACATTTGCATGTGCTAAGTTCTTGTGGTGCAGGGCGGGAGATCTTCAGCCACACTCGCCACACCACAAGGAAAAAGCAGGACGACATGCGATTCCACATTTCGATGTCTTCTGCCTTGGTTTTTTGCACCTCGGAGGACTCTCCTTTGCCCTCCCTGTCATTCTCTTAATCCATGTTTTTCTCCCTTTATTAAAGGGCTTTTGACCCTCGCTCTTCAGCATGTTTCTCTCAATGCATCCGGGTGTTTCTCGCTCTGCTTATCCGAAGCTATCTATCCAACTTCATCAACAGCTCTGCACCACGATAAGGAGACCGCAATGGCAGCAGCAGACTCGGTCCCTCTTTAGGAAATTTAAACCAGAGAAGAAGAGATCGAGGATGTCATTATCTCGTGGCACCTTGATTGGAATAACATCCATCGTCATTGGCGGATCGTTGACTTACATCCTCTATCGGAACGACTATGTCCAGCCTCTTCCTCCAACCCGACTGCGCAGCGAACTACGAGCCGAGCGACTTAAATACGAAAATGTACAAGAGAAGAAGAGCGAGGTTGCCGTACAAAATGCAGCGGGCCTCTCTGCACTTCCATTCCACGAGGATTTACAAGCTCCAGCGGACGATTCGGCTTGGGGAAGCTTTAGCACAAAGTTTGCTCTATTCTCATCCGTTACGGATTTAGAATGGGGCTCTGTGGCCGATAAAATCAAAGATTTCGTTATGCCAGAATGGGCAAAGGTTCTGCCAGACTATATTAGCAAGTTGCAGAGGGAGCTCTCAATGGCTCCAGGGTCATTGGCGGATGAGATCTGGCAAGAAGCACACGATCCCTACATCAATCCAGAAATCGAATACTCCGCCTCTGTCAGGGTCTCCTCGGCGCTCTGCACAGAGGAGCAAGATTTTCTATTGAAGCGGAGGAAGGCCACCAAAACGGCACTGGCGAAATACCTTGGTATTCCTGAGGAGGAAATCCACCCTGATGACGTGCCCTGTATTGCTATGGTCGGATCCGGAGGCGGTTTGAGAGCTTTGGTGGCAGGCACGGGCTCTCTACTTGCTTCAAGTGAAGATGGATTGTTTGACTGTGTGACTTATACTGCTGGTGTCTCGGGGAGTTGTTGGTTACAAGCGCTGTTCCATTCATCATTAAGTGGACGACGCCTAGACAAACTTGTCGACCATTTGAAGGCTCGGATTGGCGTACACATTGCATACCCTCCTGTGGCTCTTTCTTCTCTCAATTCTGCTCCTACGAACAAGTTCCTTTTAAGTGGATTCGTTGAAAAATTGAAAGGAGATCCCCAATCCGATTTTGGACTTGTCGATGTTTATGGTCTGTTGCTAGCAGCACGTTTGCTGGTGCCAAAAGGGGAAGTTGGTGTTGATAACAGAGACCTGAAGATCTCAAATCAGCGAGATTATCTAAAGAATGGCAAGTATCCTATGCCAATTTACACCGCTGTACGCCATGAAATACCTATTATCGAAGAGTCATCGGAGCTCGAGAAAGTCACAGACTCTCCCTCACAGGAGACGAAGGCAAAATCGAAAAAGGAAGCTTGGTTCCAGTGGTTCGAGATCTCACCATACGAGATGTTCTGTGAGGAATTTGGAGCAGGCATTCCAACCTGGGCCATAGGACGGAAATTTGAAAGCGGAAACGACGTTGCGCAAGACGAGGGTGGTTTGCACGTTCCAGAGTTACGATTGCCACTTATGCTTGGAATATTCGGATCCGCTTTCTGTGCGACCTTATCCCATTATTACAAGGAGGTCCGACCATTAGTGAAAGGTCTCGTTGGCTTTGGGGGTATTGATGACATGATAGAAGGGCGCAACGACGATCTGAGCAAAGTGCATCCAATCTTACCAGCTTCTATCCCTAATTTTGCCTACAAAATGGAGGGCAGATTACCAGAAACTACGCCGGAAAGCATTTACAGAAATACACATCTCCAACTAATGGATGCCGGCATGTCGAACAATCTCCCCATTTATCCCCTTCTCCGACCCGGCAGAGATGTTGACATTATGATTGCATTTGATGCAAGTGCAGATATTAAAACGGAGAACTGGTTGTCAGTGGCAGATGGCTACGCACGTCAACGTGGGATCAAAGGATGGCCAGTTGGACTCGGCTGGCCCAAAGAAAAGGATACGATAGAGAAGACCACCGGTCAACTTGAAGAAGCCCAAGCAGCCACTGCTGCCGAAGCGGATGCGAAACTCGAAGATGCCAAAGCAGAGCAAATCGAGCATTTGAAAGATGTCGAGAAAAGTGGCCAAGTTGCATCAAACAGTCAAGACGACGATGAGGCTGGAGATTTAGGATACTGTACCGTCTGGGTAGGAACCACACAAGAGCGGTCTTCTAGCACAGAAGAAGTCCCATCCAAAGCTGTTAAGGAAGACTGGCAGTTGATGGAGCCGGATGCTGGCATCGCAGTCGTCTATTTCCCCTTCCTGAGCAACCCCAAGGTCGAAGGTGTCGATCCGGTCATGAGTGATTACATGAGCACATGGAATTTTGTTTATACCCCGGAGGACATTGACAATGTCGTTGCGCTTGCGAGAGCGAATTTTGAGGAGGGACGAGAAAAGACAAGGAAATGTGTGCGGGCTGTGTATGAACGGAAAAAGAAAAAGAGAGAAGAAAGGGAGAGCGCGGAGAGGGAGGCTAGGTGGAGGAGGAAAGTGAGGCTTGGCATCGTGGGCAAGAAAGGAGAGGGTGATCACTTTCATCTCACATGAAGTCTCTCGACATTTTAACGCAACCCCTGTCTGCGAAGCCAGATCGAAGAAAGCATATCACCACGGAATCAAGCGCACTGACACTAGCCCAACATGAAGCCTTGTTGCGAGGATCAGAGAGAGCCGGCTCTAACATGGAGGCAGTAACATGACGAGGCCGTATTTGAAGCACTAAAGAAGGTTCAACGGGGTGGCTGGTGTTGAATGTGGATCGGGAGTACCCGAGCCCCTGTCGTTTGACCGGGGATTTGAAATGGCGGTGGATGCCAGCCATGGCTTTGACGCGAACTCATAGCTTGGCATTGGATTCTCCCCTTGTCAGTAATGTATTAGAGATCTCGCTCTACGTTTCCATGAACTTCTTTTCCAAATAAATACAGATCGGTTCGAACGGAAAAAACCCTCGTGCCGGTCTCCTTTAAATAGAATTTCGGCCGGCAGTGACGACGGTTCCCCACCCACCAGATCCGCAATCACGAAAACTCGCGATCCACGCCCTGGACCGTGCTGAACTTTAGTCGGACGTCGGAATCTTTTCCGTTCCAGGCACAAGTCGACGGCAAAGTGAAGAAGGCTTTCCAAATAACCGAGATCCATAGTCAATGCACACCCACAGTCAATGCACACCCCCATTTTAATTACTTCACTACCTTCAAAATTCGACAAAATGATCAATGAAGAAGATATGGAGAAAGCTATTAATGAGCTAAATGCCCAATTGCTTCCTAATTATCGTCAGGTGTCTGAAAAATATAGTCTCACACGTATAACATTAATACGAAGATTTTTAGGTCTTTGTACCTCCCGCCAGGAGGCTACCTCCCTTCACTACAAACTCCTTACAGATACCCAAGAAGAAGCTCTTGTTAATCAGATTAATAAGCTTACTATTCGGGGAATGCCTCCTACTACCCATATCGTCAAGAACCTTGTAGAAGAGATAATTGGGCGATATATATACAAGAACTGGACTGCCCATTTCGTTAAGCGTTACTCTGATTGTCTCAAGAGTCTTTATTTACGTAATATGGATAATCTGCGTGTTAAATCTGAATATGGGCCCTATATTAAGCACTTCTTTGATTTGGTATTGTCTGATTTCAATATTATTCTAATTCCTTATATTTTTTTATGGATAAATCTGGCTAATATACCTTCTCCCCACTTAGTTGATTAAAGCGATCGACGACTATAATATTATAGCCGGAAATATGTATAACTGGGACGAGAAAGGATTTCTGATTGGTTTGGCACGTACTTTGAAACGTATTATAACCAAAAAATTGTATAATAGTGGCCGAATTATATCGGCAGCTCAAGACGGTTCCAGAGAATTTATTAGCTTACTGGCGAGTATCTGCACCGACGGAACAGCCCTCCCACCTGCCCTTATTTACAAGGGAGCTTCAGGAGACCTTCAAGATACTTGGTTAAAGGATTTGAATGAGAAACAGCACGCTTACTTTGCGTCTTCAACGAATGGGTGGTCTTCTAACGCATTTGGCATGGCATATTTAGTCGACGTTTTT